>CM057342.1:604255689-605455689 GCA_030015575.1 Agapanthus africanus | reverse complement strand
TTGTATGTTAACCTAACCAGAGCTATGACTGATTTTTTATTTTTAGTGTAAAAACTTTATCAGGCTTTTTAAAATTGTAGAGCTGTGTGAAAACTTTTCTTCGAGCAATCGATGCTGTAAACAAAACGGCTGTCTATTTAACTTGGCGGGTTGTTTTTTGTATTGTCATCAAGAATGAAATTAAGTGTTGTTTCAGGATTTCAGTGGATGAATGAAGGAAGTGTTCGTTTCAGGAAGTCCCATGAAGTTATGATTGTGCAGGATAATTAAGATTGATTTTCTTGCAATTAATAGGGAAAAAAAACCATTCATAAGTCAGATAAACTTTTTTTTTTGTTTTGAAAATTCGAGAAAGAAAAGGCCTAAGATGTTAAATCAGAGTATATTTGCACATTAGTATTTTTGCAAGGGCAATGCATGTAGCGACCTGATTGTACAATTAAAAAGGATATAGTTACTATTGCATATATATTAAGAGATTACCATGGAAGATTAATTTAAGATAAATGATTATTCCAACGGTTAAAGTTTTAAAAAAATCAAAAGTAATTTTTTTCTGCTTAAAATTATGAGAATCTCCATCATTGTTTGTTATTTTCCGAATCATATTAGAATTTCAATCTAAGTGCCTTCTTGTTTGAACTAAACATCAGGGATATAAAATTACCGTGATATAACTATTTTAGGCTATCTCTTCTAACAAAATAAGCAGAAATAACCTCAAAATAGATTGTGAGCAGAGCATTATGTGCCAAATATATCTAAATTGAAAATCAAGATTCAAATTAGTTTCCTTTTTTCTCATAGCTAGTTCATTTAGAGGAGGGGGAGTCCAGTGAAAGGTAAAGGGAGCTGCAAAGAGGGCGGACCACAAAACAAAGGGGCATTGCTTTATCATGTGCCATGGCCTCATTTTAAGCAAAGAGAATGCTCCTTAGCTTGTTACAAGAGGGAGCAATATTAGGTTTTGGTATATGATTGTCTTTTCCTTCTCATCTTCTGTGAGACTCTTATAAGGAAAGAGCAGATAAGAAATTTGATAAATATGAAATCAAAATGTATGTTGTATTTGTAGGACTCATTTGTACATCTTAGGCAACTAAATTCTTAGCTAAATTGAGAGTACTCGTGTCTTTTTTGACAAAGGGTCAAAATTATACCCATCTAATTTTATTTAAAAACAAGACAATTAAACAAAACATTCAAGATAAATGGTAATGCAATGGAAAATTGTCAGTAAGAAATAAAAAAAAAAGAATTGCAGATCACACAAAAGTCATATTGTTCTTAAAAAAACAACTTTTTGGAAAGGCTATATGTACGACCATGTCGCTATTTGTTCTTCCAGGGTTTTAAAAATCGATGCTACCAAATAATTAGTTTCTTTAGTTTTTCTTTTTATAATATTTTTTATATCATGGCAGCTTAACTTAGAGTATCAGAAGCCCTGTGATGAGGAAACTTATCATCTATTATACTGTAGTATGTTCTCTTTAATAGTCCATTGATATAGATATTGAACATGAAATTCATCATCTATCTAAAAAAATAGCATGACATGTCATCAAGAAAAAAGACACTCCAACCTCTACACAGGCTAGAAAACAAAATGAATCATTAGCCACTTTACTCTAGTAAAGGTTGCAAGGTTTTTTCGGTGTGTAGGTTGTATATTCGAATTTGCAGCATTCTAAATTTCAAGAAAAATGTTAGTTAAGATATGATAGATATAAGTAACTTACAATAAATATAAATAATAAAGATTCGGGGACTTCATGTTTCAATTTTGGGAAAAGAGAGAAAGAGGAGAGGAAAGAGACAAAACCGTTGATAATGTTAAGAACCGTAGATGTTATTGGTTGATCCTCAAAGATTACAATACACTGCACCCTTATATATACATAAGAAAAGGGAATATCCTTTAAGATAAGAAGAGATCCTATAAAAATATACATGTATAATACATATGTACCGAACACCTATACCACTATTCTTAACAGATAACGTGGACCATTTCAGAACACAGAAAATTTCTAATTTCTTTAAGGAAAATGATAAAAAGACATGTGGAACTCTTGAGTTCTAGCTATAAAAACCTAGAGATTGACCGACTAATAATTTCCTATTTAGTTGGAGAAAGAAGAAAAGGGAATGGTTTGACAAAAAATCAAGAACATACATGTCAGTCTCAATCCCTATATTTTTCTCGGCCAATAACTTGTGATTCTTTCAATTATACCATCTTTCTAATTAAGCAAAAAATAAACCGATGGAGATCAAAATCTCCCTCAGTGGTTGTCCTCCGTCGATCTTGCTGCGAGCGGTTATGAACGGTTGAGATTTGATGCGAGGGTTGAATGTGTGGATCTCAGTTGGCTATCGTTGACGCCGAGCTACCTGCAAGGGAAGTCCCGGAATGGGTAACCACAGTAGGACCCTCCGACGATCAAATAAGTACCGAAAAATAATGGCAGGGTAGCGGCGTATTGGAATGAATTCCCGTTACCTGAGTCGTTTGGTGGAGGGGGTTTATATAGTGGTTGCATGAGGTGAATCGGCGCGATATTCTCGCTGTCCGTTACGCCCCCGCGGTACGTTTGCGTAGAAGGCGGGGTACGTCCATTAATAACGGGATGCGCTCGTTAATGAAAGGGCGTGCCAACGTGGGACGTGAAGCAGCGGAGATATCGCTTTGGCGAGATATACGGAGCCATTACGGGGGCTCTTAGGCTCCATGCTCTCAGCTGAACAGGGAAGCCGAGGAAGCTCAGATCGGTGGATAGCTTGGAGGCGAGCTCAGAGGTCGAGGAAGCTCAGCTCTGTAACAGCTCGGAGACAAGCAAGAAGGCTGTGGAAGCTCGGTTGTAGGATTGTTCGGAGATGAGCTGTTGGCTGGTTGCTAGGCGAATATGGAAGGTACTCCGGGGAGCTCTTCAAAATGTCGGATGCAACCTTGGAGACAAGGTGCTGAGGAACTTCCCTAATGCATCATACTTATTCCAGCTCCGTAGCCCCCAGAAATCTAGCGGGCTTACGTGGATGACACGTTATCCGCTACGTGTCGTGATATGAGAAATTCCTACTTATAAGCATCATCATTAGCCCTTCACTCTCGTTTCGACCTATTTATGGGTCGGGTCGATAGTGGTCTGCTTGGTTTTCTCTGATCAGCTTGGTGCCGAGAATTCTTCGTGGTGGATTGTCCGGGAACGACATGGCGTTTGGCAGTTGCGTCTTTTTTATTTTCGAGTCCACGTGGCGTCTCACCGCGCGCCTTAATTTTCGAGCGTATCCCCGATGACGTCAGTGGATCACTGAAAGGGTGGCACCATAATGGAGACATCGCTTCGTCTGTTCGGGCCGGCTATCGAGCGAACTCGAGCTTTATTTACTTGGTCCATGTTAGGAGTTTACCTACTTCGGGTACGTGCGCCGGGTAGAGGCCTGCCTGCTGTTTTAATGCGAGGCTTAATGATCCACCATTGAGGCCGAGCAGGAAGATATTCGGCGGCCTCGTGACGAGGGCATTTGGATCCACAACGCTATTGGGTAGGAAGCTACCGCGGTGGACGGGCCGAGAAAGAAACTGTCCAGTTGTCTCGTGATGAGGGCTTTGGATCCACATCTTCATTGGGCAGGAAGCTACCCACTGTGGATGAGCCGAGCATGAAGCTGCCTGGCGGTCTCGTGATGAGGGCTTTAGATCCACATCTTCGTTGGAAAGGAAGCTACCCACGGTGGATGGGCCAGGCAGGAAGCAACCTGGGGTGAATAGGCCAAGCAGGAAGCTACTCGGCCGCATCGTGATGAGGGATTTAGATCCATGTCTTCGTTGGGAAGGAAGCTACCTGCGGTGGATGGGCCGGGCAGGAAGCTACCCGCGGTGGATGGGCCGGGCAGGAAGCTACTCGCGGTGGATGGGCCGGGCAGGAAGCTATCCAGGGTGGATGGGCCGGGCAGGAAGCTACTCGGCCGCCTCATGATGAGGGATTTAGATCCACGTCTTCGTTGTGGATGGGCCATGCAGGAAGCTATTCGGCCGCCTCATGATAAGGGCTTTGGATCCATGCGTCTTCGTTGGGCAGGAAAATACTCACTGTGGACGGGCCAAGCAGGAAACTACCCAGCCGCATCGTGATGAGGACTTTGGATCCACGTCTTCGTTGGACAGGAAGCTACCCACTATCCACTATGGATGGGCCGAGCAGGAAGCTGCCCGACGACCTCATGATGAGGGCTTTGGATTCACAGTATTGTTGGGCAGGAAGCTACCCTGGTGAATGGGCCGAGCAGGAAGCTGCCGGGCGGCCTCATGATGAGGACTTTTGATTCACAGTATTGTTGGGTAGGAAGCTACCCGCGGTGAATGGGCCGGGCAGGAAGCTACCCGCGGTGAATGGGCCGAGCAGGAAGCTACCCGACTGCCTCATGATGAGGGCTTTTGGATCCATATTTTCATTGGGCAGGAAGCTACCCACTGTGGATGGGCCGAGTAGGAAGCTGTCCGGCGGCCTAGTGATGAGGGCTTTAGATCCACGTTTTCGTTTGGCAGGAAGCTATCCGCGGTGGATGGGCCAGGCAGGAAGCTATCCGCGGTGGATGGGCCAGGCAGGAAGCTATCCGCAGGAAGCTACCCGGCCGCCTCGTGATGAGGGCTTTGAATCCAAAGTATTGTTGGACAGGAAGCTACCCGCGGTGAGGCGGCCGGGCAGGAAGCTGCCCGGCGGCCTCATGATGAGGGCTTTGGATTCACAATATTGTTGGGCAAGAAGCTACCCACAGTGGGGCGGCCGGGCAGGAAGCTGCCCGGCGGTCTCGTGATGAGGGCTTTGGATTCACAGTATTGTTGAGAAAAAAGCTACCCGCGGTGAATGGGCCAGGCAGGAAGCTACCTATGGTGAATGGGCCGAGTAGGAAGCTACCTGACGGTCTCATGATGAGGGATTTTGGATCCACATTTTCGTTGGGCAGGAAGATACCCACCGTGGATGGGCCGAGCAGGAAGCTGCCCAGCGGCCTCGTGATGAGGGCTTTAGATCCACGTCTTCGTTGGACAGGAAGCTACCCGCGGTGGATGGGCCGGGCAGGAAGCTACCTGCGGTGAATAAGCCGAGCAGGAAGCTACCCGACCGCCTCATGATGAGGGCTTTTGGATCCACATTTTCGTTGGGCAGGAAGCTACCCATTGTGGATGGGCCGAGCAGGAAGCCGCTCGACAACCTGGTGATGAGGGCTTTAGATCCACCTTTTCATTGGGCAGGAAGCTACCCACGGTGGATGGGCCGGGCAGGAAGCTACCCGCGGTGGATGGGCCAGGCAGGAAGCTACCCGGCCGTCTCGTGATGAGGGCTTTGAATCCACGTCTTCATTAGGTAGGAAGCTACCCATTGTGGATGGGCCGAGCAGGAAGCTACCCGCCCGCCTCGTGATGAGGGCTTTGGATCCACGTCTTCATTGGGCAGGAAGCTACCCACTGTGGATGGGTCGAGCAGGAAGCTGCTCGGTGGCCTCATGATGATGGCTTTTGATCCACGTCTTCGTTGGACAGGAAGCTACCAGTGGTGGATGGGCCGGGCAGGAAGCTACCCGCGGTGAATGGGCCGAGCAGGAAGCTGCCCGGCGGCCTCATGATGAGGGCTTTGGATTCACAGTATTGTTGGGCAGGAAGCTACCCACTGTGGATGAGCCGAGCAGGAAGCTACCCAGCCTCCTCGTGATGAGGGCTTTAGATCCATGTCTTCGTTGGGCAGGAAGTTACCCGCGGTGGATGGGCCGAGCAGGAAACTATCCGGCCGCATCGTGATGAGGGATTTGGATCCACGTCTTCATTGGGCAGGAAGCTACCCACTATGGATGGGCCGAGTAGGAAGCTACCCAGCCGCCTCGTGATGAGGGGTTTGGATCTACGTCTTCATTGGGCAGGAAGTTACCCACTGTGGATGGACCGAGCAGGAAGCTACCCAGCCGCCTCGTGATGAGGGCTTTGACAACGTTAGAGGTGGAGTGGAACTACCCCAGCCTCCATTGCGAAGCGAGGGATGGTCCGCGCTTGGACCTCCGTTGTGATGATCGCTGATCATTGTATCGAAGGCGAAAGATAAACTTTTATGGTGGAAAAGTCTTTCGTTCCCACAGACGGTGCCAACTGATGGAGGTCAAAATCTTCTTCAGCAGTTGTCCTCCGTCGATCATGCTACAAGCAGTTCTGAACGGTTGAGATTTGGTTTGAAGGTTGAATGAGTGGATCTTAGTGGGTTATCGTTGAAGCCGAGCTACCTGTAAGGGAAGTCCCATGGTGGGTAACCACCGTAGGATCCTCCGACGATCAAGTAAGTACCGAGAAATAATGATAGGGTAGCGTCGTATTGGAATGAGTTCCTATTATCTGAGTCGTTTGGTGGAGGGGGTTTATATAGTGGTCGCATGAGGTGAACTGGCGTGATATTCTCGCCGTCCGTTACGCACCCGCGGCACGTTCGCGTAGAAGGCGGGATACGTCCATTAACAGCGGGATGCACTCGCTAATGGAAGGGTGTGCCAGCGTGGGACATGGAGCGGCGGAGATCTCGCTTTGACAAGATATACAGAGCCGTTACGGGATGCTTAAGCTCCGTGCTCTCAGCTGAACAGGGGAGCCGTGAAAGCTCAGATCGGTGGATAGCTCGGAAGCGAGCGAGGAGGCTGAGGAAGCTCCGCTTTGTAACAACTCGGAGACGAGCAAGGATGCTGTGGAAGCTCGGTTGTAGGATTGCTCGGAGATGAGCTGTTGGCTGGTTGCTAGGCGAATATGGAAGGTACTCCGGGAAGGTCTCCAAAAGGTCGGATGCAATCTCAGAGATGAGATGCCGAGGAACATCTCCAATGCATCATACTTATTCCAGCTCCGTAACCTTCTAGAAATCTAGCGGGCTTACGTGGAAGACACGTCATCCGATACGTGTCGTGATCTGAGAAATTCCCTTATGAGCATCATCATAGACACTGCATTTTAACCACCAACATCAATTTCTAGACAAAATAAGGGAAATTATGCAGACCTTTTAGATTCCACAATAAACTATTAAATACATTCTTAGCATTTGAAATTGAACTCCTACTGAAAGTGTCAATATTATTGTTAATGCTGTTGAATTTAATATCAGTTTTTGGATAGAAATTATTGAAATTCTCAATGAACTCCTACTGAAAGTGCCAATATTATTGAAATTATTGAACTCCTACTCAACATTTTTCCTTTGGAAAAAAAATTATATTATAGTATTTGCAATTGGACTTTTACTAGATGCCCAAGAAAATGGTCTATTGTGACACATGCGTCTATGACTTGGGGAGCATCAAAGTCTCTCTCCTAGAGGAAGCAAGGTACATATTGCTTCTTGGATTAATCAATCATGTAATTGTTTTTAACATGATACTTCATAAATTTCAATAGATTGTCAACATAAAAGTGAGAATCTTTGAAAGCTTCAACCCTGGGGCTTATGCAATGTCAGGAAAGTAATGTTCAACATGGCAAGGGCGATGCCTGTGGAAAAACAAACATTGTCCATCAAAAAATGGTCGTTCATTTTACCTGAGCTTCAATTTGCTGAAATACCACGCGCTGCACAATGCCACATAATATAGAAGGGAACAAGGGGTGGGGCAGTGGGCCCACCCCCTTTTCCTTTGTGTTGCGTAGTACTGCTTAGTGTTGTAATTTTATACCGTGATTTTTAAAGGAATCATAAACCACACCAAGAGCCGCAGAGAAAAAACTATCAGGATCGCGTGCAAACAAACTATCTGAAAAAGACTAACCGACTAATCTATCAAAACACACCGTAAATTATGAGAAACATACACCAAACAACATAAACACAAGATTTTACCCAGGTTCGGCGCAACCGCAACTAATCTTGCAATCCGACAACGAAAACTTCCGCTATTAAGAAAGGATTACACGAAAACGCCATCACCGATCACCACCCAATACAAAGAATCTTAACCCTCACAAAAACCTCACCCGTATCTCCCTCTTTCTTGGTTTTACGGCTGCTTCCTATTAATTGTGGAAAAAAATTGGTAACCTTCTTCTAAAGCCTTAAGTTATTTGGCTTTATATTTATATCCTATATCAATTTAGAGATAAGAGTTCAGACAGAGCAACCACTCCCAATACCCGGCTCTTTAGCAATGGTTACTATAGCGATATCACTGACAACAACGACCAACATAGATATAGCAACTCTGCATAAGCTCATCGTAGAACAAATAAAGCAAAAGAATGCGGACTCGATAATGTTGGATATAGTTCCTCAAGTCAATTATTGTAATCGCAGGCAGGCGATTGTGATGATTGAGAGAGGATCTATACGGATAGAACAGTCTTACCCGAGATGATAGTATACTATCTGGTTTGACTTTATCATCATACATGCATTATGTGGTATTACAGATCACTATTACATGTTGATAGAGCCCATAGGATTCTTGCTTGACTATCAGTATTATGATGACGATCATATACATGGGAGCTGGGTGGTCTATAAGCACATTCTTAAATGTCCATAGTCGAGAGGGTATCAAGACTGGGCATCGATACTCCGGAGTAGACTAATATATACTTTTCGAGACTCCGACGAGGGGCGGTGGCCGGTCTCATAAGTCATTGGTGTCAGTTAGTCACTTAAGATAATATACATATGCTCATTGGGTTATGAGTTACACTGGACAGACTCACCGGGAACATGCTAGATGGTATTATACCTATTGTCAGATAGCAGTTCTCAGGTATTGCTTTTATACTAGCTGTAATAAGCAGATATTAATCTAATCATGGAGAAACAATGGGAAATAGTTATGGACATAACATGATGTTCTTGGCATATGGTAACCGCAGCCTCCTTCAAGAGGTAGTTATCATTTCAGGCTTCCAAGATGACTTGGATAACAGAGTGACTGTCAGAGTTAATAGTTTTTCCTCTTTAGAAGAGTAGTATGTTGGATAGGTGGTCCAAGCGGATACTGAGGAAGGCATGGCGCAGAATACTGATTAAATTCAGTGGAAGATATGGTCTAAGAAGTTTGTTGGATTTTGAGTTAATTTATGAACTTGGCCCTATCAGATATCCAGACAAATTCTAAGACATGTATCGCTCATTTCGGGAGATAGTCTTTCTCCGCGAAGTTGAGATATAGAAAGATAAAGATAGAAACATTGGAGCAGATCCACTCACTGAGATTATTTCTCGAACGGGATAGTTTCACAAACGAGCTTTGGGAGACTGATTAGTAGAGAAGTTGGGTGTTCGGTATCACACGGGCTATGAGTATGCGACACCACAATAATTAGCCTTAAGTGTAACTGGGAGATTGTTTGATATAGCGCCCTTAAGTCAATTATTGTAATCGCAGGCAGACGATTGTGATGATTGAGAGAGGACCTATACGGATAGAACAGTCTTACTCAAGATGATCGTATGCTATCTGGTTTGACTTTATCATCATGTTATGCATTATGTGGTATTACATATCACTATTACATGTTGATAGAGCCTATATGATTCTTGCTTGACTATCAGCATTATGATGGCGATCATATACGTGGGAGCTGGGTGGTCTATAAGCACATCCTTAAATGTCCCTAGTCGAGGGGGTATCGAGATTGGGCATCGATACTCCGGAGTAGACTAGTGTATACTTTTTGAGACCCCGACGAGGGGCGGTGGCCGGTCTCACAAGCCATTGGTGTCAGTTAGTCACCTAAGATAGTATACGGGTGCTCATTGGGTTATGAGTTACACTGGACGGACTCGCCGGGAACATGCTAGATGGTATTATACCTATTGTCAGATAGCGGTTCTCAGATGACATTGTCATGCCCCGCTTTCCGGTGTACGGCGAAGGGGACGGGACGAGGCCGTTACGTATATACTCAGAAGTAAATACTTTAAGCGTAACTAAGCAATATAAATGGATTATACACAAGAGACAAATGTAATGAATAACAACTTTATTTATTAACATTCTTTTGTACAATGCATGGAAAAGTAAATACATCTGAATGAAAGCAATACATAAACAATGGCATAACAGAAATGAAAGGTACTGAAATGAAATGTGTATAATGAATCTAAAGCTCTGGGTCGTAGGCTAGCTGATCCAAGTCCTCGCTGGTAGGCTCGATCTCCTGATGGTCCGAATCACCTGACAACATTCCAAAGAAGAAAGAGAAAGAATGTCGTCAGCGAACAATCGCTCGGTAAGTCCCAAAAATCATGGAGAAGTAGAAAAGACAGAGAGAGAATGTAACTTTTAAAGTTACATTATATTGTTAACGCTGTTGTTTGTACATTGGTACAGAAGAATGCCAGTGTATACGAGAGGAGTTTCTATATGCCAGAGACTAAAGTCAAATGGAGTATAAAGAACCGTTTATGCCACGGTACAACAGCAAATGGATTCAGGTTAAGTGTCTTAAGTCTTGCAGTCTCGTGGCACTTCTAACACCTTCCGTACCCATCTACCCCTTAACCCCGCGATATCTTGATTGTATTGTTTGTATTGTATTGTATTGTAAATTGTATTGTCTTGCATAGATGGACGACTTGCCGAAACCATGATATCAACAAATGGATGTAACTGGAGAATCATATAAATGGAAGTATATCTATGGTTCGGTTTAGTCAATACAGATTGAATAGATTGAATATATGTATTCATGAATTCATATTGAATTATAGTTTGTACTTGAATCATATTCAAGTCAGATTATTTATAATGAGACTCAGTCTGAGTCAGAACAATTAGAAAAGAAATTGAAGTCCTGAATTAGGTTTTGATGTTATCGGTAACCGTTGCACATGGGCGGCAAGATTTGTGTCTTTTTCACAGACGATTACCGTGTTGATAACATTGTTTGTTAAGTTGTCTACCTTAAATAGGCAAGCACCCATATCTCCGGCTCCCTGAGGCTCAAGAGACTAGTCCCGCTTAAACCTATCTCTGGCTCCCTTAAGTTGATAACACTGTTTGTTAAGAAAGTCGAGGGGGTTTTATGTAAAAATAATTTTTGTATACTTTTCAAAATACACCCCAAGTATTTAATTATCGTCTTTAGAGTTTTCATAGATGTAGATTTTATATATGTGACATTTCTAGTGAATAAAACCTAATTTCATAATATATGGTATTTATCTGTAATATTGAACTTGTATGGAATTGCATGGTATTTTCATGTAAAGTGATTCTTTTGATTTAAAAATGTTGGAATATTTATATTATATCAAAAATAGATATTTTGATGATACGTATATATAAATATATTTATAAAAATAATTTAATTTATTATTTTTATAGAAATCTCATTTTCTTAAGATGTTTGTATTTTTAAATTTTTCGAGACCGAATACTCCTTGCGGAGGTCTGCATCTCGCACTATTAAGTCCGAGGATGTGCGATAATCCGCACCATCCCAAATGGGTTCCCCAAAATGGGTTGTAGCGGTTTGCAAAGATTTATTTAAAATACATAATCTTATAGAAAAATGTTTTTTTATAAGATAAAGGTATTTAAGTGTAATTTCGTATTCCCGTATTCTATATTCCCGAAGGGCATCGTGCTATGTTGTTTATGAGTGTTGTGAGGAGGTAGTTCATTACCTTGTGTTAAAGGTATAGTAAGAAATGTGATGTTTTAATGTCAAAACTAAACTATATGGTATTTTACTAAGAAAGTACGACAAAAATTACAATATGAAATATTTTTCTATGAAACTTGTTCATGATGTTTTGTTAATGTTTAATAGTCAAGATGTGAGAGTTTGGTATGTTTGTATTTAAGAAAAGATGGGGTTTTTAAGAAGAACCGAATCGGAATTCGGATTAACTCCGCTTCCGTCGAGTTTTAGAAATACGAGTTTTTAGATTTGAAAAGAGAAGAGAGAGGAGGGACTTACTGGATTTTGGTTTAGAGGAGAGGAAGAGAGAGTGGAAGTAGGTTCCGGTGCGTTGTTTCGTCGCCGGGAACTCCTAAGGCCGTCGTCGGAAGTTCGTCGGAGTTTCTCCCTTCGCTAACTCCACTTGCACACAAAGGTTCTAGAGAATTTTCTTGAGAGTTTGGACAGAATTTTGGAAGTGAGGAGGGTGTAAATTGGAGTGGTATTTATAGGAAAAAATTAGGGTTAGGATAGGTGAAAGGGTGTGAGAAAATGTATTCAAAATTGTATTAAAAATGGAGTAATTAGGTATTTTTATTGGCTCTGTTAAATTGCAGGTTAAATAAACATGTCAGGAGTTATAAGGAGGCCAAGAGACACAACTTCACATAAGACCCAACTCCGATTCTCCCGAGTTTGGCCGGCGGCGGCGGCCGATTCGGCCGATCCGCCGGCCGAGTTAGGCCGAGTCGGGCCGGGGCTCGTCACCAAATGTCCGTCGTCGTTTGGTTTACCCCCTGGGACAGTTTGTTTTATATGTGACTTTTGGTTTTACGGGTTTAGCACGTGTAGACTCCTGGGATTCTAAAAAGATTAAAAGAAAACAATATTTAAAAATAATGTGGCTGATAGGATTTGAACTCTGGTACTTTGGTTCAGCAGTGCAAGGTCTTACCAACGAGCTACAAGCTCCTTCTTGCTATTAAAAAGCAAATCAAATACTTATAGTACTCACAGGAATTGCAAATACCCCAAGTATACATTAACTTTTAAACAAATTTTTGTACACTAAAATTGGAGTTGTTACAGACATAAGTACAGGTTAGTTTGTCGATCTGAGATCATCATTTGTCTCGTGTGAGTTTCCACTGTGCTTTGATTACTACCCTACCACGGCTCAAAGGAGTCGTGCAAACAGGTTTTAGTTGGGTACAGTCCCGAGTCATATGGAGGCAGTGAGTGGATCGTCGGGGATTCGTCTCTCCCGGTATTTGGGGTAGATGTCGCGCTGTTCACGGATGGCCATCACCAGAAATTCTTGGCCAAGGTGGACGAGAATTACTGATTTGGATCAGTTGTTTCTAAGTAGGTGATGGGCTTTACGCCGACATGAAATATCGTGTTATTAGGGGTTTGACTTTATCCACCCCTAGACCCGATATGCGATACTCTTAGACGAACAGACCAGACTGTACGGAGATTGTCACAGATAGGCTCAGTAGGGGTACGGATGAGTTTGCTCGTCGGCCTTCCTTTCGCTCAATACCTGGATAGCCGTTACGTACAGCTAGTGCCGTTGACGTGCTTGTGGTTAAACTTACTGTCAGTGTATTGACGAGTCTTTAGAGTTCCACACAGAGGGTTTTCATGGTTCAGGCGATATGATGTAGATGACGTATATTGGTACATACAGGTGTCTGATTAAATATGTGTACAAGCTACATGGACTTTAATCGGACAGTTGATAATACTAGTGGCTTAGGATTAAGATGAATTATTAAATCAAGTTTTGATTTAATAATTTATATATATATTTTTAGTATATGTATTCTAGTATTATTGTTCACTTTTCATTTCTCTCTTGACTATTCATAATTTTATACGAATACGTGTATATGTATTTCGATACGTATACCGGGTTGTATTCCGTATTTATATGGAATATTTTCTAGATGATGGACACCTCATTATATGATTTTATTTTTAGAAAATCATTTGCAAATGAGGCGGAGGGTGAGATGGCGTGAGCATGGTTGGAGGTATGTAGAGAGGAATGAACCATTATTTGTTTATTATAAAATGTTGTGAGATATTTTGTATGGTTGAAAAATGATGGTGGAGCCATTCTTTTCCATATGCCATTCCTATTCTCTTCTTGGTTCACTCTCTCATTTTTTTTTCTTTTCTTGAGCTACTCATGCCCATGTTTCTTCACCTCCTCCTCCTTCTTCTTTAGTTGCTCACTTGAGATTTGGAAATGAAAGAAAAACATAGTGGAAAATTCCTACATCCCCACTCTCCATTGCTACCGACCTTGGAGCGTCGGTTGCTTTGCTAGGCGAAACTGGAGCTTGGATCGTTTCCCTCAAGTGGATCATTTTCGGCGTAGGAGGACCGGCTTGCAAGCGCGACCCGGAGCACTTGAAGAAAGCTTGAGGATGTGAGTATTCTACACATAGTAGATTAGTTTAGCTCACTAGGTTTTGTATACAATTTCTAACTCTTTAGTTCGATTCTTGGTTTGGGAACTTTAGCAAACTGGATAATTTTTGAAATCCATGTTGCCATCTTACAAAATTAGTTTGCTAGTGTACCTAAGTTTCCAGCAGATAACACCGGCGGCTAATCATCCTTACCAGAACGAATACAACGATGTCGCGTACCCTGTATGTTATACTGTTCCATCGTTTAACATGTTTGAAGGGATATGAAATTCTAAGCTGTTAGTGATATATGCCCTAGAGGCCATTATTGTATCATACTGGATTGTATATTGCATATTGGAAGTTTGGGATATTCACAGTTATAATAACAGTCTTGCTCAAAATGGTAGTATGCTACTTGGTTTGATTCTATCTCAATATGTGCATATATTTCTTTTAGTATATAGCTTACACATATTGGTAGAGCCCGTAGGATGTTTGCTTGACTACCAGCGTTGTGATGGCAGTCACACTAGTGGGGGCTAGGTAGTCTATAAGCACATCCTTATACAGGTCTCTAGTCGTAGGATTATCGAGACGGGACATTGATACTCCAGAGTAGACTAGTGTATACGCTTCTCATCTCAGCAGGGGATATGGTTTGTCCCACAGCCATTGGTACGTCGTACCGGAGATGGTATACAAGTGCTCATTGGGTTATGAGTTATACTGAATGGACTCGTTGGGAACTGCTGGTTGGTATTATACCTATCGTCAGGTAGCAGTTCCTGGATGACATGAGTACAGGTTAGTCCGTTGACTTGATATCACTATTCGTCTCAAGTGTGTTCCCACTGCACATAGATTACTACCCTACCACGGCTCAAAAGAGTCATGCAAACAGGTAGTAATTGGGTGCAGTCCTGAAGCACTTGAAAGTAGTAGCAGTTAGATATGATTCGTCTCTCCCGGTATTGGGGGTTGATATCGCGCTGTGTTCGGAAAGCCATTACACAAAGTCCCTGGTCAGGGCAAGCGAGATTTACTAGTAGGTACTCCAGTAATTTCTCAGGGTGTATTGGGCTTTACTCCGGCACGACTTATTGCGGTATTAGGGGTCTGACGTTTACCATCACCCTTGGCCCAATATGCGAGTATCTTAGACGAGCAGACCGGACTGTACGGAGATTGTCATAGATAGGCTCAGTAGGAATTCGGATGAGTTTGCTCATCGGCCTTCTTTGTTGGATATAGTGCCCTTAAAGTCAATTATTGGATCGCAGGCACGTGATTGCAATGATTAAGGGAGGACCTATACCGGTAGGACAGTCTTACTCGAGATGATAGTATGCTATCTGGTTTGTCTTTATCATCGTGTACATGCTTTAGATGACATTATAAATCACTATTACACGTTGATAGAGTCCTTAGGATTCTTGCTTGACTACCAGCAGTATGATGGCGATCGTATACGTGAGAGTTGGGTAGTCTATAAGCACATCCTTAAAATATCCTTAGTCATGGGAGTTTCGAGACTGGGCATCGATACTTCATGAGTAGACTAGTGTATACGGATCGAGACCCCGACAAGAGGCGGTGGCTGGTCTCACAAGCCATTGGTGTCAGTTGGTTCACCTAAGATAGTATACAGGTGCTTATTGGGTTATGAGTACACCGGACGGACTCGCAAGGGCATTGCTGATTGGTACTATACCTATCGTCAGGAGCAGTTCCCAGGTGACATGAGTACAGCTTAGTTCGTTGACTTGACACTGCTACATTGCCTCAAGTGTGTTCCCACTGTTCTTAGATTGCTACCCTACCACGGCTCAAAGGAGTCATGCAAACAGGTAGTAGTTGGGTGCAGTCCCAAAGCACTTGGAGACAGTGGCGGTTAGATAGGATTCGTCTCTCCCGGTATTAGGGGTTGATATCGCGCTGTGTCTGGAGAGCCATTACACAAAGTCGTTGGCCAAATCAAGTGAGATTTACTGGTAGGTATTCCAGTAGTTTCTCAAGGTGTTCTGGGCTACACGCCGACACGACTATACCGCTATTGGGGGTCTGACGTTTACCATCCCCCTAGGCCCGATATGCGATACTCATAGACGAACCGTCCGGACTGTACGTAGATTGTCACAGATAGGCTCAGTAGGTTATCAGGATGAGTTGGCTCATCAGTTTCCCTTTCGCTCAATACATGGGTAGCCGTTACGTACAGCTAGTGCCACTGACGTGCTTGTGGTTAAACCCACTGCCAGCGTATTGACGAGTCTTTAGAGTCCCCCACAGAAAGTTTCCCAAGTTCGGGCGAAACGTTGTAGAGGCTGTATGGTTTTATGGCAGGGTTCGATCATATACGTGCACTTGTGCATGGATCATGATCGGACGGATCATATTAGTGGGCTTTAGTTTAAGCCGGATCCTAGTATTAGATTTGTTGGATTACTTTCGTCTCATTGCAGTCGTATTCAGTCGGAATGCGGATGCAGGTATGTATATACAGATGAGGGGTATCCTTGTGATCCGTCACGAGTTTACTTTAGAAGATGCCGTTCTATTTATTGTTCTAAACATTTGGGTTAATGTTTATTAAGTGGAAATTGTGAGTGCTAGTCATGATGAAGAGCATTAAATGTGGCATGTACATGTTTGGTGACTCATGGTGTTATTTTTTGTTCCATATTAATTTTCTTGATTGATTATTGTGTGGAATTGATATGTGGGGAGAGAGAGAAGCCAATAATAGTGGTGCTTGGTTTTGAGATTATTATGTGAGCTCTCACAATTTATCCCACACAATAAGCAAGCTCTTCTTTTTCTTCACTAGCTTTCTTCTTATGCTCACAACTTCCATCAATGGCTTCTTTTTCAACCTCCATCCATACCATCTCATGTGTTGAGAATCCATGGATGTCATGAGACAAAGTTATCACACACATTCTCTATTTCACCTTGGACATGTAGGCTAGCAAGCTTCATGTTCGAGTTGCTTCGGTTTTGAAGCGGGAGCCCGTAAAAAGATTCCTTGACGTGGTGCCACTTCGACAAGGAGACCGGAGATCGAGAGGGATCGGAGATGCTGTGAGGAGCTAAGGATGGTGGCTAAAGACCGAAGGACACGGATCGATCGGTATAGCCATTCTATCGTCTTTGTAGTTAACTAGTTTAGACTTAATGGAATGATCCGGGTAAAAGTCTGCGTTAGCGCCAATTTAGAAAAAAAAATTTGTTCTGCGTTTGGCCTTGGATTGACGGCCGGGGCGCTACCGTAGACTTACATGGTATCAGAGACAACCCATTAACCCTACTAACTAGTTTGCACAAGGTTAAAATCTCAATTGATAAATTTTTCCAAATCACGAATCTATATTCATGTGCTTGCTGTCGAATTTCAAAGTTGTTCTAAAATTTTTCTGGGTATCTTAGAATTATGTGCAGGTGAAAATATAGCTACAGAAAAAATTTGGGGACCTAACTCTAAAATTCAGCCGCGGAAAGGGAGTAAAATGTCGCATTTTGCGGTCCTTCCGCGGCGCTTTTTGGGCTACATCACCCTAAAATTTTTTTGGGGCTCTAGTTCATGAAAATATGATTTTTGTGATATATAGTTTTGGCCCAGATTTGTTTGAGTGCTGGATTTGCATTTGGGGCCTATTTGGAAAAGTTTAGTCGATCGAAATTTTAGTTGTGTATTTTACAGTGCATTACATTTCTATTTGCGACCGTGAATGTCATTCGAGCGGTAAATCTTGTCTGATTGCTATAGTTATTTTAGACGGGTTTGCGAACGTGACATTCACGTTGATGTTATGTGTTGTGCTGTGTTGTTGTGGATTTGTCGTGGTGGATAGTTTGGGCAATGTTAGTACAGTTTAGTTTCATTTGTACATTTGATATTGCGGGGCGAGCGTCTGACATGTGGACTGCATCACTTCCTGTTTGTATATTATTCTTTTGGGGCACGACCGGGTTGAGGTCGATGTCACCGTTGTACATATTTACTTTTCTGTAGCAGGATTACCCCACGGTGGAGTGCACGGATAGCCGGGTTCTGGAGGGCAACGGGCCCGCATCTCATGGCTTTGAGATGGATGGGACTTCACTCTAGAATTGACGGGCTATTCGCCGCACTCGTAGGGGGTACAGGTTGACCCAAGGAGGGGTGCTCAAGTTACCAGATTCCGTGAAGTGCTGGATGGTCCATTCACTTTGCTGAAGGGGGCTGCCTCACTCTGGTTTTGGCGGGTAACTTGCCTCACTCGTAGGGGTCTAGGTTTTCATTACATAAGCTATCCACATGACCAGGGGAACGTCGGGTTTCACTTGTGGCTCAAATGAAACCCGGGGCTCCCAGATTATCTGTATTGTTCTGTGATGCTTATTATTTTTCTGTGATGTTGTATTTATCATGTCTGGAGAGATTATTATATATTGATATATATACTAGTAGATGTTGTATATGTTTTACACCCGCGCTAGTCCAGTCCGCGCTCTGTCGTTAGTTAAGTAACCTAACGGGTGATGACAGGACCCAGTGGCGAATGCGGATGTCATATACATACATCATATTTTTGTTCTTTATTGGTGTGATTAATTGATGGGACTGCATTGATTTTGATCAATGCAAAGAAAAAAAACCTATTCGATGTTGTTGGAACAATTTTAAAAAGCTGTTATTACTAGGGCGTTTTCTTTTGTTTTGCACAGAGGTATTCGGTTATGAATATCCAGCACCTCATTCGACGAGGCAAGGGCCGAGATTCCTTCATCAGGAGTGACCCCTTGGAAAGAGGTTTGCGTTAGGGTAATAACTTCACTATAGTCAATTACTTTTTGCTTTGCGTCGTGATATTCAGTTAGAATATCCTGCACCTCATTCTACGAGGAAAGAGCCGAGATCCCTTCACCAGGAGTGACCTCTTTAGCAAAAGTTTTCGTCACTATATATTTGTAAAAAGTTATTCGGTTCCTTCAACGATATCAAGTTCATTATGTTAAAGGTTTTTCGCCAAAAACCATTCGTATCCCTTCGTCATTTCAGACATGTAGCACTTAGTATTCATGCTATGTATGTTGGCCTTCGTCAAGGCATAGTGTATGAGAGCTATTTGTTACTTTTCTGTAGCATAGATAGATGTGTTGGTTTGGGACAGTCGTACTACTATTTTAGCCTTCGTTAAGGGTATGTACGGGTGGGTTCAAATTAACCTGGATAATGACGGGTAGAACTTGACATGTGACTTATGATATGTTGGCCTTCGTCAAGGTCATAAATACATGGGGTAGAAATCACATCGGGAGTTTCTAAAGAAACTGAAACTTGCCAGGCATGTGCATACCTTCTGGAGTGTGATAACGTGAGTGGATTCCATCACGTTATCATGCGATGATAGTTGGATCCCGATTCCCACTCATGAGTTGGTTTACTCCTCGGGTGATCCCGACTAATTCTTCTTTCAGGTTTGGAGGAGAATTTGAGGATACAGTGGGAGACATCCTGATTAGATAAAGTGATTAACCATTCTGATCTAGGTTAGAGTGCACGTAGAGTGTTTCTTTTCTCTCTCTCTCTTTGGCAGTGACTATGGCCCGA
Organism: Agapanthus africanus; assembly: GCA_030015575.1. Classification (NCBI taxonomy): domain Eukaryota; kingdom Viridiplantae; phylum Streptophyta; class Magnoliopsida; order Asparagales; family Amaryllidaceae; genus Agapanthus; species Agapanthus africanus. The sequence continues at coordinate 605,436,032 of CM057342.1, read as the reverse complement.
CCCTAGACTATGACTCAATGACCAAGTTAACCAAACTTTCTTAAAACACTGGCTTTTGGATTGTCTGAGTTGCATACATCATTGCCACTCCTTCTTTTACCTTTTGTATTTCTCTAGAACACCCCGTATCACTACGAACATCCACTTCCATTGGATAAATCCATCATATAGTTACATACGAACTCGAAAGAACTTGTTCCAGATTCGAGGATGGATTCTGGTTCTGGAGAGATTGAATAGGACTATTCAGTTGTCTTTTCCTTTTACCTTCTCTTAAGTTATGAGGGATCCTAGGATTAGGAGAGGGTACACCTATTACTCTTATTGGATAGTCTTCTTTCAAACCATAGGCAGGTGCCGAAAGGTAGGGAAAAAAGAAAACCAATTAGCCTAAGTGTGGTGTGCAGGAGGTAATAAGTAGAGACAAATAAAAGGATTAGAAAGAGGGCAAAATAAATTGTGACTGCTATCATTCACGACCAAACCACATATTTCATCGCCACTCCTATTTCACCTTTGTATTTCTCCAGAACACCCCGTATCACTACGAACATCCACTTCCATTGGATAAATCCATCGTATGGTTATATACGAACTCGAAGGAACTTGTTCCAGTTCGAGGATGGATTCTGGTTCAGGAGAAATATGAATAAGGTTTATTCAGTTGTCTTTTATCTTTACTTTCTCTCAGGTTGCGAGTGCTCCTAGGATTAGGACAGTACACCTATTACGCTTATTGGATAGTCTTCTTCCAAACCATAGGCTGGTGCCGAACAACAGGGAAGGAAGAAAACCATTTAGCCTAAAGAGGTGTACAGAAGGTAATGAGTAAAGAAAAATAAAGGGATTTGGAGAGATGGCAAAGAAATATACGGTTACAGTCGTGAATCGGATAATGGAAGAGGCATTGCTAGGAATACCCGGATACCCTTTCGATACATTTTCATGTTTCAATTTCACTGCGCGTTGTTAACAGAAAACTGATTTCCCAATTAGGTTCTTACTCCAGGGTATGTATTTACCAGGTTGCTTCTCACATCTGTATGGTTTTACAGATGATGAGTGGGAGTAAGTTATTGGGAATTAGGTGACTGTCCTCATCATATCGGGATTCGTTGTAATTGGTGATATTTGAGGAAACGCCTGGGTTTTCGCCGGACGAAAAATATTTGGTTTTGAATATCCGTTGTTATCCACCAATTTCAAACTGATATGTCTGTATATTTATTTTAATAAAGCGAGATATAACTTTTTGAAATTATGTCCATGACATTTACCTATATCAGTTGATGGTTAGGTAAGGAGCATTAAACAACGGTGTAATTCTTTTTAACCATAAGTACAGTTTTCAATCTACGATGCACAGGGTTTGAGTTATTCAACTCAGGGGACTTATACAAAGTATTGTATGTTGTCCAGTGTTCATTAGGACAGAGGGGTTGGTCTTCGTACTATATTCTGTTTACTTGTGACTTCTCTAGTTTTTAGACATGTGTTTCGTAGAAACACAAGGTCTAAGTTTTGAGAAGTTACAGGTATAAGAGTAAAGTAGAGAACCACATGTTGCAAGTATCAGGATTCTTCAAGGTAATCGGAGATGTAGATACTTGTGTTTAGTATTCAGTCGATAGTAATGATTTTGAGAACTTGCTTCTCTTTTTCAGGTTACTCATAATTGGATGCACTCCTAAGTTGAGTAATGCTGATTGGCCTCTCTCCATTTAGTTGACATGTACTGGAGACAGCTGAATGATTTGAATCTGGTTCCAATTAAATCAGTGCCTCTATTTCTATATTGTATATAGAATGGATCATATCTTAACGATGTTAAGGTATATGGAGTTGTCCGTCTTATGCATAAAACTAGACTCTGGATAACTCAAGGTACGTTTCTATAATGGCAGTTTGTGGGTTAACCCGGGCTATAACAAGGGTTAACTTTCTACTATCTGGAAGATCAATAGTGATATTATTCTTGACTCGCCATAGTTTTAGTAAATTGGACTTTTTCAGAAAACAGTAGTGGGAGTATGGTAGAACTGGAAGTGATTCCAGAACTGCAAACGATTACTGAAAATTTAATAAGACCTAAAAATTCAATCAAGTTTGACATTCCATTAGCCACTCCGCAGATTTGGTGGGTAACCTCAGGCACCCGAGAGGTACTCTAGTAGCCTCAAGGATGGTGACAGGGAGGTTCTTGTTTACCCAGACTTGCCATTGCTGCTGTTCTAGACTGTGAGACCCGGCAGGAGGATGTGTATAGCGTCGTTCTAAACTAGCTTTAGAAGTGCACGTGTATACGACTCTGCTAGAGGGTTATTGTAGTCAGTGGGAGCAGCGGAAGTATAGTGGACAAGTAGCTTATGTCTGTTTATAGACTAAAGCAGATATAGCGGAGATAGATCATTTATTTTTGATATGACAGTCATGGGCTTTGACTTCATCAGAATAGGGAATGGATCTGTTGAGAAGGTAGTAGGGTATGATGTCCTGGTATTTGATGACATACACGTTGTAGGAAGTGACATTCCTATACTACGATCGGTTATACTGTGATTGTCATCAATGGTTTCTCCACAAAGGATATAGATATTATATCAGGCATTCTGGTTACTAGATCTATGGTTTTAGGTCTATATTTGGGTAGTTTCCCAATTTGGGTACTTAGACAGTATTCTAAAGGTGTTTTAGAATGGACGACTCCTGGCATGGTAGTATACCTGCAAGTGATGGAGTCACCCTCTCTAAAGGTGTCTTACAGACTAAAGGGGAGAGGGATGTACATGATTGGCATATCACTTGCTTAGACAATTGAGTTAATCATGAGATGTCAAGTACCACACCAAATGTTGTTTTTGCACTAGATGCAATAAGTTGAGATATTAATCCGAAACGTTCGGAAGTAGTTTTAGAACATAAGTAGATGTCCTAGGGATTTGATAACGGCAGCCTCCTTCGGGAGACGGTTATCATTCCAGGCTTTTAAGGTGACCTGGTTGACAGAGTGACTGTCAGAGTTATAGACTTTCCTCTGTGAGGGGCAGTAATTTGGACAGGTGGTCCAAGCGGATACTGAGGGAGGCATTGTTAGTGTTTATGCCCTAGAAGGCCATTACTGTATCATACTAGTTTGTATATTACTTAATGGAAGCTTGGAATATTCACATGTATATAACAGTCTTGCTAAACATGGTAGTATGCTACTTGGTTTTTCTATCTTAATATGTGAGTGTACGTATTGATAGAGCTCTTAGGATCTTGCTTGTCTACCAGCGTTGTGATGGCAGTCACACTAGTGGGGGCTGGGTAGTCTACAAGCACATCCTTATTCAGGTCCCTGGTCGTTGGATTATCGAGACAGAGCATCGATACTCCGGAGTAGACTAGTGTGTACGCTTCTCATCCCAGTTGGGGAGATGGTCTGTCCCACAGCCGTCAGTACGTCGTACTGGAGATAGTATGCAGGTGCTCGTTAGGTTACGGGTACACCGGACAGGACTCACAGGGAACTGTTGGTTGGTTTGATACCAGTCGTCAGTGAGCAGTTCCCAGGTGACATGAGTACAGCATAGTCCGCAGACTTGACACTGCTGCTTCGCCTCGAGTGTGTCCCACTGTTCTTAGATTGCTACCCTACCACGGCTCAAAGGAGTCGTGCAAACAGGTAGCAGTTGGGTGCAGTCCCGAGCACTTGGAGGCAGTGGCGGTTAGACAGGATTTGTCCCTCCCGGTATTGGGAGTAGATATCGCGCTGTGTCAGAGAGCCATTACGCAAAGTCCCTGGCCAGGGCAAGCGAGATTTGCTGGTAGGTTCCAGTAGTTTCTCAGGGTGTAATGGGCTTCACTCCGACACGACTTATACCGCTATTAGGGGACTGACGCTTGCCGCCCCCCTAGGCCCGATATGCGATAGTCTTGGACGAACGGACCGGACTGTATGGAGATTGTCACATCTGACTCAGTAGGAGTTCGGATGGGTTTCCTCATCGGCCTTCTTATCGACAACTACCTGGGGACCGTTACGTACAGCTAGTGCCGCTTGCGGTCTGTGGTTAAACCCACTGCCAGCGTAGTAGTCGAGTCTCTAAAGTCCCACACAGAGAGTTTCCTACTCCAGGCGAAACGATATAGAGGTCGCATGGTTTTGCGACATAGGGTTCGGACACATACGTGCGTTTACGCGCGTACGACTTTCGGACAGTTTTTACCAGTCGGCTTTGGCTTAAGCCAGTTACTGGTATCCGGTTATTGGATTTTTACAGTCTAAAGTTTTTCCGTATTTTTGCGGATTGGAGGGGCGTTCTCGTAATTGTACGAGAAGCTTCTAGAAGATGGTGACTAAGGAGGGTTATGTGTCATATACATTGAATGAGTTATATGAGTCATGAGGGTGATTCATTCATCTCATTAATGCACATTTATTGCTTAATGACTCATGCTAATGAATCACCACTTGATATTTTATGAAGCATGATTATTCATCACTCTTTATTCTTTTCTTCTTATTAGAAAATGCTTCATATATATTATGATACTCATAACTTTATTCAATATATGATTCTCACATTCTCTCTCCTCAAGCTCTCCATCTTCAAAGACTAATCCTCCCTTCTCATGAGTTGAGTACAAGGGTTAGTAAGACTAATCAATCCATAACCATCACTCTATTTCATTCTATCTTCTTTGATTAGCAATCCAAGAAGGTTAGTTGCCTCAAGTTTAGAGGTTTAGCTTGGAGTTTTGCTCTCGGGTGGATCGTCTACTACCTAGAGAAGGCCGAGGAGGACAAGGAGATCGTAAAGACGAAGGAGTTGGTTCATTAGGTATAATCCCTAAACACAGTAGTTTAGAAACACTTTGTGTTTGGTTATTTATAGTTTAGCTTCGATTCAAGCGGTTAGTCGATGTTCGTTCATTAAACAAGTTCGTTTTTGAAATTTCCGCCTCCCCACAAGTATTGGGGTGTAGTACATCGACTTACAGTGGTATCAGAGCCTCGCTAAACAATAAATAACTTAATTGCAAATTTGTACGAATTTCGAACGGAAAAACGAAGCCGGAAAACCCTAAAACTGTCAAGTTTCTGTCGAGTTTAAAATGAAGTCCAAAAATTTTTCAGGAAAGTTCAGAGAGCTTGAAAAGACACCAGAAGAACACACAAAAAATTTGGTGCCCTGAATCGTCTACGGAGCCGCGGATCCGCGGCGCATAGCACAGTTGCCACAGCGGATCCGCCGCCGTTTGGACGATTCAGGGACCCATTTTTATTGTGGTGGTTCTCTGTGTTATTTGGGATTTTCTGGGATATTTAATATTTGTTCAGGTTTCAGTTTTACAGAGCAGTTTTTGGAGCAATATTAAAGATGTTTAATCGATCGAAATTGTACAGTATTTGCATGTTGGATTATATCTGTGATTGATAAATGTGTTCGTAAACCTCCCCTAACTGCTAGTATGTCGGTTGGCAGGGGGTTGCACATTTCTGTAATGGTTATATCTGTTTGTGCATATGAACTGTATTGGACTGTTGTGGTGTATAGCCGGGGTTTAGCAATGGGTTATTGTTTAATTCATTTGTTGTAAATGTAATTTGTTGTAATATTATTTTTGCGGGGCACATCCAGGTTGCGGTTGTAGCCACCGTTGTATTATTTCATTTTACTGTTTCTGCTCCTAGGACTGACCCAAGGTGGGGTGCACAAACTGCCGGGAGGGTAGTTTGCCGTTCCCGTAGGGGTCGAGGGTGGGGTAATGGCTATTCATCACAACTGTGTTATCCGTCTTTTCTTGCAGGCTCAAAAGAAATACGGATTGCTTGCAAATCCAATTAAGTTCATCTGTGTTCTGGAATGTATATCATTGCGTCAGACGAATGTAAAATATCTATATATATGATAGCTATTTAGACGTCACTTATGTTTTACACCCGCGCTAGCCCAGCCCCCGCTCTGTCGTTAGTTAAGTAACCTAACAGGTGATGACGGGACCCCGTGGCGAATGCGGATGGCATAAGAGGACGTTGTATTTTCGTTGTTTTCTGCAATGATAGGTTAATGATGGGACGCATTATCTATAATGCAAAGAAAAACAAACCAAAAGTTTAAATCGTTGGAACAATTTAAAAGAAACCACTCGGTTATTTTTAAAAACAGATATTTTTTTAAATGCGGAGCTTTAACCACTCCTTTTAAAAAGCTATCAGGTTTCTTCGGTTATATCAAGTTCACTACGTTCACGGTTTCGCCAAAACCATTCGTAGCCCTCCATCATTTCATTTGGGTATTCAGTAGTATTCAAGCTATGCATTTTGGCTAAAGTCAAGGCATAGTGTTTGGTAGCTACTGGGTTTTCATTTGTTGCATAAGATAGATGAGTTGGTTTGGGACAGTCGTATTACCATTTGACCAAAGTCAGGGGTATATACGGATGGGTTCAAATTGACAAGATAATGACGGGTAGAACTTGACGTGTGACTTATGACATTTTGACCAAAGCCAAGGTCATAAGAGCATGGGGCAAAAACTTATATCGGGAATTTCTAAAGAAACTGAAATTTGCAAAGAGATGCATACCATTTGGAGTTTGATGAATGTTGGTAGCACTCCTTCAACATTATCATACGATGATATTTGGATCCCGATCCTACTGTGAGTATATGCTACTTATCAGGATATTCGTCACTTAACGATCAATGCTATAAACCAAGTAGGTGTCCAGAAAAGTGTCAGCGGGGTTACGCCCCCAGAGAAAAGAGGTTATTTAATTAAGGAACTTCGCGAAAGCGTTGGAAAACCTCCCTCGAAGTACCGACACCAGCCTGGCTGAACGGTTAAGCAAGTATTGTACAGTGAGAATAGTCCTGGCTAATTCTTCTTTTATGGTTTGAGGAAGGATTCGAGAAACAGTGGGAGCCATCCAGTTTAGATAAACTAAAAACCACTCTAAACTTGCAAGAGCATCATGCTAAAGAGTTTTCTTCTCTCTCTCCTAATTGCAGCGACCCTGAAAATGACTGGACTTAAGTTACTTTTAGAGAAAAATATACTGACAGGGCCAAACTATAAAGATTGGCTGCGGAATGTCAAAATGGCTTTGACCTATGACAGATTGGGGTACATCCTCACCGCTACGGCACCTGCTGTCCCTGGTCCCAAATCCAGCAATGCGGATAAGGAAATCCGCAAAACCTGGGATTTAGATTGCGCGAAAGCCAAGTGCATCGTGCTTGCCTCAATGAACAATGAACATCAGAGGAGGCACGAGGATATGTCCCTAGATGGCATATTTCTCCATACAAAGGAACTTTATGGAGAGCAATCTCGTATAGCAAGATACGAGACCTCTAAGAACTTGTTTCGAGCGAGGTTGGCTGTCGGGTCATCGGTAGGTGAACATGTCCTAAAGATGATCGGCTATATTGAAGAGTTCGCAGACCTTGGGACGACTTTGGATAATGAGCTCTATACAGACCTTATTCTCCAGTCCCTTCCTCCCACCTACGCCCAGTTTATCCTCAACTTCAACCTTCAAGGAAAAGAAGTTGAACTTGCGGAACTCCTGAACATGTTAAGGAGTGCAGAGGGCACCTTGCAGAAGGCAAGGGAAACACCCGCTATGTTTGTTGGCGGTGCATCTTCTTCCGGGTCCAAGGCTAGGGCCAAAGGAAGGAAGAAGAAGGCCGCACCCAAACCTAGAGGAGGTGTTAGTAAGGTGGGAGGGAAGGGAAAGAAAAAGTTTGCGGTACCGGTAGTGGGCCAGGATGAGTGCTTCCATTGTCACGGGAAAGGGCATTGGAAGAAGGATTGCAAGGCGTGGAACGCCAAGAACCAGGAACCGAAGCAAGCTGTGGCTTCGACTTCAGGTGTGTTTGTAATTGAGAATTGTCTGTCGATCAACTCTACTTCCTGGGTATTGGATACCGGATCAGGATCTCATATTTGCAATTCATTGCAGGCACTGAGAAACCGTAGAGTGCTGAAGGAAGGTGATATGACCCTAAAGGTTGCTAACGGAGCTAGCGTGGGAGCTGCGTCCGTCGGGGATTATCACCTAGGATTGACGAGTGGACACATTTTGGTTTTACATAACTGTTATTTTGTACCAAGTTTAACGTGTAATATCATATCAGTTTCCTTGTTATCAAATAAAGGTTATGATTTCACGTTTATAAGAGATGTTGTCAACATCCACCTTAATCATGGTTTGATTGGGTCCGGTACTCTAAATAACGGTATATATGTTTTAAACCAACTCCAAATTTTCAATGTCCAGAACACACTAAAAAGAAAGTCTCCAGATTTAAATAAAGCTTTCTTATGGCATTGTAGACTGGGTCACATCAATGAGAGAAGATTGACTAAGTTGCATAGAGAAGGATATTTGGACTCGTTCGAATATCAAACTTATGACACTTGTCAATCTTGTCTCAAAGGAAAGATGACAAAGACTCCATTTACTGGACAAGGAGTAAGAGCGAGCGAGCTTTTAGGACTCATACACAGCGATGTATGTGGTCCAATGTCTACACATGCGAGAGGTGGTTATTCCTACTTCATTACTTTCACGGATGATTACTCAAGATACGGATTCATTTATCTGATGAAACATAAATCCGAGGCTTTTGAGAAATTCCAAGAGTATAAGAATGAAGTAGAAAACCAAACCGGCAAAAGTATTAAGACACTAAGATCTGATCGAGGTGGAGAATACTTAAGTGCCGAGTTCCTAGGTTACCTAAAAGAGAAAGGAATTCTCTCTCAGCTTACTCCTCCATACACTCCACAGCATAACGGTGTATCGGAGAGACGGAATCGAACCCTATTGGATATGGTACGATCCATGATGAGTAATGCTGAGTTACCGCGATCTTTCTGGGGTTATGCGCTAGAATCAGCGGCATATCTTTTGAACAGGGCTCCTATCAAGACTGTGCCTACCACTCCATATCAGATGTGGACTGGGAAGAAACCCCATCTTCAACATATGAAGATTTGGGGATGTCCAGCTTTTGTTAAAAAGCAGCATGTGGACAAGCTCGAGGCACGATCAGTAAAATGTATGTTTGTGGGATATCCAAAGAACTCCAAGGGATATTATTTCTATTACGCAGAGGAACAAAAGGTTTTTGTTTCTTGTAATGCCCATTTTCTGGAAAATCAGTTTTTAGAAAAGGAAATAAGTGGGAGCGAAATAGAACTGGAAGAAATTCCAGAACCACAAACTGCTACTGAAAGTTTGGTAGAACCAGAAGTTCAAGAAGAACAGGACATTCCCGCACCTCTCCGCAGGAGTAGTAGGCCGTCTCATCCGCCTGAGAGATACTACGGTTTTCTCATAGATGGGGATAGAGAGGATTGCATCATAGATGATGATGAACCTACTGACTTCCAGCAGGCCATCCAGAGCGGCGACTCGGTACGATGGCTAGATGCAATGCGGACCGAAATGGAGTCCATGTACACCAACAAAGTATGGACTTTGGACTTTGCTCCAGATGGGGTAAAACCTATAGGATGCAAATGGATCTTCAAGAAAAAGATTGGTGTAGATGGACAGGTGGAAACCTATAAGGCTAGACTTGTTGCAAAGGGTTTTCGTCAAAGACCTGGTTTGGACTATGACGAAACTTTTTCTCCAGTGGCTATGCTCAAATCCATTCGGGTCCTTCTTGCTATTGCTGCCTTCCATGATTATGAAATCTGGCAGATGGACGTAAAGACGGCTTTTCTGAATGGAAATTTAGAAGAGAGCGTCTATATGGATCAGCCAGAGGGTTTCAATCAGAGTGGGAGCAGCGGGAAAGTATGCAAGCTGCTTAAGTCCATTTATGGACTAAAGCAGGCATCGCGGAGTTGGAACATCTGTTTTGATGAGACAGTCAAAGAATGTGACTTTATCAAAAATCCAGATGAACCGTGCATATATAGTAAAGTTGTAGCCAGAAGTGTCGTATTCCTCGTCTTGTACGTGGATGACATTCTATTGATAGGAAATGACATTCCTATGCTACAATCTGTCAAAGGATTCTTGTCACACAGGTTCTCCATGAAAGACCTGGGTGATGCCTCTTACATTCTGGGGATCCGGATCTATCGTGATAGATCCAAGAGGATGTTGGGACTTTCGCAGTCCAGGTATATCGACACTGTACTTAAAAGATTCAGTATGGAAGATTCTAAGCGCGGTAATCTACCGGCTTGTCACGGAATCACCCTCTCCAAAGAGATGTCTCCCAAGACTGATTTGGAAAGGGAACGCATGTCTATTATACCCTACGCTTCTGCGGTAGGCTCTATAATGTATGCGATGTTGTGTATCAGACCAGATGTAGCTTACGCACTGAGCGTGGTAAGCCGGTATCAGTCAGACCCAGGGGAGAAGCACTGGTAGCAGTAAAGAACATTCTCAAGTACCTGAGAAGGACTAAGGAGATGTTCTTGGTTTACGGCGGAAAAGACCTCAGGTTGGAGGCCTTTGCTGATTCCGGCTTTCAGAGTGATAAGGACGATTCCAAGTCCATGTCGGGTTATGTCTTTACCCTCAATGGAGGGGCGGTGTGCTGGAAGAGCTCCAAGCAGGACACCGTTGCTGACTCGACGATGGAAGCGGAGTATATAGCTGCTTGCGATGCCGCAAAAGAAGCAGTCTGGATGAAGAAGTTCCTAACAGAACTTCAGGTGGTTCCTACCATAGTTGATCCAATACCTCTGTATTGCGACAACAATGGAGCTATAGCTTTAGAGAAGGAACCAAGGTCCCATCAGAAGTCCAGACACATCTTGAGGCGGTATCACCTGATCAGGGAGATCATTGATCGTCAGGAGATCGAGGTTCGGAGAGTTGCTTCTGAAGAGAACATTGCTGATCCATTCACGAAGGCCCTACCTCAGATTCAGTTCGAGAGGCTACTCGAGATCATCGGTCTACGATATGCCAGTACATGGCCCTAGTGCAAGTGGGAGATTCTTAGTGTTTATGCCCTAGAAGGCCATTACTGTATCATACTAGTTTGTATATTACTTAATGGAAGCTTGGGATATTCACATGTATATAACAGTCTTGCTAAACATGGTAGTATGCTACTTGGTTTTTCTATCTTAATATATGAGTGTACGTATTGATAGAGCTCTTAGGATCTTGTTTGTCTACCAGCGTTGTGATGGAAGTCACACTAGTGGGGGCTGGGTAGTCTACAAGCACATCCTTATTCAGGTCCCTGGTCGTTGGATTATCGAGACAGAGCATCGATACTACGGAGTAGACTAGTGTGTACGCTTCTCATCCCAGTTGGGGAGATGGTCTGTCCCACAGCCGTCAGTACGTCGTACTGGAGATAGTATGCAGGTGCTCGTTAGGTTACGGGTACACCGGACAGGACTCACAGGGAACTGTTGGTTGGTTTGATACCAGTCGTCAGTGAGCAGTTCCCAGGTGACATGAGTACAGCATAGTCCGCAGACTTGACACTGCTGCTTCGCCTCGAGTGTGTCCCACTGTTCTTAGATTGCTACCCTACCACGGATCAAAGGAGTCGTGCAAACAGGTAGCAGTTGGGTGCAGTCCCGAGCACTTGGAGGCAGTGGCGGTTAGACAGGATTTGTCCCTCCCGGTATTGGGAGTAGATATCGCGCTGTGTCAGAGAGCCATTACGCAAAGTCCCTGGCCAGGGCAAGCGAGATTTGCTGGTAGGTTCCAGTAGTTTCTCAGGGTGTAATGGGCTTCACTCCGACACGACTTATACCGCTATTAGGGGACTGACGCTTGCCGCCCCCCTAGGCCCGATATGCGATAGTCTTGGACGAACGGACCGGACTGTATGGAGATTGTCACATCTGACTCAGTAGGAGTTCGGATGGGTTTCCTCATCGGCCTTCTTATCGACAACTGCCTGGGGACCGTTACGTACAGCTAGTGCCGCTTGCGGTCTGTGGTTAAACCCACTGCCAGCGTAGTAGTCGAGTCTCTAGAGTCCCACACAGAGAGTTTCCTACTCCAGGCGAAACGATATAGAGGTCGCATGGTTTTGCGACATAGGGTTCGGACGCATACGTGCGTTTACGCGCGTACGACTTTCGGACAGTTTTTACCAGTCGGCTTTGGCTTAAGCCAGTTACTGGTATCCGGTTATTGGATTTTTACAGTCTAAAGTTTTTCCGTATTTTTGCGGATTGGAGGGGCGTTCTCGTAATTGTACGAGAAGCTTCTAGAAGATGGTGACTAAGGAGGGTTATGTGTCATATACATTGAATGAGTTATATGAGTCATGAGGGTGATTCATTCATCTCATTAATGCACATTTATTGCTTAATGACTCATGCTAATGAATCACCACTTGATATTTTATGAAGCATGATTATTCATCACTCTTTATTCTTTTCTTCTTATTAGAAAATGCTTTATATATATTATGATACTCATAACTTTATTCAATATATGATTCTCACATTCTCTCTCCTCAAGCTCTCCATCTTCAAAGACTAATCCTCCCTTCTCATGAGTTGAGTACAAGGGTTAGTAAGACTAATCAATCCATAACCATCACTCTATTTCATTCTATCTTCTTTGATTAGCAATCCAAGAAGGTTAGTTGCCTCAAGTTTAGAGGTTTAGCTTGGAGTTTTGCTCTCGGGTGGATCGTCTACTACCTAGAGAAGGCCGAGGAGGACAAGGAGATCATAAAGACGAAGGAGTTGGTTCATTAGGTATAATCCCTAAACACAGTAGTTTAGAAACACTTTGTGTTTGGTTATTTATAGTTTAGCTTCGATTCAAGCGGTTAGTCGATGTTCGTTCACTAAACAAGTTCGTTTTTGAAATTTCCGCCTCCCCACAAGTATTGGGGTGTAGTACATCGACTTACAGGCATGGTGCAGGATACTGATAAAATTTAGTTGACGATACAGTCTAAGAAGTTTGCTGGATTTGGAGTTCATTTGTGGACCGGGTCCCATCAGATATCCAGATATATTCTAAGATAGGTATTGCTCATTTCGGGAGATGTCCTTCTCCGCGAACTTGAGATTAAGAGAGATATAGAAAGAAACATCAGAGCGGATCCACTCACTGAGGCTATTTCTTGAACGCAATAGTTTCACAAACGAGCTTTGTGAAACTGATCAGTAGAGGAGTTGGGTGTTCGGTATCACATGGGCTGTGAGTATGCGACATCGCAATAATTAGCCTTAAGTGCAAGTGGGAGTTTGTTGGATATAGTGCCCTCAAAGTCAATTATTGGATCGCAGGAACGTGATTGCAATGATTGAGGGAGGACCTATACCGGTAGGACAGTCTTACTCGAGATGATAGTATGCTATCTGGTTTGTCTTTATCATCGTGTACATGCTTTAGGTGACATTACATATCACTATTACACGTTGATAGAGCCCTTAGGATTCTTGCTTGACTACCAGCAGTATGATGGCGATCATATACGTGAGAGTTGGGTAGTCTATAAGCACATCCTTAAAATATCTTTAGTCATGGGAGTTTCGAGACTGGGCATCGATACTCCATGAGTAGACTAGTGTATACGGATCGAGACCCCGACGAAGGGCGGTGGCTGGTCTCACAAGCCATTGGTGTCAGTTGGTTCACCTAAGATAGTATACATGTGCTCATTGGGTTATGAGTACACCGGACGGACTCGCAGGGGCACCGCTGATTGGTACTATACCACTATACCTATCGTCAGGAGCAGTTCCCAGGTGACATGAGTACAGCTTAGTCCGTTAACTTGACACTGGTACATTGCCTCAAGTGTGTTCCCACTATTCTTTAATTGCTATCCTACCATGGCTCAAAGGAGTCGTGCAAACAGGTAGTAGTTGGGTGCAGTCCCGAAGCACTTAGAGGCAGTGGCGGTTAGATAGGATTCGTCTCTCCCTGTATTGGGGGTTGATATCGCGCTGTGTCTGGAGAGCTATTACATAAAGTCCTTGGCCAAGGCAAGTGAGATTTACTGGTAGATATTCCAGTAGTTTCTCAAGGTGTTCTGGGCTACACTCCGACATGACTTATACCGCTATTAGGGGTCTGACGTTTACCATCCCCTAGGCCCGATATGTGATACTCATAGACGAACAGACCGGACTGTACGTAGATTGTCACAGATAGGCTCAGTAGGTTATCAGGATGAGTTGGCTCATCAGCTTCCCTTTCGCTCAATACATGGGTAGCCGTTACGTACAGCTAGTGCCATTGACGTGCTTGTGGTTAAACCCACTGCCAGCGTATTGACGAGTCTTTAGAGTCCCTCACAGAAAGTTTCCCAAGTTTGGGTGAAACGTTGTAGAGGCCATATGGTTTTATGGCAGGGTTCGATCATATACGTGAACTTGTGCACAGATCATGATCGGACGGATCATACTAGTGGGCTTTGGTTTAAGCCGGATCCTAGTAGTAGATTTGTTGGATTACTTTCGTCTCATTGCATTCGTATTCAGTCGGAATGCGGATGCAGGTATGTATATACAGATGAAAGGTATTCTTGTGATCCGTCACGAGTTTACTTTATAAGATGCCATTCTATTTATTGTTCTAAACATTTGGGTTAATATTTATTAAGTGGAAATTGTGAGTGCTAGTAATGATGAAGAGCATTAAATGTGGCATGTGTATGTTTGGTGACTCATGTTGTTATTTTTTGTGCCATGTCAATTTTCTTGATCGATTATTGTGTGGAATTGATATGTGGAGAGAGAGGGCATCCACTAATAGTGGGGCTTAGTTTTGAGATTATTATGTGAGCTCTCACAAATTATCCCACACAATAAGCAAGCTCTTCTTCTTCTTCACTAGCTTTCTTCTTGTGCTCACAATTTCCATCAATGGCTTCTTTTTCAACCTCCGTCCATACCATCTCATGTGTTGAGAATTCATGGATGTCATGAGAAAAAATTATCACACACATTCTCCACTTCACTTTGGACATGTCGGCTAGCAAAATTCATGTTCGAGTTGCTTCGGTTTTGAAGCGGGAGCCCGTAAAAAGATTCCTTGACGTGGTGCCACTTCGATGAGGAGACCGGAGATCGAGCGAGATCGGAGATGCCGCGAGGAGCTAAGGATGGTGGCTAAATACCGAAGGACACGGATCGATCGGTATAGCCATTCTATCGTCTTTGTAGTTAGCTAGTTTAGAGTTAATGGAACGATCCGGGTAAAAGTCTGCGTTAGCGCCAGTTTAGAAAAGTTTTTTGTTCCGCGTTTGGCCTCGGATTGACGGCCGGGGCGCTACCATAGACTTACATTCTTATCGACAGATACCTGGGTAGCCGTTACGTGCAGCTAGTACCGCTGACGGACTTATGGTTAAACCTAATGCCAGTGTACTGTCGAGTCTTTAGAGTTCCACACAGAGGGTTTCCCTGCTTCAGGCGAAACGATGTAGAGGCCGTATGGTTTTACGGCAGGGTTCCGATCATATATGTGTACTAGTTGCACAGATGTTGTTCGGACGGATAATACTAGTGGGCTTTGGTTTAAGCCGGATCCTAGTATTGCATTATTGGATTGTTATCATCTCATTGTATTCGTATTTTTCGAAATATAAGAACGGGTATGTATATACGGTGAGGGCATTCTTGTAATTTCACAAGACATGCTTCTAGAAGGGGACACCTAATTATTTGGATTTATCTATTTTGGAAAATAGATTAATGAGGTGTAAATGGAGATATTTGTGGCATGGAGTTAAGCATGACTCATGACATTGTTTATTTGATTTGGACTTACTATTCAAGCATGGTTGATTATTTTCCATAGAAAATAATCCATGCTTGAGGTGAGGAAAATAGATGAGCCATTCTTCACTTAGCCATCACTTGCTCATTTTCTATTTTTCTTTCTCTCTCCATTTTCTCCTCCTTCCTCAAAGACCCTAACCCTCACATGAGTTGTGAACTATAGGTGCTCATGAGATAAAACACTCCATTAGATACTCTAAATCTTCTAAGTTATCTAGTTTAGCGAACTAGGTACCCTAGTTACCTCGGCTTAGATGTTAGAGCTTGAAGTATAAACTCTCGGGTGGATTATCTTCGACACGAGGAGGCCGACGATCAAGCGCGATCCAGATCTTCGAGAAGCTCAAGGAGAGGATGAGAAGAAGACCCGAAGGATAAGGTTCTAGGAGGTATAAAACTCTTACCGAGTAGTTAAACCTCCAAGTAGATTTAGCCAGTTAAGGTTTCGGTTAAGATCCTGGAATTTAGTCGGTGTTGCGAAGCTTTGAAAAATCGTATTTGTAAATTCCGCCTCCCTGTGAACCCACGGGGTGCACGACATCGATTTACAGTGGTATTAGAGCCTACTTAAACCTTAACTAGCAGCTTAGACGATGTATAAAGTTTCGAAACCAAAATGACTCCGAAACATTTAAACTTAAATCTAAGTTTCTGTCGAATTTAAAAAGTCTTCTAATTTTTTTTAAACAAGTGCAGAAGGCTACTCATGATGTAACTAGAATACTATAGAAAAAAGAGACAAAATCTCAAATATTTGGCCGGCCAAAACCCTAATTTTCCCGGCCTGGCCGGTCCAAATAATGAATTTGGTCTTGGTTTTTTGGTGGTGTTCTAAGCTCTTGGATTTAGGTCTTAAGGTGTTGTTTGATTTTGCCCAAATTTCATATTATGTTATCTTTGTGTTGGGGCAATACGGAGTATTTCGAAATCGCAATTTTAACATCGTTTATTCGTTTCAGTTTGTATATGTGTTGCTAAACGTCCGCTAATTGCTATACATCGATTAGTGGGGGTTGACATATCTTTATTGTGATTGTGGTTTGTGGATATGGAGTATTGGATCGTCGCGGATGAATAACCGGGGGATGTGAGAAGAGTGTTTTCTTTTCTTTCATTCATGTAAATTTGTAAATTTGATGTAATATTATTTTGCAGGGCACATCCGGGTTGAGGCTGTAGCCACAATTGTATTATTTCATTTACTTTTTCTTGCACCTAGGATAGACCCAAGGTGGGGTGCACAAACTACCGGGTTCTTGAAGTGCCGAATGGCCTACTCATTTTATTGATGGAGGTTGCTTCACTTTGGGAATTTGGCGGGTAGTTTTCCACACCCGTAGGGGTCTAGGGTGGGGTTTGGCTATTCATCATGACCGTGGAATCCGTCTTTCGTTCTAGGCTAAAACGAAACAAGGAATTCCTAGTATATCAAATATATTCATCTGTGTTACTGTGATCTGGAATGCCTATTATTGCGTGAGACGAATGTCTATATATATATATTATATATAATAAACGTTGCTTATGTTTTTCACCCGCGCTAGTCCAGCCCCTGCTCTGTCGTTAGTTAAGTAACCTAACGGTGCATGACGGGACCCCGTGGCGAATGCGGATGGCATAAGCTTACATTCTATTTTCGTTTTTTTTCTGCAATGATAGGGTTAAATGATGGGACTGCATTAACGTTGATTAATGCAAGTAAAACAAACCAAAGTTTAAATCTTTGGAACAATTTCAAAACCACTCGGTTTTCTTGAAAATCAACTTTTAAATGCGGAGCCTAAACCACTCCTTTTAAAAGCTATCACGGTTCCTTTGACTATATTAAGTTCATTACATTCACGGTTTTTCCAAAACCATCCGTAGCCCTCCGTCATTTCAGATGGGTATTTAGTAGTATTCAAGCTATGTATTTTGACCTTCGCCAAGGCATAGTGATTGGTAGCTGCTGAGTATTCATCTGTAGTATAGATAGATGCGTTGATATGGGATAGTCGTATAGTTATTTTGGCCTTCGTCAAGGGTTTGTACGGGTGGGTTCAAATTAACCTGGATAATGACGGGTAGAACTTGACTTGCGTTTTATGATATGTTGGTTTTCGTCAAGGTCATAAGCACCTGGGGCAAAAATCCACATCGGGAGTTTCTAAGGAAATTGAAACTTGGTAGTGTTGCATACCATTTGGAGTGTGATAATTTTGGTAGGATTCCTTCAAGGTTGTCACACGATGATATTTGGATCCCAATCCTACTGTGAGTATCTGCTACTCTTCGGAAGATTTTTCACTAAACAATCAATGTTATAAACCAAGTAGGTGCCTAGAACGGTGTTAGCGGGGCTACACCTCAAGAGAAAAGAGGTTATATAATTAAGGAATTTCGCGAAAGCGTTGGAAAACCTCTCTCGAAGTACCAACACTAGTCTGGCCGAAAGGTTAAGCAAGAATTGTAGGGTGAGATTAATCCTGACTAATTCTTCTTTTATGGTTTGAAAAAGGATTCGAGGAACAGTGGGAGCCATTCTGTTTAGATAAATTAATAATCAATCTAAACTTGTAAGAGTATCATACTGAGTGTTTCTTCTCTCCCCCCTAATTGCAGCGACCAAAATGACCGGGCTTAAGTTACTGCTGGATAATAATAAATTGACGGAGCCAAACTATAAAGATTGGCTAAGGAATTTCCAGATGGCCATTACCTATGATAAGCTGGGCTACCTCCTTACTACCAAATCCCCCGCCGTCCCAGGTCAAGATTCCACCGTCGCGGATGTTGAAATTCGTAAGACATGGGGAAAAGACAGTGCGAGAGCCAAGTGCTTCGTGTCAGCCTTAATGGATTATGAACACCAGAGGCAGCACAAGAAGATGGACTTAGTTTCCATCTTCCTCCATACCAAGGATTTATATGGAGAGCAATCTCGTATCGCAAGATATGAGACCTCGAAGAAATTGTTTCGGGCGATCTTGGCTGTCGGGTCATCTGTAAGGGACCATATCGTTATGATGATTAGCTATATTGAAGAGCTCGCGGACCTTGGGACCACATTGGAGAATGAGTTATATACTGACTTGATTCTACAGCCCCTTCGCTCCACCTACGCCTAGTTTATCTTGAATTTCAACATTCAAGGGAAGGATGTTTCACTTCCAGAATTCTTAACATGTTGAG
This sequence comes from Agapanthus africanus, assembly GCA_030015575.1. Lineage (NCBI taxonomy): Eukaryota > Viridiplantae > Streptophyta > Magnoliopsida > Asparagales > Amaryllidaceae > Agapanthus > Agapanthus africanus. The sequence continues at coordinate 605,417,115 of CM057342.1, read as the reverse complement.
GAGCGCCAAGAGCACCCTGCAGAAATCCAGGGAGACACCCGCTCTGTTTATTGAGGAATCTTCCTCTTCTTGATCCAAGGCGAAAGCCAAGGGTGAGAAGAAGAAGTCCTCCACTAAGCCGATAGGCGGTATCAGTAAGGTAGAGGGAAAGGGCAAGGTAAAAGTTTCAGGGCTAACAGTAGAGAAGGAGGAATGTTTCTATTGTCACGGGAAAGGGCATTGGAAGAAGGACTGCAGGGCTTGGAAAGCCAGAAACTAGGATTCGAAGCATGTTGTGACTTCGGCTTCAGGTGTGTTTATGATTAAAAACTGTCTGTCAATTAACTTTACTTTCTGGGTACTAGATACTGGATCAGGATCTTATATCTGTAATTCATTACAGGCTCTGAGAAACCGTAGAGTTATCAAGGCAGGTGATATGACTCTCAGGGTTGCTAACGGAATGAGCGTGGATGCTGTATCTGTAGGGGAATATCACCAAGGATTGGCAAGTGGGTAGATTTTGATTTTGCGTAACTGTTTGTGTGTACCTAGTCTGACTTGTAATATCATCTCTGTATCTTTACTTTCTAAAGAAGGTTATGATTTTACATTTGTAAGCGATGTCGTCCACATCCACCTTAATCAAGCTTTGATTGGGTCAGGTACACTAGATAACAATATATACGTATTAAATCAAACTCAGGTTTTCAACATCCAGAACACACTCAAAAGAAAGTCTCCAGAATTAAATCAGGCTTTCTTATGGTATTGTAGACTAGGTCATATCAATAAAACACGGTTGACAAAGTTACATAAGGAGGGATATTTGGATCCGTTCGAATATCAGTCTTATGCAACTTGTCAATCATGTCTCAAAGGAAAGATGACAAAGACTCCGTTTACTGGATACGGGATAAGAGTCAGCGAGCTCTTGGGACTCATACACAGCAACGTGTGTGGTCCAATGTTTACACATGCAAGAAGTGGTTATTCCCACTTCATTACTTTTACGGATGATTTCTCAAGGTATGGACATGTATTCTTGATGAAACATAAATCTGAGGCCTTTGAGAAATTCCGGGAATACAAGAATGAAGTGGAAAAACAAACCGGCAAAAGTATTAAGACACTTAGATCTGATCGAGATGGTGAATACTTAAGTGCCGAGTTCCTGGATTATTTAAAAGAGAATGGAATTCTCTCTCAGCTTACTCCTCCATACACACCTCAACACAACGGTGTATCGGAAAGGCGGAACCGAACCTTATTGGATATGGTACGTTTCATGATGAGTAACGCTGAGTTACCGCGATCCTTCTGCGGTTATGCACTAGAATCAGCTGCATATCTTTTGAACAAGGTTCCTACTAAGTCAGTGCCTACCACACCATATCGGATGTGGAGTGGGAAGAAACCCTATCTTAAGTATCTGAAGATATGGGGATGTCTAGCTTTTGTAAAAAAGCAGCATGCGGACAAACTCAAGGCATGCTCAGTACTGTGTAAGTTTGTAAGATACCCAAAGAACTCCAGGGGGTATCTTTTCTATTACGCGGAGGAACAAAAGGTCTTTGTTTCTCGGCATGCCCACTTTTTGGAAACTCAATTTCTTGAAAAAGAAATAAGTGGGAGCGCAATAGAACTGGAAGAAATTCTAGAACCACAAGCTATTACTGAAAGCATGGTGGAACCAGAAGTTTCGAAAGAACCGGACATCCCTGCGCCACTCCGCAGGACTAGGAGGCAGTCTCATCCGTTCTAAAGATACTACGGTTTTCTCATAGACAGGGATAGAGAGGATTGTATCATCGATGATGATGAGCCAGCTACCTTCCAGCAAGCCGTTCAGAGTAGAGACTCGGTAAAATGGCTAGATACAATGCGGACTGAAATGGAGTCCATGTACACCAACAAAGTATGGACTTTGGACATTGCTCCAGAAGGGGTAAAACCCGTAGGATGCAAATGGATCTTCAAAAAGAAGATTGGTGTAGATGGACAGGTTGAAACCTATCAGGCTAGATTTGTTGCAAAAGGTTATCGTCAAAGACATGGTTTGGACTATGATGAAACCTTTTCTCCAGTGGCTATACTCAAATCCATTCGGATCCTTCTTGCCATTGATGCCTTCCACGATTATGAAATTTGGCAGATGGACGTAAAAACTGCTTTTCTGAATGGAAATTTGGAAGAGTGTGTTTATATGGATCAGCTGGAGGGTTTTCTAGAGAGTGGGAGCAGCGGAAGAGTGTGCAAGTTTCTTAAATCCATTTATGGATTAAAGCAGGCATCGCGGAGTTGGAACATCTGTTGTGATGAGACGGTCAAGGAATTCGACTTTGTCAAAAATCCAGATGAACCATGCATTTATAGTAAAATTTTAGCGAGAACTGTGGTATTCCTTATCTTGTACGTGGATGACATTATCCTAATAGGAAATGACATTCCTATGCTACAATCAGTCAAAGGATTCTTGTCATAAAGGTTCTCCATGAAGGATCTAGGTGACGCCTCCTACATTATAGGGATCCAGATCTATCGTGATAGATCTAAACGGATGTTGGGACTTTCACAGTCAAGGTATATCGACACCATACCGAAGAGATTCAGTATGGAAGATTCAAAGCACAGAGCGCGGTAATCTACCGGCTTATCACGGAATCACCTCTCCAACGAGATGTCTTCCAAGACTGATTTGGAAAGGGATCACATGAGTATTATACCCTACGCTTCTGCGGTAGGCTCTATAATATTACGATGTTGTGTACCAGACCAGATATAGCTTACGCACCGAGCGTTGTAAGCAGGTATCAGTCAAACCCAGGGGAGAAGCACAGGACAGCAGTGAAGAACATTCTCAAGTACCTGAGAAGGATTAAGGAGATGTTCTTGGTGTATGGCAGAGAAGACCTCCAGGTCTAGGCCTTCGCCGACTCCAGCTTCCAGAGTGACAAGGACGACTCCAGGTCCATGTCAGGTTATGTCTTTACCCTCAATGGAGGGGCGGTCTGTTGGAAGAGCTCCAAGCAGGACACTGTTGCTGACTCGACGATGGAAGCAGAGTATATCGCTGCATGTGACGCCGCGAAAGAAGCAGTCTGGATCAGGAAGTTCATGACAGAGTTTCAGGTGGTTCCGTCTATTGTTGATCCAATTGAAGGGTTATGGGAGCGCCCCGGCCATCCAACCGTGGCCAAATGCGGAACAAAAATCTGATAAAATCCGGCGCTACCATTACCCGATTAACAAGATCGAAACCATTAACCGTAAAACTAGCAATCTAAGAAAAGAGATAGGAATAGTTATACCTAATGAACCAAGTCCTTCGGGTCTTCAACCATTTCCAAACTCCTAGTGATGCGGATCGACTTTGGTCATCGGTATTCCTTCATCTCCGATGATCCACCCGAGGGATGTAATTCCGGCTCTAGCTCCACGCCAAGATGCAAGTGAAGCAACTAGGGTCTCTAGGATGCTACCCTAGAGAGCCTAGGATGTTGTGAGTGTATTCAAAGTATTTTCTATCTCATAATATGAAGATGAAAGCAAAATGTGAAAGTATGAGGAGGATGAAGCTAATGGTGAGGGAGGAGCTCTCATAAAACTCAAGAGAAGAAAACCTAGCATGCTTCAAAAATGAAGACCAAGGCAAGAGAAAATGAAGCATACTTGGTTTTGTAAAAACCAATTTTCCATTTTAATAATCCTACCATGCTTGAATAGTGCACCCAGATGAATTAACAATTCATTTGTGAGCACTATTCTAAGCATGGTTCTCACCATTTCTCTTCATGCCATTTTCCACCTCATTATCCAATTTTTAATAAAAATGGTCAAATCTAAAATGAGGTGGCACCTTCTAGAATGTTATCCGGTAAAAATACGGATTACATTTTACAGTATATACATACCTGTATCCACACCGAAATACGAATAATAAAGAGATAGAATAACACAAAGAATATAATACTAGAATACACGTATCGAAATACACATATGTAAATTATTAAATCAATACCTGATTTAATAATCCGGCTCAAACTCGAGCCGGCTAGTATTATCAGCCGTCCGATCGAAAGTCCGAGTACTATGTACATCAATCGATCGGAACCCTGCACGTATCAAATACGGCAACTACATCATTTCGCCAGAACCAGGGAAACCCACTGTGTGGGACTCTAAAGACTCGTCAATACGCTGACAGTGGGTTTAACCACAAGCACGTCGGCGGCACTAGCTGTACGTAACGGCTACCCAGGTATTGAGCGAAAGGAAGGCCAACGAGCAAACTCATCCAAACCCCTACTGAGCCTGTCAGTGACAATATCCATACAGTCCGGTCTGTTCGTCTAAGAGTATCGCATATCGAGTTTAGGGGGGTGGAAAAAGTCAGACGCCTAACAACGCGATAATTCATGTCGGTATGAAACCCATCACTACCTGAGAAGCTATCGATCCTGGATCGGTAATTCTCATATACTCCGGCCGAGGATTTCTAGTGATGGACACCCGTGCACTGCACGACATCAACCCCCAATACCGCGAGAGACGAATCCCCGACGATCCGCTCACTGCCTCCATGTGGCTCGGGACTGTACCCAACTAAAACCTGTTTGCACGACTCCTTTGAGCCGTGGTAGGGTAGTAATCAAAGCACAGTGGGAACTCACATGAGACAAATGATAATCTCAGGTCGATAGACTAACCTGTACACATGTCATCAGGGAACTGTTATCTGACTGTAGGTATAATACCAACTAGCATGTTCCCGGCGAGTCCGTCCAGTATACTCATAACCCAATGAGCACTTGCATACTATCTTAGGTGAACAACTAACACCAATGGCTTGTGAGACCGGCCACCGCCCCTCGTCAGGGTCTAGATAAGTATACACCAGTCTACACTGGAGTATCGATGCCCAGTCTCGATACTCCCACGACCAGGGACATTTAAGGATTTGCTTATAGACCCCCAGCTCCCACGTATGTGATCGCCATCACAATGCTGGTAGTCAAGCAAGAATCCTATGGGCTCTATCAATATATACATGATGATAAAGACAAACCAGATAGTATACTATCATCTCGAGTAAGACTGTTTAATCGGTATAGGTCCTCACTCAATTATCATAATCACGTGCCTGCGACTACGATAATTGCCTTGAGGGCACTATAGCCAACAATCTCCCACTTGCACTTAAGGCTAATTATTGCGATGTGGCATACTCACAGCCCGTGTGATACAGAACACCCAACTTCTCTACTAATCAGTTTCACAAACCTCGTTTGTAAAACTATTGCGTTCGAGAAATAGCCTCAGTGAGTGGATCCGCTCCAGTGTGTCTTTCTATAGCTCTCTATATCTCAACTTCGCGGAGAAAGCTATCTCCCGAAATGAGCAATACCTGTCTTAGAACATTTCTAGATATCTGATGGGACCCAGTTCACAAATGAACTCCAAATCCAGCAAACTTCTTAGACTATATCGTTTACTGAACTTAATTAGTATGCTGCTCCATGCCTTCCTCAATATCCGCTTGGACCACCTGTCCAAACTACTGTCCCTTGTCAGAGGGAAAACTATAACTCTGACAGTCACTCTGTCATCAGGTCACATTGGAAGCCTGGAATGATAACCGTCTCCTGAAGGAGGCTGCCGTTATCAAATCACTAGAACATCCATTTATGCTCAAAAACTGCTTCCCAACGTTTCTCTAGGATTGGATTAATATCTCAACTTATTGCATCTAGTATAAGAACAACATCTGGTGTGGTACTTGACATGTCATGATTGACTCAATTGCCTAAGCAAGTGATATGCCAATCATGCACATCCCTCTCCATTTTAGTCTGTAAGACACCTTTAGAGAGGGTGACTCCTTCACCTGCAGGTTCACCACCATGCCAGGAGCCGTCCATTCTAAAATACTTTTAGAATACTGTCTAAGTACCCGGATTGGGACACTTCCCAAATCTAGATCTAAAACCATAGATCTAGTAACCAGAATGTCTTATATAATATCCATATCCTTATGTGGAGAAACCACTGTGTGACAACCACAATATAACCGATCGTAGTATGGGAATTTCACTTTCTACTCTGTGTATGTCATCCAAATGCGAGGGCATCACACCCTACTACCTTTTTAACAGATCCATCTCCTATTTTGATGAAGTCAAAAAACTTATGACTGTCGCATCAAAAATTAGATGATCTATCTCCGCTATATCCGCTTTAGTCTATAAATAGACACAAGCTACTTGTCCACTATGCTTCCGCTGCTCCCACTGATTATGACAACCCTCTGGCAGAGTCATATACACGTGCATTTCTAAAGCTAGTTTAGAATGACGCTATACTCATCCTTCTGCCGGGTCTCATAGTCTAGAACAACAGTAGTGTCAAGTCTGGGTAAACTAGAACCTCCCTGTCACCATCCTTGATGCTACCGAAGTACCTCTCGGGTGCCTGAGGTAACCCACCATATCTGCGGAGTGGCAAATGGAATGTCAATCCTGATTGAATGTTTAGGTCCTATTAAATTTTCCATAATCGTTTGTGGTTCTGGAATCACTTCCAGTTCTACCATATTCCCACTACTGTTTTCTAAAATAATCCATTTTACTAAAACTGTGGCGAGTCAAGAACAATATCACTATTGATCTTCCTGATGGTAGAAAGTTAACCCTTGTCAAAAGCCCGGGATAACCCACAAACATCCATTACTGAAACGTGCCTTGAGTTTATCCGGATTCTGGTTTTAAGCATCAGCCGGACGACTTCCTATACCTTAACATTGTTAAGATATAAATTGATTCTATATATATCTAATATAGAAACAAAAGCACTAATTTAATTGGAACCAGATTCAAATCATGCAGCTGTCTTCAGTGCATGTCAACTAAATGGAGAGAGGCCGATCAACATTACTCAACTTAGGAGTGCGTCCAATTATGAGTAACCTGAAAGAGAAACAAGTTTCTCAAAACCATTACTATCAAATGAATATCTCATACAAGTATCTACATTTTCGATCACCTTGAAGAATCCCGATACTTGCGACACCTGGTTCTCTACTTTATTCTTGTACCTATAACTTCTCAAACTTGGACCTTGTATTTCTACGAAACACTTTTCCAAAACTTGAGAAGTCACGAGTAAACAGAATATAGTACGAGGACCAACCCCTTTGTCCTAATGGACACTGGACAACATACAATACTTTGTATAAGTCCGCTGAGTTGAGTAACTCAAATCCTGTGCGTCGTAGGTTGAAAACTGTACCCAGGTGATTTCCTCAAATATCACCAATTACAACGAATTCTGATATAATGAGGATGATCGCCTAATTCCCAATAATTTACTCCCACTCATTATCTGTAAAACCATACAGATGTGAGGATCAAACCTGGTAAATACATACCCTGGAGTAAAGACCTAATTGGGAAATCAGTTTTCAATTAACAACGCATAGTGAAACTGAAATATTAAAATGTTTTGTAGGGGTATCCTGGTATTCCTAGTAATGTCTCTTCCATTATTCAGATTCATGACTGAAACCATATATTTCTTTGCCATCTCTCCAAATCCTTTTATTTGTCTTTAGTCGTTACCTTCTGTACACCTTCGTTAGGCTTAAATGGTTTTCTTCCTTCCTTACCGTTCGGCACCAGCCTATGGTTTGGAAGAAGACTATCCAATAAGCGTAATAGGTGTACTCTCCTAATCCTAGGAGTACTCGCAACCTGAGAGAAGGAAAAGATAAAAGACAACTGAATAAACCTTATTCCTATTTCTCCTGAACCAGAATCCATCATCGAAAAAGTTCCTTCGAGTTCGTATATAACCATACGATGGATTTATCCAATAGAATTGGATATTCGTAGTAATACGGGGTGTTCTGGAGAAATACAAAGGTGAAGTAGGAGTGGCGTTGAAAGAGTTGGTTTGGTCGTGAATAGCAGTCGCAATTTACTTTGCCCTCTTTCTAATCCCTTTATTTGTCTTTACTCATTACCTTCTGTACACCACACTTAAGCTAATTGGTTTTCTTCATTCCCTACCGTTCGACACCTGCCTATGGTTTGGAAGAAGACTATCCAATAAGCGTAATAGGTGTACCGTCTCCCAATCCTAGGAGCCCTCACAACCTGAGAGAAGGTAAAAGGAAAAGACAACTGAATAGTCCTATTCATTTTCTCCAGAACCAGAAACCATCCTCGAAAAAGTTTCTTCGAGTTCGTATATAACCATACGATGGTTTTATCCAATGGAAGTGGATACACGTAGTGATACGGGGTGTTCTGGAGAAAAGCAAAGGGTAAAAGAAGAAGTGGTAATGATGTATGCAACTTGCACAATCCAAAAGCCAGTGTTTTAAGAAGGTTCAGTTAATTTGGTCACCGAGTTATAGTCTAGGGTCGGGTCATGGTCGCAGTCAAAGAGAGAGAGAAAAGAAACACTCGGCGTGCACTCTAACCTAGATCAGAATGGATAATCATTTAATCTAATCTGGATGGCTCCCACCGTTTTCTCAAATTCTCTTCCAAACCTAAAAGGAGAATTAGTCAGAATCACCCGAGGAGTAATCCTACTCATCAGTGGGAATCGGGATACAACTATCATCGCATGATAACTTGATGGAAGCCACTCAAGTCACCACACTCCAGAAGGTATGCGCAAGCCTGGCAAGTTTCCTGTATGTTTGAAACTCCCGATATGATTTTTACCCCAAGCAGTTTATGACCTTGACAAAGGCCAACAAATCATAAACCACAAGTCAAGTTCAACCCGTCATTATTCTGGATTACTCTAGACCCACCCGCACAAACCCTTGACAAAGGCCAACAAGGTTATACGACTGTCCTAGATAATCACAACTCAATGCAACAGATAAGTAATACCCAGCTACCGTACACTACACCTTGACAAAGGCCAACAAACGCATCACGAATACTAGGTACTACCTGAAAGAAATGATGGAGGCTACGGCTGATTTTTGGCGAAAAACCTTTAACGTAATGAACTTGATATCGTTGAAGGAATCCAAGTGATTTTATAAAAGTATAGTGGTGAAAACTATCGCTAAAGAGGTCACTCCCGATGAAGGGATCTCGGCTCTTTTCCCATCGAATGAGGTGCAGAATATTCCAAACTGAATACCACGATGCAAAGCAAAAAGTAATAGACTATAGTGAAGTTATTACATTGACGCAAACTCTTGCCTAAGGGGTCACTCCCGATGAAGGGATCTCGGCCCTTGCCTCGTTGAATGAGGTGCTGGATATTCATAACCGAATACCACCGTGCAAAGCAAAAACGTACGTCTATAATGTCAGTTTTTAAAAACTTGGTTCCAACAACATCATATAATAGGTTTGTTTTCCTTGCATTGATAAGAATCAACTCAATCCCATCAATTAATCACACCAGAAAAGAACGAAAATAAAATGTACGTATATGCCACCCGCATTCGCCACTGGGTCCCGTCATCACCCGTTAGGTTACTTAACTAACGACAGAGCGGGGACTGGGCTAGCGCGGGTGCAAAATATATACAACATCTACCAGTGTATATGTATGTATGTATGTATGTATATATATATATATATATATATATATAACAATCATCCCAGGTATGATAAATGCAACATCACAGAAAAGTAATAAGTATTACAGAACAATACAGATAATCTGGGATCCCCGGGTTTCCTTTGAGCCACAACTGAAAACCCGACGTTCCCCTGGTCGTGTGGATAGCCTGTGCAATGAACTCCTAGACCCCTACGAGCGCGGCAAGTTACCCGCCAAAACCAGAAGCGAGGCAGCCCCCTTCAGCAAAGTGAATGGACCACCCAGCACTTCACGGAATCCGGTAACTTGAGCACCCCTCTTTGGGTCAACCTGTACCCCCTATGAGTGCGGCGAATAGCCCGCTAATTCTAGAGTGAAGCCCCCTCCGTCTCAACGCCATGAGATGCGGGCCCGTTGCCCTCTAGAACTCGGCTATCCGTGCACCCCATCTTGGGGTAATCCTAGTACAGAAAAGAAAATAATATACAAGGGTGATATCGACCTCAACCCGGTCGTGCCCCGAAAGAATAATATACAAACAGGCAGTGACGGCAGTCCATATGTCGGACGCTCGTCCCGCAATATCAAATGTACAAATATAACCAAACTGCACTACCATTGAACGCAAGCTATCCACCATGACAAATCCGCAACATCACAGCACAACACATAACATCAACGTGAATGTCACGTTCGCAAATCCGTCTAAAAGGACTATAGCGATTAGACAAGATTTACCGATCAAATGATATTCACGGTCACAGATAGAAATGTAAAGTACTGCAAACTTTAAACAAAATTAAAACATATCGACTTCAAAATAACCCCTGAATAGCCATAGACAAACTGATAAAACTATATCCAAAATTGGCTAAATAAACAATACCACTGCACCGATATTCCAGAGACCAGATAACACCCCAAAAACGAAGCCCTGAAGCCCCAAGAAAACCGGCTTCCTCGGAATTTTGAGCCTAGTGCTCGGCTAAATTCCGGCTACAGGGTCTTGTGTTTGGGGTGTGGTCTTGTGGGCATGTCAGTAGTCTTCTGCACTTGTTTAAATAATTTTTCGAGACACTTTAAAAAACAACAGAGACTGGATTGTGCAGGGCAGTGTATCGAGGTTTTTCGGATTTCAATATGTTAACATTGTTTAAACAAGCTAGATTACGGGTTAATTGGTGGCTCTGATACCATGAAGGGTTATAGGAGCGCCTCGGCCATCCAACCGTGGCCAAATGCGGAACAAAAATCTGATAAAACCCGGCGCTACCATTACCCGATTAACAAGATCGAAACCATTAACCGTAAAACTAGCAATCTAAGAAAAGAGATAGAAATGGTTATACCTAATGAACCAAGTCCTTCGGGTCTTCAACCATTTCCAAGCTCCTAGTGATGCGGATCGACTTTGGTCGCCGGTCTTCCTTCATCTCCGATGATCCACCCGAGAGATGTAATTCCGGCTCTAGCTCCACGCCAAGATGCAAGTGAAGCAACTAGGGTCTCTAGGATGCTACCCTAGAGAGCCTAGGATGTAGTGAGTGTATTCAAAGTGTTTGCTATCTCATAATATGAAGGTGAAAGCAAAATGTGAAAGCATGAGGAGGATGAAGCTAATGGTGAGGGAGGAGCTCTCATAAAACTCAAGAGAAGAAAACCTAGCATGCTTCAAAAATGAAGACCAAGGCAAGAGAAAATGAAGCATACTTGGTTTTGTAAAAACCAATTTTCCATTTTAATAATCCTACCATGCTTGAATAGTGCACCCAAATGAATTAACAATTCATTTGCGAGCACTATTCCAAGCATGGTTCTCACCATTTCTCTTCATGCCATTTTCCACCTCATTATCCAATTTTTAATAAAAATGGTCAAATCCAAAATGAGGTGGCACCTTCTAGAATGTTATCCGGTAAAAAATACGGATTACATTCTACAGTATATACATACCTGTATCCGCACCGAAATACGAATATCAAAGAGATAGAATAACACAAAGAATATAATACTAGAATACACGTATTGAAATACATATATGTAAATTATTAAATCAATACCTGATTTAATAATCCGGCTCAAACCCGAGCCGGCTAGTATTATCAGCTGTCCAATCGAAAGTCCGAGTACTATGTACATCAATCGATCGGAACCCTGCACGTATCAAATACGGCAACTACATCATTTCGCCAGAACCAGGGAAACCCTCTGTGTGGGACTCTAAAGACTCGTCAATACGCTGGCAGTGGGTTTAACCACAAGCACGTCAGCGGCACTAGCTGTACGTAACGGCTACCCAGGCATTGAGCGAAAGGAAGGCCGGCGAGCAAATTCATCCAAACCCTTACTGAGCCTGTCAGTGACAATATCCGTACAGTCCGGTCTGTTCGTCTAAGAGTATCGCATATCGAGTCTAGGGGGGTGGAAAAAGTCAGACCCCTAACAACGCAATAATTCGTGTCGGTATGAAACCCATCACTACCTGAGAAGCTATCGATCCTGGATTGGTAATTCTCACATACCCCGTCCGAGGATTTCTAGTGATGGACACCCATGCACTGCACGACATCAACCCCCAATGCCGGGAGAGACGAATCCCGACGATCCGCTCACTGCCTCCATGTGGCTCGGGACTATACTCAACTAAAACCTGTTTGCACGACTCCTTTGAGCCGTGGCAGGGTAGTAATCAAAGCACAGTGGGAACTCACACGAGACAAATGACGATCTTAGGTCGACAGACTAAGCTGTACACATGTCACCAGGGAAGTGCTATCTGACTATAGGTATAATACCAACTAGCATGTTCCTGGCGAGTTCGTCCAGTGTACTCATAACCCAATGAGCACCTGCATACTATATTAGGTGAACAACTAACACTAATGGCTAGTGAGACCGGCCACCGCCCCTTGTCAGGGTCTAGATAAGTATACACCAGTCTACACTGGAGTATCGATGCCCAGTCTCGATACTCCCACGACTAGGGACATTTAAGGATCGCCATCACAATGCTGGTAGTCAAGCAAGAATCCTATGGGCTCTATCAACATATACATGATGATAAAGACAAACTAGATAGCATACTATCATCTCGAGTAAGACTGTTTTATCGGTATAGGTCCTCACTCAATTATCATAATCACGTGCCTGCGACTACGATAATTGCCTTGAGTATAGCCAACACCAATACCGCTGTATTGTGACAATAACGACGCTATAGCTTTAGCGAAGGAACCAAGGTCCCATCAGAAGTCTAGACACATCTTGAGGTGGTTCCACCTGATCAGGAAAATCGTTGATCACCGGAAGACCGAGGTGTGGAGAGTAGAGACAGAGAACAACACTGCCGATCTATTCACAAAGGCCATCCCTCAGACAAAGTTTGAGAGGCTAATCGAGATGATAAGTCTGCGATATGCCAATACATGGCCTTAGTGCAGGTGGGAGATTGTCAGTGATATATGCCCTAGAGGCCATTATTGTATTATACTGGATTATATATTACATATTGGAAGCTTGGGATATTCACAGTTTTAATAACAGTCTTGCTCAAAATGGTAGTATGCAACTTGGTTTGATTCTATCTCAATATGTGCATATGTTTCTTTTAGCATATTGGTTATACATATTGGTAGAGCCCTTAAGATCTTTGCTTGACTACCAGCGTTGTGATGGCAGTCACACTAGTGTGGGCTGGGTAGTCTATAAGCATATCTTTATACAGATCCTTAGTCGAAGGATTATCGAGACGGGACATCGATACTCCAAAGTAGACTAGTGTATACGCTTCTCACCCCAGAAGGAGAGATGGTATGTCCCACAGCCATTGGTACGTCGTACCAGAGATAGTATACATGTGCTCATTTGGTTATGAGTTACACTGGACGGACTCGTTGGGAACTGCTGGTTGGTATTATACCTATCGTCAGGTAGCAGTTCCCGGGTGGCATGAGTACAGGTTAGTCCGTTGACTTGATATCACTATTCGTCTCAAGTGTGTTCCCACTGCACTTAGATTACTACCCTACTACGGCTTAAAAGAGTCATGCAAACAGGTAGTAGTTGGGTGCAGTCCCGAAGCACTTGGAGGCAGTAGCGGTTAGATATGATTCGTCTCTCCCGGTATTGGGGGTTGATATCGCGCTATGTTCGGAAAGCCATTACATAAAGTCCCTGGTCAGGGCAAGCAGGATTTACTGGTAGGCACTCCAGTAGTTTCTTAGGGTGTATTGGGCTCTACTCCGGCATGACTTATTGCGCTGTTAGGGGTTTGACGTTTACCATCCCCCTAGGCCCGATATTCGAGTATCTTAGACGAACAGACCGGACTGTACGGAGATTGTCACATATAGGCTCAGTAGGAGTTCAGATGAGTTTGTTCATTGGCCTTCTTATCGACCGATACCTGGGTAGCCGTTACGTGCAGCTAGTACCGCTGATGGACTTGTGGTTAAACCTACTTCCAGCGTACTGTTGAGTCTTTAGAGTCCTACACAGAGGGTTCCCTGCTTCGGACGAAATGATGTAGAAGCCGTATGGTTTTACGGCAGAGTTTTGATCATATACGTGTACTAGTTGCACAGATGTTCGGACGGATAATACTAGTGAGCTTTGGTTTAAGCCGGATCCTAGTATTATATTATTGGATTGTTATCTTCTCATTGTCTTCGTATTTTTCGGAATACGAATACGGGTATGTATATACGGTGAGGACATTCTTGTAATTTCACAAGACATGCTTCTAGAAGGGGACACCTGTTCATATCAGATTTTTGCATTTTTATATCGCTCATTCTTAATCACATTGCATATAAGTAGGTACTTTTGATCCATGTCTGCTAAATAGTTGCAGGTTACAGGTTCTCAGCTCGTTACAGTGAAATTCATGAAAAGTCGCTACAAATGTGGGACTACGACCAACAAACAGAGAAATACGGGTTTCCGCACACTATCCATATAATGCCGCCTACCAGTTCAATGAACAAATGGAAAATCATTGAGCATTTCAATGCACAAAGCACAAGGGTAGCTCAAGATCCAAGACTTCAAACGCGGAGCTCAAGGCAAAAGTTCACTGTTGAATATTTGGAAGAGAACTGAAGAGCTTTTGAGAAACTAAGTGTGCCAAACAGAAGACAAAAATAACATGAAGAAACCCTAGAAAAATGAACCACCAAGACCATCAAATGGCCGCGGAACCGCGGCCAAACAGGCACATCTGCCGCGGTTCCACAGCCGTGCTCTGCACATGTCGGTGGGGTGTCGGTGCTTTGACTCGGTTTTTGGGGTTGTTTTGTAATTTCATGTATGGACCAGAATATAAACCTAGGGTTTTTCCTATCTATAAATAGGAGAGTTCGAAGCCAAATTAGGCATGCCTCTCTTCATTTTTTATTCCTCTTTTTTATATTCTAGATCTACATTTTTAATTCAATTATAATGCGTTCTTGAGAGGTCATCAATAAAGTAAGTCTTTTATTATCCCGCATTCTTCTTATCTGCAATTTATTATCTGCACTTTTATTTGTTCTTTATTTATTTACAATTTAGGTCATCAATAAAAATAAAAAAAATGAATTTTATTGTTATCTTTTTAATGAGTGAGTAATTCCTCACTTGTTAGGGGTAGGAAAGGGAAGGTTTGAGAGAAGGAAATCTCTTTCACTCTTTTCTTTGCCCAAATAATTTTAATACGGACTCCCTTTAAATCAACCATAATCTGCTCACTACGGCACTCTATCCTACATGATAACGGTGATTTCCTAGTTAGACCGGTTGTGGTTGAATTAACCAGAGGTTAGGGTTAAGAGCCAAGAACGGACGGACAAGGACCAAAAGGAAGAAACTAAGTTTCTTCCTAGTTGTGCTAATCCCCGTTGTTGCCGATTACCCTAACACCTTTATTCACAATTAAGGTATTGAAAGAAGCGATAAGATCCCTATTTCGAACTGACATAATCCTAACCCTAGTAAGCCTTTTTATCAACTTATTCTCATTCATAGATATTAAAACAAAACCTATCCAATTACCGGATTTAACACGTTAGAACATAAATAAAAGGATTCCGTCTCCCTGTGGATCGACCCGTACTCAACCGGCTAGCTACCAAGCGACACCGTCTTAATTGCGGTAAAATTAAACACAGAAAATCATTTACCAATCAAATGGTGCCGTTGCCGGGGAGACGGTAGTTTAATTCTTTGTGTAATTTCGGGTTAATTAAAAAAAAATATAAAAATATAAAAAATTGAAAACATTAAAAATATATTAAAAAAATCATCTTGTTATTTTTGATTGGTTTTTGTGCGAGTGTGCAGGCTTGGAGCAAATTCTGATTCAGATCTGGAGTAAACTCAGTGAACAAATCCAGAATTAGGGGATCTGAACAGACAGAGGAGAACCAACTCAGCAAAGAGAAAATTTTGGAGATCTAAACCTACTTATCTGTCGCGGAAACGCGGCAGAATTAAGCTTTTGACCGCGGAACCGCGGTCAACTGGTGAGATCAGCAGTTGATTTTCTCTGTAAGCATCCCATTTCTTATCTCCTCTCCTCTGCACTCCACTGAAAAATTTTTCCTGCAGGATTCTTTGCACAGCAACCTCTTCTCCCTCTCTAATAAATTTTTTTTTGTGCAGGATTCTTTGCGCTGCAAATATTTTTTTTTGTGTGTTACTGCTTTGCATATTTAATACGGAATCTAAGGGGCTATAACACCAATTAAGATTGGGTGAGGATTTCATTACCCTTCCTAAGACTCCAGAAATCACTAAAAGCATGTGTATCACCTTCGAGTTAATTAAAAAATATCTAGACTCAGCCAATTAAGGACTGTCACGCTCATTTGGACAGAGGAAGGTTGTGGGCATTCAGTCGTTTATCTAAACCTGACTTTGTGGTGCCTAGGCTAGACAAGTGAGAAAGGTAACTTTAAAAGGCCCGTCTCACGGTGATTCGTGAGCGGAACCCTCCTTTCTTCATTTGTGCTTACTTGGCCACAATTGGCGATGAAGAGGCGATTTGAGGGATATCTCACAACTTGTCACTTTGGAACAGTTAGGAGCAGTCTAGTGGACTTAGAAGACCCTAGCTCTAGGTTTGAGTGTGCATGTTTTAAACTGTGATTGTTACGCCGTGAGACCGTACACATTTTTGCAAAACTCTTTATAATTTAAAAAAAAAACAACAAAACAAAATTTTTATAAAAACTTGCCCTTTGTCGCTAGATCCCATTTCACCCACCTTTCATCCACATTTCCCCATTGACGTTTTCTTACCCTTACATTCTACGCTTTGACTACACTAAACTCGTTTAGTGTATATCCGGTTGGACTCGGGACACTAGCGCCCGCCTAGTCTGTGTTTTGTTAGTTGCTACCGACTACGCGATCGACTCCGAAGTCGAAACCTCCTCCACACCTTTTTCATCTTTACCTTTGCCGGCCAACTCCGACGTTGACCGGAATTTTGTTCATACATCTTCACCTTCATCTTCATCTTCTTCTGAGATGTCAGGATTCAATCATAACAACCCTTTACCTACCTCGGGACTGATTTCACCTCAACTGGGTGCGAATAACCCGCAACAACATCCTGTTGAAGCGCCACAGCGAATCGCGCTCCAGGATCGTTTCTATCCTACCCGCTCCACACTTCCTACCTGTCTTTCACTACCGCCGGCAAATGGGGATAATTTCGAAATTATATATATATATATATATATATTCGTATAGAATCAGTTTAAATATATTAGGATTTAAAATATTAATAAATCACAGTTTTTGGCTAATGCAAAAAATAGTTCAAAACACGCCCGGGTCGGGTCTAAAATTATGGTTTGAAAATACGGTTAATATACGTGTCAACCAACTAAAATATGATATCTGGGTAACGAAAATGCATACTCTCAAGAACGGATACACGTAGCGTGCACGTAGCTATCCAAACGAGTCCGTTTCACTAAACGGAACGAGAACAAGGTGTACAGATGCTACCACGGGGTCAGGGGTATGATGCAGGCCATGCTAGATATTTTTAAAATATTTTATTTGAGTTTATTTATTTTATTAAAAAAATGCAGATGCTCGGTATAATGCAAGTATGCAGAATAAACAACATGAAAGTGTACGGATCCTCATAACTAGCCGGGATAAATCATAAATAGGAATCAAGACGGGTTTCCAGCAAGCGGGTCGGGTCGGATGCAAATACAGATATCAATTATATTATTCACACCCAAAACATAATAAATCAAGAAATAGCCATAAATAAAGAAATACTCAAAACAGAATTGGTATAAATGAACTAAGGTGTTACATTATACCCATCTACAAAAGAATTTCGTCCTCGAAATTTCAGGAACAAGAAAAGATAAACAAACATGAATCTACAAGAAGAGGTGTGGAAACTTCTGTAGAATCTCGTCTTCTAATTCCCAAGTCGATTCTCCATACGAGCGATTCCCCCATGAAACATGTACGAGAGGGATAACCTTGTTCTTAGGAACCTTTTCTCTTCGATCGACAATCGACATCGGTCGTTCTTCATAGGTCAAGTCCTCCCTTACAGTCAGCTCCGAATGATCTAGCACGTGTGTTTCATCTCGAACTTACTTACGGAGTTGAGATACATGACACACGTCATGATCATTCGCCAAAGATGATGGTAAAGCCAATCGATAAGCCACTTCTCCAACACGCTCGATGATATCGAAAGGCCCAACGAATCGAGGACTAAGCTTGCCTCAAATCCCAAAACGAATCACTCCTCTAGTCGGTGATAGCTTCAAGAATACAAGATCACCAACAACGAACTCTAGAGGTCTTTTCGATATATCGGCCCAACTCTTCTGCCGATCCTGTGCTGCCTTCATGTGTTTTTAGATAGTATTAACCTTCTCTACTGTTTGCACGGTCAAATCTGGTCCCAACAATCTTCGTTCTCCAACATCGTCCCAATAAACGGGTGAGCGACACTTGCAACCATATAACGCTTCGAATGGAGCCATCTGAATAGTCTCCTGAAAGCTGTTATTGTACAAAAACTCCACCAAGTGTAGATGATCCTCCCACGAGCCCTTGAAGTCCAACATGCAAGCTCTCAACATATCTTCAAGAGTTTGGATCGTTCTCTCTGACTGGCCATCGATCTGAGGATGGTAAGAGGTTCTAAACTTCAACCGCGTCACCAAACTTTCCTGTAAGCTCCTCCAGAAGTGTGATAAGAATCGGGTATCACGATCGGAAACGATGCTCACAGGTACTCCATGCAATCTCACAATCTCCTGCATGTACCGCTCTGTCAACGCTTCCGTCGACTGACCAACTCGAAACGGTATGAAACGAGCTGTCTTGGTCAATCGATCAACAACCACCCAAACTGCATTATTGCCCTTTGGACTCCGCGGTAAAGCTGTCACGAAATCCATGGTTATATGTTCCCACTTCCACTAAGGAATCAGAAGTGGTTGCAACAAACCAGCTACTCTTTGATGTTCAGCCTTAACTTGCTGACACACCAAGCACTTCGCTACAAAGCGAGCAATCTCCCTTTTCATGCCTTCCCACCAGAAATGCTGTCGTAGATCACGGTACATCTTCGTGCCTCCTTGTCACGACCCGAAAGTACGGAACATGACCGGCACTTAAACTACGAACGTCTCGAGGCGTACGTAATCTAAGTAAACCGAAAACCCAGAAATCCAAATCAAGAAAAGTAGTAGAGTGCAGGAAAAAAAAAACCAACTTAAACCAAGTAGTTTCAATAGCATAAGCCGTATTATGCGGTTTTTAAAAACATCAAAAAATTTACTGAAAATTTCAGCAGAGTCTCCTTTGTAAATACTGGCTCCCAAACGGGATACAACATGAATAGTATACGAAATCAAGAAAAAGACATCCCCAAGCGGGAGCTAGCTCTTCGTCAATCGACGGTCACAACCACACAAGCAATATAATATACAACGCCAACGGCGAGGATCAAAACTCAAAAGGAAACTCAAAACCATCAGAAATCCACAGAAATATAACGCGCGACTCTAAGGTCGAAAGAATAACATCACTGGTCTCTATCTCAAAAATAAATACATGTTTGGTTGATGGAACTTCTAGATACAACAGAATAATGATATACAAGATATATAATGGGGGTACGATACAAGTAAACCCACTTACTAGCAAATCACCCGAAGGAAACTATGCCCGCAAAGCCGTAATGAAACCTGTACGGCAAACCTGCAAGAAACTGGGGCACAACGGGGGTGAGTTGCCAACTCGTGAATAGAAAAATATCTACGCACAGAAATCGCATAAATAACGCAACCTAGGTCAATGATCATAATATATCCTCAAATATATGAATAACACGTAGCCTATAACAAGGCTAGGGTAAATATCTAACCCGAGTGTAATCTCATGTGCCCGTGTCAGTGCCTCAAGTAGCAACATATCATATGAATGAGGTATGAATGCATGAAAATAGAATACATGTAAATGAAGAACTGTTTTCATAATTTAGTGAGATTTCCTTTGTATTTTTAAAATGAGGTATCATAATGAAATCAGCATAAAACAGTGCCTAGCATCGGCACAAAACGAAATCCCAATATCTCGATATCTCTGTATCACAATCTCTGTACCTCAATATCTCGAAATCTCAATGTCTCAATCACAATATCTAGGGCGCCGTCAGTCCAGACCGGCCCCTACCATCCATCTCAAGACCACGACGGTATCCTCCGGATATCCGACGCGTCGGGTAAAATCACCGGTAGATAGTGCTCCCCTGCCAGGCTCACATCGTCATCATCACGCGCTTCTTGCCCCGGGGTACCTTACCGGGTCCACCATGTACCCGAACCGGTTCATCCGTCTCTTCGAATCGGGTCTCGAAATCCATCAGCAAACTCATGGTGGACGACTCATACATCATGGGAAAAACCGTACTTTTTATTTAAAAAGAGAGAAAT
This sequence comes from Agapanthus africanus, assembly GCA_030015575.1. NCBI lineage: Eukaryota > Viridiplantae > Streptophyta > Magnoliopsida > Asparagales > Amaryllidaceae > Agapanthus > Agapanthus africanus. Next base: position 605,396,593 of record CM057342.1, on the reverse strand, counting down.
CAGTTTATATGAGTTTTGCGGTTTTCCCCCCAAATCCAGAAAATTTCATGGAAAACCGAATCCAAATCATCAATAGCATGTAAAAACCATGAATATAGGCATAACAATGAATAACAGTATGCATGAGGTGACAAGTAATAACTACAATGTTAAGCTGGCATATAAGGCAGGCACACTAATATCATGTCAAGTTACTAACTAACAAGCTAAGTCAAGCAATAATATTTTCTAAGGTGTACGTGACATGGCAATTACCGATGAAGATGTGTGTGAGCCGGCAAGTAAGTGTACGTGATACATACGCATCATCGGTAATGGTGCTGGTGTCCTAACAATATGATATCAACATTGCAATAAGAAATTATAACATAAGTTTGCGATGCGAAGCGAACCACAATAATAAGCGGGAGCTGAATACTAGACGCAACTGTAACTAACCTGCATTAATCTAATATAAGTCCTACAAATGGTGCCTTTTGAAATAACACAAATCATGGGGTTTTGAAAATAGGGGCTACGGTGTTTTTATGAAAAGATACGTCTTTTGAAATATCCGTAGGATCCCTTGGGCTGTCTTTTAAAATACCCACGATTCGTTAGTTTTTGAAATAGGTAAGAATCGAATCTAATCTAACAACTAACTAAACTAAAGGGCTAAGCTAACAAGCTGGACTACAGGTAAGGAAACCGCCTAACATCTGAGTCGATCCATATACATACCTGTATATATATTAGTCGGTGATCCCGCCTCAATAATATCATATCCGATACCATATCTACAATCAGCCATCCCAAGTTAAGAGTGCGGATCAATCATCAAGATATAGCTCGTACGTAAATCCGTCGTACGGCATCCCCAAATCTGGGTACGGGTCAATATCATATTCCTCACACCATTCCTCTGGTATCCTCTTTATTCAAGATCATAGTATAGGGTACTGACCTATGTCTAGTACAATACTAATATCCTCAATATACGCATGATCTGACTACAGATCGACAATCTCGTACAAACCGATACCGTCAGCACATAGCATCATCAAGGGTATACATCGCCCGATACGGCCTAATATCAATATCCTAGCATATCATGCCTCATATCACGATCACATGTCGACCATTTTATTTATAACACTATTCACCCATATCGCCGCCCCAAGATCCGCTATAACACCAGGACGTACCTCAAGTACGAATCCTGCCAAATCACCGATATCACAACCACAAAACAAATCTCATCGACTCAGCTCAATCCCAAGTATCATCCTCAAATCCGTATGTGAACACATAGTCCCATACCCATGTGAACACATAACTATAAAGAATCTCATGAGCACATATAAAAAGGAATGCATGCAAGTATGTATGTGTGTATGTGTAGTGCAACACTACCCTAGGGTTCGCAACACTAAAGTAATCCAACACACCAATATCCATCCTAACATCGTTATTAATCCCAAATAACATATACTAATTGTTGGTGTGTATACGCATCCGTATACACCACCACGGACTGTGGGGGTGCTATACGCCATCCACCTGACTTCTCCCCGTAGATATAAATCTACTCACCTGGTCCTCGTTCGCCGGTGCCGACGTCGTCACGCGCTTGCTTGTCGTCTCGAAGTCCACATGGGGTACCTACATATCATAACGCACCATACCGCATTAAAATCCGACTCATGACCACAACGACGCACGAATCCCACATAGGTCAAAACCTATGGTTGCTTCACAAATCGACCCAAAAACCCTCGATGTCGGCGTACAAACGCCAAACCATCGAGAAAGCTCCCAACACACTCATTTGTACAATTAAAAGCACTAATTATAATATAAAATAGCTTAAAATTCACAAAAACCCCAATTTCACTTAAAAGGTCATTTTTCCGAAAATCTAGCAAGCACAAATCACCGTTTTTGTACAAAACTCGATGTATAGACGAATCTAAAGGCCACAATATCCACCAATTATCATAACCAAGTTATAGAAACCATATCAATAATTTATTCTCATCAACTTGTATAAATTCCAAAATTCTAGTTTTGCAAAAATATCCAATTTAACACTTTTTAACGCAAAATTTCACAATTTAACAATTTAGCTTGGCTTTGCATATTTTAAATGGTTAAACCACTCATGGAAACCTTAATGATGTGCTAAAAACCCTAACTAGATTTTAATCCCACATTTTAATAAAATTTCTAAAACCTAGTTAGCAAATTAGCATAATTATCACAATTTGGGCAAATTAAATATAACAATATGCAAATTAGCTACAAGATTTGGTTTTGCATAACTTAAGATGCTAAAATACATCACACTACCATGAACAAATTATCACAACCATAACTTTAATTCAAACCCTTCTCTTGAATTTAAAACCTAAATTAAACACCTAATTAAGTTGATTTAAAGTATTTAACATCAAATTAAGCACAAGGGTTAGAGTTATACCTTCACAAACCATGAGATCAAATATGGAACTTGACCTCCAAATTGAGATCTTTGCACCAAGATCCATGCTATAAGGGCTAAGGAAAAATGGGTAGGGAATGGATTTGGGATTTGTGAGGTTTTGTGTTGATTTGTGAGGCAATTTTGATGAGTTTTTTGAAGAGAAATGTGATGAGAAAAGAGGAGGGGCTGTTGTGTGCAGGAATTGGGAGGGTCGGCCACTAGTGGGTGATTGGAGAGAGAGTGAGGTGAGGAAAGTCTTGCCAAGTCAAAAAGGTCCAAAGTCAACACAACCCATAGCTCTTTTCTTATACTTTTCTTTATGTTTTCTTTCCTTTTATCAAAAGAAATGGGGGAAAACTTTGGAGAGGGGCTGCTGAAAATGGGGAGGAAAATGGGTGTGTGTGAGTGTGGGTGTGTGTGTGGGGTGTGGGAAAATGATAAATGTTATACCCCAATATCTATTTACACTAATTTCACCGAAAAAAAGCCTTTTTCTTCGATATTTTCTAAACCGTTTTGGCAAACCATTTCATTTCAAAAACCACATGATAAAATTTTGTTTAATGTGCTATGATGCACAAAATTTGTTTCAACTCATTCCAATTTGTAATTTTCCCTAATTAAATGTATTAGTGACGGCTTAAAATAATATTAAAATAATATTTTTTCCAGAAAATTTGAAATTTCACCAGTGGCTCAATAAACACCAAATACTAGCAATTACATAGCTAGAATATGAATATTTAATTTTTATAATAAGATATTTATATTTTGACTTTTTACAGAAAACCCTCTTATTTTACCGTTTTTTCGAAATTTCACCGAAACGATTTTCAAAACGTTACAATCTTCCCCCCTTAAAGAAATTCGGTCCCTGAATTTAAATTAAAACTCCCCCCCAAATACTAAAATATCTAAGCAAAACCATCAAGTCGTCGGGGCTCCGGAATCATAAATATATAAAACAAATCGTAGCGCAGCGCATGCGCATAAAAAATAAGCATATAACTCAAATCAAAACTCCATCCAGCATCCCGCAATCATTGGAGTCATGGTGAAGACACAATGTCCAAATCAAAAATGAAAATCAGTATGATATACATCATTAAAACATCTGGAAGCAATGCATGCCAAATCTTCTTCAAATCGTTGTGCGATGCTCGCAGCACTGCACAGTGGCGGACGTTTATTGTAAAAAAAAAATAACTACATATATATATATATATATATATATATATATATATATATATCCTTTGTTTAATATGCACGTCCCACCGTTTTGGAAGCAATTTCAGAAGGGTTTCCTTTATAAAATGTTTCGTGTCATCTCAGACACGTAGGTAAATATTGAGACTATAGCTCGCTTTTTGGAAATCCCTTCGATAACTATTAATGCATGCAAAATATATTCAGGTACTGTCCTCTGACTAGTCCTGCTCAGTACGAGAACACATAGCGAATATCATAAAAACGTAATGCTCCATAAGAAATCAATTACGAATATATATGAATACTATGTGCGTCAGGTGCGCACGGAAATCAAAATCTATAAATGTGCCATACATGTGCACAGAAACAACATCTAGGTACAACAGGTGTGCACACAACATCAGTCATAGGCAACGTGTGTGCCTGACAGCAAAATCAGGTGCATCTGACATGCACGAAAAATCCCGATTCAGTGCATCTGGTGTGCACCAAATCGCATCTCATAACAGGCGCCCAACATGCGCTAAAAATCCAAATCTGGTGCATTCATCATGCACAAAATCAACTCAACTGTATGAAACCCATAAAATCATAAACATGAGAAACCAAGGCACGAAAACGATGTCAAGTGCAACAACTGTGCAAAATCGTAAATACTCGGTAGGTGCAATCATGGTCCATGAAAACAAATATCATGAAACTCAATCATCAAAATCAATCATGCGAATAGATCGCCTAAAATAACCAAAATCAAGTATGGCGGAATAGTCCCGCTCAAGCACATACTCAAGAATCTCTGGCCAACTGTCGTGGTCACTCATAGCATGTCTCGTCGACGATCCTGAACTCTGGCCTGCCGGTGTGCATAACATGACCACTCCTGGGTCCTAGTCTTCTCGTAATTCATTCCAGAAAGGTCCTATCGAGATCTCTCCCAAATCTCGTCTCTGCCGAACTGTCCGGAAGTCATCGTCCCTTACTAGATCTATTCTCGTTCCTGAACGGCTGCATACTCATCGCGACTCTTTCTGGAAGGTATATCCAAGTACAATGCCTCGGCATGCGTACCGCATCTCTGATGTCGGCTGAGTGGAACGTCGTCTTATCAAGATCTCGTACGAACCTCTTACTCCACTTTTCTCTAATGTCGACTGCTCCGGACTCGTCTCGTCGTGGCTGCATGGACTGAGCTCCAACGGCTATCCTCGTATGTGGAGTCTCCCAAGAAATGCATCTCACCACCTAGCATCCGAATTAAGTCGAGCCATCCGATCAAGTCGTCAAAACCTCATAATTCCCCAAGAGCTCAACCTCTCGGGCACGGTTTAATAGTATCGAGTACATACCACAGCATCGGTGGTCCAGCCGTAGAAGGGTAAACCCAAGCCTCACTAATGGCGCCGTAGAACTGCCGCAAACCCGAAGGTTCAAAGGCTTTCACACGGTCATTAAGTCGAGTTAGGGTTTCATTCTTCTAGAGGGACCATAGAATTGCCTGCATGTCTTTCCGACTACTTTAAACTTGGAATAATAGGTTTCTGACATTCGATCGTCTCTGTCGACTCCCAACGTCTCCGCGTGAAGTCGTCTCTAGCTGGAATCAATCTATCTGATGACCTCGTATCGGGGTAGGCGAACGATCCACATGTCCTAGTCATTCATCCTCGATGACTAGCGACCTTCTATCATCTCTTAGTACAACTCGTTCTGCACTAACTCCAGCATCTGGGGCAATATCTCGTCGTTCGCAGCAATAACTGGCTCGCTCGTCAGCACGCTGAACAGTGTCTCAACCATCATGAATAAACAATACACCAACGGTCATCAAAATCCGGTTGGCCTCTATCATTGGCTCGATCCTCTGGTACTGATCGGCACGTCCGAGAAATCTCGTACAGCGATCCATCCAAACGCTCGTGGCGTGAAAACACAATAAAAAGACATATCTCTGCAATCGTGTGTCGCCGGAATTACGCCCTGGTCTGTTATCGTTCGTAACGAGCTCGTGCTGACCGCAACTCTAGCCGTAGCTCTCCCTGCCCGTAATCGTGGCAGCAAAACCATAACTGGTACCGATGAGGCTAGATCAGGAATGAATATAATACTGAACAAAGAAATGTACATCCTAAGGCTTCTTAAGTGGAGTGGCGTATCGTAAATATGCCGCGGAACATACCAACGGTACGTCACTCTACTTTAGTCACCTATTCCATCAACCAAGGGTCATCCTACGCTCCGAAGGTAAAACCTAACGCTCTGATACCAACTTTGTCACGACCCGAAAGTACGGAACATGACCGGCACTTAAACTACGAACGTCTCGAGGCGTACGTAATCTAAGTAAACCGAAAACCCAGAAATCCAAACCAAGAAAAGTAGTAGAGTGCAGGAAAAAAAAACCAACTTAAACCAAGTAGTTTCAATAGCATAAGCCGTATTATGCGGTTTTTAAAAACATCAAAAAATTTACTGAAAATTTCGGCAGAGTCTCCTTTGTAAATACTGGCTCCCAAACGGGATACAACATGAATAGTATACGAAATCAAGAAAAAGACATCCCCAAGCGGGAGCTTGCTCTTCGTCAATCGACGGTCACAACCACACAAGCAATATAATATACAACGCCAACGGCGAGGATCAAAACTCAAAAGGAAACTCAAAACCACCAGAAATCCACAGAAATATAACGCGCGACTCTAAGGTCGAAAGAATAAAATCACTGGTCTCTATCTCAAAAATAAATACATGTTTGGTTGATGGAACTTCTAGATACAACAGAATAATGATATACAAGATATATAATGGGGGTGCGATACAAGTAAACCCATCTACTAGCAAATCACCCGAAGGAAACTATGCCCTTAAAGCCGTAATGAAACCTGTACGGCAAACCTGCAAGAAACTGGGGCACAACGGGGGTGAGTTGCCAACTCGTGAATAGAAAAATATCTACGCACAGAAATCGCATAAATAACGCAACCTAGGTCAATGATCATAATATATCCTCAAATATATGAATAACACGTAGCCTATAACAAGGCTAGGGTAAATATCTAACCCGAGTGTAATCTCATGTGCCCGTGTCAGTGCCTCAAGTAGCAACTTATCATATGAATGAGGTATGAATGCATGAAAATAGAATACATGTAAATGAAGAACTGTTTTCATAATTTAGTGAGGTTTCCTTTGTATTTTTAAAATGAGGTATCATAATGAAATCAGCATAAAACAGTGCCTAGCATCGGCACAAAACGTAATCCCAATATCTCGATATCTCTGTATCACAGTCTCTGTACCTCAATATCTCGAAATCTCAATGTCTCAATCACAATATCTAGGGCGCCGTCAGTCCAGACCGGCCCCTACCATCCATCTCAAGACCACGACGGTATCCTCCGGATATCCGACGCGTCGGGTAAAATCACCGGTAGATAGTGCTCCCCTGCCAGGCTCACATCGTCATCATCACGTGCTTCTTGCCCCGGGGTACCTTACCGGGTCCACCATGTACCCGAAACGGTTCATCCGTCTCTTCGAATCGGGTCTCGAAATCCATCAGCAAACTCATGGTGGACGACTCATACATCATGGGAAAAACCGCACTTTTTATTTAAAAAGAGAGAAATCAGTTTATATGAGTTTTGCGGTTTTCCCCCCAAATCCAGAAAATTTCATGGAAAACCGAATCCAAATCATCAATAGCATGTAAAAACCATGAATATAGGCATAACAATGAATAACAGTATGCATGAGGTGACAAGTAATAACTACAATGTTAAGCTGGCATATAAGGCAGGCACACTAATATCATGTCAAGTTACTAACTAACAAGCTAAGTCAAGCAATAATATTTTCTAAGGTGTATGTGACATGGCAATTACCGATGAAGATGTGTGTGAGCCGGCTAGTAAGTGTACGTGATACATACACATCATCGGTAATGGTGCTGGTGTCCTAACAATATGATATCAACATTGCAATAAGAAATTATAACATAAGTATGCGATGCGAAGCGAACCACAATAATAAGCGGGAGCTGAATACTAGACGCAACTGTAACTAACCTGCATTAATCTAATATAAGTCCTACAAATGGTGCCTTTTGAAATAACACGAATCATGGGGTTTTGAAAATAGGGGCTACGGTGTTTTTATGAAAAGATACGTCTTTTGAAATATCCGTAGGATCCCTTGGGCTGTCTTTTAAAATACCCACGATTCGTTAGTTTTTGAAATAGGTAAGAATCGAATCTAATCTAACAACTAACTAAACTAAAGGGCTAAGCTAACAAGCTGGACTACAGGTAAGGAAACCGCCTAACATCTGAGTCGATCCATATACATACCTGTATATATATTAGTCGGTGATCCCGCCTCAATAATATCATATCCGATACCATATCTACAATCAGCCATCCCAAGTCAAGAGTGCGGATCAATCATCAAGATATAGCTCGTACGTAAATCCGTCGTACGACATCCCCAAATCTGGGTACGGGTCAATATCATATTCCTCACACCATTCCTCTGGTATCCTCTTTATTCAAGATCATAGTCTAGGGTACTGACCTATGTCTAGTACAATACTAATATCCTCAATATACTCATGATCTGACTACAGATCGACAATCTCGTACAAACCGATACCGTCAGCACATAGCATCATCAAGGGTATACATCGCCCGATACGGCTTAATATCAATATCCTAGCATATCATGCCTCATATCACGATCACATGTCGACCATTTTATTTATAACACTATTCACCCGTATCGCCGCCCCAAGATCCGCTATAACACCAGGACGTACCTCAAGTACGAATCCTGCCAAATCACCGATATCACAACTACAAAACAAATCTCATCGACTCAGCTCAATCCCAAGTATCATCCTCAAATCCGTATGTGAACACATAGTCCCATACCCATGTGAACACATAACTATAAAGAATCTCATGAGCACATATAAAAAGGAATGCATGCAAGTATGTATGTGTGTATGTGTAGTGCAACACTACCCTAGGGTTCGCAACACTAAAGTAATCCAACACACCAATATCCATCCTAACATCGTTATTAATCCCAAATAACATATACTAATTGTTGGTATGTATACGCATCCGTATACACCACCACGGACTGCGGGGGTGCTATACGCCATCCACCCGACTTCTCCCCGTAGATATAAATCTACTCACCTGGTCCTCGTTCGCTGGTGCCGACGTCGCCACGCGCTTGCTTGTCGTCTCGAAGTCCACATGGGGTACCTACATATCATAACGCACCATACCGTATTAAAATCCGACTCATGACCACAACGACGCACGAATCCCACATAGGTCAAAACCTATGGTTGCTTCACAAATCGACCCAAAAACCCTCGATGTCGGCGTACAAACGCCAAACCATCGAGAAAGCTCCCAACACACTCATTTGTACAATTAAAAGCACTAATTATAATATAAAATAGCTTAAAATTCACAAAAACCCCAATTCACTTAAAAGGTCATTTTTCCGAAAATCTAGCAAGCACAAATCACCGTTTTTGTACAAAACTCGATGTATAGACGAATCTAGAGGCCACAATATCCACCAATTATCATAACCAAGTTATAGAAACCATATCAATAATTTATTCTCATCAACTTGTATAAATTCCAAAATTCTAGTTTTGCAAAAATATCCAATTTAACACTTTTTAACGCAAAATTTCACAATTTAACAATTTAGCTTGGCTTTGCATATTTTAAATGGTTAAACCACTAATGGAAACCTTAATGATGTGCTAAAAACCCTAACTAGATTTTAATCCTACATTTTAATAAAATTTCTAAAACCTAGTTAGCAAATTAGCATAATTATCACAATTTGGGCAAATTAAATATAACAATATGCAAATTAGCTACAAGATTTGGTTTTGCATAACTTAAGATGCTAAAATACATCACACTACCATGAACAAATTATCACAACCATAACTTTAATTCAAACCCTTCTCTTGAATTTAAAACCTAAATTAAACACCTAATTAAGTTGATTTAAAGTATTTAACATCAAATTAAGCACAAGGGTTAGAGTTATACCTTCACAAACCATGAGATCAAATATGGAACTTGACTTCCAAATTGAGATCTTTGCACCTAGATCCATGCTATAAGGGCTAAGGAAAAATGGGTAGGGAATGGATTTGGGATTTGTGAGGTTTTGTGTTGATTTGTGAGGCAATTTTGATGAGTTTTTTTGAAGAGAAATGTGATGAGAAAAGAGGAGGGGCTGTTGTGTGCAGGAATTGGGAGGGTCGGCCACTAGTGGGTGATTGGAGAGAGAGTGAGGTGAGGAAAGTCTTGCCAAGTCAAAAAGGTCCAAAGTCAACACAACCCATACCTCTTTTCTTATACTTTTCTTTATGTTTTCTTTCCTTTTATCAAAAGAAATGGGGGAAAACTTTGGAGAGGGGCTGCTGAAAATGGGGAGGAAAATGGGTGTGTGTGAGTGTGGGTGTGTGTGTGGGGTGAGGAAAAATGATAAATGTTATACCCCAATATCTATTTACACTAATTTCACCGAAAAAAAGCCTTTTTCTTCGATATTTTCTAAACCGTTTTGGCAAACCATTTCATTTCAAAAACCACATGATAAAATTTTGTTTAATGTGTTATGATGCACAAAATTTGTTTCAACTCATTCCAATTTGTAATTTTCCCTAATTAAATGTATTAGTGACGGCTTAAAATAATATTAAAATAATATTTTTTCCAGAAAATTTGAAATTTCACCAGTGGCTCAATAAACACCAAATACTAGCAATTACATAGATAGAATATGAATATTTAATTTTTATAATAAGATATTTGTATTTTGACATTTTACAGAAAACCCCCTTATTTTACCGTTTTTTCGAAATTTCACCGAAACGATTTTCAAAACGTTACACTCCTGGATGTACGGAATATGCGGAACTGTGCGCCTCCTTCATAACTTCTTCATGAATATCTTCTTTCGGCACACATAAACGACTACCATATCACAACGAACCATCTTCATGAATCAACAAGTCCGTTCGAAGTCCCGCTTCAACCTGTTCTCGAAACTTCTGCAATGTTGAGTCCTGTGACCGCGCTGCTTTAATATTCTCGATCAACGACGACTGTACTTGCAGCTGCATCAATTGTCTCGAAGAATGCGGTAGCACAATCTCCAACTCGAATCTCCGAAAATCATCGATAAGCTCTCTTCGTGTAGTCAACATTCGAATTGCTGTCAACCGACTAAGCGCATCCGGCACTATATTAACTTTCCCCGGATGATATTTGAGATCAAGATCATAGTCAGCGATCAGCTCCAACCATCTCGCTGCCTCATATTAAGCTCTTTCTGCGTGAACACATACTTTAGGCTTTTGTGATCGGTGAATACTTCGACCCTTTCTTCCAATAAGTAGTGTCTCCAAATCTTCAAAGCGAAAATCACTGCTGCAAGCTCCAAATCATGAGTTGGGTAATTCTTCTCATGGGTCTTCAACTGTCTCGATGCGTAGGCTATAACCTTCCCATGCTGCATCAAAACACATCCCAAACTTTTCCCAGATGCGTCGCTGTGAATCACCAATCCTCCAGAACTGTCTGGTACGGTCAAAATAGGAGTGGTTATCAATCTTTGCTTCAACGCCTTAAAAGATGACGCACAACTATCCGTCCACACGAGCGGTACCACCTTCCGTGTAAGCTTGGTCAAAGGCTTAACTAAACGAGCAAAATTCTCCACGAACCTTCTGTAATATCCGGCAAGTCCCAGAAAACTTCTAATCTCTGCTACGTTCTTCGGAATCGGCCAATCTTGAACTGCTGCAATCTTCTCAGGATCAACGACGATTCTATCTCCGGATACGACGTGCCCCAAAAACTTCACTTCTTCAAGCCAAAACTCGCACTTGCTCATCTTTGCATACAATCTTTCATACCTCAATATCTGCAGTGCGATCTTCAAGTGTTCTGCATGTTCTTCTAGGCTCCTCGAGTAGACCAGAATATCATCAATAAACACTACAATAAACTGGTCTAAGAACGGTGAAAAGATTCGATTCATCAAGTCCATAAATATTGTCGGTGCATTCGTGACCCCGAATGGCATCACTAAGTATTCGTAATGCCCATACCGAGTTCGGAACACTGTCTTGCAAATATCCTCTGATTTAACTCGAACTTGATGATATCCGGATCGCAAGTCCAGCTTCGAGAATACCCTCGCACCACTGAGTTACTCGAACAATTCGCCAATGCGAGGGATCGGGTACTTGTTCTTAATAGCCACCCGGTTTAATTCTCGATAATCGATGCACATCCTCCTTGTGCCATCTTTCTTCTTGACTAGAAGAACTGGAGCTCCCCAAGGTGAATTGCTGCTGCGAATCCAACCCTTCTCAAGCAATTCGGTAACCTGCTTCTTGACTTCTTCCAACTCTACTGGTGCCATCGGATAGTACGCCTTTGAGATTGGCGCTGCACCAGGAACAAGATCGTGTTAGTTATATGTATGCCGTAGAGTCCATTACTATACATGAGATGTATATTGTAGTGGATACTTGGACATATATAAGGAGGACTTTCTTGCTCGACATGATAGTATGCTATCTGGTTACTCTTTACCTTAACGTGTACACTAATTGTCTCTCTGTTACATGTTGGTAAAGCCCTTAGGATGTGTCCTTGACTGCCTGGACTATGATGCGGATCATACTAGTGGGGACATGGTAGTCCATAAGTACATCCTTCAAGGTCCCTAGTCATGGGTGTATCGAGACAGGGCATCGATGCACCAGAGTAGACTAGCATATACGCATCTTGACCCATATGATGGGCGATGGATGATCCCATATCCATCGGTGTTTGACATCAAGGATGGTGTACGGGTGCTCAGTGGTAACTGGGTACACTGGACGAACTCGCCGAGAACTCCCAGATGGTATTATACCTTACGTCAGATGGCAGTTCTCTGGTGACACTGGTACAGAGTAGTCTGTTGACCCGAGATCGTCATAGAGTCTTGTGTGATTCCCACTGTGCCTTGATTTCCATCATACCACGTCCAAGAGGGCGTGCAAAAAGGTGGCTTTTGGGTACAGTCTCGAATCACATGGAGGCAATGAGCGATAGGAGGGGATTCGTCTCTCCCGGTATTGGGGGTTGATGTTGCGCTGTGCTCGATTGGCCATAACAGGGAAGTCCCTGGCCAGGGCTGGTTTAGAGATTTACTGAGTTTCCTATTTCCTTCTGGGAGTTATGCACTTGAGAAGATGCATACCTATTGAATAGGGTTCAAATCAAATCAGTTGCCTACCACTTCATATGTGATATGGAAAGGGAAGAGCCCATATCTTAAGTTTGTTAAGATTTGGGGGTTGTCCGGCCTATGTCTAAAAGCAAAATCCGGACAAGCTCGAGGCAAGGTCTGTTATGTAGAGCTGGAAATGTTCCAGCTATACAAACTGCAGCTGATGATTTGGTAGAACCAAAGGATTCAATAGTTACCAACGAACCTCAGCCTCTCCGCCGATCTAGTAGGGTTCCTCACCCACCTGAGAGATACTTCGGTTTCTCTATGACAGTGGGAGCAAGGATTACATCATGAGATGATGACCCAACTAGTTTCGAGCAGGCTATCAGGAGTGGGACTCTGTAAGAATGGCTGGATGCTTATCGATCTGAGATGGAATTCTTATACACCAACAAAGTATGGACTTTGGTTGCTTTATCTGAAGGGTTAAATCCCCATCAGGAGCAAGTATATCTTGAGAAGATTACTTGGTGTACATGGAAAAGTTGAGACTTTCAAAGCTACACTTGTTAAAGGTTTGCATCATTGACCAGGTATGGATTATAATAAAACCTTTTTTAAGGAGCTATGCTTAAGTCCATCCAGATCCTACTTACCACGGCTACATACCATGACTACGATATCTGGCGGTTGGGTGTCATGACTGCTTTTCTAAATGATGTTTTAGAAGAGAGCGTCTATAAGTACACAGCCAGAGGGCTTCGTAGACAGTGGGAGTAGCGGAAACGCGAGCAAGATGTTTTATATGATAAAGCAGGCATCGCGGAGTTGGAACATCTGTTTTGATGTGGTAGTCAAAAAGTTTGACTTCATCAAAATAGTAGATGAACCTTGTATATACAAAAAGGTAGTAGGGAGTATGGTGGTGATCTTCGTTGAGTACGTGGATGACATACTCTTGATAGGGAAGGAGTTTCCTATGCTACGCTCGGTCAATCTCCGCTTATCACAAGGATTCTCCATATAGGATCATAGTGATACCTCCTGAATCCTGGATTTTGGATCTATGAGATAGATCTAATTGGATGTTAGGATACTCACTAGTTGTAGTGAGATGGTATCAATCGATCCTGGCGAGAATCACTGGAAAGGTTCCAGGGTGATAAGGACGACTGAATGTCAGTCGCAGGCATTGTCTTTACCCTCAGTGGAGGGACGGTATGTTGGAAGAGTTCCAAGCTAGATACCGTGATATACTAGACGATCAAAGGCAAGATATATCGTTACCAAAGATGCTACCAAAGAGGCAGTCTGGATATATATATATATATATATATAAGTTCATGAGATGAACTTCGTTCTTACCATTGTGTGACAATGGAGTTGTGGCTTATGCCAAGGAACCCCCATCCCATCAGAAATCCAGATATAATTCTTAGGCAGTATCACCTGATCATGGAGATGTTTGATCTCCAGGGGATCGAGGTTAGGAGAGTAGACTCAGAGGACAATACGGCGGATCCACTCACAAAGGCTTTTTCCCAGAGAGAGAGACTATTATGGGATGGTTGAGTATGAGATACTACAACCACTGTTATCAGATGGTCCTAGTGCAAGTGGGAGATTGTTAGTTATATGTGTGCCCTAGAGGCCATTACTATACATGAGATGTATATTGTAGTGGATGCTTGGACATATATAGGGAGGACTTTCTTGCTCGACATGATAGTATGCTATCTGGTTACTCTTTACCTTAACGTGTACACTAATTGTCTCTCTGTTACATGTTGGTAAAGCCCTTAGGATGTGTCCTTGACTGCCTGGACTATGATGCGGATCATACTAGTGGGGACATGGTAGTCCATAAGTACATCCTTCAAGGTCTCTTGTCGTGGGTGTATCGAAACAGGGCATCGATGCACCAGAGTAGACTAGCGTATACGCATCTTGACCCATATGATGGGCGATGGATGATCCCATATCCATCGGTGTTTGACATCAAGGATGGTGTACGGGTGCTCAGTGGTGACTGGGTACACTGGACGGACTCGCCGAGAACTCCCAGATGGTATTATAGCTTACGTCAGATGGCAGTTCTCTGGTGACACTGGTACAGAGTAGTCTGTTGACCCGAGATCGTCATAGAGTCTTGTGTGATTCCCACTGTGCCTTGATTTCCATCATACCACGTCCAAGAGGGCGTGCAAAAAGGTGGCTTTTGGGTACAGTCTCGAATCACATGGAGGCAATGAGCGATAGGAGGGGATTCGTCTCTCCCGGTATAGGGAGTTGATGTTGCACTGTGTTCGATTGGCTATAACTGGAAATCCCTGGTCAGGGTTGCTGAGATTTACTGGTAAGTGTTATCAGTAGTTTCTCGAACTGTTATAGACCTCATATCGACACGACTTATCAAGCTATTGGGGTCTGACGTTTACCACCCCTAGGCGAGATATGCGACATATCAGACGACGAGACCGGACTGTACGGGAGTGTTACTGATTGGATTCACAGAAGTACTAGCGGGCTTGCTTGTTGATCTTCTGATCGCTCAATACCCGGGTGGCCGTTACGTTTAGCACACCGCTTGCGGCTTGTGGGTGTTTGATATGATCATCACTTACTGCCGGCTTATTGACGAGTCTTTAGAGTCCTACACAGGGGTTTCCTGGCTCAAGCAAAACGGAGTAGGAGCACATATGTGATATGTGTGGGACCGAGATTAATACGATATGAGATACCGTATTCTATTCTCGCGATTCGTGACATTGATCGGTTGTATGCGATATAGCCGGGTTATCGGATTAAGTGTTGATTCGATAAGTTGTTACTTTTGATATTAGTCGGTTATAGCCGGGATATTAAATCAAGAGTTGATTTAATAATTTAATGCATAATTATATATTTGATATATTACATTGCATTAACTAGTATTAGCTCACTTAAGATTTATTTTCTCACTAGTTTGTGCACATTGTTTATATGTGATATATGCAAGTGTACATGTTTGTATCATGTTTGATGATACACACAAGATGGGTGTATGAGACTTGTACCAAGATTAGTTTTAAGATTAGGGTTATTCTTTTATCATAACATTTAACAAAAGAGTTAAACTTAGTCAAAGTAATCAAGCTTGAAGAAGCTTGGAGAAACTTTGACAAAGTCCACTCTTTTGTCTTTTGTCTTGATATTCTTTAACCTAACCCTTAACCTAATCCCTTGGTCAATTCTCTACATGAGTTAAGCATGATAGCTTAACTCACCCATGGTTACATTATTGGGGATAAGTTTTCATTTGGATGGATTATTCTTTCTTCTTCTTCTTCATCATCAAGATCCATCCAAAAGCTTACTAGCTCCAATGGTGTCATGAGAAAAAGAGTGAGAAAATCAATTCTAAAGTGAGCCCACTTCCTACTTCTTCATCCTCTACCACTTTCCATGTAGTAGAGTGTGTTCTCTTCACAAAGTTCATGACCCAGTGAAGGAATAGCTTGAGTTAGTGTCTCCCTGACGTAGATCATCTTCGGCCTCGAAGTCATCGTAGCAAGCACGTTCGTTCTTCTCGTGGAGCTTCTCTAGAGTCCGGAGTTCACGATCGCAGCGATGGGGACATCCACACGGAGCTAATGAAGTGAAGGACTGGATCTACAAAGGTTGTAATCCCTTTCACTTAGTGTTAAATTGTTTAACATGCTTGTTTTCGCCTAAACCCTAGTTTAAAGATCCGTATTAGAGTTGTTCGGCAAGGATAAAATTTTAATCGGGCATGGTTGATGCCCCGTAGACCCTTGTGCGCGTGCCTAGCAACCCTACAGATCGATCGCGAACTCCACATATCGTTTTGGTGGTAAACCCGAGATGTCCTCGAACACGTCCATGAACTCTCGAACCACAGCTGACGCTTCCTCCTTAGCAACTTCCATCGACGAAAGAACACTGTTTGTCGGCCTAGCCCTAAACTCGACTGACCCGACGGAACTGCTTCCTCCAGTAAAAACAAACCCCGGATGTCCGAAAATCTGGAAAATCACTTTCTTTTCCTTACAATCAATGTGAGCGTGGAAAGTGCCGAGAAAGTCCATTCCCAAGACAATATCATAACTGCCGGTATCGATCACCAAGAAATCTGCAAATAACTCTCGTCCGCAGATAACTACTGAACAATCCTTGCACTCACTACTAGATATGATCTTCGCATTCCCAGTGTGTATGTCCCAACAACAAGACATGGTCGTGCAAGCAATCAAGTGTACAGCAATAAACTTGGACGACATAAAACAATGGGATGCACCAGAATCGAATAATGCTAATGCGGGAAAATGTAACACCTTAGAATGTGATTAGGGGTTATTATGCTTTAATGTGGGGTTTTTAGTAAAATTTTTTCCAAAACGGTTTTCAAATATTTTATCTGGATTTATGAATATTTTATTAGAATTTAATTTGGACTGCACACACTTGTGCATGTTAACTAGGGTTAAGTTTGGGGTTAAAACCATGTTTAGATAACCATGGTGGACTAACCCATTTAATTTAGTTAATTTGATTTTATTAGGTGCATTAGTTTTCTTTTTTTAAATATAATTAACTTTGTGTTAGGGGTTGACTTGGGTTGGAGAGAGAGAGAGAGAGAGCATGATGGCATGGGCTATGCTTGATCATCATGATGAGAGAGAGAGGGGGGGTTGACTCTCATTTCTTTTCTTTTGTTTCAAACCAATTATTTTCTCTCATTACTCTTTCTCACTTCTCTCGCCCTCTCTCACACACACACACATTCAACAACAGCAGCAGCAGCTGAAGCAACAGCAGAAACATCAGTTTCAGCATCAGCATCAGCACAGCAGTAGCAATTGCAACAGTAACAGTAGCAGCAGCAGCAGCAGAATTCCGTCCTCCTCCTCTTCTTCTTCTCCTTCATCCTGCATCCTAGGATCAAGTGTGGTATAATTTTTTAAACTCAACTCCTTTCTATTGCTAGCATGTGGTTATTTAGCTTTGGTTAGTGTTTAATGTGGATTTTTGTGCTAGTTTGTGGTTTAAGTGGGGTTGAAGCTAAGTTGGGATTATTATGGCTTAATTGACTTAGGTAGGTGTTATTAGTGCTGTTTTAACCTAGTAGTATCACTAGTTTTCGCTAAATCACCTTAAAGTCGCAAATTTGAAATTTTAAAATACGGTTTTGAAGCAAACTGTAGGATATTTGAGATCTGCTGCATCTGTGATCTTTTTCTAGTTTAGCAAACATGTTTAGATTAGTGTGCAGGCTTTTTAGAGTAGTGTGTAGGGTTTCGTGCCGGTTTTCCTCCCGAAAATCCGGCGACTTTCCTTGTTTTTCCGGCGTCGCCGACTCTCCTATTGAGTTGAGTGTTGGTGCTGTGCTGAATGGTGTCTGTAGGTTTTTGTCTGTGTTTGGTATTGTTTGGGTTTTGGGTTTTTGCTGTTGGTGAAATCTGGGAGAGTATGGTTAGTTTGGGTGTTTTGTGGACTTTGATGTTAATTTGATGGTTTAGTTGGAGAATAGGGTAAGTTAGGGGTTTTAAGGTTAGATTAGCTCTAATATGTGCTGTTGGTATCACTTGGTTACTATAATTTCACATAATATCACTAGTGTACCCTATTATTGCAAACTAAGTGTTTTAAAATGATTTGTAAAACTAAACTTTAGGATACTAGAATCGGCTGTATCTGGGATTATAATTTTTGTAAGCAAACATATACATTAGGCTATACTTTGTGTTAGGATTATAGTGTAGAAACATGGACCCCTTTCACCCGATTTTAGCCGATATCAACCCTATGGTGGCCGGCCCAAATGTTTAGGAATTTGTTGGATTTTTGCAGGTAGTTGTCTGTAGGTATTGTGAGATGTTTGGTCTTGTTTGATTTTCTTGTTTTTGCTCCAGATTAAATCTGGGACCGTTTACCTATATTTAGCGTAGCGGGACTTGCACGACACGTACGATACGAGTCGAGTTGGTGCGCTGTGTGTCACAGCATGTCGCGGAGGTTTTTGACGTATGCACACACGTTACGTATACGCACGCGTTTAGCTTGCGACGCTGGTTTTTCGTGTAATCTTGACATCGCGTTTTTGCAGGATTTTTCCTTATGTGTGTTACTTTGTGTAAATTCTAGGTTCGCAGGCGGGGACTTCGAGCGCCGCGGAGAAAGGAAAGTAGGTGGTCGGATACACCTAGTATGAGATCACGGGTGAGTAGATGTAACATCTACGGGGGAAAATCGTTTGGATGGCGCATGCCGCCCGATAGTTCAGATAATTTATAAACTTCTAGTAGTACTAGCATCTATGAGTATAGTGCCTAGTTAATCATCTTGCTGCATTCACGATCCTATATATTTACATACATGTGCAACTCATTTCATAGGACACTTGCACCATTACCATGGCTTTATGCAGCACGAGCACTATTCATGTGTACACACACGCCTTGGTAGTTGCTATGCTACAACACTAGATAACTTGTAATTTTGAACAATTTCACCATATATGATGCTTAAACCTGTTCTAATGCATTTAAATTTCTCAGGATGAACATGTAGGATTGCTAGTCATATCCATGTACCTCATTATATCATTCGTTCTTGCCTAGCCTATTAGTCATATATTGCAGTTCGACTTGTTGATACTATAGGCATTCATTATCATTGACATGTGCACTTATGATGATTTTCTTGAGGATTTCAGCACTTGAGATTTATGAGATTTTGGGGAAAAGCCGCAAAGATTTAATAAACCTGATATTATTTTTAAACATTGAAAGTTGCGGTTTTTCTAGTGATATGATACATGTGTCATCCACCATGAGTTTACTGTTGGTTTTCGAGATCCGTTTCGAGGAGTTGGATGAACCGTCTCGGGTACATGGTGGGCCCAGTAAGGTATCCCGGAGCAAGAAGATCGAGGTGTAGACGATGAGCCTGGCAGGGGCAGACTACCTACCGATGATTGTTTGTGCGGCGGATATCCAGAGGATACCGACCGTGGTTGTGAGATGTTGAGATATTGATACTTTGAGATGGGTCAGCCGGACGGCTGGGGCCTGAGATACTGTGATATGGATACATGAGATTTGAGATAGTTGTTTGAGGTTTCGATGCTGGACACAGATTTTTGTTGATTCTATTGATATTATGCTGATATTTCAAAAGAGTTTTCTAAGAAGAAAATAATGATTTCCTTATATCAACATATTCAGATCACGAGTTGATTCATGTTGCATACATACCTGCTAGTACATCATGCCATATTAGTATTGTAAATTGATTCATGTTGCATACATATCTGCTAGTATATCATGCCATATCAGTATTGTTGATCTTATGACACTTGTGTGCATACTTACGATAGCCTCTATAGATGTTATTTATTTCTCACGAGTTGGCAACTCACCCCGTTGTGCCCCAGCCTTTTTGCAGGTCCGCTCCGTCAGCACAGTAGCGGCGGAGGCACTTGCTCCTTTTGCCTGGACTTGAGGCTGTTGCTCGTAGGTGGGTTGTGATATCATTTTGGTTTCACCTTGTATATTCATTGTATCTAGAGTACTCCATCTACTGTACCTGCTATTTGTATTGATGTATATTGACCTAGAGACGAGACAGTGAGATTTGTGAACTTTTATGTTATTTCTCTGGGTCGAGCTCACTTGAGCCGACATGATGCTTATTACTTGTGCCTTTATTACTTATTTTGCACATTGCTGATTTATATTGCGTGGGATTTGAGTCCGCTTCGGCGAAGAGCTAGCTCCCGCTTGGGGATGCCTTATTTCATGTTATTCATATATATTCCTGTTTTGAACCCGTTTGGGGGCCAGTTTTTACAAAGGAGACTCTGCCGAAATTTTCGGAAAAACGGATATTGCTTTTAGAAAGCTTGAGGTGACTTATTTGATTAAAAATCGCTTTCAATAAATTGGTTTTTCCTTCACTCTATTGCTTAAACGGGTTTTGATTTCTGGGCTTTGGCTTACTTATTTTACGTACGCCTTGAGATGTTTCGTAATTTAAGTGCCAGTCACGTTCCGTACCTTTCGGGTCATGACAAAGTTGGTATCAGAGCGATAGGTTTTACCTTTCTGAGTGTAGGATGACCCATGGTAGATGGAGTAAGTGACTTAAGCAGGGTAACGTGCCGTGTGTATGTCCGCGGCATACTTGCGATACGGTACTCCGCCTAAGTGACTTTAGGATATACTTGCTTGAAATTCCTTCTTCAATTCCGTGTATCCTATGATTCTAGTGCACTGTTCTTATTATCTTGTTTCTTGTACCAGCCACTATGCCGCCGAAGGCTACGAGAGCGCAGAGGGCTGCCGCCCGAGATAAGATCCGGGCAGGCTCGTCCGAGACGAGGACTGAGCAGGACGGTGAACCTACTACCCAGGGACAGACTGATCCGCCTTCCCCAGGCCGTTTGGATAGGCTAGAGTCTGGTATGGAGGAGTTACGGCAGATGATGAGAGGTATGCAGGAGTTACGACAGATGGTGGGATCCTTAGTAGAGGCCAGTCGTGCACCAAGATCGGAGGACGTACCTACCATAGCACAGACTACGATAGTACCTGCTGCCCAGACAGTTACTCATACTCCTACTACTACCGTGGCTATTCCAGTATCGCTACAGGATTTCATGAGGCTGAGACCCCCAGTCTTCACCGGCACAGATGTGGCGGAGGATCCGCAGACATTCCTTGACAAATTAGCCAGGATTTGCCGTTCGCTCAGATGTTCCGACGACAGATGGGTGGAGCTTACGAGTTTTCGTCTAGAGGGCCTTGCTCAGACATGGTGTGAGTCGGTCGAGAGAGGTCGAGCTGCAGGTCTACCTCCTATGACTTGGGACGAGTTCACTGCAGTATTTCTAGCCCGTTTCCTTCCCGAGAGCATTCGTGATGCTAGAGCTCATAGTTTTGAGGCTTTGCGCAAGACTCCAGGGATGACAGTGTCCGAGTATGATGTCTAGTTTACGCAGTTGTCCAGATATGCTCCGTACTTGGTTGATACTGAAGAGAAGAGAGTAAAGAGGTTTATGTAGGGACTCGACACCCAGTTATTTCTTGCCATCGGCGTCCAACACTTCAACACTTATGCAGCTGTTATGGACACGGCCTTACGGATAGAGGCGCGCATTTCAGAGACTTCGGTCATTGCTGGGCCGAAGAGGATTCGTACCGATGTGCCAGCTCATAGGCATCGTGACAGATTCTTTCCGAGGGATGGTGGCGGCAGAGGAGTTGGACGGGGTCAGCTATTTGGTTCTTACTCGCAGGGCCAGCGGGCGTCACCAGGATGTTTTGGGTGCGGGAGTCCTCACTATCATGTCAGAGACTGTATGGTGAGATGACAGGGAGCGGCGACAGTTCCACACGTGACTTTACCACTTCACCACCTCCTCAGAGAGCTCTACTTCCTACCCCCGGTGGTGCTCCACGTCAGTTAGACGCCCCAGAGGCCGTGGACGCGGCGGTCTTGTTCAGAGAGGACGAGGAGGCAGAGGCCGAGGCCGAGGCCGAGGCCGAGGCAGAGGCCAGGCAGCTATTGGTGGGGGACAGGCCAGAGTATTCGCTTTGACACCGCAGGATGCGCAGGCATCTAATGCCGTTGTGACAGGTACCTTGCCAGTATGTTCTTTCGACGCGCGAGTATTATTCGACCCTGGTTCTATACATTCGTATGTATCTATACATTTTGCACCGATGTTGGGCCATGAGTCATCACCGTTAGATCAGCCGCTTGTTGTTATTACTCCGGTAGGCGAGTCGTTTGTCGCTCGTTTTGTGTTTCGATCGTGTTCCGTTCATATCGGGGAGAGGGATTCATCGGTTGATTTAATTCTTCTCGATATGTTGGACTTTGATGTGCTTCTGGGCATGGACTGGCTAGCCACTTGTTATGCATCTGTGGACTGCCGCGAGAAGGCAGTCGGATTTAGCTTTCCGGGAGAGCCAGTCCTTGTTATTCTGGGAGACCGCAACGTCACCCTTCCCAGCTTGATTTCGTCTCTTCGCGCCGGTCAGCTCTTGCTGAAGGGATGTCAGGGATTCTTAGCATCTGTTTGTGATACTTGAGCTGCAGAAGTTCCTTTGGACTAGGTCCTGATTGTGTGTGAGTTTCCTGATGTCTTCCCTGATGAGCTGCCTGGGCTACCGCCTGAGCGCAATGTTGCTTTTTGCATTGACTTGATTCCCGGCTCGAGGCCTATTTCCATACCGCCTTATCGGATGGCCCCGGTGGAGTTTAGAGAACTGAAGGATCAGTTGCAGGATTTGTTAGATAAAGGGCTTATTCGACCTAGTGTTTCTCCGTGGGGTGCTCTTATCCTGTTCGTCAAGAAGAAAGATGGCAGTTTGCGCTTGTGCATTGATTACCGCCAGCTGAATAGGGTTACCATACGGAACAGATATCCCTTACCACGTATCGATGATTTGTTCGACCAGCTTCAGGGTGCGGGATACTTTTCGAGGATTGACTTGCGATCGGGTTACCATCAGTTCCGGGTGCGGCAGGAGGATATTCCGAGGACGGCTTTTCGCACGCGTTATGGACACTATGAGTTTTTGGTGATGTCGTTCGGACTCACCAATGCACCAGCCGCGTTTATGGATTTGATGAACCGCATTTTCATGCCGTATCTAGATCTGTTCATCATCGTGTTTATCGACGACATTTTGGTGTATTCTCAGAGCCGAGAGGAGCACGACCAGCACCTGTGGATCACATTGTAGACTTTGAGGGAGCACCAGCTGTTCGCGAAATTTTCCAAGTGCGCGTTTTGGCTTCACAGCGTTGATTTCTTGGGTCACGTGATTATGAGAGATGACATATGTGTGGACCCGAAGAAGATCGAGGCCGTTCAGCATTGGCCCAGACCGACATCAGTTACGGAGATCCGTAGTTTCCTAGGCCTGGCTGGATACTACCGACGATTTATTCAGGAATTCTCCCGTATTGCTGCACCGTTGACCAGGTTGACCCGGAAGGGAGTTCCTTTTGATTGGACCGAGGTGTGCGAGCATAGCTTCCAGCAGTTGAAGACTCATCTGACTACTGCATCAGTGTTGTCATTGCCTTCGTGGTTGGCCGGATTCGTTGTTTATTGCGACGCTTCTCGTGTGGGACTAGGTTGCGTGTTGATGCAGCACGACAGATTTATCGTGTATGCTTCTCGGTAGCTGAAGACGCATGAACAGAACTATCCTACGCACGATTTAGAGATGGCTGTAGTGGTGTTTGCACTCAAGATCTGGAGACATTACCTATACGGAGAGTCGTGCCAGATATTCACGGACCACAAGAGCTTGAAGTACATATTTCAGCAGCGAGACCTAAATCTGAGACAGCGCCGTTGGATGGAGCTGGTGAAAGACTATGATTGCGAGATCCTCTACCATCCGGACAAGGCGAATGTGGTGGCTGATGCTTTGAGTAGGAGGCCCGGAGGTAGTCTATCTTATTTGAGCGCCGTGCAGAGGCAGCCGTCGGCAGATTGGCAGATTTTATGCGACAGCCGAGTTGATTTCGAGTTCACTCCGACAGGGGGATAGCTTGCGCATATTCGTGCACGTCCGCAGTTGCTTGACCGTATTCGCGAGGCACAGCCTGGTGATGACTGTCTTTCAGAGATCCTGGAGCAGATTAGGCAGGGCAGAGATTCCGAGTTCGTGATCGATGGTCAGGGGGTACTGCGATTTGGGACTCGATTGTGCGCACCAGATTCTGAGGGACTGCGGCGAGAGATTCTTGAGGAGGCGCATAGATCGATATATAGCGTTCATCCAGGTTCCACCAAGATGTACCACGATCTGAGAGATGTTTATTGGTGGGACGGAATGAAGAGGGATGTCACAGACTTCGTGTCGAGATGCCTGACTTGTCAGCAAGTCAAGGCCGAGCACCAGAGGCATGCTGGAGAGTTGCAGCCTTTGCCCATTCCGGAGTGGAAATGGGAGTAGATTTCTATGGACTTCATGGTGGGTCTACCCAGGACCAGTAGAGGGTATGACTCCATCTGGGTGATCGTGGATCGATTGACGAAAGCGACTCACTTCCTGCCAGTGAAGACCACTTTCGGTTTTGCTCAATATGCCCAGATTTACATCGACGAGATCGTATGGTTGCATGGCGTCCTGACTTGTATCATGTCAGACCGAGGCACCCAGTTTACCAGCCGACTATGGCAGAGACTTCAGGAGACGTTGGGCACCCGTTTGAGTTTCAGCATAGCATTTCATTCGCAGACTGACGGCCAGTCAGAGCGGACTATTCAGACTCTCGAGGACATACTCTGAGCATGCATATTAGACTTCGGTGGTAGCTGGGATCATCATTTACCCTTGGTAGAGTTCTCCTACAACAACAGCTTCCAGGATACTATTCAGATGACACCTTTTGTGACCTTGTATGGGAGGAGATGTAGATCGCCTGTCTGTTGGACTGAGCTTAGCGAGAGCAGTATTTTGGGGCCGCAGATCGTGCAGGAGACGACCAAGAAAGTACAGTTGATCCGAGATCGGATGAGAGCGGCTCAGAGCAGGCAGAAATCGTATGTGGACAGACGCCGTCGCAGACTAGAGTTCTCAGTTGGCGATCACGTTTTTTTTAGGGTCTCTCCGATGAAGGGCGTGATGAGATTTGGGCAAAAAAGAAAGCTTAGTCCCATATTTGTGGGTCCCTTCGAGATCCTCGAGCGTGTCGGCGCGGTTGCATATCGTTTGGCTCTTCCACCTAGCTTTCCGAACGTTCATCCCGTATTCCACGTGTCGATGCTTCGCAGATATCTTCATGACCCTTCTTACATGATTCAGCATCAGACCGTTTAGCTTGAGCCCGATCTTTCGTTCATCGAGCAGCCAGTAGTGATATTGGATCGGCGGGTGAAGAAACTTCGATCAAAGGTCTTGCCATCTGTGAAGGTTCTTTGGCGCAGCCCGAATAGTGAAGAGATCACTTGGGAGGCCGAGGGCGAGATGCAGAAGAAATTCCCTCATCTTTTTGAAGGTACGCATAGCTATATTTTAAATTCGGGGACGAATTTTCTTTAAGCGGGGAAGATTGTAACACCTTAGAATGTGATTAGGGGTTATTATGCTTTAATGTGGGGGTTTTTAGTAAAAAGTTTACCAAAACGGTTTTTAAATATTTTATCTGGATTTATGAATATTTTATTAGAATTTAATTTGGATTGCACACACTTGTGCATGTTAACTAGGGTTAAGTTTGGGGTTAAAACCATGTTTAGATAACCATGGTGGACTAACCCATTTAATTAAGTTAATTTGATTTTATTAGGTGTATTAGTTTTCTTTTTTAAATATAATTAGCTTTGTGTTAGGGGTTGACTTGGGTTGGAGAGAGAGAGAGAGCATGATGGCATGAGCCATGCTTGTACATCATGATGAGAGAGAGAGAGGGGTTGACTCTCATTTCTTTTCTTTTGTTTCAAACCAATTATTTTCTCTCATTTCTCTTTCTCACTTCTCTCTCCCTCTCTCTCACACACACACATTCAACAACAGCAGCAGCAGCTGAAGCAACAGCAGCAACATCAGTTTCAGCATCAGCATCAGCATCAGCACAGCAGCAGCAATTGCAACAGCAACAGTAGCAGCAGCAGCATAATTCCCTCCTCCTCATCTTCTTCTTCTCCTTCTTCCTGCATCCTAGGATCAAGTGTGGTATAATTTTTTAAACTCAACTCCTTTCTATTGCTAGCATGTGGTTATTTAGCTTCGGTTAGTGTTTAATGTGGATTTTTGTGCTAGTTTGTGGTTTAAGTGGGGTTTAAGCTAAGTTGGGATTATTATGGCTTAATTGACTTAGGTAGGTGTTATTAGTGCTATTTTAACCTAGTAGTATCACTAGTTTTCGCTAAATCACCTTAAAGTCACAAATTTGAAATTTTAAAATACGGTTTTGAAGCAAATTGTAGTATATTTGAGATCTGCTGCATCTGTGATCTTTTTCTAGTTTAGAAAACATGTTTAGATTAGTGTGCAGGCTTTTTAGAGTAGTGTGTAGGGTTTTGTGCCGGTTTTCCTCCCGAAAATCCGGCGACTTCCCTTGTTTTTCCGGCGTCGCCGGCCCCCCTATTGAGTTGAGTGTTGGTGCTGTGCTGAGTGGTGCCTGTAGGTTTTTGTCTGTGTTTGGTATTGTTTGGGTTTTGGGTTTTTGCTGTTGGTAAAATCTGGGAGAGTATGGTTAGTTTTGGTGTTTTGTGGACTTTGACGTTAATTTGATGGTTTAGTTGGAGAATAGGGTAAGTTAGGGTTTTTAAGGTTAGATTAGCTCTAATATGTGCCGTTGGTATCACTTGGTTACTGTAATTTCACCTAATATCACTAGTGTACTCTATTGTTGCAAACTAAGTGTTTTAAAACGTTTTGTAAAACTAAACTTTAGGATACTAGAATCTGCTGTATCTGGGATTATAATTTTTGTAAGCAAACATATACATTAGGCTATACTTTGTGTTAGGATTATAGTGTAGAAACCTGGACCCCTTTCACCTGATTTTGGCCGATATCAACCCTATGGTGGCCGGCCCAAATGTTTGGGAATTTGTTGGATTTTTGCAGGTAGTTGTCTGTAGGTATTATGAATAGTTTGGTCTTATTTGATTTTCTTGTTTTTGCTCCAGATTAAATCTGGGACCGTTTACCTATATTTAGCGTAGCGGGACTTGCGCGACACGTACAATACGAGTCGAGTTGGTGCGCTCTGTGTCACAGCGTGTCGCGGTGGTTTTTGACGTATGCACACACGTTACGTATACGCACGCGTTTAGCTTGCGACGTCAGTTTTTCGTGTAATCTTGACATCGCGTTTTTGCAGGATTTTGCCTTATGTGTGTTACTTTATGTAAATTCTAGGTTTGCAGGCGGGGACTTTGAGCGCCGCGGAGAAAGGAAAGCAGGTGGTCGGATACACCTAGCACTAGATCACGGGTGAGTAGATGTAACATCTACGGGGGAAATCGTTTGGATGGCGCATGCCGCCCGATAGTTCAGATAATTTATAAATTTCTAGTAGTACTAGCATCTATGAGTATAGTGCCTAGTTAATCATCTTGCTGCATTCATGATCCTATATATTTACATACATGTGTAACTCATTTCATAGGACACTTGCACCATTACCATGGCTTTATGCAGCACCAGCACTATTCATGCGTACACACACGCCTAGGTAATTGCTATGCTACAACACTAGATAATTTGTAATCTAGAACAATTTCACCATATATGATGCTTAAATCCGTGCTAATGCATTTAAATTCCTTAGGATGAACATGTAGGATTGCTAGTCATATGCATGTACTTCATTACATCATTCGTTCATGCCTAGCCTATTAGTCATACATTGCAGTTCGACTTGTTGATACTATAGGCATTCATTATCATTGACATGTGCACTTATGATGTTTTTCTTGAGGATTTCAGCACTTGAGATTTATGAGATTTTGGGGAAAAGCCGCAAAGATTTAATAAACCTGATATTATTTTTAAACATTGAAAGTTGCGGTTTTTCTCATGAAATGATACATGTGTCGTCCACCATGAGTTTTCTGTTGGTTTTCGAGACCCGTTTCGAGGAGTTGGATGAACTGTCTCGGGTACATGGTGGGCCTAGTAAGGTACCCCGGGGCAAGAAGATCGAGGTGTAGACGATGAGCCTGGCAGGGGCAGACTACCTACCGGTGATTGTTGGTACGACGGATATCCAGAGGATACCGACCGTGGTCGTGAGATGTTGAGATATTGATACTTTGAGATGGGTCAGCCGGACGGCTGGGGCCTGAGATACTGTGATATGGATACATGAGATTTGAGATAGTTGTTTGAGGTGTCGATGCTGGACACGGATTTCTGTTGATTCAATTGATATTATGCTGATATTTCAAAAGAGTTTTCTAAGAAGAAAATAATGATTTCCTTATATCAACATATTCAGATCACGAGTTGATTCATGTTGCATACATACCTGCTAGTACATCATGCTAGATTAGTAATGTAAATTGATTCATGTTGCATACATATCTGCTAGTATATCATGCCATATCGGAACATCGGAGTGAGCGACAAATCCTGGCCATCCGGTCGATGAACGACTGCGGATCCTCAGTAACATCTGTGCCCGTGAACACCGGAGGCCTGAGCCTCATAAAATCTGTCAGTGACATAGTAATAACCTCCGGAGCTGCAACTGCGACTGCCGGAACAGTAGGTACCATCATGGTCCCTGCAACGGGTGGAACAACTGCCTGCCCCTGCGCTCGGATGGTCTCTACCAAAGTCCCCACTATTTGGCATTGATCCTACATACCAGCTCCAATCACAGCAATGTGCTCCGGTACAACAGGCGTACTATCCTGGTCAGTCCTCGCCTCAGACGAGTCAACTCTGATCTCGGCCCTCGCGGCCGCTCTTTGTGCCCTCGTAGTCTTCGGCGGCATATAGGCTGGAAATTGAAACAAGATTCGATAAGGAAACGGAAATCGAATCACAAAGATGTATATCAATCACGGAAGGAATATCAATTAATAAGTCCTAAGGTCACTTAGGTGGAGTACCGTGTCGTAAGTATGCCGCGGAACATACACACGTTACGTCACTCTGCTTAAGCTACCTACTCCATCATACCAAGGTCATCCTATACTCCGAAAGGTAAAACCTAACGCTCTGATACCAACTTTGTCATGACCCAAGTTTGGCCCATAACCGGCACTTGAACTACGTAACGTCTATAGGCGTACGCAACTCAAGTAAGCCGAAAACCCAGAAATCTAAACCACCCAAAACTGGATCAACGGAGAAAAATATGGTTTAAAACATTTAGAAGATCAAAAGTAAAATCTCTAACTCTAGTTTTCTTTCTTGAAAATTTCGGCAGCACCTCCTTTGTAAAAACTGGCCCCGAAAACGGGTACAACACAGATAAAATATAAAGCATCCCAAATGGGAGCAAAATCACGCCCAACGGCAGAGACAATCACCACAACAAGTATACGGTGCCGAAGCGAAGATATAACAAAGGAAAGACTGCAATAAGAAGTAAACTTTCCAACATAACCGGCTCTCACGAGCACGGCACCCAAAGTCACCAAAATAATACAACACCAAATCCTCACAAGTCATCTCTAAGTCATATACAACAGTGGTAGATGGAGAATACTAGATCCAACAAAAAGATATACAATGTACAAACAGATAACCACAAACCCACCTAAAAGCAAAGGCCTCACTGCCTAATGTAGCGGTATCCGCAAAAGTAGTGATGATAAGATGCCCTGCCGCGACTACTTAGAGGGAAAGTCCTGCAAAACACTGTGGCACAACAGGGGTGAGTTGCCAACTCGTGAATAGTAAATAACATCATACTGAAATCGCAAGTATGCACTAACAGCAATGATCAATAACATGTAAGCTGGTAGCATGAGTATGACAATATGAATATGCAACTATCATGATCAAGGTACACCACCAGGGTAATATATCTACATGAATCAAATGCATATCAACTGAATACTGAGTGCGGGATAGTAAATAATCTCATGCACAAATCATAAGCATGGAAAAACACGGTGTAACTCAACAACACCCCAAATCCCAAAATACTCAGATCGGCCCTCAAATCCTGTACGTCTATGGAACCTGAGTGTCAAACATCGATACTCTAAAACATCATGAACACCAGTGCCTAACATCGACACGTAAATACTTGTATTCATACGTTCCTCGAAACCCAAGTATCCCACTTCGACACTTGTGTTCCACGTATCGGTCTTTCTGATATCCATACGTTCCTCGAAACCCAAGTATCCCATCTCGACACTTGTGTTCCACGTATCGGTCTGTCAAAATCCATATATCTCTAGGAATATAAGTGCCTAACATCGACACTTGAAATTCCCATATCGCATGAAAACATATCTCAAATGCGTAAATCCATATAAAATAGCATATGCAACATATAACATCAATATGAGTATATCACGGGAAAAGTCCGCTAATTAATGCATCAAATCATTAAATATATCTCGTGGTTCCCAAAATCCAAATCCAGAATACATATATATACAGCGTCCCATTCCACCGATATATATGCTATAAAAACTGATCATGTAACAATAGCAAGGTATATGTGCGAACATGTAGGTATAGTATGGCATATATATAAGCATGTAAGTATACAGGTATGCTATATGTCATATGCGCCATCGCACAAGTATAACTGTTTCAATGTCGCTAACTAATAGCACGGTATATCAATGAGCATTTGTATTGTGCGTATCATGGCAATTACCGACAGTGTGTGTGTAGCATATCATTGGTGCTCGTGCAACATGGACTGTCAATAATAGTGCAGTGTACAAAAGATACAGTATCAGGCACAACAAGTAGCTATATGCAATGACAATCATGCAATATCTCTATATAAGCACATAAACATACGGCTAATATCACATCATATCTATCCCCGACGCTTAGCGCCATACGGGCGATTTCCCCATAGATGTTAAATCTGTAGGGTTCCTAGGCACTCTAACAAGGTTCTACAAGGCATCTACCATACCCGATTCAAAAATTTAGCCGTGCCGAACAACCCTAACCAAGATCGTATACTAGAGATTATGCGAAAACTAGCAAGTAAAGAACTTTAACACTAACTGAAAGAGATTACAACCTTTGTAGATCCGGTCCTTCACTTCTAAAGCTCCGTGTTGACGTCCCTTCGCTGCGATCATCGTGATCCCAGACTCTAGCGATGGTTTCCTCGGAGAAATGAGCGGGCTAGGTCATTGACTTCGAGGCCGAAGATGATCTACGTCGAGAAGACTCAAACTCAAGCTCCATCTTCACTAGGTCAAGAACTTTGTGAAGAGAACACCCTAAACTAAATGGCAAGTAGTAGAGGATGATGAAATAGGAAGTGGGTTCACTTTGGATTTGGATTTCTCACTTTATTTCTTCACTTGAAAATTTTCTAGCAAGCTTTTCTTCTTCTTGAAGAAGAAGAAGAAGAAAGAAAAGAATAAGAATTAAAAATGAATTCTCTAAAAAGAATAATCAAGTGAAGTCTATCATAATGCAACCATGGGTGAGCTAACCTTTGTAGAGACTAAACCATAGTTAATTATAATGGTTTGGTTAATGAATATCTTAATCAAGACAAAATGAGTGGACTTTGACAAAGTTGCTTCAAGCTTCATGAAGCTTCAAGCCATGACAAAAGAAGCCACCATTTTGAATAATTAAGATAAATAAAAACCTAAATTATAATTAACATGGTGTATGTCACACACCCACCCATGTTTGCATGTATCATCAATCATGATACAAATTAGTGCACAAACATATATCACATATACAACTTGTGCACATCAAGTGAGAAAATCAATCTTAAGTGAACCAATACTAGTTAATGTAAAGTAATATATCAAATATATAATTATACATTAAATCATTAAATCAACACTTGATTTAACGATATGGTCACATCGCATATAACCGACTAATATCTAGTGTATCAATATATCGAATCAACACTTGATTCGGTAACCCGGCTATATCACATATAACCGAGCGATGATACAAATCGCGAGAATAGAATACAGTATGACATACTGGTATTATTCTCGGTCCCGCACATATCTCATATGCGCTCCTATTTTGTTTCGCTTGAGCTGGGAAACCTCTGTGTAGGACTCTAAAGACTCGTCAATACGCCGGCAGTAGGTGGTGATCATATCAATCACCCACAAGCCGCAAGCGGTCTGCTAAACGTAACGGCCACCCGGGTATTGAGTGTTCAGAAGATCAACGAGCAAGCCTGCTCACACTCCTACGAATCCAATCAGTAACACTTTCCGCACAGTTCGGTCTGTTCGTCTGATATGTCGCATATCTCGTCTAGGGGTGGTAAACGTCAGACCCCAGTAGCTTGATAAGTCATGCCGATGTAAGGTCCATAACAAGCGTGAAACTACTAATAACACTTACCAGTAAATCACAGCAACCCTGGCCAGTGATTTTCAGTTATGGCCAGTCGAGCATAGTGCAACATCAACCCCCCAATACCGGGAGAGACGAATCCCCTCCTATCGCTCATTGCCTCCATGTGAATCGGGACTGTACCCAAAAACCACCTGTTTGCACGACTCAGTAGAGCCGTGGTAGGGTGGAAATCAAAGCACAATGGGAGACACACAAGACTCTATGACGATCTCGGGTCAACAGACTAAGCTGTACCAGTGTCACCAGAGAACTGCCATCTGACGTGAGGTATAATACCATCTGGGAGTTCTCGGCGAGTCCGTTCAGTGTATCTAGTCTCCACTGAGCACCCGCATACCATCTCTGATATCAAACACCTATGGATATGTGATCATCCATCGCCCATCACATGGGTCGAGAAGATATACCTAGTCTACTCTGGAATATCGATGCCCCGTCTCGATATTCCCACGACTAGGAACATTGAAGGATGTACTCATAGACTACCCAGGCCTCACTAGTATGATTTGCATCATAGTCCTGCAAGTCGAGTACACATCATAAGGGCTTTATCAACATGTAATAGAGAGACAGTAAGTATACATGTTAAGATAAAGAGCAACCAGATAGCGAACTATCATGTCGAGCAAGAAAGTCCTACCTATATATGTCCCAGCATCCACTACAATATACATCTCATGTACAGTAATGGCCTCTAGGGCATACATATAACTAACAAAATCTACTCACCAATGGTCTCCAGCTATGAAAATCCGACCACCTGCTTCCCCTTGTTCGCAGCGTCTGAAGTCTCCGCTTGCGACGCTATATTTTCACAAACATAAGAAATAATGCGAACATCTCAGAATCGATCAATATAACATAAAACTACGTATTAAATAACGCACCAACACTAAACTAACTCGCGAGTGCATGTCTAGTGGCTAACGCGCATTGCGATACTTCAAAACCTAACTGAGTACAGCGGCTGCACCAGATCACGATTCGTGTCGCAACACGTATCACGCGGACTCAAAACACTAGATTATAGGTAATTGATTCCAGATTTTGCATACTGAATTTACTAAAAAAGTAAACAGTACCAAACACCCCTAGCCAACAGCAGACAACAACCCACAGAAGACCAACCCCAACCCATTCCTACCCAGCCGGCGTCGCCGGATTTCTCCCTAGGGTCGCCGTCCCCGGCCGGTGAGGTGGTCCCAGTCACTCAAGTGGTGGCTCAGGTTCACTAGTACATCTCTATAATTTTGTTTTGACAAACACTAAAATCTCCAGGTCACAGCAGGTATAGAAGTTCTAAAAAGACTTTAAAAATCCGATATCGCACTAATCGATATAAAAAGCGTTCTAAATCATAATCAATGAACAACACAGCATAAAAACTAAAATTTATCAGTGTAGGGATTACACCTAACAATCTTGCTCACAAGATTCAAGCTTTCCCTAGTTTCAAGTGATCCAAGAGCAAAAATCAAGACTTGGTGTAATTTTGTGATATATTTGGAAATATTTGGAGAAGTTTTGAGTTAGGATTGAAGAAAAGAGAGAGAGAAAAGCTTAAGGGCAGGAGAGAGAGAGAGAAAAGCTTAAGGGCAGAAGAGAGAGAGAGAGAAGCTTTGAGTTAAGATTGAAGAAAAGAGAGAGAGAAAAGCTTAAGGGCAGAAGAGAGAGAGAGAGAGAAAAGCTTAAGGGCAGAAGAGAGAGAGAGAGAAAGGGGTTCGGCCATATGAGGAGGTAGGGGTTTTTGGTGAGGAATTACCTAGCAAATTCCCATTCAATGCAAAGTTAATGCATTCACACACTCATTAATACACATGCATGCACCCCTTTCTTTTCTTTTCTTTTTCTTTAAACTTAACTCCCTTAGCACAACAAATATCTAGATATGTGAGAAGGTTTTGGTTTAACTCAAACTTAATTGATGAGAAGTTCACTTAACAGAATTTTCCCAAAATGCGAATACCGCATTAAAATAATATTAAAATTGGGAAAAATTCAAATTGAACCAAAACGTCCCATATACCCCCAAAGCTTGCGCACTAGTTTTATTTTAGCTAAACTAGGTGCTGGCAAGTCTATATGGTCGTTTGATCATAGTCGGGTTAAAACGGAAAATACCGACAAACTCACCCTAAAACGGACAAATTCGCATAACGATTTCTAAAACGTTACAATTCCGCCTCCCCGCGAACCCGCGGGGTGCGCGACATCGACTTACTTAAGCAACATTTGACTCATTTCAAAGTAACTTGCGAAGATTCGACGAGAGATGATCGACTCTTTCTTCGCTGGTTCTCTAGAAGTCTGACTGGCACTGCTTCAATTGGTTTGCTAGGTTAGAACCGGGATCCATCACTACATTTAACCAACTTTCTGAAAAAATCAAGTAAAGGATTAGATGTGGCATCTTAGACAAAACGACCCTAATGCAACTCGTATTGATGAAGCCTTAAGAAAACGAGACACTAGTTGATTTCATCCAAAGATGTAAAATTGCCAGCATCCGGTGCGAGTACCAGATTCCCGAAGAATAGGCTGTCCAGTTCTCGAATTCTAAAATCACGGGACATATTAAGCGTTACCTTCTGTAACGTCTGCGGTTTTCATGTACGTAATCAAAGTCTTTTTATATTTTTCTTTGGTCAATATACTTTTGTTGATGCTTCTTGGAGTTAGAAATGCTTTAAAAAGGCAGTCTTATTTTTTTTAAAACTAACTAATACAATTTTAAGTAATTTTTAAGTAATTAATTTGAAGTTTTAGAAAAGAAAAAGTGTTTTATATATATTTTTAAAGAATAAAAAAGAAAATTATTTTAATGAAATTTTTAAAAAATGAAGAAAATATTTAATTGGAATTTTCTAGAATTTATTGAGATTTTTTTGATATTTAAAACAATTTCTAAAACATTTTTAATCAAAGAAAAGATTTAATTTAAAGAAAGGGGATTTATATTAAAATAAATTATTTTTTACATAAAAAATATTACCAATGAAAAAAATTATATAAATTTTTTTATTCAGTTTTTTGGTATATAAAACTATTTTTTTAAAGTATTTTGTTTATGGAGAAAAAGGTTTAGAAACAATTTCTGAAAGGCAAAAAGAAATTAAAAGGGGAAAGGGAGTGTTGGCCCCATGCGCTTGTGTGGACGCACCACGAGATGCCACGTGGGCAGAAAATCAGCCTACATGAGCTGATTTTTGGGGGGCTGGTCGGCTTAATTGGTGAGGGTTTGGTTTATTTTTAAACCGAACTAAATTTCAGCTTAGTTCTTTTTAGACACCTCACTATTCTTTTGCCATTTTTTTCTTCGGAACTTAGAAAAAATCAAGAAAAATACCTATGTCTTCATTTTTTCGACGCCGACGCAATGGTGCCGCCCGATCGATTAGAAAAAATCTGAGGGAGAAGGTACTCGGTTTTCCGTACGACTCAACGCTTCTTCCGACGTCTTTTCCAAACCCGTTTCAACTGGTAGGATTCTCGTTCGATATCTCTTTCCATCTTCGCCTTCTCTAAACATGTTCATCTTAGTTATCTCCTTTATGCTCTCAACTTTAACACGGCCTTTATTTGTTGGTATTTGTTATATTTAGTGTAAGACGGAAGAACCCGAAATACATTTTACTTGGACTTGTAGTTTGGATTATACATGTGCTAAAACCCTTGTACTTTTTGGTCGGGATAATTACCTATCTCGACCCCTTTTAAATATTGGACTTGCAAATGCTAATACACCGTTGTGTTGTCCAATTTTACCCTGAAATATTGCCTGTTTACAGCTGGAATGCTGCCAAAATTATATAAATAATTTGTTACTAATTTTTATCGTCTCATTATAAGATTTGGCCCTCATTTCACTAAAATACCTTGAACTCCCCTAAATTTAATATTTCACTAAAAATTCATCAACTTCCTAAAATCGTATTTTAAACGATACCTTGATTTTCTAAGGTTGTATTTTTAAAACAACACCTCAACTTTTCAAAGTCATGTTTTTCGATTAAACACCATAACTTTCATAAATTCTTTATCACAATTATACCTTGAACTTGAAAAACCTTTTCGTTAAAATACCAAAAACTTTTCGAAAGCAATAACTTTTACTAATATACTCTGAACTACAACAAACTTTAATACTTAGGTATACTTATACTTACCCCTTGTTACATGAAAATGCAACTCTACCTAACTTGTATGAAGTACTTGACCCTTTATACGTAACTGCACATGATATGTTAATCTTGTACGTTTAGGGTTAGATATGAGCATCTAGGCATGGGGTCCATGTAGATTCTAGTGTCGCGTGCTAACATCGACATGTACTCCTATACAACTGAGCAAGACTGGGATGGGGTAGTTCGGGTAGGTAAGGCTCTATTATGGGTCTCGAATTCCCCTTCTTGTAAACCATGGTTCCGAGGGTGAAATGAGAAACCATTCACACCTGATTGTTGTTGTTCTATGGCCCAACGGAATAATCGCAAGAACTCGGTATTCTTGTTTACCGAACTAAAACGTACACAACACTTAGTCGATACTTGACATCCTTTACTCTATGCACATATGACATCCTACATCACACACACATTGTCACTTACTTTTATCTATCTTTTTTGAGACATCCTACCCGAGTATAACTCGCTGACAGATATTGATTGGTGTGAAAAAGTGTGTCTATGTGTGTTGTAAATTACTGCAATCAATAACGGTGTTGCAATAGCTAGCCGCCAGTGAGTACGGGTCGTCCATAGATAAACAGTGAAATGCTTTTCTTGATTTATACGAGTTGAAAGAAGAAAGGTGGGATTGTTATCGTTTATTACTAAGAAGGTTTGAAAATTTATAAGAAAAGGGCTTGTAGGCTTTATAGGATTTAGTATTTAATGGATGAACTTTTTTTAAAATAATTCTTTTTATACTTTTAATTATTTAATACTAGAGAAATAGCGATGAATGTGGATTAGGGTTCTTAGAGGGAATTAGGGTTTCCCTCTACTGCCACTTGTCCTTCCATTGATCTCTATTTGTGTCTAGGCCTTAACAAAACAAGTATTAACGAATCTCAAATCGTGGTCGTGACTTTCATGAATTAATAACACGCCTGATAAGAGAATTAGTATTCATTTTGCTAAAGCTTATAAAAATTAAAATTTTAAAAAGAATTTAAGAGATATTGTTCATCCATTATTCTACTCTATCCTATAAACCCTAACAAGTAAGAATTTACTCGCTCATTGAGATCAACGAGTAGAAGAGAGGTTGAATGAATCCATAGGAAAATAAAGAAAGTATCACATAAAGTAATGCAGAAATTAAAATGCAGAAAGTAATGCGGAAATTAAATGCGACAAAACTAAAAGAAAGAACTACCTTTTATTGATTAACTAGTGCATTACAAAAGTTGCTCGCTGAAAAACCAAGTTACAAAACCCTAGTTTTCTCTAGATAGCTTGATAGGTAGATCAGTCGATTCTTCGATGGATTCCTTCTATATATTTTTTTCTCGGTCTTTTTATAGGCTTTGAAACTTAAAACCCTAGTCGTCATAAATAAGTGTGTATAAAGAAGATCAAGCACCTGAAGTTTCACATCCTACGACCATCAATAGACTGCGCAACCGTCGCCCATAGTGTCTCTTGACCGCGGATCCGCCGCCCCTAGTGGAGTTGTGCCTTCGGATTTCTCGTAGCTTCTTCTCTCGATATTTGGAGGTCCTTTTGATAAAAATATTCTGAAAATATTACTCTTAATCTCTGCCGTTGAGAGATTCTTCAATTTGTTCCTAATATTCGACAGATTTAGCTTGGTGATTCGATTTGATGTGGATCTCCTACTTATAGTTCAGACCCGAGCTGATCTATTATAATAACCACACAATATCTCAAATCATCTTTTTAGTAGCATTTGTTTTATTTGAGATATTATTCCAATCAATTAAATGATATGATATCTTAAGAATATTGATTAGGATTATTTGATATGATATGCATATTTAATAATTAATAATCTTATGGATATTTTATTTAAATATGATATGCATATATTTCCCTAATTATATTAATCATAAATGAAGAAACATATGATAATAATTTTTTACAAATAAATCCACATATGTTCTTAATTTACAATTAACAAATTTTATTAATTAATAATAATAGGGATAATGTCCATAAAAATGTGCAGTAAATTTGACCGATCAAACATCTTCTTTCCTTTTGTCTTTTTTGGATGTCCGTTAGACGTGGATGGAGATCTAGATGGAGGAGAGGAAGTAGAACCCATGATGGAAGACTATGATGAGCCATCCACTTACTATTAGGAACTGTTTCCCTTTTGCTTTCTTAGTTGCCCACTTATTTAGGGCTTGCTTTTTGGGAATCATGTAATAAAACTCTTTGTGCTTAGTGCCAGTGATGTAAATGTAATATTTCAGAAAAATAGTAAATATTATTTTGGGATTTAAATGATAAAATATTGAGTTTTACGGATATTATATCGAGTATGGATTTGAGTTTTCGTAGATTGGTGTAATTATATATCTCTATTTTTGAAAAATAATTAGAATTTAAAATGAATTATTATTTGTCACGCCCCGCTTCCCAGAGTGCGCTAAGATTGGCACGTGACAGAGCCAACCATGCTATCTGTGCTTAGGAAACATCCCTCCACAGTTACATTACGGCTGTCTATAAGATATCAAGAACAGTAAAATAAAATAAACTATCTAGTACATGTCCATATGCCAGAATAAACGAGTCAAGAAATAATATGCGGAAGCAATAAATCCAATAAACAATAACATCTGGAAAGTACGTCCCAAATAAGGGCTCACATTAATAAATGAACGTACAAAAATAAAACTAAACTAAACTAGATACTAACATGAACCTCACTGCTCGGCCTGTCGGCTGAAGTACTCCTGGTCAGCCTGTGAAAGAGACAGAGGATATGGGCAATGCAAAACCCAGACGTCAGTGCGTCATAATATCAAATGATAAATTATAATCAGGAGGTAACAAGATATGCAGGCATGAGTTTGAACAGTAATATGAATGAAATAAGTAAACACGGATGTGGAACAGTGAAGTGTATCCGTGTATGTGACGTGCGGTGATCCA
This sequence comes from Agapanthus africanus, assembly GCA_030015575.1. Taxonomy (NCBI): domain Eukaryota; kingdom Viridiplantae; phylum Streptophyta; class Magnoliopsida; order Asparagales; family Amaryllidaceae; genus Agapanthus; species Agapanthus africanus. Next base: position 605,356,481 of record CM057342.1, on the reverse strand, counting down.
TGTAAACCGTGCTACTAGGTTAATTACTCTCAAGTCTTTGAAATCAATTTAATGAATCGTCGATATAACTCAATAATATCCCGTGTGTGCCCGGGACCACAGTTCAGATTCTCGGGCTGAAATCCGAGACATGCCGCTAGGCATTAAACAGGGAACATGTACAGATGAATGGTGTCAGCAGCATCATCCCGGGGCTGGCCTAGCCCGTATAACTGATCAGTATAAGTGTCGAACTGTTGAGTTACGAGCCAGGTTTCATCATTGATTTCCCCTTGCCCCCAAATTATTTGTTCAAGTCAGGTATTGATAAATCTGGAGATAATGCCAACACAGGATCAAGCAGGTACAGGTTTTGTTTGAATAGATAACATGATATGTCCATCGGGAAAACAAGTCAGGATTGTCGGCATTAGGAACTGGATCAGGTATCAAGTCAAGCAGTGGTATATCAAGTCATATCAGGTAGTGCACATGTATCAAACGGATGCTCATAATAAAACTGTAGCATGAACGGATGCACGCTAAAAGTACGGATGCACAGTAAAACACGTATGCATAAATATCTATCAGGGATTATATCTACAATTCCATGACTACGCATGATGCACATTATCAAGCATGGAGTGTTAATATAACAGTAACATGAAATAATGTGATCGGCATGCAACTAGATATATAATAAATGATACGGATGCGAACGAATATCGGAAAACGGAAAAACTGTAACATGGATGCACAATACCATAAACATGCAATATTCTTATTAATATAGATGCGAGATAATAATATAGCCTGTATCAGGCTACTTGCATGCAACCAGATATGTAACTAATGATATGGATGCGTACGGATATCTGAAAACAGTAAAACAATAATATGGATGTACAATGCAGTCAACATGTGATATTTTTACTCATATGGATGCAAAATATATATCATAGCATGTAGCAAGATAAACTTGCCTGATCGGATCTCACGACGGGTGCATACGACACGTCCGACGTTGGGTAAACGTCGCAATAACCACACACGCGCACGGGACATGACCAAGCAAAACAAGAACGTGACCATGCCGGCTGGGAACGTCTACTGAGTTGCTCGGATCGTCGGTGACGGAAACGACACAGGCGATGACAGGAATCAAGAATCAAGAAAGCAAGAGAAGAGAGAAGAAGAAGGAGGAGGAGGATTGCTTCTGTGGTTTTGGTGCTCTGGGGTCAGAGGTGAGGGCGAGGGGAGGAAGATGATGGGTCGTGGGTTTTCTGGCGAGATTTCACGGTGATGGCAGTGAGGGTTCCGGGTTCAAGAAGTCGGGTGTGCAGGGTTCTGGTCGGGTGCTCGGGTGAAGGCTCTGGTGTTGGGGAAAGGGAAGAAAGGGGAAGGTGAAGTAGGGTGGTCGACAGTGAGGTGATGGGTGCGGGCGACGAAGGCGTGAGGGCGATCGGCGGTGAGGTGATGGGTTCTTGCAGCGAGGGTTCTAAGGTTGCAGCGAGGGAGAGAGAGGGAGGTGGGGAGGAGGTGGTCGAAGAGGAGTCAGGGATGCAGGCGACGAGAGTGGTCGACGGCGTGGGGCGAGTGTAACATTTCAGAAAAATAAAATATTATTTTTGGGATTTTTTTAATTAAATAATAAATATTGTGAATATTTTAATGTATGGTATAATTAAATACCGATAAAAGTGGAAAATAATTGGAAAATTATAGGAATTACTGAAAAGAGTGTGTGAACTTCTTGTGGTATTGATGTCTTACTTATTTCTTTATCTTGTGGTGAACTTCGCCGTTGGGCGTCGTATACTTATATTTATGCTTTACGTGATTATGGATCCACCGTTTGGCGAAGAGCTAGCTCCCGCTTGAGGATGCCTTTTATTATTATCATGTATTATGGTTTTGGATCAAAAATACAAAGAAGGTGTTGCCAAAATTTTTAAAAGAGGAAACATGTTTTCCTACTAGTAAATCCACTTCCATTGTTTATGTATTTAGGAAAACATTGATTTCAAAACGTCACCTCTTTTATTTTTCTTAAAAAGGTTTAGAATTCTGGGTTTCGGCTTACTTGAATTACATTACACCTTTAGACGTTGCGTGATTTAAGTGCCGGTCATGAATTAATATTTCGGGTCGTGACAGCGAGCGCGAGGGCGCGGGTTCTCGCGAGAGTTCGAGCACGAAGAAGAAGATGAGGCAGAAAGAAAGGACGAGGGGAAAAATAGGGTTAGGTAAAAAAATTAATATATAAAAAAATATATAAAGAAAGAGAGGGAGAGAGCTATGCAATCTTTTATGGTTGGGGAAAAATATATAAAAATATATTTAGTTAAATTATATATATATATATGTATATATATATATATATATATAATCAGTTTAAATATATTAGGATTTAAAATATTAATAAATCTGAGTTTTTGGCTAATACAAAAAATAGTCCAAAATACGCCCGGGTCGGGTCTAAAATTATGGTTTGAAAATACGGTTAATATACGTGTCAACCAAAACTAAAATATGATATCTGGGTAACGAAAATGTATACCCCCAAGAACGGATACACGCAGCGTGCACGTAGTTATCCAAACGAGTCCGTTTCACTAAACGGAATGAGAACAAGGTGTACAGATGCTACCACGGGGTCAGGGGTATGATGCAGGCCATGCTAGATATTTTAAAAATATTTTATTTGATTTTATTTATTTTATTAAAAAAATGCAGATGCTCGGTATAATGCAAGTATGCAGAATAAACAACATGAAAGTGCACGGATTCTCATAACTAGCCGGGATAAATCATAAACAGGAATCAAGACGGATTTCCAGCAAGCGGGTCGGGTCGGATGCAAATACAGATGCCAATTATATTATTCGCACCCAAAACATAATAAATCAAGAAATAGCCATAAATAAAGAAATACCCAAAACAGAACCGGTATAAATGAACTAGGGTGTTACATTATTTATGAAAGCATTTAATTAAGTGGGCTTTTCATAAATTAGCATATAATTATATCCATACAAGTTTAATATTAAAATTTACTTGTGTTTTACTAGTTACTAAACTAAACTGAGTTTTATTTTGTTCAACCATGCTTATAGTGCCATGACATGTTAATGGGAGGGGGTAAGCATTTAATTTGTGTCTTTATGGTTATTTTTCTTGTTTTGTTTTATTTTTTTGAAAAATATGAGAGAGAGGGAGACATGAAGGTAATGTGTTTATTTTAATGAGAGGTATGGATGAAAGAGAGAGAAGGGGTTATAGTTGGCAACCATCTCATTTTCTCATCTCATTTACTTCATGTCTCCTTTATTGTTCTTCTTCCTCTTCTCTTTCTCCATCTCTTTCACCATCAACTACTAACAAAAACATCCACACAAGCCTCTTCAAACTCTATGAAGTCTTCACTAAAGATGCTCAAATTCTCATCCTACACTTGATGATGTGATCAAGTCTTCACTTTGAGACCATTTGTAAGCTTGGAATTTTTCTTAATCCCTATCTAGAGGTAAAATACTCTCTTTAAACCATGTTTTAAGTACACTTGCCATGACAAACTAGTTTGAGAGCGAAAGGTTCATGTTTTCTAGACTTGAGTTTTCAAAAGTAAGCTTTTGTTGATACAGTTAGTAGTGGTGGTGTAGTAGAAGGTTAATTAGCGATTACAACCTTATTAGTGATTGATGATGGTGTTTCAGTGTATGTATCATTGGTTTTAAAGAGTTTTAAAGTTTCAAAACATGGTTTTTTTTATTGAGTTTGGATGTTCAAATGGAATCTGGTACAACTTAGAACCTCTGAAAAATATTTTGCATATAACTTAGAACTATTTAGACCACCAGGGGACACCACCAAGTGCACGAGCCCCAACACCCTTTAACTGGCCGCAAATTGGGGCCCGGATGATTAAATCTGCAGACCCACTATTGAAAGATGTGTCGAGGTTTGTCCAGTAGATGTTTTACATGATATATAAGCCTATTTTATATGCTAAATTATCCCAGATTCCCTTAATAAAAATCTGGAGTTATTTTACTTAGTTTTTTGATAATGTCTTACGGGTTTTAAACTTGGTTTTCGGATTTCTATGTAGTGAATTGGTCGTTCGACGTTCGTACATCGGCGTCGGGAGTATTTTATCAGATTTAGCATGTGTTGACCATATGTTCTAACCTATGTGTGCTTCACTCGTAGTTTCGATTTCGATGTGAATTTTTATGCGATTCGATATGATTTCGATTGTAGGTATTATCTCGGGGACTTCCGAAATGACGAAGAAAGACAAGGCATTCGTCAGCTTCGACCAGGACGAGGCATATCGGTGAGTAGATGTATATCTACGGGGAAAGTCAGGTGGATGGCGTATAGTACCCCTGCAACCATAGTAATTAGGATACTATATATATTAGAATCATATACCTAGTCTAACCACATGTGTATAGTAGTATACTTAGTAGAAGGTTATATACCTAGTCTCTATTTCTTAGCTATTGAGCTATATGTATATGTATATATATAATTATGTGTATGTGTATGTGTGTGTGAGTACTTTATATGATATAAGTATATATATGACATAAGTATATATACGATATAAGTATACATGATATAGTATGATATGATATGATATGAGTTGGCGTATGTGACTATTGATCCATACTGTACTGATCGGGTGATATTGTACGAGAGATTCCGTACATGATATGATGAGGATAGATTGCCGAATACAGCCGATATTTATTTTGACTCGAGGAGTCTTGCGAAAATCACAAATCGGGAAAATTATGAGATGTTTAGAGTCATATTTATTTTGAAAAAACTAACGATTTGTTACGTACTTTTAAATGATAATTTCAAGGGTAAGCTACGAATTTTCAAATGATTTCTATTTCAAAAACATTGTAGTCTCCTATTTCCATAACAATTTTTTGTGCTATTTTAAACTATAACCGTATGGCTCATACGTAGTTAGATATGTTAACGCTTACTCATGTTACGATTTCCTTATTTCTGTATACGCTCGCTCTTCGATTACTTACGATATATACTGCGTTCATACCATTAGCTCTACTTAATTTCGTTTGCTAGGACACGCGCACCATTACTGATGATTTCATGTTGCACTTGCATATACTCTCATGTTACACCTACACCCCATTGGTAATTTACATACCACGTACACATATAAAACTTTCTATGTCACCCGTATCACATTCTACGCTGTTAGTATTATAGATTACCGCTTATTAGCCAGCACCGCGTACTGTCCCGAATATTGTACATTCTGTACATTGCTTATATGAACATACTAGTAGTATATTGTACAATTACCAATGATTTACATGTTGCACGTACATAGACTCGTATGTTTCATGCACATATCATTGATAATTGTCATGCTATTTCGCATCATACCATATTCCTTCCAGTACTTTAGACTATTGCTCATTTTATATCAACATGCATCATATTACTGTTCCATTATTGCCATATTCTTATGAGATAGTGTTTTCATGGGATTTCTGTTTCTATGAGATTTGAGAAACCACGGATATGATTTTATAAAACTTATGAATGTTTTAAAATGCGGTTTTCTCTTGATATGATGATTTGGCGTCCACCATGAGTTTTGTGGGTGCCGGGATATGAATATTATCCGAATCGAGAGGGAAAGGAACCGATTGTGGATACATGGAGGACCCGGTACGATACCGAGGGGCAAGAAGCCCATATAGAAAGGTGGGTAAGCCTAGCGAGGATGAGGCCGACCGGTGATAGTATGGAAACTCGACGGATATCCGGAGGATACCGACCTGAGTGATATGATTCAGATGGATATGAGGACCGATCCGAGAGACGGCGCCTGAGATATGAGGATTTCGAGTGTCGATATTGGACACGGGATTTATGAGAATTTCGAGTGTCGATGCTGGACACTTAGTTGTTTTTACGAGAATTTCGAGTGTCGTTAATGCATACTCAATTGATGATATATATATATATATATGTTATGGATGACATATTTTCACATATTGATACTGACGCGATATTTATGTATATACACGTCCACTTTCGTTACCTCATAGTATGATAGTATATTACAGCATGACCTAAGTAGATCATTATGCATTCGATTTCTATCTGATGCTATTTTTTACTCACGAGTTGGCAACTCACTCTCGTTGTGCCATAGTTTCTTGCAGGACCGACAGCTTAAATCAGTAGCGGCTTGCTGGCGCGTTTCTTCTTTTTGGGTGCTTGCTTTGATAGGTGGGTTACATTCCATATCATAACCACCAATTGTATATGAATATTCATTTGTAATCTAGTTAAAAACTCCATCGACCCAAAACTTGTGTATTTGTATGGACTTAGAGACGAGACTTGTATGCTATTCTTTTATATGTCGAGTTGAATATAGTTGACTTGATGATGCTTTGGTATTTCTTTACTTTTTCTTGTATTGATCTTTGCCTTGGACGTCGTATATTACTGCGTGGTTGTGTTTCCGCCGATTGGACGATGAGATTGCTTCAGATTGGGGATGCTGATATCTATGCATATGTACAGGTTTTTGTCAAAATTTACAAAGGAGGTGCTCCCAAATTTTTAAATAACGAAAATGTTTTCAAACCTTAGTCTAAAACCACTTGCATTTTCAAACAAACTTTACTTATACTTTAAAAGTGGAACTTGATTTTATTAATAACCATTTCCAAAAATTCACCTCCACTATTTACTTAAAAAGGTTTAGATTCCTGATTTTCGGCTTACTTGGGTTACGGTGGGGTCCTATAGACTTCATGTGATTCAAATGCCGGTCACGCGCCGTTTTCGGGTTGTGACAAAATTGGTATCAGAGCGTTAGGTTTAACCTTTGTTCAAGTCTAGATTTGACTATATGAAGTCTAGGGCGTATATTTCGGAAGTTAGGCTTGACCTTACGGAACTTAGACTTGGCTTTGGGGGTATTAGACCCGAACTTTCATTGCGTAGGTTGATCTTGGTTGATAGAGTAGGTAGCTCAAGTAGAGCAATGTACCGTACGTATTTTCCACGGCATATTTATTATATGATACTTCGTTTAAGTAACCTTAGAATATATATATCTTGAGATCCTTTCTTCTATTCATTCTTTTGATCTTGTCACGACCCGGAAATGGCATGTGACCGGCACTTGGATCACGTGAAGTTTATAGGACGCCACCGTAACCCAAGTAAGCCGAAAACCCAGAAATCTAAACCTTTTTTGGAAAATAGTGGAGGTGAAGTTTTGAAAAAGGTGTATAAATGAAATCAAGTGCTTCTTTTAAAGTATAAGTAAATTTTTATAAAAATGCAAGTGGATGTATACTAAAGTTTGAAAATGTTTTCGTCATTTAAAATTCGGGCAGCACCTCCTTTGTAAATTTTAATCCAAAACCAGTACATAACATGAATAATATAGGTACCCTAAGCGAGAGCTAGCTCTTCACCAATTGCCAGAATCACAACCACGCAAGTAAAATATACGATGCCCAAAGTGAAGATTAATCACAGAAAGAAAGTAAAGAAAACCAAAACATCATCAAATCCAATATAAGAATAATATACACATCTCGCTCTAAGTCTGAAAGAATATACAAGTCTTTGGTTTCTAAGTCTACCAAATATACATAGTTTGGTTGATAGAGCTTTTAACTAGATATAATAAATATAAAAGTAAACATTGGTGGTTACACTCTGAACTGTAACCCACCTACCGTTCACCCAATATTTAAACATAATAAAAGAGCTAAGCTTTGTTGAATTTTAATAAGGCAGCGCCTCACGTGCTCTCTACGAGGGCGCCGGTGCCAATCTTGTAAGATTAAATCCCATGGTGGCGCCGCACGTGCTCCTCACGTGGGTGCCAATGTGCAAAGCACATGAGCGCTTATTATATAAGAATTAGATTCTTATATGGCGCCGCACGTACTCCTTACGTGGGTGCCAATGTGCAAAACATAGGAGTGCCTATCATAATAAGAATTAAATTCTTAAGTGGCGCCCACGTGAGCGCTAGCGCTCAAGTCAAAATCAGTAGAATTAAATTCTACATGAGGATATTTTCTTAACAAAAAGTTAGGATATTCTCTGTTAAACAGAGCCATTGGATGAAAAATTCAATGGTGATGATAAATCATCAAACAATAGAATTAAATTCTATTCTGAGGAATATTTGTCCTCAATATTTACAAACAAACAAAATTGCTCTCTGTAAAACAGAGAACTTTTGGATTAAAAATCCAATGGTGATTAAAAATCACCGCTTGACAGAATAAAATTCTGTATATGGAAAAATATTTTCCCAATCTTGTTAAGAAAACAAGTAAACATATTCTGTAAAATAGAAACACTTGGATCAAAGATCTAACGTTGGGTAAAATTCCCCAACCCCAAACCAATTTTGAGACCAATTAAATCAATTGGAATATCTCAATAAGAGATTTTCTCAAAACTAATTAACAATTTGCCTTTACTATATAAAGGACCCGAGACTTCAAGTCTCATAGAGAAAAACTCCTCATTAAGCTTCTGAAAAATAAAGAAAGCTTTAAAAACAACAGAGAAGAAGTAAACTTGCCTCCTCAAAAACCCTAGATAAAAAAAACACAGAGATCAAAATATCTCCTTTTACCTATATAAGGGTTTAACCCTTTTCAAAGAACTTAGTTCTTTCTCTGGATCAGAGATCCACAAGATATGTCTTTCACAAGTTGAGAATTTAATTCTCTTCGGGAAGATCTTGTTCTTGAGAATCAGAAATTCAGAAAAGAACTAGGTTAAAAAAGAAAAAAAGAAAAAAAGAAAAAAAGAAAAAAGAACATATGTTCTGGGAATTTAATTCCTCCAAAATTAAGGTTTAACCCTATATAAAGAACTTAGTTCTTATAGAAAGAAAAAAAGAACTTAGTTCTCTAATGAAGAAAAAACGATCCAAGGTCTTCAAAAATGGAGATCTTGATGATTATCAATGACCAACAATGGCACTAACAGAGATTCAATCTCCAAAAAGAAAAGAGCTTAGCGCCTCACGTGTTTCCCACGTGGGTGCCTTCCTAACAGCGTCCAGCGCCTCACGTGAAAAAAACGCGGGCGCCCAAAGCAGAAGGCCAGCGCCTCACGTGAAATACACGTGAGCGTTGAACAAAAAGTGTTTAGCACTTCATATATAACCAAAACAGCTGAGTGCTTAGCACTGATTGGGCAGTACCTACTGCCTCACGTGCTCCTCATGTGGGCGCCATATAAAAGTGCTTAACACTTCATACATTGCCAAAACGGCTAAGTGCTTAGAACTGATTGGGCAGTGCCCAGCGTTGCACGTGCTCTTCACGTGGACGCAACACAAAAAAAGTGTTTAACACTATATATATATATATATATATATATATATATATATAACTGAGTGCTTGTCACTGATTGGTCAACGACCATAATTGAAGGCTTCACATGATATCCATGTGAGCGCCAGAGCTCAAACAAGTGCTTAGCACTTTTGCATAAAAAAGGGGGCTAAACAAACAGAGCCCAAATAAGTGCTTAACACTTTTGAACGAAAAGAAAGACTGAGCAGACTAAGCCCAAATTGGTTTAGTGTAGCATTTCAGAAAATATAAAATATTATTTTTGGAATTTAAATAATAAAATAATAAATTTCACGAAAACTATATGAGTATGGTTTTGAGATTTTATAGAATGGTATGATCATATACCAATATTTTTGGAAAATATTTGGAGATTAATATGAATTATTAATTATGAAGGCATTTATTGGATTTGGACATTTTATAAATTATTATGCAATTATTTCTATACAGGTTTATGTTAAACTTGATTAGTATATTACTAATTACGTATTAAGCCAAATCCATTTTTATTTAACCATGACTAATGTGCCATGGCACATTGTATTTTGTTCATGCATGGTTTCATTTTTCCTTGTTTGTTGTTATTTTGTTTTTAAAGAAAAAGAGAAGAAAAAGAAAAAGGAAAAACGGGAGAAGAGAGAGAGGGAGAAGACAGAGATGTGATTTGTATTTATGAGGAGAGAGGGAAGGGGAGAGAGAGATATCATGGCTACTAGACCCTTCACCCTTCATTCCACTTCCTCCAACCTCCCTCATCATTTCCTTCTTCATCTCCTCATTCTTCACTTCCTCCCACCTCCTCACCACCACAAATCATCTCCAAAACTTCTTAAAAATCCCACACCACCTTCACAAAAAATGTCCACAACCCATCCTACACCCCATGGTGAGATCAAGTTGGAACTTTGAGCATTTTGAATCATCTTGAAAATTTCTTTAGTTGCTCCTTAAGGTAAAACCTTCACTTTCTTTCAAGTTATTAGGTTTCTTAATCTCCTACATGTGTTTAGAACTCAAAAGTGCAAGATTAGTGAACTTGGAAAATTCTAGAGTAAGGATTAGGGGGTAAAACTTATAGTGATACTTAGTAGAGGGTTTAGTGTTAGTTGTATGTATGCCCTAGAGGCCAGTATTGTACAGATCATGTATATTATATTGGATGCTTGGACATATATAGAGAGGACTTTCTTGCTCGATATGATAGTATGCTATCTGGTTGCACTTTACTTTGACATGTATACTTGTCTCTTTATACTGTCTTATAGTTACATGTTGGTAAAGCCCTTAAGATGTGTACTTGACTACCTGGACTATGATGCGGATCATACTAGTGGGGACATGGTAGTCCATAAGTACATCCTTCAAGGTCCCTAGTCGTGGGTGTATCGAGACGGGGCATCGATATACCAGTGTAGACTAGCGTATACGCTTCTCGACCCATAAGATGGGCGATGGATGATCTAATATCCATTTGTGTTTGACATCAGAGATGGTATACGGTGCTCAGTGGAGACTGGGTACACTGGACGGACTCACCGAGAACTCCCAAATGGTATTATACCTCACGTCAGATGGCAGTTCTCTGGTGACACTTGTGCAGATTTGTCTGTAGACCCGAGATCGTTATAGAGTCTTGTGTGATTCCCACTGTACTTTGATTTCTACCTTACCACGTCCATGAGGGCGTGCAAAACGGTGGTTTTTGGGTACAGTCCCGAGTCACATGAAGGCAATGAGCGATAGGAGGGGTTTCATCTCTCCCGGTATTGGGGGTTGATGTTGCGCTGTGCTCGATTGGCCGTAACAGGGAAGTCCCTGGCCAGGGCTGATTTTGAGATTTACTGGTAAGTGTTACCAGTAGTTTTTCGACCCGTTATGAGCCTCACATCGGCACGAATTATCGGTTATTGGGGTCTGACGTTTACCACCCCTAGATTTGATATGCGATATATCAGACGAGGAGACCAGACTGTACGGGAAGTGTTACCGGCAGGCTTTTACAGGAGTTGGAGTGGGCTTGCTTGCTGATCTTCTGATCGCTCAATACCCGGGTAGCTGTTACGTCCAGCTAGTACCGTTGACGGCTTGTGGGTGCTTGATGTGATCATCACCTACTGCCGGCGTATTGACGAGTCTTTAGAGTCCTACATAGAGGTTTTACTGGCTCAGGCAAAACGAAATAGGAGCACGTATGTGATATGTGCGGGACCGAGAATAATGCGTGTATATGATACCGTATTCTATTCTCGCGACTTTTTTGTATCGGTCGGTTATATATGATATAGCCGGGTTATCGAATCAAGTGTTGATTCGATAAGTCGATACAATGGATGTTAGTCGGTTATATGAGATATGACCGGATTATTAAGTCAAGTGTTGATTTAATAATTAAGTGTATAATTTTATATTAGATATACTAGTTGACATTTACTAATACTTGTTCACTTTAGGTTTTTTCTCACATGAACACAACTTTAATATATATGTGATATATATTAAAATGTGTTTTCTTTTTAGTATCATGGTTGATGATACACATGACATGGGTGTACAAGACATACACCATTCTATTTTTATGGTGGGTTATAATTATTTAAGGTAATTACAAAATTGGTGGAATTTTGGAAAGAGCATGAAGCTTGTAGAAGCTTGCTTTGCTTTGACAAAGTCCACTACCTTTGTCTTCACCTTAGATTTTTTATTAACCTAACCATTTAGATTAGCTATGGTTATGTCTCTACATGAGTTAGTATATGATACTCACTCACCATGGTTAGCTTTCTCACTTGATCATTATCCTCATCTCTTTCTTTTTTTCATCTTCTTCTTCATTGATAAAAAGAGAAAGCTTGCTAGGGTTTGATCCAAAGTGAGAAAAATTGTGAGAAATAAAATTCTAAAGAGAACCCACTTCCTATTTCTCCATCCTCTACTAGACTAGCACTTTAGTTTAGGGTATTTGCTTCACTAATTCTCAAGTTAGTGAAGTAGAAGCTTGAGTTGGCATCCCCTCGACGTAGATCATCTTCGTCCTCGAAGACTTCAAGCAAGCACGCGTCTTTCGCCTCGTGAAGCCATGCAAGGGTCTGGGAGAACCACGATCGCAGCGAAGGGACTTCAACAAGGAGCTAAAGAAGTGAAGGACCGATCTACAAAGGTTGTATTTCGCATTCACTTAGTCGTAAACATAGTTTACTTGCATATGAAACCCTAATTTTCTAGCAACGATCTTGTTTAGGGTTATTCGGCACGGCTAAAATTTTAAACGAGCATGTTTGATGCTTCTTTAACCCTTGTTAGAGTGCCTAATAACCCTACAGTGGTATCAGAGCCTAGCTAGAGCATTAGGCGATGTGTTAACGAAGTTAAAACTCCGAACGAACCCGAATATTTACTTACGTTGATGACATGTGATGTTATGTGTTGCTGGATATGTTATATTGGATCGTCGCGTTTTGAATAGCCGGGTTTTTTTTTATGTGAGATGAGAGTTTTTATTTTCATTCATGTAAAATTAATTGTATGTAATATTCTTTTATTGGGGCACTTCCGGGATGAGGTTGATGTCACCTTTTGTATATTATTTACTTTTCTGCACTAGGATAGACCCAAGGAGGAGAGCACAAATAACCGGGTTCTGGAGTCCAGTGGGAGACCAACTCGAGGAGTCGAGTCCGGGTCTCCTAACTCTAGAATTGGTAGGGTTGCTTACCGCTCTCGTAGGGGTCTAGGGGTGTGGGTTTGGCTATTCATCACGACCGTGGAATCCGTGTTTTATAGAGGCTCAAAATAAAATACGGACGCCCTAGTATATCCAATGTTTCATATGTTTCTTCTGCTGCGATATCTGTGATGTGATCATTTGATGTGCTGTGATAAATACTGTATATAGTATATATGATATATTATATAGACGTTACTTATGTTTTACACCCGCGCTAGCCCTGCCCCGCTCTGCCGTTAGTTACCTAACCTAACGGTGCACGAGGGGACATCGAGGCGAATGCGGATGGCATAAGTGTACGTCGTATTTATCTGTGATGTTTAGGTGACTTAAATGATGAGACTTCATTAATGTGATTAATGAAAGAAAAGAAACCTAAAAGATGTTGTAGAATCAAATTTTTCAAAAAGAGTAGCTACAGTTTTTGCTTTGCATAGCGATATATATGATATATCCCGCGCCTTATTCGATGGGGAAAGAGCCGAGATCCCTTCACCGGGAGTGACCTCTTTAGCAAAACTGGCAGATGCTACAACACTCGGTTTGTTTTTGATTGCTTTTGGTGTTTTGCTTTGCATAGTGATGTATATGATATATCCTGCACCTTATTCCATAAGGAAAGAGCCGAGATCCCTTCACCAGGAGTGACTTCTTTAGCAAAACTAATGAAAGCCTCAAAATCACTCCATTTCAAAATTCACTAGATTCTACAACGATATCAAGTTCATTACGCAATAGGTTTTCAGAAAAACCTGTCGTAGCCCTCTGTCATTTCAGATAAGTCCTACTTAGTATTCGTGCTACGTTTGTTGGCCTGCGTCAAGGCGTAGTGTGCGGTAGCTAACTAGCATTTATCTGTTTATGCATATGATGCAGATTGGATTAGGATAGTCGTGCGACTTTGTTGGCCTGCGTCAAGGGTCGTACGGGTGGGTTTAATTCAATCAAGAAATGACGGGTTGAACTTGACTAGCGCACTATGGTTTGTTGGCCTGCGTCAAGGTCATGGGACGCTAGGGGTAAAATATTATCGGGAATTTCAAGTGTTGAAATTTGCAATGAGATTGCATACCTTCAATGAGATAGTTGGATCCCGATACTCACTGCGAGTAATTGTTACTCCCGGGAGAGTTTTACACAGGACAATTAGTCGATCAAGTAGGTGTCTAGAAAGGTATCAACGGGGTTACACCTCTGGGAAAATGAGGTTTACTTTAATTAGGTCCGTGCGAAAGAACGGGGAACCTCCCTCAAAGTACCGACACTGGACTGGCTGAAAGATCGGCGAAGTTGTAGAGTGTAATTAATCCCGGCTAGTCTTTCCTTTTAGGGTTTGAAGGAAGATTTGATAAAAACAGTGGGAGCCATCCTGATTAGATAAAATAATAACCAATCTGATCTTGCAAGAGCATACGCTAAAGTGTTTTCTTCTCTCTCTCTCCAGGTAGCGACCATATCATGCCTTAATCAAGATAATAATATGGATGTATTGACCGAACCCGTATGTTATACTGTGCTGGGGAACGTTGGTTCCGTTCTTTCTTATAAGAGTTATAAGACCGAACAGGATATAGGGGAATACCAGGATTCCCAAGCCACCCGAATGAAGAAAGTACATGTTGATGCATTTTCTTCGGGTGTGTTCGTTACAGAGAACTGTTTCTCCATTTTCTCTACGTCCTGGGTATTAGATACCGGGTCAGGATCCCATATATGTAATCAGTTACATGGGCTTAGGAAAGGTAGAGAACTTGGAGAAGGTGATAAAGACATAAGGGTTGGAAATGGTGCAATTGTTGCAGCTAAAACCGTCGGGGAATATCATCTTGTATTGCCAACTGGTAATACATTGATTCTGAACGAATGCTATTATATGCCGAACCTGATATGCAACATTATATCGGTTTCTTTGTTGAGTAAAGAGGGATATAATTTTGTATTACAGGATAATGTTATGAACATTTTTCTAAACCAAAAGTTGGTTGGATCAGGCACGATGTGCAATGGCATTTATGTTCTAAATCAATCAACAGTTCTGAGCATAATAAACACACACAAGAGGATGAGTTCAGAAATGAATGAATCCTTCTTGTGGCATTGTAGACTGGGTTACATCAATGCGACACGACTAGCTAAGTTGCATAAAGATGGATATTTGAATCCGTCTGAATTTTCATCTTATGACACTTGCCAGTCATGTCTCAAAGGCAAGATGACCAAAACTCCATTTACGGGACATGGAGAGAGAGTTACGGAACTCTTGGGACCGGTACATAGTGATGTATGCGGCTCCATGTCTACACATGACAGGAATGGTTCTGCGTACTTCATTACATTCACTGACGATCTCTCTAGATTCGGATATGTGTTCCTGATGAAACACAAATCAGAAGCTTTTGAGTAATTTAGAGAATATAAACAAGAAGTCGAGAACCAAACTGGGAAAAGTATTAAAATCCTTCGATCTGATCGAGGAGGTGAATACTTGAGCAATGAATTCCTGGACTTCCTAAAAGAGAATGGGATTCTCTCTCAGCTGACTCCTCCATATACACCACAGCACAACGGTGTATCGGAACGGAGGAACCGCACCCTATTAGATATGGTGCGCTCTATGATGAGCACAGCTGAGTTACCTATTTCCTTCTGGGGGTATGCACTGGAAACAGCTGCAGACCTATTGAATATGGTTCCCACCAAATCTGTGCCAACCACTCTATATGAGATATGGAAAGGAAAGAGACCATGTCTTAATTATGTTAAGATATGGGGTTGTCCGGCCTATGTAAAAATGCAAAATCCGGACAAACTCACGGCAAGGTCCATTCTGTGTAAGTTTATTGGATATCCCAAACATTCGCGCGGGTATATTTTCTACCAAACCGAGGAACAAAAAGTGTTTGTTTCTCGACATGCCACCTTTTTAGAAAAGGAATTTCTTGAAAAAGAGATTAGTGGCATGGAGGTAGAACTGGAAGAGGTTCTAGCAATACAGACTACGACAGAAGATTTGGTTGAACCAGAGAATTCGGTAGTTCCCAACGAACCTCAGCCTCTCCGTCGATCTAGTAGGGTTCCTCACCCACCTGAGAGATACTACGATTTTCTCATAGATGGTGGGAGCAAGGATTGCATCATGGTTGATGATGACCCAACTAGCTTCGAGCAGGCCATCACGAGTGGGGACTCAGTGAAATGGCTGGATGCAATGCGGTCCAAGATGGAATCCATGTACACCAACAAAGTATGGACTTTGGAAGATGCTCCTGAAGGGGTAAAACCCATTGGGAGTAAGTGGATCTTCAAGAAAAATCTTGGTGTAGATGGGAAAGTGGAGACTTTCAAAGCTAGACTTGTTGCAAAGGGTTTTCGTCAAAGACCAGGTGTGGACTATGACGAAACCTTTTCTCCAGTGGCTATGCTTAAATCCATCCGGATCATGCTTGCCATCGCTGCATATCATGACTACGAAATTTGGCAAATGGATGTTAAGACCGCCTTTCTAAACAGTGATTTAGAAGAGTGCGTGTAGATGACTCAGCCAGAGGGCTTCGTAGATAGTGGGAGAAGCGGGAATGTGTGCAAGCTGCTTAAATCCATTTATGGATTAAAGTAAGCATCGCGGAGTTGGAACATCTGCTTTGACGTCGTTATCAAAGAGTTTGATTTCGTCAAAAACATAGATGAACCTTGTATCTACAAGAAGGTGGCAGAGAGTAAGGTTGTCTTTCTCGTATTGTACGTGGACGACATACTCTTGATAGGAAATGACATTCCTATGCTGCAATCGGTCAAGCTCTTCTTATCACAAAGATTCTCAATGAAAGATCTAGGTGATGCCTTCTGCATACTGGGAATTATGATCTATAGAGATAGATCTAAAAGGATATTGGGATTGTACCAATCCAGGTACATTGACACCATACTAAAGAGGTTTAGTATAGAAGAGTCCAAACGTGGGTTTTTACCCACGATCTCAGGGCTCACTCTCTCCAAAGAGATGTCTCCCAAGACTGATTTGGAGAGAGCTCGCATGCAAGGGATACCCTATACTTCGGCTGTAGGCTCTATCATGTACGCGATGCTATGTACCAGACCCGATGTAGCATACTCACTAAGTGTAGTGAGTAGGTATCAAGCTGATCCTGGAGAGAGTCACTGGACAGCTGTGAAGAGCATTCTCAAGTACTTGCGAAGGACTAAAGAGATGCTCTTGGTGTATGGTAACGGAGAACTCCAAGTGGAGTCCTTTACCGATTTGAGCTTCCAGAGTGATAAGGACGACTCTAAGTCGCAGTCGGGATTTGTCTTTACCCTTTACGGAGGGGCGGTTAGCTGGAAGAGTTCCAAGCAGGAAACCGTGGCAGACTCGACGATGGAGGCTGAATACATCGCTGCCAACGATGCTGCCAAAGAGGCTGTCTGGATCAAGAAGTTCATTACTGAACTTGGAGTGGTTCCATCCATTGAGCATCCAATACCTTTGTATTGCGATAACAATGGAGCGGTGGCTTTGGCCAAGGAACCCAGGTCCCATCAGCGATCCAGGCATATTCTGAGGCGGTATCACCTGATCCGGGAGATAGTTGATCGCCGGGAGATCGAGGTCAGGAGGGTTGACACGAAGAACAACACTGCGGATCCACTCACGAAGGCCATTCCCCAGATACAGTTTGAGAGACTCTTCGGGATGCTTGGTATGCGATACTACAGCAGCTGGCCCCAGTGCAAGTGGGAGATTGTTAGTTGTATGTATGCCCTAGAGGCCAGTATTGTACATATCATGTATATTATATTGGATGCTTGGACATATATAGAGAGGACTTTCTTGCTCGATATGATAATATGCTATCTGGTTGCACTTTACTTTGACATGTATACTTGTCTCTTTATACTGTCTTATAGTTACATGTTGGTAAAGCCCTTAGGATGTGTACTTGACTACCTGGACTATGATGCGGATCATACTAGTGGGGACATGGTAGTCCATAAGTACATCCTTCAAGGTCCCTAGTCGTGGGTGTATCGAGATGGGGCATCGATATACCAGTGTAGACTAGCGTATACGCTTCTCGACCTATGAGATGGGCGATGGATGATCCCATATCCATTGGTGTTTGACATCAGAGATGGTATACGGGTGCTCAGTGGAGACTGGGTACAATGGACGGACTCGCCGAGAACTCCCAGCTGGTATTATACCTCACGTCAGATGGCAGTTCTCTGGTGACACTTGTGCAGGTTAGTCTGTAGACCCGAGATCGTCATAGAGTCTTGTGTGATTTCCACCGTGCTTTGATTTCCACCTTACCACGTCCATAAGGGCGTGCAAAACGGTGGTTTTTGGGTACAGTCCCGAGTCACATGGAGGCAATGAGCGATAGGAGGGGTTTCGTCTCTCCCGGTATTGGGGGTTGATGTTGCGCCGTGTTCGATTGGCCGTAACAGGGAAGTCCCTGGCCAGGGCTGATTTAGAGATTTACTGGTAAGTGTTACCAGTAGTTTCTCGACCCGTTATGAGCCTCACACCGGCACGAATTATCGGTTATTGGGGTCTGACGTTTACCACCCCTAGATTTGATATGCGACATATCAGACGAGGAGACCGGACTGTACGGGAAGTGTTACCGGCAGGCTTTTACAGGAGTTGGAGTGGGCTTGCTTGCTGATCTTCTGATCGCTCAATACCCGGGTAGCCGTTACGTCCAGCTAGTACCGCTGATGGCTTGTGGATACTTGATGTGATCATCACCTACTGCCGGCGTATTGACGAGTCTTTAGAGTCCAACATAGAGGTTTTACTGGCTCAGGCAAAACGAAATAGGAGCACGTATGTGATATGTGCGGGACCGAGAATAATGCGTGTATGTGATACCGTATTCTATTCTCGCGACTTTTTTGTATCAGTCGGTTATATATGATATAGCCGGGTTATCGAATCAAGTGTTGATTCAATAAGTCGATACAATGGATGTTAGTCGGTTATAAGAGATATGACCGGATTATTAAGCCAAGTGTTGATTTAATAATTAAGTGTATAATTGTATATTAGATATACTAGTTTACATTTATTAACACTTGTTCACTTTAGGTTTTTTCTCACATGAACAAAACTTTAATATATATGTGATATATATTAAAATGTGTTTTCTTTTTAGTATCATGGTTGATGATACACATGACATGGGTGTACAAGACATACACCATTCTATTTTTATGGTGGGTTATAATTATTTAAGGTAATTACAAAATTGGTGGAATTTTGGAAAGAGCATGAAGCTTATAGAAGCTTGCTTTGGTTTGACAAAGTCCACTACCTTTGTCTTCACCTTAGATTTTTTATTAACCTAACCATTTAGATTAGCTATGGTTATGTCTCTACATGAGTTAGTATATGATTCTCACTCACCATGGTTAGCTTTCTCACTTGATCATTATCCTCATCTCTTTCTTTTGTTCATCTTCTTCTTCATTGATAAAAAGAGAAAGCTTGCTAGGGTTTGATCCAAAGTGAGAAAAATTGTGAGAAATAAAATTCTAAAGAGAACCCACTTCCTATTTCTCCATCCTCTACTAGACTAGCACTTTAGTTTAGGATGTTTGCTTCACTAATTCTCAAGTTAGTGAAGTAGAAGCTTGAGTTAGCATCTCCTCGACGTAGATCATCTTCGGCCTCGAAGACTTCAAGCAAGCACGCGTCTTTCGCCACATGAAGCCATGCAAGGGTCCGGGAGAACCACGATCGCAGCGAAGGGACTTCAACAAGGAGCTAAAGAAGTGAAGGACCGATCTACGAAGGTTGTATTTCGCATCCACTTAGTCGTAAACGTAGTTTACTTGCATATGAAACCCTAATTTTCTAGCAACGATCTTGTTTAGGGTTATTCGGCACGGCTAAAATTTTAAACGGGCATGTTTGATGCTTCCTTAACCCTTGTTAGAGTGCCTAGTAACCCTACATTTAGGAAGTGCTTATAAGACCTTTAGTGATCAGTAAGGGTGATATAGTGGAGAAATTCTCGGATTCAACAAACTTAGATTTTTCCAACATCGGTTTTTATTGCAAATGTGATGATCAATTAGAATCTGCTATGACTCAAGGACTCTGAAAAATATTTTGCAAACACAGTGAGATGTGCAGGCTATTATAAAGCTATCCTAGAAGCCCAAGACCCCCACTCCCTAACTTGGCCGCCAATTTAATCTAAATGGCCGCAAATTGTGGCCTGATCTGTGAGTTAGGGTTTGGGTTTGGTTCTATAGCTCTATCATTTGATTTATAGACCTATCCAATGTGTATAATGTCCTAATTTCACCCTAAGTAAAATCTGGGAGTGTTTCTCTAAGTTTTAGATTTCAGTTTATGACTTTTGTTAACTTGAGTTTTGGTATTTGAGTTTTGACTCAATCGTTTGACATTTGTACGTCAACGTTGAGAGTTGTTTGGTTGTTCTTGCATGCATGGACCATACGTTCTAAACTATATATGTTTCGCTTGCCGTAACGGTTTTCGGATTTGGTTTTAATTTTATTACGATATGTATTGATTTGTAGGTACCTTTTCGTGGACTTCCGAGACGATGAAGGAGAGCAAGGCGTTCATTGATTTCGGCTAGAGCGAGGATAGTAGGTGAGTAGATGCATATCTACAGGAGAAGTCGGATGGATGGCGTATAGCACCCCCACAAACATAGTAATAGGAGAACAGTGATATATATATATATATATATATATATATATATATATATAAACATACACTTATGTACATACGGATATAACTATAAGGATAAGTACGAGATGAGATGATGAGATGAGGACATGATGAAACGTGATGACATGAGTCGATATGTTTGATATGAGGATGCAAGGCGATATATATACACATATACATATGCTAAGATATGGTATGAGATGATATATATATATATATATATATATATATATATATATATATATGAGATAATATGAGATACAAGATCATAGATCCGTACTTTGATTGATGATACCGTATGATGGATTATACCGTACGCAATATAATGTACAGGACGATAGATCCATACCTTGATTGATGATACCGTACGATGGATTATACCGTACGAGATATGATATACCAGATGATCGATCCGCACTCTTGACTCGAGGATGACGTATGATGGATTATACCATATCTGATACTAGGAGGCTGGATCGCTGACTTATGGATTGTATTGATCTGGAAAATCATTGCTTTCTAATCACTTTGGTAGATAACAGATTATATTTGAACCATACCTATTGTTCACCGCCGAAAGACCGGACCGAGATGTTAGGACGTCTGGCCTGAATTTGGGGGCAGATGCTATTTAGATTTATCCGTCCACCTCTCCGAAAATACTAAGTTGATTTATGGCACTATATATCGAAGGTTTGGATAGACGCGACCATTGTAGCAGACTTCATCAGATTCTCCCTCATTTGTGAGGGGTTTTTGATTGTGGGGAAGCTTTTCCCTGCAGGCGCAAGCCCCTGCAGTTAATTATGTTATCGCATTGCGATAACCACTTCTCCTGCTCCGGAAGTTCTCTTCATGTCGTATTGTGTTTGTTTTATTTTGGGTTTAGGTCAAGAATTTTTCTTGACGGGGCCCACATTGGTAGCTTGGTTTGTCAACGAGAATGAACTTAAGATGCAAATCTCACATTTGTGATCTCCATCGGTTCATGGGATATTTGGGTTTGATCTAAGGATTATTAACCATATTTGAGACTAAGATCGACTTATGAGCAGCGAGCATATGGGCTCAACTGATCATTAGATCATATATGAATAGTCCATGAATAGTATATGGTAGTCATTATGGAGACAGTCCGCAGGGCAAAACATATTAGTTTAAGGACGTCGCGGTCCAACAATCCCTATTTGGGACGAATGTTAGTTTAAGGATATTTCGGTCCAATGTTCTCTGTTTGGGACGAATGTTAGTTTAAGGACATTTTGGTCCAATGTTCCCCGTTTGGGATGAAGATTAGTTTAAGGATATTTCGGTCCATCATTCATCTTGTGCGCACGTGTTTTTTTTACGCGGCGGAGTGAACGATGGTGATATGGAATGCGCCCAATTTGGGGTGCGATCCGATTTGAGGTATGCACGTCAGTTTGGAAGTGCATCAATATGGGGTGTATAATTCCCTATCTTGATGAAATTTTACATCAAGTTGGGAAGAAGAGTTGTTGTTGGTTGTCGGGACATGCCACCTCTTTGAAGATGTTGAGGAATTACAACGACATATATCAGTGGTGTGAATAGATGTACCCTTGAACCAAATCCCGTATTTTGAAGGAAAGATCATGATGGATCATCTAAGAATTATTAGCCTTATTTGAGACTAAGATTAACTTAGGAGATATGGGATGAATATCATTTTGGATATCATTGATGAGAGATCACTAGTCATGTTCGAGACTAAGATCAATTTGGAAATCACGATCATATGGGCTCGCTTGATTTAAAATCAAAAAAGTTTAACTTCAGGAAACTTAGCTAATTTAGGCTAAGATTGGGTTTTAGCAGTGCTAAGCACTTAGTTGTATATAGCACTCACGTGTGTTTTACGTGAGGCGCTAT
The DNA here is from genome assembly GCA_030015575.1 of Agapanthus africanus. NCBI lineage: Eukaryota > Viridiplantae > Streptophyta > Magnoliopsida > Asparagales > Amaryllidaceae > Agapanthus > Agapanthus africanus. Next base: position 605,333,764 of record CM057342.1, on the reverse strand, counting down.
AATAGTGCTAAGCACTGATATTTTGTGGTTCTCACATGTGTTTCACGTGAGGCGCTCCAATAATGCTAAGCACTAAATTTTTCCAGCGCTCACATGTGTTTCACGTGAGGCGCTCCAATAGCGCTAAGCACTAGTTTTTCTCTGGCGCTCACGTATGTTTCACATGAGGCACTATGTTCTTAGGAGATTTAATCTCTGTTGATATTTTTAGAGAACTTAAATCTCTGTTAATGGTATTTTTACCATTAACGATCACTAAGATCACTATTTTGAGGATCTTGGATCGAGTTCTTTAAAATTAAGTTCTTGATTTGAAGGAACTAAGTTCCTGGAGTATTATGAACTCCATCTTCTTTTCTTTTTGAATTTGTTCTTTCCTGAATTTTTTATTCCCAAGAACAAGATTTTCCTGATGAGAAATAAATTCTCAACTTGTGGGAGACTTGTCTTGTGGATCTCAGATCCAGAAAAAGAACTAAGTATTTTAAGAAGGGTTAAACCTTTTTAATAGGTAAAGGAGATGTTTTTTGATCTCTTCTTTTTTCTTTACCTAGAGTTTTTTAGGAGGGGAATTTTCTTCTTTGAGAGAATTAAATTCTCTGTTGTTTTGAGAGCCTTCTGTATTTTTACAGAAGTTTATGGGGGTCTCCTTTTTTCCTCCTCTTCTTTTTGATCAATCTCTTTGCTCCTATTTATAGGAGAAGAGAAAAATCAATTTGTTGAGAAAATCTCTTTCTGAGAGATCACGATTGATTTCATGATTAATCAAAATGATCTTTTAGATCAATCGGTGAATTTTATTCACAGTTGGATTTTTAATCCAAAGGCTCTCTATTTAACATAGAAGATTTTTTGCTTGTTTAACAAGATTATGAAATATTTTCCTAAGATAGAATTTTATTTTATCATATGAATACTGTGTTAGTTTACCAAGATTAAAATTTTATTCCAACATAGAATTTAATTCTATCACATAGAATTTTATTCTAAGATATGAATATCTTGTTAGTTTAACAAGATTAGAATTTTATTTTATCATATGAATATCTTGTTAGTTTAACAAGATTAGGAATATATTTTCCTAACATAGAATTTAATTCTGTTATATGAATATCTTGTTAGTTTAACAAGATTAGGAAAATATTTTTCTAAGATAGAATTTTATTCTATCAGATGATCGATGGGTGATTTTATAATCACCGTTGGATCAGAGAAGATCTTTCTAGTTTGAGGAAGATTAGGAAAATATTTCCCACATAGAATTTAATTCTATCAGATGGTTTAATTGGCGATATTTTATCACCATTGGATTTTAAATCCAAGATTCTCTGTTAGAGAAAGATCTTTCAATATCAGAAAGATCAAGGAAAATATTTTCCAAATAGAATTTAATTCTATCACATAGAATTTAATTCTATCAGATAGTTTAATTGGTGATATTTTATCACCATTGGATTTTAAATCCAAGATTCTCTGTTAGAGAAAGATCTTTCCATATTAGAAAGCTCAAGGAAAATATTTCCCAAATAGAATTTAATTCTATCACATAGAATTTAATTCTATCAGATAGTTTAATTGGTGATGTTTTATCACCATTGGATTTTAAATCCAAGATTCTCTGTTAGAGAAAGATCTTTCCATGTTTGAAGGTAAATATTTCCCAAATAGAATTTATCATCTGATGATTTATTATCACCATTGAATTTTTGATCCAACGGCTCTGTTTAACAGAGAATATCCCAGTTTTTAGGGAAGTATCCCCATGTAGAATTTAATTCTACTTGCTTTTAATTTGGGTGCCGACGCTCACGTGTTGTGCACGTGGGCGTCACTTAAGAATTTAATTCTTATTTATGATAGGTTCTCCTGTGCTTTGCATATTGGCGTCTATGTGAGGAGCACGTGCGGCACAATCCTACAAGATTGGCTCTGGTGCCGGCGCCCTCGTGAGGGGTACGTGAGGCGCTGCCTTAACAAAATTTTAACAGAGTTTAGCTGTTTTATTATGTTTAAATATTAGGGGAACACGTGCTCCTATGCTTTGCACATTGGCGCTCACGTGAACTTCACGTGTGGTGCTACCTGAGGTGATAGTTACATGCTTTGCATATGGGTGCATGTATTTAACACGTGGAGCTTTCCCTTTATTTTTATATGGGAACAACAAGTTCTGAGCCAATTTTTTTTGGCGGGAACACCTATTTTCAAACTAACTGCAACATTTCAGGAAAATAAAATATTATTTTTAGGAATTTATATAATTAAATAATAAATATTATGAATATTTTAATAATGCGGTATAATTAAATACTGATAATTTGGGAAATATTTGGAAAATTATAGGAATTACTAAAATGAGGGTGTTTTATATGATTTAAGCAAATTATAAATTCTTTATGATTAATTTTATTCCATTTTAATACTAATCGCGCTTAAATATCACTAATCGCGTATTAAGCTTAATTTGTGTGCATGACATGTACCATGTCATATTACATATTCTACATTTCTACTATGGCTTTTCTTCATATTTTCATTCATGGTTTTGTTTTTAAAGAAAAGAAAAGATAAACAAAAGAAAAAGGAAAATGAATAAAGAATGAAGCATGGGCAAGAGAGAGAAGAGAGAGAGAGAGGTGAGGGGTTCTTTCAACCCTTGGATCATGGCTCCCATTTCATCATCTTCATCATTCTTTCTCTCCCTCAGCTCTCATGGCTGCCCTCTCACTCCCCCTCCTCAAACTCCTCACTTCACCCCCAAATCCACATCAAAACACATACTTCCCTTCACAAAAAATATGCATAAGCTCACTACAAGCTTGGGAGATCAAGAAAAATTGGATTTTGAGCTCTAGGGGATTCTAGGATGTTCCTAATGAGGTAATTCCTTCACACTTAGTGTAGTAATCCACTTCCTTTAGCATATATGCATGTTTAGAATTTGTTTAGCAAGGTTTTGTGACTTTTGAAAAATTGTAGTGAGGGTTAGGGTTTTTCTTGAGTTGTGAGGGTGAAATTGAGAGTATTTGGTGACCTTAAACCCCCCATAAACCCAGATAAAACTTAAAACAGAACCCAAGATTATAATCTGAAACATTCCGTGTCGGTTTGTGAGTTATTAGTGTGTGCAGGGAATCTGGGATGACCTGAGAACTTTTCTGGAAAACCAAACAACCCTAGTGACCTAGAATTGACACTAGGAGGCCACCTCGCAAGTACGAGACCCTAACTCCCTGGAATGGCCGAGCTCGTCGTATTTGGAGGTGAAGTGGCCGGCCACTTCGTGGAGTTTGGTGCTAGGAATTGTTTTGTAGCTCATATACCTCCTATACTACACCCCAGTATTGTTTGTGCAACCTAATTTCACCTGAACCAAAATCTGGGACCAGTTTTCTAAATTGCTGCTTGTGTTTCGTGGATTTTAATGACTTTAGTTTTTGGATATTGTGTTTTATCTCGATCACTTGACGTTTGCATGTCAATATCGGGTGTTGTTGGTCATTCTTGCATGTGTAGACCATATGTTTTAACCTATGCGTGATACGTGTACCGTTTTGGTTTTTGTGCGTGATTTCTGTTTACAATACTATGTGTGTTTATATGTAGATACCCTCGAGTGGACATAAACGACAAGGACGAGTGTGGCGACATCGACTTCGGCAATCAAGGATCAAGGTGAGTAGATATATATCTACGGAGGAAGTCGGGTGGATGGCGTATAGCACCCCCGCAGTCTGTAGTGTAGCCTTTGATATACATATTATAGTTATTTATATGATATTGTGTTGTGAAACTTGGATGATTAGTAAGTAAGATCTTAGAAGATCATGGGTTAATTCTAGCATAATTGATTGATAGTGTCGTAGTTAGTTGTAGTCGCGAACCTTAGAATAAGGTTTACACTCACACACACACACTCATATGCATTTTACTTTTTTGTGCGTATATGGGGATATGTGTATATATATACACACATAGGTATGTGACTATGTGTGTATATATATATACGTATACATATACATGGATGATGAGGATAGTATATGGTACTTGGAGATGAGTCGATGAGATTGTGCATGGTGCCATGAGATCGGTGATATGATATGGTTCGTATTATGAGATACGACATGATATTATAGCGGGTCTTTAGGCGATGTGTTTTCAGACACACGCATTTATATTATTGATGGTATCAGTATGTACTAGACGTAGATCAGTACCCAGCTCATGATATATGATGATAAGGATACCAGTTGAATAATGAGATAAATGTGATATTGACCCGTACCCTGATTTGGGATGCTGTAAGATGGGTTTACTGTACAAGCTATAATTATGATGATAGATCCGCACTCTTGACTCGAGGATGTCATATGATATATTGTATCTTACATGATACTATTGAGGCGGGGTCACCGACTATTATATATATATATATGTATGTATGTATGTATCGACTCAGACATAGATGGTTTTCCTTACCCTTTCGATTAGTCTGTTAGTTTAGTCCTGTAGTTTACTTGTAGATGTTAGATTAGACTTGAGTCATACCTATTTCAAAACTAACAAATCGTGAGTATTTTAAATACAGGACAAGAGATACTACGGATATTTCAAAGGATGTACCTTTTCATAAAAATACCGTAGCCCTATTTTCTAAACACCACGATTCGTACGATTTCAGATACCAAAAAACTGTATGACTCGTATATAGGAATGTTTATTTCTTTATTGCTGCATTTACCATTCATTTTCCGCATATTCTTATTATTCGCATTGCATTGCATGCTTATATGTATTTTCGTTAGTAATGATGAAACCTGTTGTTAGGACACCGGCACCATTACCGATGATGCGTATGCTCCACGTACACTCGCTTGCCGGCTCACACACATCTTCATCGGTAATTGCTATGTCACGTACACTTTAGAGAACATTATTTCATTGACATAGCTTGCTAGCTGATAGTTCCTATATGTTATTACTTTCATATGCTAGTTTAATTATTGCATTCTATGCTCGATATCAGATGCATTCATATATTCATTGTCATGCAATATTATAGGGCCAGTCCAGATTGCCGGAGCCCAATATTCAGTATTATTTACTTTTGAGATTGGGATTTCGGATTTCCATGAGATTTCTTGATTTGGAGAAACCGCAAAGATTTTATAAACTGATTATCATTTTAAAAAGATATAAAATTGCGGTTTTCTCCTGATATGATTTAAGATATGTTCACCATGAGTTCTCTCGGCTCTTGAGTGATATCATACACCCGATTCGAGGAGGAGGAGGAATCGTCTGTGGGTGCATGGTGGACCCGGTGCGGTTCCCCGAGGCGAGAAGGTCGCAGATGATGGCGTTAAGCCTGAGACATGGGAGCACTACTGACCGGTGATTTTATTGTGACGCGCTGGATATCTGGAGGATACCGACGTGATCTTGAGATTTGATGATATGGGCCAGTCCGGATAGCCGGAGCCCTAGATATTGAGATTTGATGATACAAGCCAGTCCGGATAGCCGGAGCCTGAGATATTGAGATATTGAGATATATATTTTGTGTCGATGCTTGACACTGATTTTCTGTTGATTTCATTGATGATACCTCGATTTATATATACAGAAATCTCATTATATAAAGAAAACAGTTTTCTCATTCATGATGTATTCAGTTTTCATTTAATGTATTCATACTTCGTATTTATGATATGTTGCTACCTGAGGCACTGACACGAGCACTTGGTATTACACTTATGTATAGATGTTTACCCATGCCATTATTAGATGCTTCAGGCTTTATCATTTTGAGGATATATTTTATGATCGTATGACCTAGGATTGAGTCATACATACGATTTCCGCTCTGTGATGTTTTCTACTCACGAGTTGGCAACCCACCCCCGTTGTGCCACAGTTTCTTGCAGGTTTTCGCCGTACAGATTTCATTGCGGCTTTTTGGCACACTGCTTCCATTCCGGGTGATTGCTTTGGTAGGTGGGTTCACTCGCATCGTGACCACCATTGTACCTTTTATTTATATTCAGTTGTATCTAGTAAACTCCATTAACCAGACTTGTATATTTTATTAGACTTAGAAGACCAGTGTATATTATTTCGACCTTAGAGTCGCGCTTTTATTATTATGGTTTTCTTGATGATTTTGAGTTTCCTTTTGAGTTTTGATCCTTGCCTTTCGGCGTTGTATATTATATTTCTTGCGTGGTTGTGACCGCCAATTGGTGAGGAGCTAGCTCCCGCTTGGGGATGCTTTTATTCATATTATGCATGTTGTACCCTTTTGGGGCCAGTTTTTACAAAGGAAACCCTGCCGAAATTTTCAGAAAAGACTTAAGATTTTAAAAATGCAATACTTTGGCTTATATTATTAAAACCACTCGCTTTAAAAACTAAAGTTTTCCTCCACTCTCTTCTTTAAATGGTTTAGATTTCTGGGATTTTTGGCTTACTTGAATTAGATGGGGTCCTATAGACTTCATATGATTCAAGTGCCAGTCACGTGCCATTTCGGGTCGTCACAAAGTTGGTATCAGAGCGCTAGGTTAATCTTGGTTCGAGTCTATGTTTGAGTATGCGGAGTCTAGGGCGTTTATATATATTCGGAACCTAGAATTAACCTTACGGAACTTAGACATGGTCGAGGGGGTATTAGACCCGAACTTTCGTCGCGTAGGTTGAGCTTGGTTGATGGAGTAGGTGACTTTAGGAGAGTGACGTACCGTATGTATGTTCCGCGGCAAACTTACGATACGCTACTCCGCTTAAGAAGCCTTAGGATGTACATTTGCTTGCACAATATTATATTCATTCATATGATCTATCCTCATCGATATCGGTTTATGGTTTTGCTGCCACGATTACACGGGCAGAGAGAGCTACGGCTAGAGTTGCGGTCAGCATGAGCTCGTCACGGACGAGGACTGACCAGGGCGTGATTCCAGGGACACACGATTGCATAGATGTATCGTTCTATTATGTTTTCGAGCCATGAGCGTTTGATGGATCGCTTTTACAAGATTTCTCGGACGTGCAGATCAGCACCAGAGGATTGGGCCACAGCTAGAGGCCAGCCAGAATGTGATGATCGCCAATGCACCGATTATTCTTGATGATTGAGGCACTGGTCAGTGTGCGGACGAATGAGCCAGTTGTTGCTGCGAATAACAAGATATTGCCCCAGATGTTTGAAGCTAATGCCGCACGAGTTGCACTTAGAGATATGATAGAAGATCGCTAGTCACTCAAGGAGGAATGACTAGGACATGTGATTCGTTGCCTACCTTGATGTGAGGTCATCAGATTGATTGATTCCAGCTTGAGGAGACTTCACGCAGGTACGTTGAGAGTCGATAGAAGACGATCGAATGTCAGAAACCCATTTTCCATGTTTAAAGTATTCGGAAGAACATGCAAGTAATTCCGTGGACCCTCTAGAAGAGTGAAACCCTAACTCGATATAATGGCCATGAGAATGCTTTGAAACCTTAGGGTTTACAGCAGTTCCGCGGTGCCATTGATGAGGCTTGGGTTTGCCCTTCTACGGTTGGTCCATAGGTATGTACTGGAATACTATTAAACTGTACTCAATATATTGAGCTCTTGGGAGATTATGGAAATTTGATTAATCGATCGAAAGGTTCGACGTCGTTTGGATATCATGTGATGGGATACATTGCTTGGGAGACTCCAGATACGAGTATAGCCGTTGGAGCGCATTCCATACAGCCACGAAGAGATGAGTCCGAATCAGTCGACATTAGAGAAAAGTGGAGTATGAGGTTCGTACGAGATCTTAATGAGATGATATTCCATTCCGCTAACTTCAGAGATGTGATACGCATGCAGAGGCGTTGTATATGGATATATCTTCCAGAAGGAGTCGTGATGAGTATGCAGCCGTTCCAGAACAAGAAACAGATTTAGTAAAGGATGATGACTTCCGGGCAGTTCGACAGAAATGAGATTTAGGAGAGACTTCGATAGAATCTTTCTGGAATACTATACGAGAAGATTTGGACCTATGATCAGTCATATTGTGCACACCCAGCAGGCCAGAGTTCGGTATCGTCGACGAGACATGTTATGAGTGACCATGACAGTATGGTCAGTGATCTTTAGAGGATGTCCCAGAGCAGAACTGTTTCCGCCATCTTTGATTTCGGTATTTTGGGCGATTTATTTGCATAATTGAGATTTTGTGCACCACAGTTGCACTTGACTTCGATTTGATGTCGTTCAAGATGTTGATTTTGATTTCATACCTATAGTATGCATATGATTCGACTTGTATTTTCGGCATAGTTTTTATGCACTTTTAGTATTTTGATTTGAGTTTGTGCATGATGATGCACATGGTTGTGAGATTATATACCATGGTATACCTGATTTGGATTTGGATTGAAATGTGTTGTATACCGTCGATTTCGATTATGATACTCGATATTTGTTTTCGTGCACCTCATGCACTTGATTTGGATTCTTGCGCATACTTGACGCGCTTGATGCGATTTAGTGCACACCAGATGCACTAAATCGAGATTCTTCATGCATATTAGATGCACCTGATATTGCTGTCCGGCACACCCGTTGCCCTTGACAGGTGTTTTCGTGCACACCCGTTGCACTTAGATTTTGTTCTGTGCACATGTTTGGCACATTCATTGATTTCGATTTCCGTGCGCACCAGACGCACGTAGTATTCTTATGCACATTTTGGGATTGATTCTTATGGAGCAGTACGTTTTTATAATATTTACTATTTGGTATAGTAGCTGAGCAGGACTTGTCAGAGGACAGTACCTGAGTATATTTTTGCATGCATTGATAGTTATCGAAGGGATTTCCATAAGGGAGCTATAGTTTCAGTATTTACCTACGTGTCCGAGTTGATATGAACATTTTATAAAGGAAACCCTTCTAAATTGTTTTCCAAACGGCGGACGTGTATGTTAAACAAAAGGTATATATATAGTTATTTTCTTACAATAGACGTCCACCACTGTGCAGTGATACGCGCATCGCACAGCCACTTGAAAAGGTTTGGCATGCATTTCTTTCAGACGTTTTGACGAGTTTACACCGACGCGTACTATGTACGTGTTATAGTTTTGATGTATATTATGTTGGTTTTCGTTTTGGGCTTTCACATTGGTGTCTTCACATTGGTGTCTTCACCATAACTCTGATGATTGCGTATTAAGCTTAATTTGTGCACATGACATGCACCATGTCATATTACATATTTGCTATATTTCTACCATGGCTTTTCTTCATATTTTCATTCATGGTTTTGTTTTTAAAGAAAAGAAAAGATAAACAAAAGAAAAAGGAAAATGAATAAAGAATGAAGCATGGGCAAGAGAGAGAAGAGAGAGAGAGAGAGAGAGAGAGAGAGGTGAATGGTTCCTTTGACCCTTGGATCATGGCTCCCATTTCATCATCTTCATTCTTTCTCTCTCTCAACTCTCATGGCTGCCCTCTCACTCCCCCCTCCTCAAACTCCTCACTTCACCCCCAAATCCACATCAAAACACGTACTTCCCTTCACAAAAAACATGCACAAGCTCATTACAAGCTTGGGAGATCAAGAAAAATTGGATTTTGAACTCTAGGGGATTCTAGGGTGTTCCTAATGAGGTAATTCCTTCACACTTAGTGTAGTAATCCACTTCCTTTAGCATATATGCATGTTTAGAATTTGTTTAGCAAGGTTTTGTGACTTTTGAAAAATTGTAGTGAGGGTTAGGGTTTTTCTTGAGTTGTGAGGGTGAAATTGAGAGTATTTGGTGACCTTAAACCCCCCCATTGTGCCACAATTTTCTTGCAGGATCGACCGCTTGGATCAGTAGCGGCTCATTGGCACACAACTTCCTTCTGGTTGATTTGCATTGGTAGGTGTGGTACACTTTGGATCGTGAACACCTTTGTATATATTTATTCTATTGTATCTAGTTAAAAGCTCCATCAACTAGACTATATATATTTGGTAAACCTAGACACCAGACTTGTATATTCTTTGAGACTTAGAGCGAGATGGGTGTATTGTTCGTGATTTGAGCTTGATGATGTCTTGGTCTTTTTTATTTTCTTTCTGTGATTGATCTTCATCTTGGGGAGTCGTATTTATATTCATTGCATGGTTATGATTCCGCCAATTGGCGAAGAGCTAGCTCCCACTTAGGGATGCCTATTATTATTGCTATGTATTGCTTTTGGATCAAAATTTACAAAGGAGGTGCTGCCAAAATTTCAACGACCAAAATGTTTTCAAAGATGGTATACAACCCACTTGCATTTTCATATAATATTACTTATACTATTAAAAGAAGAATTTGAATTCATTATGCTGTTATTTCAAAATCGCACCTCCATTATTTTCCGAAAAAGGTTTAGATTTCTGGGCTTTCGGCTTACTTGGATTATGGTGGGGTCCTATAGACTTCACGTGATTCTCGAGACGGTCACGTGCCAATTCCGGGTCGTGACATTTAGCCTCTCTGAAAAGGGTTTCTTACAACTGAGCCCAAATACTCTGTTGTTGGATCTGAAATAAAAATGATTCTCGAAATTTTGTTAAGTTGATCTTAGTCTCAAATTAAACTAACGTATTCTTAGTTAAAATAAATTTGAGCCCAAATGCTCATATATTTAAGTTGATCTTAATCTCAAACTAGATTAACAGTCCTTAAATTAAACAAACCCAGATCTAAAAATATACGGATTTTGACTAATCCGCGCCCTATGGGCGACGACATAAACTAGTCTCTGTATACAATCCTCGGGCAACCAAAATAAACAAAAATACACACGACATGAAGTGAACTGTTGGAGAATGAGAAAGTGGTTATCACAATACGGTAATGTAATTAACTGTAGGGGCTTGCGTCTGCAGGGAAGAGCGTCCCCATAATCAAAAACCCCTCACAAATGAGGGGGAATCTGATAAAGTCTGCTACATCGGTCGCATCTATTTAAACCTTCGATATACGGTGCCATAAATCAACTTGGTATCTTCATAAAGGTGGATGGAGAAGTCCAAATAGCATATGCCCCCAAATTCAGGCTAGATGTCCCATCGTCTCGGTCTCTGTCTTTCGGCGGTGAACACCTACCAATGCAAATCACCCAGAAAGGAGCAATGTGCCAGCAAGCCGCTATTGAATCCGTGCGGTTGGTCCTGCAAGAAAACCATGACACAATAGGGGTGAGTTGCCAACTCGTGAGAAGAAGATATCATCAGGTAGAAATCGAATGTATAATGATCTCCTAGGTCATAGTATAATATAATATCATATATCATACCGTGTGGTATTGAAGGTGATCATGTATATATATATATATAATATAATAATATTGTATCCGTGTCAATATATGGTACTATGTCATCCATATCATATATATGTGTCATCCAATATGTGTCCATCAACGACATATCAAATCATCATAAAATCCTGAGTGCCCAGCATCGACACTCGAAATTATCATAAAACCCGTGTCCGGCATCGAAACGTAAATCCTCATATCTCAGGCGTCGTCTTATCGGATCGGCCCTCATATCTCAGACACTGTTTCATCAGATCGGTTCTCATATCCATCTGTCTCATATCACACCGTTCGGTATCCTCCGGATATCCGCCGAGTCCAGTACTGTTACTGGTAGGTAGTGTTTCTCTGCCAGGCTCAACGCCTTTCTATACGATCTTCTTACCCCAGAGTACCGTACCGGATCCACCATGTACCCGCAGACGGTGACTCCTCACTTCTTGAATTAGGTAATCATCATAGCTCAGCACCGAGAAATCTCATGGTGGACGTCGAAATATCATATCAAGAGAAACCATATTTTTAAAACAATTATAAGTTTTTAAATAATATCCGCGGTTTCTCAAATCCAGAAATCTCATGAAAACAAAATCTTATAAAAGCATGGTTATAATGAAATAACATGTACATGCATGAACAATACTGTAATGCATAGCATGTGTGCTCATATGAGCGTGTCGTGTAGCAAGGTAAAGAAGTGCAATATCTGAAATAATACGTGGTACATGGCACTAAACAGTAACTAAAGTGTTAACAGGTTAAAAGGTGATACGGTGACATAGCGAGTTCTAATGTGTATGTGATATGGCAATTACCGATGATGTGTGTGTGAGACGACGATTAAGTGTATATGCAACATGTGCATCATCGGTAATGGTGCATGTATCCTAGCAGACGAAGTCGTATATAAAGATAAGGTATGAAGTGTAATGTATATTTCGCAAATGAAAATAATACGAGCGTATGAAAAAATATGAAATCGTAACGCGAGCGTAAACAGAATAGAGAAATCGTAAACGTGAACAGTATAAAAATATGCAACTACGTATGAGCCATACAGTTATAGTTTAAAATAGTATGAATCATTGTTTTTGAAAATAGGCGCTACGATGTTTTTGAAAAAAGATACCATTTGAAAAGTCGTAGCATCCCTTAAACTTATCATTTAAAAGTGCGTGACGATTCGTTAGTTTTGGAAATAGGTATGACTCTAAATACATCGTAATATCTACTTAAAAATTTTAATCAATAAATCTCAAGTCGATATATATAAGTCGGCGATCCATCCTCATCATATTACGTACGGTATAATCCATCGTACGATATCATCAATCAATAGTACGGATTTATAGTCGCGTACATCATCATTTCATATCATCATATGTCATATTATATTATGTCATGTCATATCATATCATATCATATCACCTCATATCATCATATTCAATCATATCGACTCATGTCATCATATTATATCATCTCCTCATATCATATCGTAAATATCCTCACGCACACATACACATATACATGCATACTTACGTAAGTAGATATAGTTCATAGGCTAAGGAATAGTACTAGGTGTATATTATTCTACTAGTATATTACTATCCCATATAGTATTTTAGAAACCTTATTAGCTAGGTATTCGTATCCTACACACACACACACCTTAATACTACGGTTGCGGGGGTGCTATACGTCATCCGTCCGACTTCCTCCGTAGGTCTACATCTACTCACCTACAACGCCTCGCTCTAGTCGATCCCGATGGATGCCTTACCCTCCTTTGTCGCTCCGGAAGTCTACGCGCTTGTACCTACAAATCAAAGCATATCGTATCGCATCAAAATCAAATTCAAAAACCGATACGACAAGCAAAGCGCATATAGATTAGAACCTATGGTCAATGTTGGATATAGTGCCTTCAAGGCAATTATTGTGATCGCAAGTAGGCGATTATAATGATTGAGGGAGGACCTATACAGGTATAAAAGTATTACTCGAGATGATAGTATGCTATCTGGTTTATATTCATCTTTGATGAAACCCGTAGGATTGTTGCTTGACAACCAGCATTATGATTGCGATCATATATATGGGAGCTGGGTTATCCATAAACACATCCTTAAATGTCCCTAGTCGTGGAAATATCGAGATTGGGCATCGATATTCCGGAGTAGACTAATGTATACGCTTTTAGACCTCGTCGAGGGGCGGTGGTCGGTCTCATAAGCCATTGGTGTTGTGTCACTTAAGATAATATACAGGTGCTCACTGGAGATGAATACATTGGACAGACTCGCTGAGAACTTTTAGATGGTATTATATCTATCGTCAGATGGAAGTTCTCAGGTGGTATGAGTACAGGTTAGTTCTTTGACCTGAAGTTGTCATTTGTCTCGTGTTGGTTCCCACTGTACTTTGATTACTACCCTACCATGGCTCAAAAGAGTCGTGCAAACAGGTTTTAGCTGGGTACAGTCCCGAGCCACATGGAGGCAGTGGTCGACTATCAGGGATTCGTCTCTCCTGGTATTAGGAGTCGATATCGTACTGTGTTCAGTTGGCTATCACCAGAAATCTGTGGCCACGGTGGATGTGATTTACTGATGGTTGATCAGTAAGATCTCTATTGGTGATGAGCTTGACTCAGATATGACTTATCGGATTAGTAGGGGTCTGATATTATCCACCCCCTAGACCCGATATACGATACTTTTTGACGAAGAGACCGGACTGTATGGAGATTGTCACATTCAGGCTCAGTAGGGTAAGGACGCACTTGATTGTTGACCTCCCTTTCGATAAGTACCTGGGTAGCTGTTACGTACAACTAGTGCCGCTGATTTGCTTGTGGTTAAACCCACTGCCAGCGTATTATCGAGTCTTTAGAGTCCCACGCAGAGGGTTTTCCCGATTCAGGCGACAGATGTAGGAGTCATACGTTGGTACGTGCAGGGGTCCGATTAAATACGTGTATGTGATACACGGACTTTGATCGGGCGATTGATAATACTAGCCGGCATAGGATTAAGCCGGATTATTAAATCAGGTTTTGAATTAATAATTTATATATGTATTTTGATACATATATTTTAGTATTATTGTTCACTATTTATTTTCTCTCTTTGGTGCTATCCGTATTTTTATACGGATATGCGTATATGTAGCTATACATATACCAGGTGAAGTATTCCATATTATACGGGAATGCTTCTAGAAGAAGGACATCTCATATTTATTTTTCTTTTTAGAAAAAAAATTTGGAAATGAGGTGGCATGAGCATGGTGATGAGGAATGGCTTGCATTTATTGTGTGCACTATTTGATGCATGGTTGTAAAGGAAATATATGTAGCCATTCTCTTTGATCATTATTAGAGTTTACTTGATGATTTTTCATTCCTCATTTTTGAGCTTTATGCTCCATGGTTGCTTCATGCTCACCATCTTCTCCTTCTTCTTTCTTCTCTTGCTCTTATGAGCTTGAGATACAAAGAGAGAAAAATTTAGTGAAGTATTCCTACATCACTGACCATCCACACCTAGCAAGTCTGGATCGTCGGTTAGAGCCTCCTCCGAATTCCCTCGGGTGGATCGTCTTCGGCAAGAGTGGTCGATTCTCAAGCGCGATCTCAGCGGCTACGAGCTTGGTAGGGTCTTCTACAATTGGGTGGACACTCGACTATTTTCTCAACCATTGCACTTTTTGTTAGCAAGTTTAAGTTTATTGGATCGTATCCTGGGTATTTGTCACGTCCCGAAAGTACGGAACATGACCGACACTTAAACTATGAAACGTCTCGAGGCGTACGTAATCTAAGTAAACCGAAAACCCAGAAAAGTAGTAGAGTGAAGGAAAACCAATTTAAATCAAGTAGTTTTAATAGCATAGCTGAATTATGCGTTTAAAAAAAACATCAAATATTTCCTGAAAATTTCGGCAGAGTCTCCTTTGTAAATACTGGCCCCCAAATGGGATACAACATGAATAGTATACGAAATCAATAAAAAGGCATCCCCAAACGGGAGCTAGCTCTTCGTCAATCGACGGTCACAACCACACAAGCAATATAATATACAACGCCAAGGGCGAGGATCAAAATTCAAAAGGAAACTCAAAAACCACAAGAAAACCACAGAAATACAACGCGCGACTCTAAGGTCGAGAGAATAAACATCACTGGTCTCTATCTCAAATAAATACATGTTTGGTTGATGGAACTTCTAGATACAACAGAATAATGATATACAAGATATATAATGGGGGTACGATACAAATAAACCCACCTACTAGCAAATCACCCAGAAATGGAAGTAGTGCTAGCAAAGCCGTAATGAAACCTGTACGGCGAAACCTGCAAGAACTGTGGCACAACGGGGGTGAGTTGCCAACTCGTGAATAGAAAAACATCTACGGAAAGAAATCGCATAGATAACGCAACCTAGGTCAAAGATCATAATATATCCTCAATTATATATATAACATGCAACCTATAACAAGGCTAGGGTAAATATCTAACCCGAGTGTAATCTCATGTGCCCGTGTCAGTGCCCTAGGTAGCAATATATCATATGAATGAGGTATGAATGCATGGAAACAGAATACATGTAAATGAAGAACTGTTTTCATAATTTAGTGAGATTTCCTTTGTATTTTTAAAATGAGGTATCATAATGAAATCAGCATAAAACAGTGCCAAGTATCGGCACAAAACGTAATCCCAATATCTCGATATCTCTGTATCACAGTCTCTGTACCTCAATATCTCAAAATCTCAATGTCTCAATCACAATATCTAGGGCGCCGTCAGTCTAGACCGGCCCCTACCATCCATCTCAAGACCACGACGGTATCCTCCGGATATCCGACGTGTCGGGTAAAATCACCGGTAGGTAGTGCTCCCCTGCCAGGCTCACATCGTCATCATCACGCGCTTCTTGCCCCGGGGTACCTTACCGGGTCCACCATGTACCCGAAACGGTTCATCCGTCTCCTCGAATCGGGTCTCGAAATCCATCAGCAAACTCATGGTGGACGACTCATACATCATGGGAAAAACCGCACTTTTTTTTTATTTAAAAAGAGAGAAATCAGTTTATATATGTTTTGCGGTTTTCCCCCCAAATCCAGAAAATTTCATGGAAATCCGAATCCAAATCATCAATAGCATGTAAAACCATGAATATAGGCATAACAATGAATAACAGTATGCATGAAGTGACAAGTAATAACTACAATGTTAAGCCGTACACTAATATCATGTCAAATTACTAACTAACAAGCTAAGTCAAGCAATAATATTTTCTAAGGTGTACGTGACATGGCAATTACCGATGAAGATGTGTGTGAGCCGGCAAGTAAGTGTACGTGGTACATACGCATCATCGGTAATGGTGCTGGTGTCCTAACAATATGATATCAACATTGCAATAAGAAATTATAACATAAGTATGCGATGCGAAGCGAACCACAATAATAAGCGGGAGCTGAATACTAGACGCAACTGTAACTAACCTGCATTAATCTAATATAAGTCCTACAAATGGTGCCCTTTGAAATAACACGAATCATGGGGTTTTGAAAATAGGGCTACGGTGTTTTTATGAAAAGATACGTCTTTTGAAATATCCGTAGGATCCCTTGGGCTGTCTTTTAAAATACCCACGATTCGTTAGTTTTTGAAATAGGTAAGAATCGAATCTAATCTAACAACTAAACTAAACTAAAGGGCTAAGCTAACAAGCTGGACTACAGGTAGGGAAACCGCCTAACATCTGAGTCGATCCATATACATACCTGTATATATATTAGTCGGTGATCCCGCCTCAATAATATCATATCCGATACCATATCTACAATCAGACATCCCAAGTCAAGAGTACGGATCAATCATCAAGATATAGCTCGTACGTAAATCCGTCGTACGGCATCCCCAAATCTGGGTACGGGTCAATATCATATT
This sequence comes from Agapanthus africanus, assembly GCA_030015575.1. Taxonomy (NCBI): domain Eukaryota; kingdom Viridiplantae; phylum Streptophyta; class Magnoliopsida; order Asparagales; family Amaryllidaceae; genus Agapanthus; species Agapanthus africanus. Next base: position 605,316,456 of record CM057342.1, on the reverse strand, counting down.
CCTCACACCATTCCTCTGGTATCCACTTTATTCAAGATCGTAGTCTAGGGTACTGACCTATGTCTAGTACAATACTAATATCCTCAAGATACTCATGATCTGACTACTGATCGACAATCTCGTACAAACCGATATCATTAGCACATATCATCATCAAGGGGTATACATCGCCCAATACGGCCTAGTATCAATATCCTAGCATATCATATCTTATATCACGATCACATGTCGACCATTTTATTAACAACACTATTCACCCGTATCGTCGTCCCAAGATCCGCTATAACACCAGGACGTACCTCAAGTACGAATCCTGCCATATCACCGATATCACAATCACAAAACAAATCTCATCGACTCAGCTCAATCCCAAGTATCATCCTCAAATCCGTATGTGAACACATAGTCCCATACCCATGTGAACACATAACTATAAAGAATCCCATGAGCACATATAAATAGGAATGTATGCAAGTATGTATGTGTGTATGTGTAGTGCAACACTACCCTAGGGTTCGCAACACTAAAATAATCCAACACACCAATATCCATCCTAAACATCGTTATTAATCCCAAATAACAAATAATAAATTGTTGGTGTGTATACGCATCCGTATACACCACCACGGACTGCGGGGGTGCTATACGCCATCCACCCGACTTCTCCCCGTAGATACAAATCTACTCACCTTGTCCTCGCTCGCCGGTGCCGACGTCGCCACGCGCTTGCTTGTCGTCTCGAAGTCCACATGGGGTACCTACATATCATAACGCACCGTATCACATTAAAATCCGAATCATGACCAAAACGACTCACGAATCCCACATAGGTCAAAACCTATGGTTGCTTTCACAAATCGACCCAAAAACCCTCGACGTCGGCGTACAAACGCCAAACCATCGAGAAAACTCCCAACACACTCATTTGTACAATTACAAGCACTAATTATAATATAAAATAGCTTAAAATTCACAAAAACCCCAATTTCACTTAAAAAGTCATTTTTCCGAAAATCTAGCAAGCACAAATCACCGTTTTAGTACAAAACTCGATGTATAAATGAACCTAGCATCCACAATATTCCCTAAATATCATAACAAAGTCATATAAACCATTCCTATAATTTATTCTCATCAATTTGCATAAATTCCAAAATCCTAGTTTGCAAAAATATCAATTTTTAACACCTTTTAAAGCAAAATTCACAATTCAACAATTAAGCTTGGTTTTGCATGACCTAAGATATTAAACCACTCATAATAATGTTAATGATTTGATGAAACCCCAACCATATTTTTAATCTCGCATTTTGAATTAAAACTAAAAACCTAGTTTGCAATATTAACCACCTTTAACAATTTTAAACTAAAAATTAGCAAACTAGTTACAAGTTTAGCTTTTTCATTAAATTTCAAGTTAACCTACTCATTAAAACCATACTCTAAGGATAGAAACCCTAATTAGATTTTAATCCCAATTATATTCATAGTTTCCAAAAACTAGTTTGTTAAAAAGCTTAAGTATGGACATTTTGCAAGTAACAATTTGTAACTATTAACTAAATTAGGTTTTCCATGTCTTCTCATGCCAAACTACACCTTGCAAACATAAACAAGTGACAACAACCATATTTGAATTCAAACCCTAACTTGATCCAAACCCTTTTTTCTAGAATTTACAACTCTCCATTAACACTTAATTAATTTAGCTCAAGCAATATATCAACAATTAACCATAAGATTAAGATCTTATACCTCACAAATTGGAGATCTAGCATGAAAATATTGGCTTCCAAAATGGCTTCTTGATCCATGATCCACACTAGAATAGGTCAAGAAGAAATGGGTAGAGATTGGATTTTGATTTTGTGGGATTTTTGATGGATTTTTGTGAGGTTTTTGGAGATGAAATGAAGTGGAAACTTGGGGGAAAAATGAGGGGGGGCTACTGAATATTTCGGCCAGAAGAGGGGAGTGGGGTGAGGTGAGTGATTGGTGTGGAAATTCCAAGGTCAAAGCCCCTCCCAATTACCATAATACCCCCACCTACTTTACTATATATAAAAACCTTATTTTAACCCATTTCTCACATGATTTAAGGTCAAAAAGAGGGAAATAAAATTCTTGGGCTGCTACAATAGTGTGGGGCAGGCCAAGGGGAGTGAGGGTGAGTGTGAGAGACTTTACAAAAAAATTCTATGCAAAAAGACCCCCCACAATACCATATTTGCAAGTTTTAGTTCAAAATAACTATATTTTTGTTTTCCATAAAATAAATCAATTAAAACTTGAAATAAAATAATAAAATTTTTTATTACAACTATATTTTAATCAACATGATTTTAATGATTAAAATTAGCCCATTTAAATTTGTATTTATCTCTAATTTAATGTATTTTCTTACCGGCTTAAAATAATAATAAAATAAATTTTTTTCAGAAAATTTGAAATTTCACCAGTGGCTCAATAAACACCAAATACTAGCAATTTCATAGCTAGAATATGTATATTTAATTTTTATAATAAGATATTTGCATTTTGACTTTTTTACAGAAAACCCCCTTATTTTACCGATTTTCCGAAATTTCACCGAAACGATTTTCAAAACGCTACAATCTTTCCCTCTTAAAAAAATTCGGTCCCCGAATTTAAAGTAAAACTCCCCCCAAATACTAAAACATCTAAACCAAAACCATCAAGTCGTCGGGGCTCCGAAATTGTAAATACATAAAACAAATCGTAGCGCAGCGCATGCGCATGAAAAATGAGCATATAACTCAAATCAAAACTCCGTCAAGCATCCCGCAATCATCGGAGTCATGGGGAAGACATCAATACCAAATCCAAAGCAAAACCAATATGATATAACTCGAAACTATACATGTAAAATATATTCAGGTACTGTCCTCTGACTAGTCCTGCTCAGTACGAAAACATATAGCAATATCATAAAAACGTACTGCTCTAAAAGAAAAATCAATCCCCAAAATACGCGTATGAATACTACGTGCGTCTTGTGCTCACGGAAATCAAAATCCAAATATGTGCCATACATATGCACAGAAACAACATCTAAGTGTATCGGGTGTGCACGAAACATCTGTCGTAGGCAACATGTGTGCCTGACAGCAAAATCAGGTGCATCTGACATGCACGAAAAATCTTGATTTAGTGCATCTGGTGTGCACCAAAATCACACTTCAAAACATGCGCCCAACATGCGCGAAAATCCAAATCAGGTGCATCTATCGTGTACGAAATCATGAAATCCAATATCAAGTGTCGAATATACGCAAAATCCAGTCAGGTGCACAAGGTGCACAAAACAAATATCGAACATCACCATCGAAATCAAAGTCCAGTGCATCTAAGTGCACAAAAGGCGTATCACTGCACTGCAAGCATATATAAACTATACAGAGTGCAGGAACCAAATCGTGTGCGTATATACGCACAAAATCAACTCAAATGTCTAAAACCGTAAAATCACAAACATGTGAAACCAAAGCACGAAAACGATATCAAGTGCTACACTGTGCAAAGATCGTAAATCCTCAATCATCAAAATCAAATCATGCGAATAAATCACCCAAAACATCGAAATCAATAATGGCGGAATAGTACCGCTCAAGCGCATCCTCTAAGAATCTCGAGCCAACTGTCGCGGTCACTAGTGGGACGTCTCGTCAATGATCATGAACTCTGGCCTGCTGGTGTGCGTAACAATGACCACTCCTGGGTCAAGGTCTTCTTGTAATTTATTCCAGAAAGGTCCTATCGAGATCTCTCCCAAATCTCGTCTCTGCCGAACTGTCTGGAAGTCATCGTCCCTTACTAGATCTGTTCTCATTCTGGAACGGCTGCATACTCAACGCGACTCCTTCTGGAAGGTAAATCCAAGTACCACGCCTCGGCATGTGCATCACATCTCTGATGTCGGCGGAGTGGAACGTCATCTCATCTAGATTTGGTACGAACCTCTTTCTTCACTTTTCTCTAATGTCGACCGCTTCGGACTCGTCTCGTCGTGGCTGCATGGACTGAGCTCCCACGGCTATCCTCGTATCCGGAGTCTCCCAAGAAATGCATCTCACCACCTAGCATCCGAATTAAGTCGAGCCATCCGATCGATTTGTCAAAACCTCATAATCACCCAAGAGCTCAACATCTTGGGCATAGTATAATAGTATCGAGTACATACCACAGCATCGGTGGTCCAGCCGTAGAAGGGCAAACCCAAGCCTCACTAATGGCGCCGCAGAACTGCCGCAAACCCGAAGGTTCAAAGGCTTTCACACGGTCATTAAGTCGAGTTAGGGTTTCATTCTTCTAGAGGGACCATAGAATTGCCTGCATGTCCTTCCGATTACTTTAAACTTGGAATAGTAGGTTTCTGACATTCGATCGTCTCTGTCGACTCTCAACGTCTCCGCGTGAAGTCGTCTCTAGCTGGAATCAATTTATCTGATGACCTCTCATCGGGGTAGCGAACGAACCACATGTCCTAGTCATTCATCCTCGGTGACTAGCGACCTTCTATCATCTCTTAGAACAACCTTGTACTGCAATAGCTCCTACATCTGGGGCGATATCCCGTCGTTCGCTGCAACAACTGGCTCACTCGTCCACACGCTGAACAGTGCCCCAATCATCATGAGTAAGTAATATACCAATGGTCATCAAAATCTGGCTGGCCTCTGTCAGTGGCTCAATCCTCTAGTACTGATCGGCACGTCCAAGTAATCTCATATAGCGATCCATCCAACACTCGTGGCGCGAAAGCACAATCAAAAGAAACATCTCTACAATCGTGTGTCACCGGAATTATGCTCTGGTCAGTCCTCGTTCGTAACGAGCTCGTGCTGACCGCAACTCTAGCCGTAGCTCTCCCTTCCCGTAATCGTGGCAGCAAACCATAACTGGTACCGATGAGGCTAGATCAGTAATGAATATAATACTGAGCAAAGAAATGTACATCCTAAGGCTCCTTAAGTGGAGTGGCGTGTCGTAAGTATGCCGCGGAACATACCCACGGTACGTCACTCTACTCTAGTCACCTATTCCATCAACCAAGGGTCATCCTACGCTCCGAAGGTAAAACCTAACGCTCTGATACCAACTTTGTCACGTCCCGAAAGTACGGAACATGACCGGCACTTAAACTACGAAACGTCTCGCGGCGTACGTAATCTAAGTAAACCGAAAACCCAGAAAAGTAGTAGAGTGAAGGAAAACCAATTTAAATCAAGTAGTTTTAATAGCATAGCCGAATTATGCGTTTAAAAAAAACATCAAATATTTCCTGAAAATTTCGGCAGAGTCTCCTTTGTAAATACTGGCCCCCAAATGGGATACAACATGAATAGTATACGAAATCAATAAAAAGGCATCCCCAAGCGGGAGCTAGCTCTTCGTCAATCGACGGTCACAACCACACAAGCAATATAATATACAACGCCAAGGGCGAGGATCAAAATTCAAAAGGAAACTCAAAAACCACAAGAAAACCACAGAAATACAACGCGCGACTCTAAGGTCGAGAGAATAAACATCACTGGTCTCTATCTCAAATAAATACATGTTTGGTTGATGGAACTTCTAGATACAACAGAATAATGATTTACAAGATATATAATGGGGGTACGATACAAATAAACCCACCTACTAGCAAATCACCCGGAAATGGAAGTAGTGCTAGCAAAGCCGTAATGAAACCTGTACGGCGAAACCTGCAAGAACTGTGGCACAACGGGGGTGAGTTGCCAACTCGTGAATAGAAAAACATCTACGGAAAGAAATCGCATAGATAACGCAACCTAGGTCAAAGATCATAATATATCCTCAATTATATATATAACATGCAACCTATAACAAGGCTAGGGTAAATATCTAACCCGAGTGTAATCTCATGTGCCCGTGTCAGTGCCCCAGGTAGCAATATATCATATGAATGAGGTATGAATGCATGGAAACAGAATACATGTAAATGAAGAACTGTTTTCATAATTTTGTGAGATTTCCTTTGTATTTTTAAAATGAGGTATCACAATGAAATCAGCATAAAACAGTGCCAAGTATCGGCACAAAACGTAATCCCAATATCTCGATATCTCTGTATCACAGTCTCTGTACCTCAATATCTCGAAATCTCAATGTCTCAATCACAATATCTAGGGCGCCGTCAGTCCAGACCGGCCCCTACCATCCATCTCAAGACCACGACGGTATCCTCCGGATATCCGACGCGTCGGGTAAAATCACCGGTAGGTAGTGCTCCCCTGCCAGGCTCACATCGTCATCATCACGCGCTTCTTGCCCCGGGGTACCTTACCGGGTCCACCATGTACCCGAAACGGTTCATCCGTCTCCTCGAATCGGGTCTCGAAATCCATCAGCAAACTCATGGTGGACGACTCATATATCATGGGAAAAACCGCATTTTTTTTTTATTTAAAAAGAGAGAAATCAGTTTATATATGTTTTGCGGTTTTCCCCCCAAATCCAGAAAATTTCATAGAAATCCGAATCCAAATCATCAATAGCATGTAAAACCATGAAAATAGGCATAACAATGAATAACAGTATGCATGAAGTGACAAGTAATAACTACAATGTTAAGCCGTACACTAATATCATGTCAAATTACTAACTAACAAGCTAAGTCAAGCAATAATATTTTCTAAGGTGTACGTGACATGGCAATTACCGATGAAGATGTGTGTGAGCCGGCAAGTAAGTGTACGTGGTACATACGCATCATCGGTAATGGTGCTGGTGTCCTAACAATATGATATCAACATTGCAATAAGAAATTATAACATAAGTATGCGATGCGAAGCGAACCACAATAATAAGCGGGAGCTGAATACTAGACGCAACTGTAACTAACCTGCATTAATCTAATATAAGTCCTACAAATGGTGCCCTTTGAAATAACACGAATCATGGGGTTTTGAAAATAGGGCTACGGTGTTTTTATGAAAAGATACGTCTTTTGAAATATCCGTAGGATCCCTTGGGCTGTCTTTTAAAATACCCACGATTCGTTAGTTTTTGAAATAGGTAAGAATCGAATCTAATCTAACAACTAAACTAAACTAAAGGGCTAAGCTAACAAGCTGGACTACAGGTAGGGAAACCGCCTAACATCTGAGTCGATCCATATACATACCTGTATATATATTAGTCGGTGATCCCGCCTCAATAATATCATATCCGATACCATATCTACAATCAGACATCCCAAGTCAAGAGTACGGATCAATCATCAAGATATAGCTCGTACGTAAATCCGTCGTACGGCATCCCCAAATCTGGGTACGGGTCAATATCATATTCCTCACGCCATTCCTCTGGTATCCACTTTATTCAAGATCGTAGTCTAGGGTACTGACCTATGTCTAGTACAATACTAATATCCTCAAGATACTCATGATCTGACTACTGATCGACAATCTCGTACAAACCGATATCATTAGCACATATCATCATCAAGGGGTATACATCGCCCAATACGGCCTAGTATCAATATCCTAGCATATCATATCTTATATCACGATCACATGTCGACCATTTTATTAACAACACTATTCACCCGTATCGTCGTCCCAAGATCCGCTATAACACCAGGACGTACCTCAAGTACGAATCCTGCCATATCACCGATATCACAACCACAAAACAAATCTCATCGACTCAGCTCAATCCCAAGTATCATCCTCAAATCCGTATGTGAACACATAGTCCCATACCCATGTGAACACATAACTATAAAGAATCCCATGAGCACATATAAATAGGAATGTATGCAAGTATGTATGTGTGTATGTGTAGTGCAACACTACCCTAGGGTTCGCAACACTAAAATAATCCAACACACCAATATCCATCCTAAACATCGTTATTAATCCCAAATAACATATAATAAATTGTTGGTGTGTATACGCATCCGTATACACCACCACGGACTGCGGGGGTGCTATACGCCATCCACCCGACTTCTCCCCGTAGATACAAATCTACTCACCTGGTCCTCGCTCGCCGGTGCCGACGTCGCCACGCGCTTGCTTGTCGTCTCGAAGTCCACATGGGGTACCTACATATCATAACGCACCGTATCGCATTAAAATCCGACTCATGACCAAAACGACTCACGAATCCCACATAGGTCAAAACCTATGGTTGCTTTCACAAATCGACCCAAAAACCCTCGATGTCGGCGTACAAACGCCAAACCATCGAGAAAACTCCCAACACACTCATTTTTACAATTACAAGCACTAATTATAATATAAAATAGCTTAAAATTCACAAAAACCACAATTTCACTTAAAAAGTCATTTTTCCGAAAATCTAGCAAGCACAAATCACCGTTTTAGTACAAAACTCGATGTATAAATGAACCTAGCATCCACAATATTTACTAAATATCATAACAAAGTCATATAAACCATTCCTATAATTTATTCTCATCAATTTGCATAAATTCCAAAATCCTAGTTTGCAAAAATATCAATTTTTTAACACCTTTTAAAGCAAAATTCACAATTCAACAATTAAGCTTGGTTTTGCATGACCTAAGATATTAAACCACTCATAATAATGTTAATGATGTGATGCAACCCCAACCATATTTTTAATCTCGCATTTTGAATTAAAACTAAAAACCTAGTTTGCAATATTAACCACCTTTAACAATTTTAAACTAAAAATTAGCAAACTAGTTACAAGTTTAGCTTTTTCATTAAATTTCAAGTTAACCTACTCATTAAAACCATACTCTAAGGATAGAAACCCTAATTAGATTTTAATCCCAATTATATTCATAGTTTCCAAAAACTAGTTTGTTAAAAAGCTTAAGTATGGACATTTTGCAAGTAACAATTTGTAACTATTAACTAAATTAGGTTTTCCATGTCTTCTCATGCCAAACTACACCTTGCAAACATAAACAAGTGACAACAACCATATTTGAATTCAAACCCTAACTTGATCCAAACCCTTTTTTCTAGAATTTACAACTCTCCATTAACACTTAATTAATTTAGCTCAAGCAATATATCAACAATTAACCATAAGATTAAGATCTTATACCTCACAAATTGGAGATCTAGCATGAAAATATTGGCTTCCAAAATGGCTTCTTGATCCATGATCCACACTAGAATAGGTCAAGAAGAAATGGGTAGAGATTGGATTTTGATTTTGTGGGATTTTTGATGGATTTTTGTGAGGTTTTTGGAGATGAAATGAAGTGGAAACTTGGGGGAAAAATGAGGGGGGGCTGCTGAATATTTCGGCCAGAAGAGGGGAGTGGGGTGAGGTGAGTGATTGGTGTGGAAATTCCAAGGTAAAAGCCCCTCCCAATTACCATAATACCCCCACCTACTTTACTATAAATAAAAACCTTATTTTAACCCATTTCTCACATGATTTAAGGTCAAAAAGAGGGAAATAAAATTCTTGGGCTGCTACAATATTGTGGGCCAGGCCAAGGGGAGTGAGGGTGAGTGTGAGAGACTTTACAAAAAAATTCTATGCAAAAAGACCCCCCACAATACCATATTTGCAAGTTTTAGTTCAAAATAACTATATTTTTGTTTTCCATAAAATAAATCAATTAAAACTTGAAATAAAATACTAAAAATTTATATTACAACTATATTTTAATCAACATGATTTTAATGATTAAAATTAGCCCATTTAAATTTGTATTTATCGCTAATTTAATGTATTTTCTTACCGGCTTAAAATAATAATAAAATAAATTTTTTTCAGAAAATTTAAAATTTCACCAGTGGCTCAATAAACACCAAATACTAGCAATGTCATAGCTAGAATATGTATATTTAATTTTTATAATAAGATATTTGCATTTTGACTTTTTTACAGAAAACCCCCTTATTTTACCGATTTTCCGAAATTTCACCGAAACGATTTTCAAAACGCTACAATCTTTCCCCCTTAAAAAAATTCGGTCCCCGAATTTAAAGTAAAACTCCCCCCAAATACTAAAACATCTAAACCAAAACCATCAAGTCGTCGGGGCTCCGAAATTGTAAATACATAAAACAAATCGTAGCGCAGCGCATGCGCATGAAAAATGAGCATATAACTCAAATCAAAACTCCGTCAAGCATCCCGCAATCATCGGAGTTATGGGGAAGACATCAATACCAAATCCAAAGCAAAACCAATATGATATAACTCGAAACTATACATGTAAAATATATTCAGGTACTGTCCTCTGACTAGTCCTGCTCAGTACGAAAACATATAGCAATATCATAAAAACGTACTGCTCTATAAGAAAAATCAATCCCCAAAATACGCGTATGAATACTACGTGCGTCTTGTGCGCACGGAAATCAAAATCCAAATATGTGCCATACATATGCACAGAAACAACATCTAAGTGCATCGGGTGTGCACGAAACATCTGTCGTAGGCAACATGTGTGCCTGACAGCAAAATCAGGTGCATCTGACATGCACGAAAAATCTTGATTTAGTGCATCTGGTGTGCACCAAAATCACACTTCAAAACATGCGCCCAACATGCGCGAAAATCCAAATCAGGTGCATCTATCGTGTACGAAATCATGAAATCCAATATCAAGTGCCGAATATACGCAAAATCCAGTCTGGTGCACAAGGTGCACAAAACAAATATCGAACATCACCATCGAAATCAAAGTCCAGTGCATCTAAGTGCACAAAAGGCGTATCACTGCACTGCAAGCATATATAAACTATACAGAGTGCAGGAACCAAATCGTGTGCGTATATACGCACAAAATCAACTCAAATGTCTAAAACCGTAAAATCACAAACATGTGAAACCAAAGCACGAAAACGATATCAAGTGCTACACTGTGCAAAGATCGTAAATCCTCAATCATCAAAATCAAATCATGCGAATAAATCACCCAAAACATCGAAATCAATAATGGCGGAATAGTACCGCTCAAGCGCATCCTCTAAGAATCTCGGGCCAACTGTCGCGGTCACTAGTGGGACGTCTCGTCAATGATCATGAACTCTGGCCTGCTGGTGTGCGTAACAATGACCACTCCTGGGTCAAGGTCTTCTTGTAATTTATTCCAGAAAGGTCCTATCGAGATCTCTCCCAAATCTCGTCTCTGCCGAACTGTCTGGAAGTCATCGTCCCTTACTAGATCTGTTCTCGTTCTGGAACGGCTGCATACTCAACGCGACTCCTTCTGGAAGGTAAATCCAAGTACCATGCCTCGGCATGTGCATCACATCTCTGATGTCGGCGGAGTGGAACGTCATCTCATCTAGATCTGGTACGAACCTCTTTCTTCACTTTTCTCTAATGTCGACCGCTTCGGACTCGTCTCGTCGTGGCTGCATGGACTGAGCTCCCACGGCTATCCTCGTATCCGGAGTCTCCCAAGAAATGCATCTCACCACCTAGCATCCGAATTAAGTCGAGCCATCCGATCGATTTGTCAAAACCTCATAATCACCCAAGAGCTCAACATCTTGGGCATAGTATAATAGTATCGAGTACATACCACAGCATCGGTGGTCCAGCCGTAGAAGGGCAAACCCAAGCCTCACTAATGGCGCCGCAGAACTGCCGCAAACCCGAAGGTTCAAAGGCTTTCACACGGTCATTAAGTCGAGTTAGGGTTTCATTCTTCTAGAGGGACCATAGAATTGCCTGCATGTCCTTCCGATTACTTTAAACTTGGAATAGTAGGTTTCTGACATTCGATCGTCTCTGTCGACTCTCAACGTCTCCGCGTGAAGTCGTCTCTAGCTGGAATCAATTTATCTGATGACCTCTCATCGGGGTAGCGAACGAACCACATGTCCTAGTCATTCATCCTCGGTGACTAGCGACCTTCTATCATCTCTTAGAACAACCTTGTACTGCAATAGCTCCTACATCTGGGGCGATATCCCGTCGTTCGCTGCAACAACTGGCTCACTCGTCCACACGCTGAACAGTGCCCCAATCATCATGAGTAAGTAATATACCAATGGTCATCAAAATCTGGCTGGCCTCTGTCAGTGGCTCAATCCTCTAGTGCTGATCGGCACGTCCAAGTAATCTCATATAGCGATCCATCCAACACTCGTGGCGCGAAAGCACAATCAAAAGAAACATCTCTACAATCGTGTGTCACCGGAATTATGCTCTGGTCAGTCCTCGTTCGTAACGAGCTCGTGCTGACCGCAACTCTAGCCGTAGCTCTCCCTTACCGTAATCGTGGCAACAAACCATAACTGGTACCGATGAGGCTAGATCAGTAATGAATATAATACTGAGCAAACAAATGTACATCCTAAGGCTTCTTAAGTGGAGTGACGTGTCGTAAGTATGCCGCGGAACATACCCACGGTACGTCACTCTACTCTAGTCACCTATTCCATCAACCAAGGGTCATCCTACGCTCCGAAGGTAAAACCTAACGCTCTGATACCAACTTTGTCACGTCCCGAAAGTACGGAACATGACCGGCACTTAAACTACGAAACGTCTCGAGGCGTACGTAATCTAAGTAAACCGAAAACCCAGAAAAGTAGTAGAGTGAAGGAAAACCAATTTAAATCAAGTAGTTTTAATAGCATAGCCGAATTATGCGTTTAAAAAAAACATCAAATATTTCCTGAAAATTTCGGCAGAGTCTCCTTTGTAAATACTGGGCCCCAAATGGGATACAACATGAATAGTATACGAAATCAATAAAAAGGCATCCCCAAGCGGGAGCTAGCTCTTCGTCAATCGACGGTCACAACCACACAAGCAATATAATATATAACGCCAAGGGCGAGGATCAAAATTCAAAAGGAAACTCAAAAACCACAAGAAAACCACAGAAATACAACGCGCGACTCTAAGGTCGAGAGAATAAACATCACTGGTCTCTATCTCAAATAAATACATGTTTGGTTGATGGAACTTCTAGATACAACAGAATAATGATATACAAGATATATAATGGGGGTACGATACAAATAAACCCACCTACTAGCAAATCACCCGGAAATGGAAGTAGTGCTAGCAAAGCCGTAATGAAACCTGTACGGCGAAACCTGCAAGAACTGTGGCACAACGGGGGTGAGTTGCCAACTCGTGAATAGAAAAACATCTACGGAAAGAAATCGCATAGATAACGCAACCTAGGTCAAAGATCATAATATATCCTCAATTATATATATAACATGCAACCTATAACAAGGCTAGGGTAAATATCTAACCCGAGTGTAATCTCATGTGCCCGTGTCAGTGCCCCAGGTAGCAATATATCATATGAATGAGGTATGAATGCATGGAAACAGAATACATGTAAATGAAGAACTGTTTTCATAATTTAGTGAGATTTCCTTTGTATTTTTAAAATGAGGTATCACAATGAAATCAGCATAAAACAGTGCCTAGCATCGGCACAAAACGTAATCCCAATATCTCGATATCTCTGTATCACAGTCTCTGTACCTCAATATCTCGAAATCTCAATGTCTCAATCACAATATCTAGGGCGCCGTCAGTCCAGACCGGCCCATACCATCCATCTCAAGACCACGACGGTATCCTCCGGATATCCGACGCGTCGGGTAAAATCACCGGTAGGTAGTGCTCCCCTGCCAGGCTCACATCGTCATCATCACGCGCTTCTTGCCCCGGGGTACCTTACCGGGTCCACCATGTACCCGAAACGGTTCATCCGTCTCCTCGAATCGGGTCTCGAAATCCATCAGCAAACTCATGATGGACGACTCATACATCATGGGAAAAACCGCACTTTTTTTTATTTAAAAAGAGAGAAATCAGTTTATATATGTTTTGCGGTTTTCCCCCCAAATCCAGAAAATTTCATGGAAATCCGAATCCAAATCATCAATAGCATGTAAAACCATGAATATAGGCATAACAATGAATAACAGTATGCATGAAGTGACAAGTAATAACTACAATGTTAAGCCGTACACTAATATCATGTCAAATTACTAACTAACAAGCTAAGTCAAGCAATAATATTTTCTAAGGTGTACGTGACATGGCAATTACCGATGAAGATGTGTGTGAGCCGGCAAGTAAGTGTACGTGGTACATACGCATCATCGGTAATGGTGCTGGTGTCCTAACAATATGATATCAACATTGCAATAAGAAATTATAACATAAGTATGCGATGCGAAGCGAACCACAATAATAAGCGGGAGCTGAATACTAGACGCAACTGTAACTAACCTGCATTAATCTAATATAAGTCCTACAAATGGTGCCCTTTGAAATAACACGAATCATGGGGTTTTGAAAATAGGGCTACGGTGTTTTTATGAAAAGATACGTCTTTTGAAATATCCGTAGGATCCCTTGGGCTGTCTTTTAAAATACCCACGATTCGTTAGTTTTTGAAATAGGTAAGAATCGAATCTAATCTAACAACTAAACTAAACTAAAGGGCTAAGCTAACAAGCTGGACTACAGGTAGGGAAACCGCCTAACATCTGAGTCGATCCATATACATACCTGTATATATATTAGTTGGTGATCCCGCCTCAATAATATCATATCCGATACCATATCTACAATCAGACATCCCAAGTCAAGAGTACGGATCAATCATCAAGATATAGCTCGTACGTAAATCCGTCGTACGGCATCCCCAAATCTGGGTACGGGTCAATATCATATTCCTCACGCCATTCCTCTGGTATCCACTTTATTAAAGATCGTAGTCTAGGGTACTGACCTATGTCTAGTACAATACTAATATCCTCAAGATACTCATGATCTGACTACTGATCGACAATCTCGTACAAACCGATATCATTAGCACATATCATCATCAAGGGGTATACATCGCCCAAAACGGCCTAGTATCAATATCCTAGCATATCATATCTTATATCACGATCACATGTCGACCATTTTATTAACAACACTATTCACCCGTATCGTCGTCCCAAGATCCGCTATAACACCAGGACGTACCTCAAGTACGAATCCTGCCATATCACCGATATCACAACCACAAAACAAATCTCATCGACTCAGCTCAATCCCAAGTATCATCCTCAAATCCGTATGTGAACACATAGTCCCATACCCATGTGAACACATAACTATAAAGAATCCCATGAGCACATATAAATAGGAATGTATGCAAGTATGTATGTGTGTATGTGTAGTGCAACACTACCCTAGAGTTCGCAACACTAAAATAATCCAACACACCAATATCCATCCTAAACATCGTTATTAATCCCAAATAACATATAATAAATTGTTGGTGTGTATACGCATCCGTATACACCACCACGGACTGCGGGGGTGCTATACGCCATCCACCCGACTTCTCCCCGTAGATACAAATCTACTCACCTGGTCCTCGCTCGCCGGTGCCGACGTCGCCACGCGCTTGCTTGTCGTCTCGAAGTCCACATGGGGTACCTACATATCATAACGCACCGTATCGCATTAAAATCCGACTCATGACCAAAACGACTCACGAATCCCACATAGGTCAAAACCTATGGTTGCTTTCACAAATCGACCCAAAAACCCTCGACGTCGGCGTACAAACGCCAAACCATCGAGAAAACTCCCAACACACTCATTTTTACAATTACAAGCACTAATTATAATATAAAATAGCTTAAAATTCACAAAAACCCCAATTTCACTTAAAAAGTCATTTTCCCGAAAATCTAGCAAGCACAAATCACCGTTTTAGTACAAAACTCGATGTATAAATGAACCTAGCATCCACAATATTCACTAAATATCATAACAAAGTCATATAAACCATTCCTATAATTTATTCTCATCAATTTGCATAAATTCCAAAATCCTAGTTTGCAAAAATATCAATTTTTTAACACCTTTTAAAGCAAAATTCACAATTCAACAATTAAGCTTGGTTTTGCATGACCTAAGATATTAAACCACTCATAATAATGTTAATGATGTGATGCAACCCCAACCATATTTTTAATCTCGCATTTTGAATTAAAACTAAAAACCTAGTTTGCAATATTAACCACCTTTAACAATTTTAAACTAAAAATTAGCAAACTAGTTACAAGTTTAGCTTTTTCATTAAATTTCAAGTTAACCTACTCATTAAAACCATACTCTAAGGATAGAAACCCTAATTAGATTTTAATCCCAATTATATTCATAGTTTCCAAAAACTAGTTTGTTAAAAAGCTTAAGTATGGACATTTTGCAAGTAACAATTTGTAACTATTAACTAAATTAGGTTTTCCATGTCTTCTCATGCCAAACTACACCTTGCAAACATAAACAAGTGACAACAACCATATTTGAATTCAAACCCTAACTTGATCCAAACCCTTTTTTCTAGAATTTACAACTCTCCATTAACACTTAATTAATTTAGCTCAAGCAATATATCAACAATTAACCATAAGATTAAGATCTTATACCTCACAAATTGGAGATCTAGCATGAAAATATTGGCTTCCAAAATGGCTTCTTGATCCATGATCCACACTAGAATAGGTCAAGAAGAAATGGGTAGAGATTGGATTTTGATTTTGTGGGATTTTTGATGGATTTTTGTGAGGTTTTTGGAGATGAAATGAAGTGGAAACTTGGGGGAAAAATGAGGGGGGGCTGCTGAATATTTCGGCCAGAAGAGGGGAGTGGGGTGAGGTGAGTGATTGGTGTGGAAATTCCAAGGTAAAAGCCCCTCCCAATTACCATAATACCCCCACCTACTTTACTATATATAAAAACCTTATTTTAACCCATTTCTCACATGATTTAAGGTCAAAAAGAGGGAAATAAAATTCTTGGACTGCTACAATAGTGTGGGGCAGGCCAAGGGGAGTGAGGGTGAGTGTGAGAGACTTTACAAAAAAATTCTATGCAAAAAGACCCCCCACAATACCATATTTGCAAGTTTTAGTTCAAAATAACTATATTTTTGTTTTCCATAAAATAAATCAATTAAAACTTGAAATAAAATACTAAAAATTTATATTACAACTATATTTTAATCAACATGATTTTAATGATTAAAATTAGCCCATTTAAATTTGTATTTATCGCTAATTTAATGTATTTTCTTACCGGCTTAAAATAATAATAAAATAAATTTTTTTCAGAAAATTTGAAATTTCACTAGTGGCTCAATAAACACCAAATACTAGCAATTTCATAGCTAGAATATGTATATTTAATTTTTATAATAAGATATTTGCATTTTGACTTTTTTACAGAAAACCCCCTTATTTTACCGATTTTCCGAAATTTCACCGAAACGATTTTCAAAACGCTACAGTATTACGGGCGTCCGATGCTCGCTAGAATTTTTGTTTTGCTTCCGCCTCGGCCACGGCTTCCGTGGCGTGGGCATCGGATCCCAACAATCAACACGTACTTGAACAACAAAACAACCCCCGATTTCGACGTACGAATGTCAAACGACCGAGTCAAAACACAAATATCCAAAAATCAAGTTTTCAAATATCGGAAAATATTGCCAAAACCAACTCAAAATGCTCTCAGATTTTGGCACAGGTAGTCTGGGACAAAACTAACAATACAATGGCTAAGTTATAAAGAGTGTGAGCTACAGCCCAAACCCCGACACCCAATTCAAAATTTGGGCCGCCAGAAACTGCTACAGTAACCGCCTCTGGCGGTTGGATTTTGAAATTTGGGTCTCATTCTACTGTAGTGGTCTCATAGTGGTCTAACTAAGTCAATATAATTGTTTGTTTATCTTGCAAGACCCCAAGTTGCTCCAGATTCCATTTGAATACCAAAATCTCCACAAAACCGACATCGGAAAATTCTAAACTCCATTACATTAAGGATTCAATCACTAATAGTGTTGTAAACACTCTCTAAACCCTTTACTAAGCCACTACTATAAGTTCTACTCACTAAGTCTCACTTTAGAAATTCTAAGTCTAGAAAACATACACATTTTAACTCTAAACTAGTTGTGATAGTAAGGATACTTGAAAACTAATCTAAAGGTGGAAATTTTTACCTTAAGAAGCAACCCAAGAAAATTCTATGATGGCCAAGGAAGCTCAAAACTAGAACTTGATCCCACCATGAAGCTTATAATGAGCTTAGGAGCAATTTTTGTAAAGGTTTTGTATGGTTTTGATGAGATTTGAGTGGTGGTTTATGGTGGTAGAGAGGGTGGTGGAAGAGGTGATGAAGAAGGAGATGAAGAAGAGGAAGAAGAGATGAGGATGATGAGTGAAGAAAAGCTTATGGTCGAGCAACCATATCTTTCTCCCCCCCTTTCTCATGACCATAGCTTGATGTCCCATTGTCTCCTCATTTTACTTTACTTTACTTTTCTTTTCCTTTCTCTTTTCTTTTTAAAGAAACAAAACCGTATGAAAAAATGAAACCATGGTATAAAATATGGACAAAATGTTACATGTCTTGCACACAAAGCATGATTAACAAAACAAATTTTGTTTAATGCATAATTGATGAAATACTAATCAAGTTTAATATTAAACTTATATGTAAATAATTATATATTAATTTATAGAAGCCCAAATCAATTAAATGCTTTCATAATTAATAATTCATTTATAAATTTCAATTATATTCCAAAAATATAGGTATATAATTATACCATTCTTCTAAAATTCAAATCTATATTCGTATAATATTCATGAAATTATTATTTTATTATTTAAATTCCAAAAATAATATTTTATATTTTCTGAAATGTTACAGTCTCCCCCTTAAATAAATTCGGTCCCCGAATTTAAATTTAACCCCTAAATATTTAAAACATTTCAGTAAATCAAATCAAGTCCACGGGGCTCCGGAGTCACGGATAAGCTAAAAATATCACAGCGCAACGTGTGCGCATAAAAACGAGTGTAAAACTCAATAATAAAAACTCCGTCAGTGTCATGCAAATCATACAAGTTATGATGAATATACAAGTTTCGAAATCTACGATTTAAATCAAGTATAATATAATCAGGACCATAATACGTATATAGTACGCATCCTTGTAAAAATCGTTTAGCAGCTGAAATTGTATGAAAAATCCTTTTCAAATCACCGTGTGATGCGTATATCACGGCCCAAGTAGCGGACGTTCATTTGTGAAGAAAAAGTTATATATCTATGTACGTTTCATTTAAGATATATGTCTCGCCCTTTTGAAAATGATTTAGAAGGGTTTTCTTTTGTAAAGTTTTATGTCGCTCATAGACACGTAGGAAAATAGAGAGACTATAGCTCTTTTGAAAACCTCTTCAGTAAATATTGATGCATGCAAAAACACTCAGGTACTGCCCTCAGACCAGTCTTGCTATACTACTACATAATATAGTAAATATCATATAACATGATGCTCGAAAGAAGAAATCAAGCTCAATTGGTGTATATGAAAGTAAATCCATGTGTGTATGGTGCGCATGAAAATCGAAGTCAAACCAAGTGCCACGAATGTGCACGAAAACGAAAACTGACTGAAACGGGTGAGCACGAAAGAATCTGTTAAGTGTATCGGATATGCACGACAACACCATCAAGTGCATCTAGATTGCACGAAAACCTTAATCAAGTGCATCAAATATGCACAAGACTACATGTTGTGCGTCGAGTGTGCGCGGAAATCTAAATCAAGTGCATCAAGTCTGCACGAAAGCATCTAGTGCAATAGGGTACCCGAAAATCCAAATCGATGCGTCGAAAGCGCATGTAAACAACATCGAGAGCATGAATCAAAATCAGGTGCATACAACGTGCACGAAAATGAAATCCAGTGTATCAGAATACAAGAAATCATAATTATGTGCAACTGGGTGCACAAAACAACATAGAGTGCACAAGCCTAAATCAGGTGCATAAAATATACATGAAATCAAAACCAAGTATATCGAAATACATGAAGTCCTCAATATGTGCAGCGGCATACACAAAACAATATTAAGTGCAATGGATATGTACAAGAACACAAATCAAGTGTAACTGATGCATAAAAAAACATAAATCAAGTGCAACGGATATGCACAAGAACAAAAATCAAGTGCAACTTCTGTGCATAGGGGAAAGTATCCAACAGATGCAGCTACAGTGCACAAAAATCTCAATCATGAAACCCAATCATCAAAACACAAGAATCATAATGTAGCATGTCAATGACGGCGGCTTTTGGCCCTTTGAGTGCATGCCATACAACCGATCCTAAGTCTAAGCCTTTATTGCTGGAGTATTCCGGTAAGAACCTGCTACGGTCTCTTCCGATATCAACTCCGCCGAACTGCCTGGAAGTTGGCACTCTTTAATTAATCCGTTTCTGTTTTAGGACAGCTGCAATCTCATCATGACTTTTCTTTGGAAAGGTGGCTGTATCCAGCGTCTCTGCGTACATATCAATTCTCTGGCATCAACGGAGAGGAACGACTCATTGAGAGCTTATACGAATCTTTTATCCACTTTTCTTCAATATCGACCAATTCGGAATCATATCTCGATAGTTGCGTAGACTGCAATCAATATTCGGCTATGGTCATATCCGGAGTCCCACGCAAAGAATCGAAGCTATGAACTCGAGCATCTCCAACACTCCGTGGAAGAAATTTGGTGAAATGCTTCCTCAAGAACCCGTTAATTCCATTGGAGGAATACACACTTCTCATCCTCTTTTGATTGACTCACACCATGTCTGAGCAAGACCCTTCGAACTGAAGCTAGCCAACTTAATTGATCTCGCATCAGGGCATCCAAATGAACGGAATATCCTAGTCACTTATCCAAGAATGACTAGGGATCTTTTGTCACATTTCTAACTGTAACTCATGTATCTTCAGCTTTGTGAACCTCGGAAGCGACATCTCGTCAATCTCAGCAACGGCTGGTACATCTGTCTGCACGGTAGACAACACAATGATCTTTGGAGCAGGCTGTACATCAACAGTCCTCTCGATCTGACCGGCCTCAAGCAATGACCCGATCATCTGGTGCAGATCCCGAACGCTTGTCTCAATGAGAAATCCTAGCATAAAGGAGAAATCAATATGTTCTTGCATTACCGGAGGAACACCCTGGTCAGTCCTCATCCATGAAGAGCTTGCTCTGACTGCATTTCTAGCCATAGCTCTCTCATCTTGTGTAGCCAAGGTGATAAGAACCACAACAAGTATCGATGATGATAGATCTTAAGAACGAATAGAATAACGAATCTCAAATATGTACATCCTTAGGTTACTTAAGCGGAGCATCGTATCGTAAGTATGCCGCAGAACATACACACGATACGTTACTCTACTTGAGTTACCTACTCCATCATCCAAGATCAACCTACGTAATGAAAGTTCGGGTCTAATACCCCCTCAGTCAAATCTAAGTTCCGTAAGGTCAAGCCCAGGTTCCGAAATATACGCCTTAGACTCCGTATAGTCAAACCTAGACTCGAACAAAGGTTAAACCTAACACTCTGATACTAACTTTATCACGACCCAGAAATTGCACGTAACCAGCACTTGGATCACATGAAGTCTATATGACCCCACCGTAACCCATGTAAGCCGAAAACTCCTAAATCTAAACCATTTTAGGAAAATAGTGGAGGTGAAGTTTTGAAAAAGGGGTATAAATGAAATCAAGTGCTTCTTTTAAAGTATAAGTAAATTTTTATAGAAATGCAAGTGGATGTATACTAAAGTTTGAAAACGTTTTCGACATGTAAAATTTGGGCAGCACCTCCTTACTAAATTTTAATCCAAAACCAATACATAACAAGAATAATATAGGCATCCTCAAGCGGGAGATAGCTCTTCGCCAATTGGCGGAAACACAACCACGCAAGTAAAATATACGACGCCTAAGACGAAGATTAATCACAGAAAGAAAGTAAAGAAAACCAAAATATCATCAAATCCAATATAAGAATAATATACACATCTTGCTCTAAGTCTGAAAGAATATACAAGTCTCTGGTTTCTAAGTTTACCAAATATACATAGTTTGGTTGATGGAGCTTTTAACTAGATTCAATGAATATAAAAGTAAACAATGGTGGTTACGCTCTGAATTGTAACCCACCTACCAATGCAAATCATTCAGAAAGGAGCAATGTGCCAGCAAGCCGCTATTGAATCCGAGCGGTCGGTCCTGCAAGAAAACTATGGCACAACGGGGGTGAGTTGCCAACTCGTGAGAAGAAGACATCATCAGATAGAAATCGAATGTATAACGATCTCCTAGGTCATACTGTAATATAATATCATATATCATACCGTGTGGTATCGAAGGTGGACGTGTATACATATGTATATAATATAATAATATCGTGCCTGTGTCAATACATGGTACCATGTCATCCATATCATATATATGTGTCATCCAACGTGTGTCCATCAACGGCACATCAAATTATCATATAATCCTGAGTGCCCAGTATCGACACTCGAAATCATCATAAAACCCGTGTCCAGCATCGACATATAAATCCTCATATCTCAGGCGCCGTCTCATCGGATCGGCCCTCATATCTCAGGCACCGTCTCATCAGACCGGTCCTCATATCCATCTGTCACATATCACTCCGGTCGGTATTCTCCGGATATCCACCGAGTCTAGTACTGTCATCGGTAGGTAGTGTTCCCCTGCCAGGCTCAACGCCTTTCTATACGATCTTCTTTCCCTGGGGTACCGTACCAGGTCCACCATGTACCTACAGACGGTGACTCCTCACTCCTTGAATCGGGTAATCATCATAGCTCAACACCGAGAAATCTCATGGTGGACGTCGAAATATCATATCAAGAGAAACCGCGTTTTTAAAACAATCATAAGTATTTAAATAATATATGCAGTTTCTCAAATCCAGAAATCTCATGAAAACAGAATCTTATAAAAGAATAGTTGTAATGAAATAACATGTACAGGCACAGAACAATACTGTAATGCATAGCAAGTGTGTTCATATGAGCGTGTCGTGTAGCAAGGTAAAGAAAGTGCAATATTTGAAATAATATATGGTACATGGCACTAAACAATAACTAAAATGCTAACAGGTTATAAGGTGATACGGTGATATAGCTAGTTCTAATGTGTACATGACATGGCAATTACCGACGATGTGTGTGTGAGCTAACGAGTAACTGTACGTGTAATATGTGCATCATCGGTAATGGTGCATGTGTCCTAACAGACGAAGTCATATATAAAGATATGGTATGAAGTGTAGTATATATGTCGTAAATGAAAATAATACGAGCGTATGCAGAAATAAGAAATTGTAACGCGAGCGTAAACAGAATAAAGAAATCGTAAACGTGAATAGTATAAAAATACGTAACTACGTATGAGCCATATAGTTATAGTTTAAAATAGTACGAATCGTTGTTTTTGAAAATAGGCGCTACGATTTTTTGAAAAAAAGATACCATTTGATAAGTCGTAGCGTCCCCTGAAGTTATCGTTTAAAAGTGCGTGGTGATTCACTAGTTTTGAAAATAGGTATGGCTCTAAATACATCGTAATATTTACTTAAAGATTTTAATCAATATATCTTGAGTCGATATATATAAGTCGGCGATCCATTCTCATCATATCACATACGGTATAATCCATCGTATGATATCATCAATCAATAATACGGATCTATAGTCGCGTACATCATCATCTCATATCATCATATGTCATACATATATGAGTACTTTATATGATATAAGTATATATATGACATAAGTATATATACAATTTAAGTATATATGATATAGTATGATATGATATGATATGAGTTTGCATACGTAACTATTGATCCGTACTGTATTAATCGGGTGATATTGTACGAGAGATTCCGTACATGATATGATGAGGATAGATTGCCGAATACGACCGATATTCATTTCGACTCGGGGAGTCTTGCGAAAATCACAAATCGGGAAAATTATGAGATGTTTAGAGCCATACATATTTTGAAAAACTAACGATTCGTTACGTACTTTTAAATAATGATTTCAAGGGTACGCTACGAATTTTCAAATGATTTCTATTTCAAAAACATTGTAGTCCCTTATTTACAAAACAACGTTTCGTGCTATTTTAAACTATAACTGTATGGTTCATACATAGTTAGATATCTTAACGCTTTCTCATATTACGATTTTCTTATTTCTGTATACGCTCGCTCTTCGATTACTTACGATATATACTACGTTCATACCATTAGCTCTACTTAACTTCGTTAGCTAGGATACGTGCACCATTACCGATGATTTCATGTTGCACTTGCACATACTCGCATGTTACACCTATATCACATCGGTAATTGACATGCCACGTACACATATAGAACTTGCTATGTCACCCGTATCACACTATACCCTGTTAGTATTATAGATTACTGCTTATTACCCAGCACCGCGTACTGTCCCGGATATTGTACCTTCTTTACATTGCTTATATGAACATACTAATAGTACATTGTACAATTACCAATGATTTACATGTTGCACGTACACAGACTCATATGTTTCACGTACACATCATTGGTAATTGCCATGCCATTTTGCATCATACCATATTCCTACTAGTACCTTAGACTACGGCTCATTTTACATCAATATGCATTATATTACTGTTCCATCATTGCTATGTTATTATGAGATAGTGTTTTCATGGGATTTCTGATCCTATAAGATTTGAGAAACCGCGGATATGATTTTATAAAACTTGTGAATGTTTTAAAATGCGGTTTTCTGTTGATATGATGATTAGGCATCCACCATGAGTTTTCTGGGTGCTGAGATAGGAGTATTATTCAAATTGAGGGACGGGGAGGGACTGATTGTGGATACATGGTGGACCCAGTACGGTACCGAGGGGCAAGAAGCCCATATAGAAAGGCGGGTGAGCCTAGCGAGGATGAGGCCGACCGGTGATAGTATAGGAGCTCGGCGGATATATGGAGGATATCGACCGGAGTGATATGATTCAGATAGATATGAGGGCCGATTCGAGAGATGGCGTCTGGGATATGAGGATTTCGAGTGTCGATATTGGACACAGGATTTATAAGGATTTTGAGTGTCCATACTGGACACTCAGTTGTTTTTACGAGAATTCCGAGTGTCGTTGATGGAAACTCATTGGATGATATATATATGTTATGGATGATATATTTCCACATATTGATACCGGCGCGATATTTATGTATATACACGTTCACTTTCGTTACCTCATAGTATGATAGTATATTACAGTATGACTGACTGGTAGAAGTTTCGTGATATGCGTTCTATATGTTCTATTTAACGCAATCAAGACGGTTTCGCATGTAGCTAGCCGGTTGAGTACGGGTCATCCACTGGGAGATGGTTAGTGCTTCGTTCTTATTTTAGACAATTTAAGTAAAAATGTACAAGTGTGTTTGAGCTATCCTAAGTGTTGGTATTTTTATGTTCAAAGAGAACTTATTAGGGTTAAGGTTGATAAGTAGAGTTAAAAATTAATATTGTGCTTATCTTGTGCCATCATTGAAATGATGTTGGAATAATCGGAAGTAACGGGGATTAGGAGGAGATAGGAATGGTATTCGCGAGTTTAAGCAAGCTTTCCAACGCTAAATCCTTTCCTAGTGCCTCTTGTCCATCTGTTCCATGCTCTTATTTCCAACCCTAGGCTAAACACACACAACAAGTCTCCAATTAGGTCACAACTACATTCCATATTATAGTGCGCCTAAAGGAATTCTCGACTTAGGTCGCGGCTATATGTCACATATAGCGCGCCTAAGGGAGAGGGTTGTATTTATTTGATCTAGATTCGATTTCAAGTTGTTTGGTGAAGAGAGGCATAAGGGATTTTTCCATCTCTCACACCATCTTTCCTTAACCCTAACAAGTGAGTAAACTACTCACACATGAAAAGAAAAGAAAATAAGAAGAAAAGAATAATATGATTAGAACAAAAATAATAAGCTAATTGCTTGGGCTCTCACCTAAGCAAAAGGACTCCATTGAGTATCATGGCTTAAAAATAGAGATTAGAAGAGAAGAAAAGAGAATAATAAAACCAACAACTATTTTAACAAACAAGCAATAAAAATTATACTAAGAATTAAAATACAATACAAAAAAATAAAGATACAAGGTAAAAGAAAATTCTCATCTTCATTATTCTTCCACTCAAAAGCTCTCACTACATTTCAATAGAGAAAAGATAAAGAGGAAGGGGAAAACTACACTAAATTACACTAATTCTTAGGAAAGTAAAGCATTGATGGTTTGGCACACATTTGGAGTATATATAGACAGAGAAGTGAAACCCTAAGGCAATATTTTAAGCCATATACAATTACAAAAACACCCATGAAATTTCATCGTGAGACATCATGATTAGGCCGTGGATTTGCCGCCGTTATGGCCTAAATTTCGCCCTTCTGCGGTCGTTTTGTGGAATTAGCGCACCATTTTTATTGTGCTTTCTCGTGTTGCTTTCTTTTTCTATTTGATTAGTTCAAATTTGCAAAATAGTTTCAAAATATTCTCAGATTCACAACAGTCTAAAATGGCAACTATTTTTGTGTTTTGGCCTTGATATCCCTCGAGCTCCTCGTTTCCACCTCGATCCTTGTGTTTCCATCCTCGTGCTATGTGATTTTAGCAGACACGAATGACCATCGCTTGATCTTGTCCTTTGTACTGGTAAGCGGCACCTGACGGGTGTGGATGACCGGAACTTGGATTTTATCTGTCTTTGGCAGTTGTTCTGAATTTTGTCATAACTGTAGAGATTGTGCATGATTTGCGTTGTTATGGGCCAAGATTCTGTAACCTGTAATCATGTAGCAAACACGGATCAAAAGCACATACCTATATACAAATGTGCGTAAGAATGAGCGGTATTAAATGCAATATTCTGGTGTGAACAAATACCCCAAACCTATCTTTTGCTCATCCCGAGCAAAACCATTTTATTTTCAAAATGTCTTAAGCTCACTTTTGTAGGCATCACGGTTGCACTTAGCGTGTGTAACAAGTCGTTAAACCTCTACGTGTCCCTAGTAGAAGGAGTGTTGTCACCTGAAGGTTTTCAGCGAATACTACCTACAAAATCCCGCTAAGCTATTTTCATAAGTTAACCTCGACTCTAATCCTATGCTTTAGTATCTAAGTTGGAAACCGTATCATTCTAAGCTAGAAATATCTACCCCTTATTCTTCACACCTCCTATTCATTCAACCTAAGATCCTATACGTTTTGTCAGTTTATAAAGACCTCAGTATCTCTTGAGTTTTTCTTCTAAAGCGAAGTCTCCAATCCGGAATTTTTATCATCTTTAAAGAAGATATAAGACTTATTCTTTATTCCTATCTCTCCTCCAAATATTGATTGTATACTCGTACGTGTGTCTAAATTTCACCCATACACTTAAGAATTCAATTCAAGCTATAGCACCCTTTTCCTTAATATCTAGTACTATTCTTTTTATTAATGATGGATGGATTTGCTCACACACCTTTCATGCGACTACTACTACTTCCTGAGATACTAATCAGCTGATTACCGAATGTGTGAGCTTATTAAGGCGTAAATAGCAGTTTCCAGGTCTTGCAATATATTTTTTCTCTTTTTATTTATTTATTTATTATTTTTTTATTTTAAGACCGGATATATTTTTCAGCGATACTCTTTTGGTGGTTAGCTACAAATACCCTTTTTTTCCTTTCATACTAGGCTTCCAGGCAAGCGTATCTTTAGGTATCCTCTACCATCCTAAGTTTCAAGGTGCGTAAGTGTAATTTTGTAAGGCATATACTTTCTGAATTTGAACTCAAGAATAGGAACCATTTTTCAGACTTTTCCTTCAATAGAACTTTCAATACTTTCCGTTCAGCTCAACTTAACTTATTAACTGAACTCAAGATTACTTACTTGTAAAAGAAATTGCAAGGAAATATATTCACTATGGTTAAACTTAAGGAGGGTTATTTTTAGGATTTTCAATTCTTGAACCTAGAATTTAGTTATTTCTAACCTATCAAGCTAAATTTTCGGAATAAAATCTACGTTACCCTACTAGCTAACTTGACGACAAAGTTTTTATGTTTTGGAAAAAAATTCAGTTTTTATAGGTTTTCAAATAAGTATGCAAATGCAAAATATACATATGAATGCAAAGATGAAAAGCTTACCGAGCACACCCCCAAACTTAAACTTGACAGTGCCCTCACTGTTATGCCACATAAAGAGGGTCAAAATTGTTGAGAGATCAAAATTTGTCAGTTTCCAAAAGAGCAAACAAAATACACACACACAAAAAGCCCCCCCCCCCCAAATTTAAGTGAAACAATATTTCCACTATTTAAGCAATGAAATTCAAAGTTAAGGGAGGAGGGAACATCATCAATCTATACAAGGTCTTACACAGACCAAAAGTTAACACCAAGCATTCAAAAATTTTATCGTGATAATGCCGTGGTTGGAGAAAGAACGTGTAGAGGAATGAAATGAAGAATACATGAGATCGTGTGTGGGAGGAAATGGGATACAGTCTCGGTAGATGAGAAGATGAACGGAAGGGATAAAGAAATGGAGCACGAACTTGAGGTTGAAATTTGATTGAATAAATTAGTTTAGTTTGTAATGATATGAAACTGGAATTTTTTAATTGTACTAATTTATCAATCCGTTGAGAAATGAGGTCAAACCTCTCATGATTTGTAAGAAAATATGGTCCGACTGAACTTGGGAAACCAGATATGAGAGATGAAGTTGATACGTTATCTTGCAATTTTGAAATGATGGAAAAGATGGAAGGAAGTAATTGAAGAATGGTATCGGTTAAGTGTTAAGGAGGATGTTCACAGTCAATGGAAGGGACATGATGAATCAGAATATCCGACACATCCAAAATAACGAGTTCATCCTCAAAGATATTTTCAAAATTCTCCTCAAAATTCAGCTCATTCATCCATTCATCATCATCAATATCATCCAGACGCACATGGGGTTCAGAAAAAACAGTAAATGGTTCGAGATGATGCCCACACGGATATGAAGGAAAGTGTTGAATTGGTGAGAAAAACTCATCCAAGACTGTGGGTTCATCATCAAAGTTATCCCCAGCGTCGATATCCTCAATCAAGTGAAAGTTAAATTTCTCAGACACCTCATCAAAAGCATGGTTTTCAATCATTTGTTTTTCTAGAGTGGAGGTGTAAAGATCAAAGGGAGTGGCATCGGTTTCACTTGAAATGGACCCTTCGCAATCGGATAAATAGTCCCAAAACTCATCAAACATGTTATCCTCAATTGGTGAATCACTTGGTGTACTTGATAGATTTTCGAAACCGGAGCTGTGGAATTCAATTGGGAATAGGTAAGTTTGATTCTGAAGGGTGGGTTGCTCACTTTCACTACTCAAATTATCAAATTGTCCTATCGCCTCATCATACATTGTAAAATTTTGAGCTACTTGGAAACTAGCTGCTGGTTCGTTTGGTTGTATGACTGTGGCCATGGATTCATTCAATTCCTCAATTTTTCAGCATGAAGCTACCCGAAATTCTTCCAATGTTCGTTCAAGACTAGACATGGGTTGTGAAAGGGTTTCAGTAAAAAATTCGAATTCGTTTGGATACGTGAAACTCCTAAATGGATGTTCAGAAGAAATGTCTAGAGAAGGTGTAAAAGTCGGGAAGGATTGAAAGGAATTGAATGGATGTGTAGAATGTGTAGGATTAAGATCAACACTGCGATAGGGAGATGATTGGAATTGTTTTGCTAAAAAATTCGGAGTGGTGAAAGGATTGAAAGATCGGCTAAGGGATTGATCAATATGCTCAGCAATAGACATAGGTTTAGGAGTCACCACGTTACTTTCAGAAGTGGTATCAATATAAGAAGGGGTGAAAGTTTGAAATGGTTGATATGATTTGAATTGTCGTGTCCAATTGGTGTTTCTAGAAGCGTCTATCCGATCTTTCAAAGAAATTTTGGGAATGGATGGATCGTTTGAAGTTTTACCGAAACAAGAACCGTATGATGAAATATCTAATTGAGGATACCAAATTTCAGCAAGAGTTGGTGGATTAGGGGCACCCATGATACGAAAAGAGTGAGAGAGGGTGAAAAGTGGGCGAATTTTTATAAATTTTTGATTTTTTTCGAGTTTTTGGATTTTTGAAATTTTTGTTTGGTTTTTTGAAAAATACGGAATTATGGGACTAAATTTCAAACAATCACAATCATAATATTCACAAGCAACACCTAGAGTTAGAGTCCTCAAAGTTTAACTAGACCGCTCATAAACTTCCAAGCGAAAAGTTGCAGGATAACTTTCGAATCGCCTCTTCACTGCCAATTATGGCTAGGTAAGCACAAGTGAGATAAAGAGGATTCCGCTCACGAATCACCATGAGACAGGCCTCTTTAAACTTACCTCCTCACTTGTCTAGTGTAGGCACCACAAAATCAAGTTTAGATAAACGACCGATTCCCTACAACTTTCACTTATCCTAAATTAGCGCGACAAGTCCTTATAGGTTTGTTCTAGATATTTTTTAATTAATTCAAGGCAATTTGTATGCTTTTTGTGATTTTTGGGGTTTTAGAAAGGGTGATGAAATCCCCACCCAATCTAAATTGGTGTTATAGCCCCTTAATGTCCGTATTTATTTGATTCAATGCGATAAACAAACAAAATTTAAACAACACAATTTTTTTTATTTTAGCGGCGCTATTTGTGCAAAGAAACCTATAGAAAGCACAGTTTAGTGGAGTTTAGAGGGGTTTCTAGAGAAGGAGAAGACGTACAAAAAAATTGGGGCTCAGAAGAAAAAATTTAGCCGCGGAACCGCCGCCCTTTCCTTGTATTCGACCGCGGAACTGCAACCGAAATGATGAATTAGAGCTTCAAAAATTTTCTGTGCACTCCCCTTGTTCTGTTCTTCTAGATCTAAGCCTCTGTTTCTTTATTTGTTCACTGGATTTGCCCCAAATTTCCCTGCACACTCGTACAAAAATTATCAAAAATAACAAGATGTTTTTTTATTATATTTATGGTTTTTTATATAGGGTTTTGAAATTTATATATATATATATATATATATATATATACACACACACACACAAATTAATCCGAATAATAAGAAAAAAATACGTTATTGTCTCCCCGGCAACGCCACCATTTGATTGGTAGAAGTTTCGTGATATGCATTCTATATGTTCTATTTACCGCAATCAAGACAGTTTCACATGTAGCTAGCCGGTTAAGTACGGGTCGTCCACTGGGAGATGGTTAGTGCTTCGTTCTTATTTTAGATGAGTTAAGTAAAAATGTACAGGTGTGTTTGAGCTATCCTAAGTGTTTGTATTTTTATGTTCAAAGAGAACTTGTTAGGGTTAGGGTTGGTTAGTAGAGTTAGGAATTAATTTTGTGCCTGTCTTGTGCCATCATTGAAATGATGTTGGAATAATCGAAAGTAATAGAGATTAGGGGGACATTGGAATGATATTCGCGAGTTTAAGTAAGCTTTCCAACGCTAAATCCTTTCTTAGTGCCCCTTGTCCGTCTGTTCCATGCTCTTATTTTCAACCCTAGGCCAAACACACATAAGTCTCCAATTAGGTCACAACTACATATCACGTTGTAGTGCGCCTAAGGGAATTCTCGACTTAGGTCGCAGCTATATGTCACATATAGCGCGCCTAAGGGAGTGAGTTGTGTTTGTTTGGTCTTGGTTCGATTTCAAGTTGTTTGGCGAAAAGAAACACAAGGGATTTTTCCATCTCTCATACCACCCTTTCTTAACTCTAACAAGTGAGTAAACTACTCACACATGAAAAGAAAATAAAACAAGAAGAAGAGAAGAAAGAATAGAAGAATATGATTAGAACAAAAATAGTAAGCTAACTACTTGAGTCCTCACCTAAGCAAGGGATTCCATTGAGTATCATGGCTTAAAAATAGAGATTAGAAGAGAAGAAAAGAAGAACAATGAAACCAACAACTATTTTAACAAACAAGTAATAAAAATTATACTAAGAATTAAATTACAATACAAGAAAATAAAGATAAGGTAAAAGAAAACTCTCATCTTCATTATTCTTCCATTCAAAAGCTCTCACTACATTTCAATGGAGAAAAGATGATGAAGAAGAGGAAAACTACACTAAACTACACTAATTCTAAGGAAAGTGTCACGCCCCGCTTCCCAAAAGAGTGGTAACGACACGTGACGATGCCCGCGACGTATTTATTCCGAGAAGGTCATTTCTCGAAATAAATACGCTAAGCATCTATAAGTAACATAAGGAAATAAGAATAAACAAAAGTATGAAATCCAATTTTGATTTATTACATTCAAGATTCACAATTGACAAAATATCTGAATACAAGATACGATAACGTGATATGCCTTAACAAGGAGACATAAATAAGCTAAAATAAAATAAAAAGCTGAATGAAACTAAACGTCCGGTTGTGATGCGAACTGGTTATACCCCTCTTCGATTGCTTCAATCTGCTCTGTCTCAATGCCACTTGACGAACATTTCAAGAAAGAAAGAAAGATGGGTGGAATGCCCGTCAGCGAGCTAACGTTCGGTAATTCCCCAAAAGGATGGTGTGATGTATATAAATGAAATACAAGGTGTAATGTGATATATGGTATAGCATGGATATAAATCATGAACATGTAAACAAGTATAGTATCATGCATGGTAATGTATATGTTAACTATATCAGCATGCCAAACAAGTATAACATAGCCGTGGAGTGTAGGTATAGTGAACATGAAGTGAATATAAGTGTCCTAAAAGGTCTCTAAAAGGTTAAAAGTAACTAACACGAGTTCAAGTGTGAATGTCAACCAATCTCAAGAGTATTCTCGAACCCAAGGCTATCGTCCAGGGACAAGGAATCACGGGCCCAAAATAGCGGGACTTCAATTGTTATTGAAGTATTCCAAATCCAACAGGCTATCATCCAGGGGCTTAGAAACACGAACCCTCATTCATGAATTCGTGATGTACCATTTCAGCCCGGTACCACAGCAACATTATTTATACCGTTTCAGCCCGGTACCACAGCAACATTATTTATACCGTTTCAGCCCGGTACCACAGCAACGTTATTTTAGTAATGGGACTCCTGAGATTTTGTTGGATTCGTATTCAAACTATCCCAACACCCCGCGTATATTAGTCTGTGATTAAAGTTACAAGTCTTTCC
Source organism: Agapanthus africanus (assembly GCA_030015575.1). Classification (NCBI taxonomy): domain Eukaryota; kingdom Viridiplantae; phylum Streptophyta; class Magnoliopsida; order Asparagales; family Amaryllidaceae; genus Agapanthus; species Agapanthus africanus. The sequence goes on along the minus strand of CM057342.1, from coordinate 605,283,267 downwards.
TAAATCCATGAATACATAAGAGAGTGCAATTCATGTATCGAGTCGAGTTCAAGTATTCAAGTCAATTATTCATGTATTCATGTCAAGTGTTCATGTCAAGTCATTACGTATTCATGGTTCGGGTCAAGTCAAGTCAAGTGTACATATTGGGTTCAAGTATTCATGATTGGGTTATGTCAAGATCAAGTCAATTCTAGCATGTAATGATTTAATCACAAACCATATAGATAAAAATAGATAAGCAATCATAGAACATGATATGAGATAAGTATACAAGTAACGTCCAAAAACAATGTTGTAAATATGTGAAATGTATGACTAGTTAATCAAGTCCTTTGAAGTCAAAATATAAACGAAAATAGAGCCTTAAGTGTTATGCACATGTGAGTTCCATTCTCGCTTAAATACGACTACCGGTTTTAGAGAAATACATGTTTTCGTATCGTCGCACAAAACATATTAGAATCTGTTCAGCACTGTCACACATTTTTAAAACGCAGTTTGAGTTAATTTCCATCATATTTCAGGTTACGAAGATTAATAGAAAATTGTAGGTCTTTAGATGTAATTATCCAAAACACCAAGATCCACGTGATTTGGATTTCTAAAGCTCTAGTTATGATCATTTTAACATCAGCATTTAAAACAGAAATTCAGATTTCTGGACAACAACTATATGTTATATGCAAAGCCTATATCTTGTTGTTTCATGCTTTTCTAAGTAATCTAAGATACAAGAAATTATAGTTCTATCAATTGTGCATCTAAACATCTAAAGTTTTGTCACGAACGGATATCGGGAGTTCGAGTTATGTCCTATTTAAAAATAGTGTGCGAATCAGGACAGATTCTGTCCAGATTCGTCACTAAATATTGTAACGCCATTTTTATATTTTACGTTGGTTTTCAGTAAAAATTTAAAACTAATAAAATATAGATCTTTTGATTTAGATATTTAAAACATCTTAAATCACTTAATTTGGATCAAATATTACTGAGTTATGGTCTCTCGAAGAAAACCCTTAATGGCAGTTTTCTGGTTTTAAAAACAGTGAATAAAAACTACGTAATTTCTAAAACGTTATTCGGTTTGATATGAAATTTTTACTGTAGATTTATAATTCTATCTATTATTTTATCCTAATGTTTTAAGAATTTCCAGAAGTGGAAATTAATTTATAAAAATTATTTTAAAGATAAAGGTTTTGTAAGATCGTATTTGAAAACGATAGATCTATGGTATTTATTTATAACTTTGTTTTCTTGTATGCAAAAATAAATATAAATAATTAAAATTTCAGCGATAAATAACTTGAATTAACATATGTGAAGCAAACATATGACGTGGTCATGATTAACCGTCTAAAACAATAATACTTAATATGTTATCAACCATTGCATACAAGATTTTATAACTAAACATATATGCTTTAATTCAACCATTTTTTAATTTAACAAAAAACTTTATCATGAGACTAACTAATTAACTCAAGATTCGGCATGATGGAGATATGGTAGGGGGTCGTATTTCAAGTAGAGAAAAGGAGGAGGAGAGAGAACTTACATACATAAGCTGATATTGTCACCGGGCTTGTTTATTCACTGAAAGGCTCGCTTGCAAGAATAGGGATTTGAACATGTGACCTATGGAATAACAATGCTAGGACTTAACCAATGAGCTACAAGGTTGTTCATGCACATATTTAATAAGAATTAAATATATGTCGTACCGTGAAAAGAAAGTGGGCTTAGAAAAAGAAAAGAAAGAAATCAAATGGATTTGTCTTGGTTTGGGTTTGGGCTTTGAAAAATTATAAAATGGATAAAATAGATGAAGTGATAAAATAATATATTTATTAAAAAAACAAAATATACCAAAAATAAATAATTGTAATATTTTATTAAAGCGATGATACGCAAAAATATAGGAATTTTATGATCGTTACAGAAAGTAAAGCATGGATGGTTTGGCACACATCGGGAGTATATATAGGCAGAGAAGTGAAACCCTAGGGCAATATTCTAAGCCCATATACAATTACAAAAAAGCCCCTGAAATTTCGTCGCGAGACATCATGATTAGGCCACGGATCTGCCGCCGTTCTGGCCTAAATTTCGCCCTTTCGTGGTCGTTTTGTGGAATCGGCGCGCCATTTTTCTTGTGTTTTCTCATGTTGCTTTCTTCTTCTGTTTGACAGGTTCAAATTTGCAAAATAGTTCTAAAATATTCTTAGATTCACAACAGTCCAAAATGACAACTATTTTTATCTTTTGGCTTTGATCTCCCTCGAGCTCCGCGTTGCAACCCCGGTCCTTATGCTGCCACTCTCGCGCTCTTTGTTTGTCCCAGACACGAATGACCATCGCTTGCTTGTCCCTTGTACTTGTAAGTGGTACCTAACGGGTGTGGATGATCGGAACCCGGATTTTATCTGTGTTTGGCAGTTGTTCTGAATTTTGTCATACTGTAGAGATTGTGCATGATTTGTATTGTTCTGGACCGAGATCCTATAACCTGTAATTATGTAGTAAATACGGATCAAAAGCACCTACCTATATACAAATGTGCATAAGAATGAGCAGTATTAAATGCAACATTCTGGTGTGAACAATGATCTAGGTAGATCGTTATGCATTCGATTTCTACCCGATGATGTCTTTTACTCATGGGTTGGCAACTTACCCCTATTGTGCCATAGTTTTTTGCAGGACCGACTGCTCGGATCAGTAGCGGCTTGCTGGCACGCTTCTTCTTTTTGGATGATTGTTTTGGTAGGTGGGTTACATTCCAGATCGTAACCGCCAATTGTATATGTATATTCATTTATAATCTAGTTAAAAACTCCATTGACCCAAAACTTGTATATTTTTATGGACTTAGAGACAAGACTTGTATGTTATTCTTTTATATGTCGAGTTGGATATTGTTGACTTGATGATGCTTCGGTATTTCTTTACTTTTTCTTGTGTTGATCTTCGTCTTGGGCGTCGTATATTACTGCGTGGTTGTGTTTCCACCGATTGGACGATGAGATAGCTCCCGATTAAGGGTGCTGATATAATCTATGCATATGTACTGGTTTTTGTCAAAATTTACAGAGGAGGTGCTGCCAAAATTTTAAATAACGAAAATGTTTTCAAAGGTTAGTCTAAAACCACTTGCATTTTCAAACAAACTTTACTTATACTTTAAAAGTGGAAATTGATTTCATTAATAACCATTTTCCAAAACTTCACCTTCACTATTTACTTAATAAGGTTTAGATTCCTGGTTTTAGGTTTACTTGGGTTACGGTGGGGTCCTATAAACTTCACGTGATTCAAGTACCGGTCACATGCCGTTTCTGGGTCATGACAGTAATAATGATTTGGTTAATGGAATAAATGATGCTGCCTTTATTTATTGTTTTGCTACATTGCCTGAATATTTTTATATGCTTAACTGTATTATATCAAGCTAAGTCCACCCTCGATATAGTTAGATTGCGGACCGAGCCGTGTCTCACTTCCATACTTTGGGAAGCTGGGCATGACAGGTTTTAGTGGTGGCCTGTAACAACTCCAATTTTTGTGTACATAAATTTGATTTAAAGTTAATGTATACTTGGGGTATTTACTTCTCCTGTGAGTACTATAAGTATTTGTTTTGCTTTTTAATAGTAAGAAGGAGCTTGTAGCTTATTGGTAATACCTTGCACTGCTGAACCAAAGCACCAAAGTTCAAATCCCATTAGCCATATTATTTTTAATTAGTTTTCTTTTAAATTTTTAGAAGTCCAAGAGTTTACACGTGTATAACTCGTAAAAACCAAAAGTTACATATAAAACAAACTGACCCAGGAGAAAGACCAGTTGTCGATGGACACGTGGCGTCGAAGACCCGGCCCGACTCGGCCGACTCGGGCCGGCGGCGCGGCCGACCGAGTCGGATCGTCGGTTTTCCTTCTTGAAAGTTGTGCCTTTTAGCCTCCCGATAACCCCTGTCATGTTTAATTTTCCTGAATTATTACAGAGGATTAAAAATCCAATTAAAACTCTTTTTAATGAAAAATTAAATACATTTTTTTCATACCTTTTCATCTAACCCTAACCCTAGTCTTTTTCTATAAATACCACTCCAATTCACACCCCCTCACTCATAAACTCTATCCAAACTCTCAAGAAAAATCCCTAGAACTTTTGTGTACAAGTGGAGTTAGCGAAGGGCGAAACTCTGGCGAACTTCCGACGACGACCCTAGGAGCTCTCGGCGACGAAACGACGCACCGACACTTCCTACCCCTCCCTCTTCTTCTTCTATTAACCATAAACCCATAAGTCTCTCCTCCCTCTTCTCTTTTTTATTCTGAAAATTCGTAATTCTAAAACCCGGCGGAAGCGGAGTTAATCCGACTTCCGATTCGGTTTTCTTTAAAAGTTTTAATTTTCTTAAATACAACAATACCAAACTTGCACATCATGACTATTAATCATTAACAAAACATATTAAACAAGTTTCATAGCGAAAGAATTCATATTGTAGTTTTTATCGTATCTTTTCAGAAAAATAGCATGTAGTTTAGTTTCGACATTAAAACATCATAATTCCTTGCTATACCTTTAAATAGATCACAAGGTAATGACCTACCTCCTCGCAATACTCATATGCAACATAGCATGATGCCTTTCGGGAACATAGAATACGGGAAACTGCAATTTTACACATAAATACCTTTTACTATTAAAACCTTTTTCTACAAGATTATGTATTTTTAAAAAAATCTTTGCAAAGTGCCGCTACAATCCATTTGCGGAACCCGTTCGGGATGGTGCTGATTATCGCATATCCTCGGGCTTAGTAGTGCGAGATGCAGACCTCCGCAAGGAGAATACGGTCTCGAAAGATTTAAAAATACAAATATCTTAAGAAAATGAGATTTTTAGAAAAATAATAAATTAAAATTATTATATATATATATATATATAAATGTATGTATGTATGTATGTATGTATCATCAAAATATCTAATTTTTTATATAATATAAATATTCCAACTTTTCTAAATAAAAAAGAACCACCTTACATGAAAATACCATGCAATTCCATACAAGTTCAATATTTTACAATTAAATACCATATATTATGAAATTAGGTTTTATTCACTAGAAATGTCACATATATAAAATCTACATCTATGAAAATTCTAAAGACGATAATTAAATACTTGAGGTGTATTTTGAAAATTATACAAAATTATTTTTACATAAAACCCCTTCAAGTTTTATAAATTACAATAAGGACCCTAGTAAACATAGGTTTAAGCGGGACCAGTCTCTTGAGCCTCAGGGAGCCGGAGATATGGGTGCTTGCCTATTTAAGGTAGACAACTTAACATACGGTGTTATCAACACGGTAATCATCTTTGAAAAAGACACAAATCCTGCCGCCCATGTGCAGCGGTTACCGATAACATCAAAACCTAATTCAGGATTCAATTTCTTTTCTAATTGTCTGACTCAGATTGAGTCTCATTATAATAAATCTGACTTGAATATCATTCAAGTACAAACTACAATACAACATGAATCCATGAATACATATATTCAATCTATTCAATATATACAACATGACTGGACCGAACCATGGATATACTTCCATTTACATGATTCTCCAATTATATCCATTTACTGATGTCATGGTTTCGGCAAGTCATCCATCTATACAATTCAAATTACAAGACAATACAATACAAACAATACAATCAAGACATCACGGGGTTTAAGGGGTAGATTGGTACAGAAGGTGTTAGAAGTGGCACGAGACAGCAACATTTAAGACACCTAACCTATATTCATTTGCTGTTGTACCATGGTATAAATGGTTCCTTATATATTCTGTTCACCTTAGTCTCTGGTCTACTGAGACTCCTCTCGTATACACTGGCATCCTTCTGTACCAAGCTACAAACAACAGCATTAACCATATAATACAACTTTAAAAGCAACATTCTCTCTCTGTCTATTCTATTTCTCCCTCATCTTTGGGACTTACCGAACGATTTGTTCGCTGACGACATTCCTTCTCTTTCTTCTTTGGAATGTTTTCAGGTGACCTGGACCTTCAGGAGATCGAGCTCACCAGCGAAGGCTTGGACCAGCTAGCTTAAGACCCCGAGCTTTAGATTCCTTGTACACATTTACTTTTAGTACTTTTCATTTCTGTTATTCCACTGTTTAGGCATCGCTTTATCCCATGTATTTACTTTTTCATGTTTTGTAAAAAGAATGTGAATAAATAAAGTTGCTATTCAATTATATCTTTTGTCTCTTGTGCATTTTATTTATATTGTTTAGATACGCTTAGCATATTTGCTTCAGAGTAAATACGTAGCGGCCAGTCACGTCCTCTGCCCGTACACCGGGAAGCGGGCCGTGACATGGCTCATGCAGGTCCTCAATATACTAAAACAAAACATTAACTAACCTTATTATGTCTTTGAATCCTATCTATTCTATCCTTTTTATTTCTTTCTATATCTGTCGCTATTTTATTTTCCTTGACATTCCGATCATCTAACCATGTCTTTCCTTTTCAGGCCATGCCATTTCCTTTATTTCAATCCTTTTTTCAGTCCTTTCCTTACCTTTCCTTTTTGCTAATGTCTTAGTTGATAACCACGCACTCCTGAACCCTTTTTCCGCTACATAGGTACCCTTTTACTAGCTTCCACGCCAGCACTTGCACTTTTTGATTCAGGAGCATCTAAATGATTCATGTCTCATAAGTTCATGTCTTCCCACACCATTCCAGTGACACCCTTCACTACTGGATTGGGAGCGGAGTGCTAAAGTCAACCAGAGGATACAATTTTTGTCTGGTGGTGATCTACGACAGGAAATTCTATGCCAATTTCATGGTGATAGATATGCCTAGCTTCGACGTAGTATTGGTTATGGATTGGTTAGAGACGTTTTACGTTACCATCGAATGTCATCAAAAGAGGATAGCGTTCGAGATTTTCGATCGTCCACTCTTTGTTTTTAGAGCGGGAGTCAGGCCTTAGAGCCTGCAATCTTTAGGACCAAATCGAAGTATGGGACGCTGAACACTCTACATGCAAAAGATGAGATGCCGATTGTAGTTCAAGAGTTGAATACGTATTTGCGGATGTGACCGGGTTATCACCGGACCGAGCGATCGAGTTCACTATAGACTTGATGTCTGGTACCCAATCAATTTCAAAAGCATTATATCGGATGGGACCTAAGGAATTAACCAAACTCCGGACACAGATAGATGACCACATACAGAGAGATTTCATCAGGCCTAGTGTCTCGCCCCAGGGAGCTCTAGTTCTATTAGTACCTAAGAAGGATAGGACACTTTGTATGTGTATCGATTACCAAGTATTTAACAAGGTCACCATAAAGAACAAGTATCCGTCGCCGTGATTCAATGACCTATTCAACCAATTGGAAGGTTCTCGGGTGTTTTCGAAGCTAGATCTCAAGACTGGTTATCACCAACTTAAGGTCAAGACATCTGATATTCCCAAGACGGCTTTGAGGACCAAGCACAGACACTATGAGTTTTTGGTGATGCCATTTGAGGTAACCAACGCCGTAGTAGTGTTCATGAACTTGATGAATCATGTATTTTATGTGCATCTGGACAAGTTTGTCATCATCTTCATCGACGACATTCTGGTATACTCAAAAACCTGGGAAGAACACGCGTAACATCTACGAATTGTACTGGTGACATTGCGACAACACTGTCTGTACGCAAAACTTAGCAAGTGTGAGTTTTGATTGGAGCGAGTAGCATTTCTTGGACACATCATAACTGGCGAGGGGATTTTCGTGGACCCCGCTAATGTAGACGCAGTTAAAAAATGGCGGACTAGAGTCGGTTATAGAGATCAGAAGCTTCTTAGGTCTTGCCAGTTATTACCGTCGGTTTATCGAAAACTTCTCCAGGATTGCTGAGCCATTGACTAGCTTGACTCGAAAAGATGTGTCGTATGTGTGGTCCGAGGCTTGTGAAATAATTTACGGAGTTGAAAACTTTCTTGACAACTGCGCTAATCCTTACCATCCCCATCAGGTCTGGAGGCTTCAACATTCATTGTGATGCCTCAGGGAAGGGACATGGTTGTGTTTTTCATTAACACTATAAGGTGGTGGCTTATGCGTCACGATAGTTGAAGATTCATGAACACAATTACCCTACCCACGACTTTGAGCTCGCTATGGTGATCTTTCCTCTAAAAGTTTAGAGTCACTACCTCTTAGGAAAAAGAGTGGAGATTTACACCGACCACAAGAGTTTGAAGTATATCTTCACTGAGAAGGAGCACAATATGAGACCGAGGATATGGCTGGAGTTTATGGCAGATTACGACATTAATCTGCAGTATCACCCTGGGAAAGTGAACGTAGTCCCCGACGCCTTGAGTCGCTAGCCGATGACCTTGAGAATCATTACTCATTAGAGGAATAGACATGACCTCAATGAGTTAGAGACCGATATGATTATGCCAGGGGTCCTTGCAACACTTATGAATCTATAGATTCAATCTGCGTTAGTTGATCAGATCAAGGAAGTGCAGACCAGCGATGCTAGGTTGCGAAAAATCCGGGAACAGGTCGAAGCAGGCCTACATACGGACTTTATGATACATGGGGATGGATCGCTGAGGTACGGGAGCAGAATCCGTGTGCCAACTAGAGAGATCAGGGAGGAGTTACTGAAGAAGGCTCATAGTTCTCCGCACTCAGTTCATCCAGGGGAAACTAAGATGTATAAGGACCTCCGACAGAACTATTGGTGGCATGGGATGAAGCGAGAAGTGGTTAAGAGCATATCTAAGTGCCTGGTTTGCCAACAGGTAAATGCCGAGCATTACAATGCTGCAGGTTTACTTCAGCCTTTATCGATATAAGTATATAGTGCTAGGGTCGCAACACTTGCAGACCACGGCGGAAACATTGAATAAAAATTTCTAAACAATATCACCATAGACTAAAACCAAGATCATCCAAATATTAGCAATTGTAAAACAACAAGATAGCTATCTAAAATTTTAGAGGGGGCTATAATCTTTGTAGCGTGTCCACTCTCTATTGGAAAACCCAAGCTAGGCTCCTTGGTGTAGGGATCGAGTTTGATCTATGACCTTCTCGCTGAAGATGATCCACCTTGAAAGCAAGCCACCACATGCTTCAACTCTACCAAAGAACACTTCTTTGTGAAGCAACTTGCTCTCACAAATTGCCAATAAGCAATAGGAAGAAGATAAAGTGGAAAGCTCTCTCTTTTACTCTCAAGTTCTTCTCTTTTTTTCTCTCATCACTTGAGAGAGAAGATGAGGAGGAAAATGAATTAGCCATCTCATTTTCTCTCTCCTCCATCACATAAAAGAGAGAGGGAATGATGCTTATCTCCTCAAGTGGTCCCTACTTACCCACATGCCTCCACATGCCTCATTTGTCACTAAGTGACAAAAATTAGTATATGCATCATATACATATACTAAATACTTGAGAGAGAGAGAGAGTGTGTGTGTGTGTCATATACACAATACTAGTAACCATATCACATACATGGTTATTAAGTCAACACTTAACTTAATAATCCGGCTTATAAATAAACCGACTAGTATTATCAAATGTTACATTAATATACAAGTATCGTATACAAGTGTTTAATCGAACTCCCGCACGTATCAACTATATGCTGTAACATTTCAGAAAATATAAAATATTATTTTTGGAATATAATACTAAAATAATATATTTCGCGAAAACTACCCGATTTGCGAATTTGGGGTTTTCGTAAAATGGTATAAATATATACCAATAATTGTGAAATAATTAGAGATTAAAATGATTTATTTATTTAAAAATATATTTATCGGATTTCGGCATTTTTACAATTAATTATATGCTAGTTTAAACTAAACTCGATTAGTGCACTACTAATCACGATTAGGCCAAATCTGTATTTTTAATTAGTCATGGCTAGTGCACCATGACATGTTGCATTTTGTTGCATGTTGTTTCATTTTATTTGTGCTATGTGTTTGGTTTTAATTGAGTGAGGGAAAAAGAAAAGAAAAAGATAAGATAAGAGAGTATAATAGAGGAGAGAGAGAGGTGGACCCATGTGGCTGTTTACTGCCGAAAGACGCGACCGGGACGTTATGATGTCTGACCTGAATTTTGGGGACAGATGCTATTTGGGTTTATCCGTCTACCTCTCCGAAGATACCAAGTTGATTTATGGCACCATATATCGGAGGTTTGAACAGATGCAGCCGATGTAGCAGACTTCGTCAGATTCCCCCTCGTTTACGAAGGGTTTTTGATTGTGGGGACGCTCTTGTTGGATATATGTATGCCCTAGAGGCCATTATATGATAGTGTATGTACCGGTAGGTATGTGTGTGTGTGTTTGTGTGTGTGTGTGTGTGTGTGTGTTCAGGGGACATTCTTACTCGACATGATAGTATGCTATCTGGTTGCACCTTTTAGCTTAACATGTTCATTTGACCATGCTTTCATTCATTTGGTACATGTTGATATAGCCCTCAGGATGATGCAGGACTACTGAGATTATGATGCGGATCACACTAGTGGGACATGTGTAGTTTATGAGCATATCCTTGAAATGTTCCTAGTCGTGGGTGTATCGAGACGGGACATCGATATCACCAGAGTATACTGGCGTATACGTTACTTGTCCCATATGATGGGCGATGGATGATTCTATATCCATTGGTGTGGTGACACCAAAGATCGTATACGAGTGCTCAGTGGAGACTGGGTACACTGAACGGACTCGCCGAGAACTCCTATATGGTATTATATCTATCGTCGGATAGCAGTTCTCAGGTGACACTGGTACAAGTTAGTCTGTAGACCCGAGATCATCATACAGTCTTATGTGCCTCCTACTGTACTTTGATCTCCATCCTACTACGGCTCTACTGAGTCGTGCAAATAGGTGGATTTTGGGTACAGTCCCGAGGTACATGGAGGCAATGGGCGATAGGAGGGGTTTCGTCTCTCCCGCTATTGGGGGTTGATGTTGCACCATGTACGATTGGTTGTAACAGGAAGTCCCTGGCCAGGGTTGCTGAGATTTACTGATAAGTGTTATCAGTAGTTTCTCGATCTATTATGAGCCATATACCGGCATGACTTATTGAGTTATTGGGGTCTACGATACCATCCCTAAACTCATATATGCAGCATATTTGACGAAGAGACCGGACTGTACGGCAATTATTGCCAGTTGGCTCGACGGGAGTTTTAGCAGGTTTGCTTGTGTTTCTTCTGATTGCTCAATACCTGGGAGACGTTACGTATAGCTTGTGCCACTGGCGGTTTATGGGCATGTGATGTGAACACTGCCTACTGCCAGCGTATTGACGAGTCTTAGAGTCCCACAAAAGAGTCTCCTAGCTCAGGAGAAAAGATGTGGGGTGCATATGTGATATGCGCGGGAGCTCAATTAAATGCGTGTATTGGAGACCGTATTTTAATCGGACATTTACTATTGGAAGGGTTGTATGTGATATGACCGGGTTATTAAATCAAGTGTTGATTTAATATTAAGTCCATTAGCTCATTTATCAAAACCTATTTCTTTATGATGCATGCATGAGTGTATGTATATGATGATATGGATGCACACATGCAAGCATACATGTGTCATGGTTGATGATACATTGGTGGCGGCAACGCAAGACTCACATGGTAACATTTTTTTTCGATATTTTGTTTATTTGAGAAAAGCAAAATGGCAACATAATCATGGTTAAGTATTCAACTCTCTTGAGTTGACAATAGTCTATGGTTTTTTAGCCCATGGTTTTGCTTAAACTCAAATTACAAAATATCTAGATATTTTGTAACCATGGTTTAGGATGGATGACCTATCTTACTCTCTTGAGTTTAGAGAGGGTGATCACATTATTCTCTTGAGTTTGTTTTGTTCCATCTCCTTCTTCCTCTCTCTCCTCAAAAAGCTCACTAGGGTTTTAAAAGAAAGAGAAAGGATTAAAAAGAAAAGGATTTGTAGTGAGATCCAAATCCACATTACCATTCCACTTTAGTCTAGCCCACTTGAGTGGAGTGTTTGCTTCATCTTCATCCTTGATCAGGTGAAGCTTAGAGCTTGGTGCAAAGAGACTTCGTGGTGGATCATCGTGGACGCGGAAGGATACAAGCCAACCGACTCAAACCCTACACGATCCAAGGAGTCTAGGAGGAGGTTTACAATTTTTACCTCACTTAGTGTTAGAAACTTTATAGTATGTGATGCTATAGCTTGTTACCCTATTTATCTAGTTCGATTCATGTTTGGAATTGTTTAGCGCCCTCTAAATTTTTGTTATAGCATGTCTGATGCAACCCTAAACCTAGGATAGTGCTAGATAATCCCTACAGCTCTTCCCAGCAGGCGCAAGCCTCTGCAGTTAATTACGTTACCGCGTAGCGATAACCACTTTCTTTCGCTCCTGATGTTCACTTTGAGTCGTGTGTGTTTGTTTTATTTTTGGTAGCCCGTGGATTGTATACGGAGAATAATTTGTATTGTCGCCCGTAGGGCGGAGATTAGTCCAAATCCGTATTTTCTTAGATTTGGGTTTGGTTTGATTTAAGGATCGTTAATCTCAATTGACATTAAGAGCAACTTAAATGTTTGTTAAGGATATGTTAATCCGATATTAGACTAAGATCTGCTTAACGGTAGTTCAGGATCACTTTTAATCCAACAAAAGAACATTTGGGTTCTATCATTTTAGTTTAGGGACATTACGGTCCATTGGGTTTAAGGACATCATAGTCTATGTTTAAGGACATCATAGTCCATAGAGTTTAGTTTATAGACGTTGCGGTCCATTGGGTTTAAAGACATCATAGTCTATGTTTAAGGACATCATAGTCCATAGAGTTTAGTTTAGGGACGTTGCGGTCCATTGGGTTTAAGGACATCATAGTCCATAGAGTTTAGTTTAGGGACGTTGCGGTCCATTGGGTTGTCCATAGAGTTTAGTTTAGGGACGTTGCGTCCATTGGGTTTAAGGACATCATAGTCCATAGAGTTTAGTTTAGGGATGTTGCGATCCATTGGGTTTAAGGACATCATAGTGCATAGGGTTTAATAACATCATAATACATGGCCCTCCATCTCTCTGAAGACGTTGAAGAATTACAATGACATGTTTCAGAGGTGTGAAGAGATGTACCCTTGAACCAAATTTCAGATTGAGAAATTACCACTCCTGAGCATAGAGGCTCGGTTTAATATCACGAAGGAATTAACTAATTTGAGGTTGAAGTTGGTTCCTTAATATATTTTCAGCGATCACCTGCCCCCACGTGATACTTTGAGACAGTGTTAAACACTGGAATTTGAGAGTGCTCACGTGTCACACGTGATGCTTTTAAAGGTGGTGTTGTTCGCTTGGTTTTATTCCTCATCTTTATATAAGTGTTAAACACTTTACCCTTGTGGCCATCACGTGTGAGCACGTGAAGCGCCTTCAAATGTGAGCGCTGTCTTTGGAATTTCCCCCCTTTTTATATATGTTTTAAATAACTGTTTGGGGGTCATGTGGGAACACGTGAGGTGCCCAAAATTGAAACTCTCTTGTGTTTATTCCTCTTTTCCTTTTGAAAGCGCTAAGCACTATTAGGGGGTCATGTGGGATCACGTGAGGCGCGCTAAAATGGGAACTGTCTTGGGTTTATTCCCCTTTTCCTATTGAAAGTGCTAAGAACTATTAGGGGGTCACGTGGGATCACGTGACTCGATGTCAGTTGTTCCTCAGAGTTGCTCACGTGGGAACACGTGATCTTTGTTACGTAGTTTTGAGCGCTAATGAATCACCAAGCTGTTCTTCTATGGTTCTGAAGAATCAGGTTCTCTTTTTGTTCTTTGCAAGGATTAAATTCTTTTTAAAGGATTAAACCCTAGTTTCAGAGGAATTAAATTCCCATATGTTTTGTGAGAGTTAAACTCTTTTTGAACTCAGTTCTTCCCATAGGTTTTTGAACCTACATGATAGAATCTCCCCGATGAGAATTAAATTTTCAACTTGTGGGGAGATATGCTTCTGCAGATCTCAAACAGAGGAAGAACTAAGTTCTTTGAGAAGAGTTAAACTCTTGGTTTGAGAATTAAATTCTCTTTTTGTTTTATGAGAGCTTTTAGGAGGGGTTCCTCTTTTTTAGAGAATTAAATTCTCTCTCTATTTTTCTTCCCCTCTCCCTCTCTGTGTGTTTTTTCCCCTTCTCTCCTTGCTCCTATTTATATGAGAAGAAAAAGAATCAATTTGTTAAGGGAATCCCTCGTTGAGAGATCATGATTGATTTCATGATCTTATAGATCAATCGGTGAATTTTATTTACCGTTGGATTTTTAATCCAAAGGCTCTCTATTTAACAGAGAATATTTCTTATTTGTTTAACAAGATTATGAATATCTTGTTAGTTTTAACAAGATTAGAATTTTATTCTATTATATCTTTTTAGTTTAACAATATGAGAAATATATTTTCTTAATATAGAATTTAATTCTATCATATAGATATCTTGTTAGTTTAATAAGATTAGAATTTTATTCTAACATAGAATTCTGATCATATGAATATCTTATTAATTTAACAAGATTAGGAAAATATTTTCCTATGATAGAACTTTATTCTACCAGATGATCACCGTTGGATTTTTGATCCAAAGGTCCTCTGTTTAACAGAGAAGATTTTTTTAGTTTGAGAAAGATCAGGAAAATATTTTCCAAAATAGAATTTAATTCTAGAGTTTGATAGGAGCATTTTAAATTGGGGTGCTCACATGCTTTGCATGTTAGAGACAAGAGAACTCATGTATTTAACACGTGACCCCTGCAGTGGGTTTTAGTCTGTTTATGTTCAGCGCTCATATACTTTGCATATGAGCGCTCACGTGTTTTACACGTGAGGCCTGTTTGGGCATTAATTGTTTTATTCTCAGCGTCTATATTCTTTGCATATGAGCGCTCACGTGTTTAACACGTAAGGCCAAATTTTGAGGACTCTCCCTATTTTTTATAAGGGAACAAGTAGCTCTTGGCCAAAAATTTTGGCAGGAACAAATGCCCCCACTACTTTGCCCACGTATGTATGTACGTGGGTGAAGTAGTGCAAATTTGTCACGCCCCGCTTCTCAGTGTACGGGAAGAGGACGCGACGAGGCCGCTACGTATTTACTGTGAAGTAAATACGCTAAGCATATCTAAGCAATATAAAAGTAAATGCACAAGAGACAAAATATAATAAAACAATAACTTTATTTATTAACATTCTTTTTGTACAATGCATGAAAAAGTAAATACAACTGAAATAAAACAATACCTAAACAATAGCATAACAGAAATGGAAAGGTACTGAAAAAAAAGTGTACAATGAACTAAAGCTTTGGGTCTTCAACGAAATGGTCCAAGTCTTCAGCGCTGGGCTCAATCTCTGACGTGTCCAGATCACCTGACGACATTCAATGAAGAAAGAAGAGAATGTCGTCAGCGAACAGATCGCTCGGTAAGTCCTAAAGATAAGGGAGAAATAGAATATACAGAATAAGAAGGTAGCTTTTAAAGTTGTATTATATTGTTATAATGTAGTGTTAACGCAGTTGTTTGTAGCTTGGTATAGAAGGATGCCAGTGTATACGAGAGGGGTCTCTATATTCCAGGGGACAGGGCAAACGGAATATAGAGTACAAGGCTCCGTCGATAATACCACGGAACAACGGCATGGCTGTAATTACGTCTTAAATCTTGCAGTCTCGTGCCACTTTTAACACCTTCCGTACTAGTCTACCCCTTAAACCCCGTGTTATCTTGATTGTATTGTTTGTATTGTAATTGTATTATAACTTGAATTGTATTATAATATAGATTGTATAATTGGATGACTTACCGAAACCATGATATCAGTAAACGGATGTAACTGTAGAATCAGATAAATGGATATAACTGGAGAATCATGTAAATGGAATGTATATCCATGGTTCGGTTCGGTTCGGTCAAATTGTATAGATTGATAGATTGAATATATGGAATAATGGAATAATGGATTCATGTTGAATTGCAATATTGTAGATTATAGATTGTAGATTGTACATGAATCATATTCAAGTCAGATTATTAAAGAGACTCATCTGAGTCAGACAATTAGAAAAAGTAAATTGATGTCCTGATTGTTTTGATGTTATCGGTAACCGCTGCACATGGGCGGCAGGATTTGTGTCTTTTTCAAAGACGATTTCCGTGTTGATAACACCGTTTGTTAATTGTCTACCTGAGGCTCAAGAGATTGGTCCCTCTTCTCCGTCTCTCTGAGGCTCAAGAGATTGGTCCCTCTTAAACCTATGTTTACTAGAGTCCTTAGAGTAATTTATAGAACTTGAGGGGGTTTTATGTAAAAATACTTTTCTATAGTTTTCAAAATACTCCCCAAGTATTTAGTTATCGTCTTTAGAGTTTTAATAAATGTGGATTTTATACATATGCCATTTCTATTGAGAATAACCTAATTTTCATAATATATGGTATTAAAGTGTAATATTAAACTTGTATGGATTTCATGGTATTTTAATGTAAACCGATTCTTGTGATTTTTGAAAAGAGTTGTAATATTTATATTCTTACAAAATAGATCTTTTAATGTTACATATATATATATGTAAATAATTTTAATATATATTATAATTCTAAAAATCTCATTTTCTTAAGATGTCGTATTTTAAATCTTTCGAGACCGAATACTCTTTGCGGAGGTTTGCATCTCGCACTACTAAGCCCGAGGATGTGCGATAATCTGCACCATCCCGAACGGGTTCCCCAAATGGGTTGTAGCGGCGCTTTGCAAAGATTTGTGGAAAATACTTAATCCTTTAGAAAATGGTTTTATTAATTCATGGTATTTATTTGAAAAGGTGTCGTTTTCCCGTATTCTATGTTCCCGAAAGTATTGTGCTATGTTTCATATTAGTGTGTGAGGAGGTAGGTCATTACCTCATGATCTACTTAAAGGTATAGCAAGTTTATGATGGTTTAAATGTCGCAATGAAACTATATGGTATTTAAATGAAAAAGTACGGTAAAATGGAAATAGCAATTTCTTTTGATATGGAACTTGTTCGATATGATTAGTTAGTGTTTAATAGTCAACATGTAATGGTTTAACAAGATTGTATTAAAGGAAAAGTGAGATTTTAGGAAGAACCGAATCGGAAATCGGATTTGCTCTGATTCCGTCGGGTTTTAGAAATACGTATTTTAGAAAAGAGAAGAGAAAGGGGAAAGTGGGACTTATGGATTTCAAACTTAAAGGAGAGGAAAGGCAGACGAGAGGAGTCGACGGTGCGTCGTTTCGTCGCCGGGATCTCCTAAGATCGTCGTCGGAAGATGGCCGGAAAATTCGCCGGAGCTTCGCCTTTCGCTTCTTCCAAAGTACACTAGGGTTTCTAGGAATTTCTTAAGAGCTGGCTCATAATTTTGGGGTGAGGGGGTAGTGTTTAGGGGTGGTATTTATAGGGTTAGGATAGATGAAGAGTTAAAATGAAAAAATGCGATAAATTGTATTAAAATGTAATAAAAGTGGAGTAATTGTGGTTTTAAAAGAGCTCTGGAAATGGTCTGAGAAAATAAATTATACAGGTGTGTAGGGAATGTGAAAAGACACAATTTTCAAGGTGGGGTCGTCGCCGGAATCGGCCGACTCGGCCGTGACTCGGCCGTGACTCGGTCATTGGCCTGAGTTGGCTGAGTCGAGGCCGAGTTAGCCGTTTTCCGGCCGAGTCTGGCGGCCGGAATCCCCCCCGACGGTTCATCTATCCTCTGACAATGTTCCATTTTTGGGTGTAGTGGGGGTTTTTGTAAGATATGCACGTGTAAACTCTTGGTTTTCTAAAAATTCAAAACAAAATAATATTAAAAATAATGTGGGGTATGGGATTTGAACTCTGGTGGCTTGGTTCAGCAGTGCAAGGTATTACCAATGAGCCACAAGCTTCTTCTTGTAATTAAATTGCTAATTAATTACTTATCTTGTGCTCAGGCAATAAATACCCTTTTAAACAATTTTTAAAAAAAATGTACAAAAATTTGTATAGGAAAATTAGGGTTGTTACACTCTACCCTCCTTATAAAAATTTCGTCCTCGAAATTTGTAAAAGGAAAGTGTAACAGATTTAAGGGAAAGTTTGGTGACTGAAATACTTGATAGTGTATAACAAGAGGATGCAAGGGTTTAAAAATATGAAAAAGACTTACCGGTGTTACTTTGACCTACAGTCTCGGTTTCTACGGCTGCTAATGTGAATGTCTGTCGCCGTGGTATTTTTCATCTAGCTGGAAGCACATTCTGTCCTTGGGGCCTGTCTCTTTGCCCTCGAGGCATGTTCCTCATTGCTTGTTGGAATTGGAGAGTAGGCTGTGCAGGAAATCCACGTGGAGGTGGTGCTGGGAGTGCAGGACGAGTTGCGGGAGACTGGATAGCTGGCCGTTGCGGGTAGTTGGTGTGTGTGTGAGCTGAGTTGTGTCTATAAGGACGGTTTCCAATTCCGTGATTGGACGTGCCACAAACTAAGCATATGCATTTTGCGCGCGTACAGTCCTTCCACAAGTGTCCTTCTCTCTTGCAATAAAAGCAAAAATCGGGTCTTGGCTGATCATTGGCTTTTTCCAGTCTTCTGAGTTCAACAGCTGGCCTTGAAGAGGTCCCTCCTGCCATTTGAGTAGCAGGGCGTTTTACTCCGGCAGATTGAGATCTGCCCTTCGCCTTTATCACTGCCTCATAACTGCGGGCAGCAGTCAAAGCATCTTCATGAGTCGAAAATTTCTCTATGGCTAATGCAGCCTGGATTTTCGCATCCAACCCTTGTTGAAATCGACGGGCTCTGATCTCATCCGTCGGTATCAGGTGTGCCGCAAATCTGTTATGGTCTTGTGTTATCTGTGTAGTATGTGATATTTTAAAAAATTTGAAATATTGTGACATATCTTACCGACTGAGCATGGTGAACAGCATCATACTCATCTACCGACTTGATCCACATAAAACGTTGTTGTAGATGAATAAACTGCTGTTCTATGTCGAACCTGGCAGTCATAGGTAAGTACTTCGCGTCGAACTTATCGCGAAAAGTCTTCCATTCAATGGGCAGATCAAGACGGCTTTCTTCCGCCTTCCACCAGTTCCGTGCATTGTCCGTGAGCTGCAGCTTTGCAACTCGGACCCAAGCTATTTCTGGCACTTGTGCTGCTGCCAGATCATCCTCGATACTTTGTGCCCATTCCCCAGCTTCAAGTGGGCTTCCCTTTCCGGAGAACTGTTTGGGATGCAAAGCTCTGAATTGCTTTATCCCAGGTGCTTCAGTCTCGGGACGGTTCAAGAGCTGCTGCTGTCCCTCAAGGAGGCGGCGAATCGCCTCAAGCAGAACTGTTTGCTCGGTAGGTGGAGCAGGAACAGTAGGTACGATTGGTAGTGGTGGTGGAGTGGTGTTAGAATTGGTGCTGGTGTTGTTTGGGGAAACCATAACCTTTGAAAGAAAGATTTAGGTTAGGACAGATTCAAAGTATATGGAATGATAAGATTCAAGGAATATGAATTATAAAGAATGTTTGAGTTGTTGGTTCTTGTGTTATATTGCTTAGGTTGTTCACGCAGAACAGAACTGCATGGTAGTGTTCCATACAGCACTGACCTGCATGGGCCACCAACAAAACCTGTCACGCCCCGCTTCGTAGTGTACGGGCAGAGAACGCGACGAGGCCGCTACGTATTTACTGTGAAGTAAATACGCTAAGCGTATCTAAGAATTATAAAAGTAAATGCACAAGAGACAAGATATAATAAAATAACAACTTTATTTATTAACATTCTTTTTGTACATTGCATGGAAAAGTAAATACAACTGAAACAAAGCAATTCCTAAACAATGGCATAACAGAAATGGAAAGGTACTGAAATAAAAGTGTACAATGAACTAAATCTTTGGGTCTTCAACGAAATGGTCCAAGTCTTCAGCGCTGGGCTCAATCTCTAACGTGTCCAGATCACCTGATGACATTCAAAGAAGAAAGAAGAGAATGTCGTCAGCGAACAGATCACTCGGTAAGTCCCAAAGATAAGGGAGAAATAGAATAGACAGAATAAGAAGGTAGCTTTTGAAGTTGTATTATATTGTTATAATGTGGTGTTAACGCTGTTGTTTGTATCTTGGTACAGAAGGATGCCAGTGTATACAAGAGGAGTCTCTATATGCTAGAGATCAGGGAAAACAGAATATAGAGTACAAAGCTCCGTCGATAATACCGCGGAACAATGGCATGGCTGTAATTACATCTTAAATCTTCCAGTCTCGTGCCACTTTTAACGCCTTCCGTACCAGTCTACCTCTTAAACCCCGTGTTATCTTGATTGTATTGTTTGTATTGTAATTGTATTGTGACTTGAATTGTATTGTAATATAGATTGTATAAATGGATGACTTACCGAAACCCTGATATCAGTAAACGGATGTAACTGTAGAATAAGATAAATGGATGTAACTGGAGAATCATGTAAATGGAATGTATATCCTTGGTTCGGTCGGTCAAATTGTATAGATTGATAGATTGAATATATGGAATAATGGATTCATGGATTCATGTTGAATTGTAATATTGTAGATTATAGATTGTAGATTGTACTTGAATCATATTCAAGTCAGATTATTAAAGAGACTCATCTGAGTCAGACAATTAGAAAAAGTAAATTGAAGTCCTGATTGTTTTGATATTATCGGTAACCGCTGCACATGGGCGGCGGGATTTGTGTCTTTTTCAAAGACGATTACCATGTTGATAACACCGTTTGTTAATTTTCTACCTTAGATAGGCAAGTACCCACTTCTCCGGCTCCTTGAGGCTCAAGAGATTGGCCCCGCTTAAACCTATGTTTACTAGAGTCCTTAGGGTAATTTATAGAACTTGAGGGGGTTTTATGTAAAAATACTTTTCTATAGTTTTCAAAATACTCCCCAAGTATTTAGTTATCGTCTTTAGAATTGTAATAAATGTGTATTTTATACATATGCCATTTCTATTGAGAATAACCTAATTTTCATAATATATGGTATTAAAGTGTAATATTAAACTTATATGGATTTCATGGTATTTTAATGTAAACTGATTCTTGTGATTTTTGAAAAGAGTTGTAATATTTATGTTCTTACAAAATAGATCTTTTAATGTTACATATATATATATATTTATGTAAAAATAATTTTAATATATATATATTATAATTCTAAAAAATTCTAAAAATCTCATTTTCTTAAGATGTCGTATTTTAAATCATTTGAGACCGAATGTTCCTTGTGGAGGTCTGCATCTCGCACTACTAAGCCCAAGGATGTGCGATAATCCGCACCATCCCGAACGGGTTCCCCAAATGGGTTGTAGCGGCGCTTTGCAAAGATTTGTGTAAAATACTTAATCCTTTAGAAAATGGTTTTATTAATTCATGGTATTTATTTGAAAATGTATCGTTTTCCCGTATTCTATATTCCTGAAAGTATTGCGCTATGTTGGATATGAGTGTGTTAGGAGGTAGGTCATTACCTCGTGATCTATTTAAAGGTATAGTAAGTTTATGATCGTTTAAATGTCGAAATGAAACTATATGGTATTTAAATGAAAAAGTACGGTAAAATGGAGATAGCATTTTCTTTTGATATGGAACTTGTTCAATATGATTAGTTAGTGTTTAATAGTCAACATGTAATGGTTTAACAAGATTGTATTAAAGGAAAAGTGAGATTTTAGGAAGAACCGAATCGGAAATCGGATTTGGTCTGATTCCGTAGGGTTTTAGAAATACGTATTTTAGAAAAGAGAAGAGAAAGGGGAAAGTGGGACTTATGGGTTTCAAACTTAAAGGAGAGGAAAGGCAGACGAGAGAAGTCGACGGTGCGTCGTTTCGTCACCGGGATCTCCTAGGATCGTCGTCGGAAGATGGCCGGAAAATTCGCCGGAGCTTCGCCTTTCGCTTCTTCCAAAGTACACTAGGGTTTCTAGGAATTTCTTGAAAGTTAGCTCAGAATTTTGGGATGAGGAGGTAGTTTTTAGGGGCGGTATTTATAGGGTTAGGCTAGGGTTAGGGTAGATGAAGAGTTAAAATGAAAAAATATGATAAATTGTATTAAAAATGTAATAAAAGTGGAGTAATTGTGGTTTTAAAAGAGCTCTGGAAATGGTCTAAGGAAATAAATTATACAGGTGTGTAGGGAATGTGAAAAGACACAATTTTCATGTTGGGGTCGTCGCCGGAATCGGCCGACTCGGCCGTGACCCGGCCATGACTCGGTCGGTGGCTTGAGTTGGCCGAGTCGAGGCCTTGTTGGCCGATTTCCGGCCGAGTCAGGCGGCCAGAATCCCCCCCGACGGTTCATCTATCCTCTGGCAATGTTACATTTTTAGGTGTAGTGGGGTTTTTGTGAGATATGCACGTGTAAACTCTTGGTATTCTAAAAATTCAAAACAAAATAATATTAAAAATAATGTGGGGTATGGGATTTGAACTCTGGTGGCTTGGTTCAGCAGTGCAAGGTATTACCAATGAGCCAAAAGCTCATTCTTGTAATTAAATTGCTAATTAATTACTTATCTTGTGCTCAGGCAATAAATACCCCTTTAAACAATTTTGAAAAAAAATTTACAAAAATTTGTATAGGAAAATTAGGGTTGTTACACTTTACCCTCCTTATAAAAATTTCGTCCTCGAAATTTGTAAAAGGGAAGTGTAACAGATTTAAGGAAAAGTTTGGTGACTGAAGTACTTGATAGTGTATAACAAGAGGATGCAAGGGTTTAAAAATATGAAAAAAGCTTACCGGTGTTAGTTTGACTTATAGTCTCGGTTTCGACGGCTGCTAATGTGAATGTCTGTCGCCGTGGTATATTCCTTCTAGCTAGAGGCACATTCTGTCCTTGGGGCCTGACTCTCTGCCCTCGAGGCATGTTCCTCATTGCTTGTTGGAATTGGCGAGTAGGCTTTGCAATCCATGTGGAGGTGGTGCTGGTAGTGCAGAACGAGTTGCAAGAGCCTGGATAGCTGGCCGTTGCGGGTAGTTGGTGTGTGTGTGAGCTGAGTTGTGTCTATAAGGACGGTTTCCAATTCTGTGATTGGACACGCCATAAACCAAGCATAGGCCTTTTGCGCGCCTGTAGTCCTTCCACAAGTGTCCTTCCCTCTTGCAATAAAAGCAAAAATCGGGTCTTGGCTGATCATTGGCTTCTTCCAGTCTTCTGAGTTCAACAGCTGGCCTTGAAGAGGTCCCTCCTGCCATTTGACTGGCAAGACGTTTCACTCCAGCAGATTGAGGTCTGCCCCTCCCCTTTATCACCGCCTCATAACTGTGGGCGGCTGTCAGAGCATCTTCATAAGTCGAAAATTTCCATGTGGCTAATGCAGCCTGGATTTCCGTATCCATCCCTTGCTGAAATCGACGGGCTCTGATCTCATCCGTCGGTATCAGGCGTGCCGCAAATCTGTTACGGTCTTGTGTTAACTGTGTAGTATGTGATATTTTAAAATTTTTGAAATATTGTGACATATCTTACCGACTGAGCATGGTGAACTCAGCGTCATACTCATCTACAGACTTGATCCATATAGAACCTTGTTGTAGATGAATAAACTGCTGTTCCATGTCGAACCTGGCAGTCACAGGGAAGTACTTCGCGTCGAACTTATCGCGAAAAGTCTTCTATTCAATGGGCTGATCAAGACGGCTTTCTTCTGCCTTCCACCAGTTCCGTGCATTGTCCGTGAGCTGCAGCTTTGCAACTCGGACCCAAGCTATTTCTGGCACTTGTGCTGCTGCCAGATCATCCTCGATACTTTGTGCCCATTCCTCAGCTTCAAGTGGGCTTCCCTTTCCGGAGAACTGTTTGGGATGCAAAGCTCTGAATTGCTTTATCCCAGGTGCTTCAGTCTCGGGACGGTTCAAGAGCTGCTGCTGTCTCTCAAGGAGGCTGAGGATCGCCTCAAGCAGAACTGTTTGATCGGTGGGTGGAGCAGGAATAGTAGGTATGATTGGTAGTGGTGGTGGAGTGTTGTTAAAGTTGGTGCTGGTGTTTGGGGAATCCATAACCTTTGAAAGAAAGATTTAGGTTAGGATAGATTCAAAGTATATGGAATGATAAGATTCAAGGAACATGAGATGTAAAGAATGTTTTAGTTGCTGGTTCTTGTGTTATATTGCTTAGGTTTTTCAATCGCAGAACAGAACTGCATGGTAGTGTTCCATACAGCTCGGACCTGTATGGGCCACCAACAAAACCTGTTACGCCCCGCTTCCTAGTGTACGGGCAGAGGACGCGATGAGGCCGCTACGTATTTACTGTGAAGTAAATATGCTAAGCGTATCTAAGCAATATAAAAGTAAATGCACAAGAGATAAGATATAATAAAACAACACCTTTATTTATTAACATTCTTTTTATACAATGCATGGAAAAGTAAATACAACTGAAATAAAGCAATGCCTAAACAATGGCATAACAGAAATGGAAAGGTACTGAAATAAAATTGTACAATGAACTAAAGCTCTGGGTCTTCAACGAAATGGTCCAAGTCTTCAGCGCCGGGCTCAATCTCTGACGTGTCCAGATCACCTGATGACATTCAAAGAAGAAAGAAGAGAATGTCGTCAGCGAACAGATCGCTTGGTAAGTCCTAAAGATAAGGGAGAAATAGAATAGACAGAATAAGAAGGTAGCTTTTAAAGTTGTATTATATTGTTATAATATAGTGTTAACGCTGTTGTTTGTATCTTGGTACAGAAGGATGCCAGTTTATACGAGAGGGGTCTTTATATGCTAGAGACCAGGGAAAACGGAATATACAGTACAAGGCTCCATCGATAATACCACGGAACAACGGCATGGCTGTAATTACGTCTTAAATCTTATAGTCTCGTACCACTTTTAACACCTTCCGTACCAGTCTACCCCTTAAACTCCGTGTTATCTTGATTGTATTGTTTGTATTGTAATTATATTGTAACTTGAATTGTATTGTAATATAGATTGTATAATTGGATGACTTACCGAAACCATGATATCAGTAAACGGATGTAACTGTAGAATCAGATAAATGGATATAACTGGAGAATCATGTAAATGGAATGTATATCCATGGTTCGGTTCGGTTCGGTCAAATTGTATAGATTGATAGATTGAATATATGGAATAATGGAATAATGGATTCATGTTGAATTGCAATATTGTAGATTATAGATTGTAGATTGTACATGAATCATATTCAAGTCAGATTATTAAAGAGACTCATCTGAGTCAGACAATTAGAAAAAGTAAATTGATGTCCTGATTGTTTTGATGTTATCGGTAACCGCTGCACATGGGCGGCAGGATTTGTGTCTTTTTCAAAGACGATTTCCGTGTTGATAACACCGTTTGTTAATTGTCTACCTGAGGCTCAAGAGATTGGTCCCTCTTCTCCGTCTCTCTGAGGCTCAAGAGATTGGTCCCTCTTAAACCTATGTTTACTAGAGTCCTTAGAGTAATTTATAGAACTTGAGGGGGTTTTATGTAAAAATACTTTTCTATAGTTTTCAAAATACTCCCCAAGTATTTAGTTATCGTCTTTAGAGTTTTAATAAATGTGGATTTTATACATATGCCATTTCTATTGAGAATAACCTAATTTTCATAATATATGGTATTAAAGTGTAATATTAAACTTGTATGGATTTCATGGTATTTTAATGTAAACCGATTCTTGTGATTTTTGAAAAGAGTTGTAATATTTATATTCTTACAAAATAGATCTTTTAATGTTACATATATATATATGTAAATAATTTTAATATATATTATAATTCTAAAAATCTCATTTTCTTAAGATGTCGTATTTTAAATCTTTCGAGACCGAATACTCTTTGCGGAGGTTTGCATCTCGCACTACTAAGCCCGAGGATGTGCGATAATCTGCACCATCCCGAACGGGTTCCCCAAATGGGTTGTAGCGGCGCTTTGCAAAGATTTGTGGAAAATACTTAATCCTTTAGAAAATGGTTTTATTAATTCATGGTATTTATTTGAAAAGGTGTCGTTTTCCCGTATTCTATGTTCCCGAAAGTATTGTGCTATGTTTCATATTAGTGTGTGAGGAGGTAGGTCATTACCTCATGATCTACTTAAAGGTATAGCAAGTTTATGATGGTTTAAATGTCGCAATGAAACTATATGGTATTTAAATGAAAAAGTACGGTAAAATGGAAATAGCAATTTCTTTTGATATGGAACTTGTTCGATATGATTAGTTAGTGTTTAATAGTCAACATGTAATGGTTTAACAAGATTGTATTAAAGGAAAAGTGAGATTTTAGGAAGAACCGAATCGGAAATCGGATTTGCTCTGATTCCGTCGGGTTTTAGAAATACGTATTTTAGAAAAGAGAAGAGAAAGGGGAAAGTGGGACTTATGGATTTCAAACTTAAAGGAGAGGAAAGGCAGACGAGAGGAGTCGACGGTGCGTCGTTTCGTCGCCGGGATCTCCTAAGATCGTCGTCGGAAGATGGCCGGAAAATTCGCCGGAGCTTCGCCTTTCGCTTCTTCCAAAGTACACTAGGGTTTCTAGGAATTTCTTAAGAGCTGGCTCATAATTTTGGGGTGAGGGGGTAGTGTTTAGGGGTGGTATTTATAGGGTTAGGATAGATGAAGAGTTAAAATGAAAAAATGCGATAAATTGTATTAAAATGTAATAAAAGTGGAGTAATTGTGGTTTTAAAAGAGCTCTGGAAATGGTCTGAGAAAATAAATTATACAGGTGTGTAGGGAATGTGAAAAGACACAATTTTCAAGGTGGGGTCGTCGCCGGAATCGGCCGACTCGGCCGTGACTCGGCCGTGACTCGGTCATTGGCCTGAGTTGGCTGAGTCGAGGCCGAGTTAGCCGTTTTCCGGCCGAGTCTGGCGGCCGGAATCCCCCCCGACGGTTCATCTATCCTCTGACAATGTTCCATTTTTGGGTGTAGTGGGGGTTTTTGTAAGATATGCACGTGTAAACTCTTGGTTTTCTAAAAATTCAAAACAAAATAATATTAAAAATAATGTGGGGTATGGGATTTGAACTCTGGTGGCTTGGTTCAGCAGTGCAAGGTATTACCAATGAGCCACAAGCTTCTTCTTGTAATTAAATTGCTAATTAATTACTTATCTTGTGCTCAGGCAATAAATACCCTTTTAAACAATTTTTAAAAAAAATGTACAAAAATTTGTATAGGAAAATTAGGGTTGTTACACTCTACCCTCCTTATAAAAATTTCGTCCTCGAAATTTGTAAAAGGAAAGTGTAACAGATTTAAGGGAAAGTTTGGTGACTGAAATACTTGATAGTGTATAACAAGAGGATGCAAGGGTTTAAAAATATGAAAAAGACTTACCGGTGTTACTTTGACCTACAGTCTCGGTTTCTACGGCTGCTAATGTGAATGTCTGTCGCCGTGGTATTTTTCATCTAGCTGGAAGCACATTCTGTCCTTGGGGCCTGTCTCTTTGCCCTCGAGGCATGTTCCTCATTGCTTGTTGGAATTGGAGAGTAGGCTGTGCAGGAAATCCACGTGGAGGTGGTGCTGGGAGTGCAGGACGAATTGCGGGAGACTGGATAGCTGGCCGTTGCGGGTAGTTGGTGTGTGTGTGAGCTGAGTTGTGTCTATAAGGACGGTTTCCAATTCCGTGATTGGACGTGCCACAAACTAAGCATATGCATTTTGCGCGCGTACAGTCCTTCCACAAGTGTCCTTCTCTCTTGCAATAAAAGCAAAAATCGGGTCTTGGCTGATCATTGGCTTTTTCCAGTCTTCTGAGTTCAACAGCTGGCCTTGAAGAGGTCCCTCCTGCCATTTGAGTAGCAGGGCGTTTTACTCCGGCAGATTGAGATCTGCCCTTCGCCTTTATCACTGCCTCATAACTGCGGGCAGCAGTCAAAGCATCTTCATGAGTCGAAAATTTCTCTGTGGCTAATGCAGCCTGGATTTTCGCATCCAACCCTTGTTGAAATCGACGGGCTCTGATCTCATCCGTCGGTATCAGGTGTGCCGCAAATCTGTTATGGTCTTGTGTTATCTGTGTAGTATGTGATATTTTAAAAAATTTGAAATATTGTGACATATCTTACCGACTGAGCATGGTGAACAGCATCATACTCATCTACCGACTTGATCCACATAAAACGTTGTTGTAGATGAATAAACTGCTGTTCTATGTCGAACCTGGCAGTCATAGGTAAGTACTTCGCGTCGAACTTATCGCGAAAAGTCTTCCATTCAATGGGCAGATCAAGACGGCTTTCTTCCGCCTTCCACCAGTTCCGTGCATTGTCCGTGAGCTGCAGCTTTGCAACTCGGACCCAAGCTATTTCTGGCACTTGTGCTGCTGCCAGATCATCCTCGATACTTTGTGCCCATTCCCCAGCTTCAAGTGGGCTTCCCTTTCCGGAGAACTGTTTGGGATGCAAAGCTCTGAATTGCTTTATCCCAGGTGCTTCAGTCTCGGGACGGTTCAAGAGCTGCTGCTGTCCCTCAAGGAGGCGGCGAATCGCCTCAAGCAGAACTGTTTGCTCGGTAGGTGGAGCAGGAACAGTAGGTACGATTGGTAGTGGTGGTGGAGTGGTGTTAGAATTGGTGCTGGTGTTGTTTGGGGAAACCATAACCTTTGAAAGAAAGATTTAGGTTAGGACAGATTCAAAGTATATGGAATGATAAGATTCAAGGAATATGAATTATAAAGAATGTTTGAGTTGTTGGTTCTTGTGTTATATTGCTTAGGTTGTTCACGCAGAACAGAACTGCATGGTAGTGTTCCATACAGCACTGACCTGCATGGGCCACCAACAAAACCTGTCACGCCCCGCTTCGTAGTGTACGGGCAGAGAACGCGACGAGGCCGCTACGTATTTACTGTGAAGTAAATACGCTAAGCGTATCTAAGAATTATAAAAGTAAATGCACAAGAGACAAGATATAATAAAATAACAACTTTATTTATTAACATTCTTTTTGTACATTGCATGGAAAAGTAAATACAACTGAAACAAAGCAATGCCTAAACAATGGCATAACAGAAATGGAAAGGTACTGAAATAAAAGTGTACAATGAACTAAATCTTTGGGTCTTCAACGAAATGGTCCAAGTCTTCAGCGCTGGGCTCAATCTCTAACGTGTCCAGATCACCTGATGACATTCAAAGAAGAAAGAAGAGAATGTCGTCAGCGAACAGATCACTCGGTAAGTCCCAAAGATAAGGGAGAAATAGAATAGACAGAATAAGAAGGTAGCTTTTGAAGTTGTATTATATTGTTATAATGTGGTGTTAACGCTGTTGTTTGTATCTTGGTACAGAAGGATGCCAGTGTATACAAGAGGAGTCTCTATATGCTAGAGATCAGGGAAAACAGAATATAGAGTACAAAGCTCCGTCGATAATACCGCGGAACAATGGCATGGCTGTAATTACATCTTAAATCTTCCAGTCTCGTGCCACTTTTAACGCCTTCCGTACCAGTCTACCTCTTAAACCCCGTGTTATCTTGATTGTATTGTTTGTATTGTAATTGTATTGTGACTTGAATTGTATTGTAATATAGATTGTATAAATGGATGACTTACCGAAACCCTGATATCAGTAAACGGATGTAACTGTAGAATAAGATAAATGGATGTAACTGGAGAATCATGTAAATGGAATGTATATCCTTGGTTCGGTCGGTCAAATTGTATAGATTGATAGATTGAATATATGGAATAATGGATTCATGGATTCATGTTGAATTGTAATATTGTAGATTATAGATTGTAGATTGTACTTGAATCATATTCAAGTCAGATTATTAAAGAGACTCATCTGAGTCAGACAATTAGAAAAAGTAAATTGAAGTCCTGATTGTTTTGATATTATCGGTAACCGCTGCACATGGGCGGCGGGATTTGTGTCTTTTTCAAAGACGATTACCATGTTGATAACACCGTTTGTTAATTGTCTACCTTAGATAGGCAAGTACCCACTTCTCCGGCTCCTTGAGGCTCAAGAGATTGGCCCCGCTTAAACCTATGTTTACTAGAGTCCTTAGGGTAATTTATAGAACTTGAGGGGGTTTTATGTAAAAATACTTTTCTATAGTTTTCAAAATACTCCCCAAGTATTTAGTTATCGTCTTTAGAATTGTAATAAATGTGTATTTTATACATATGCCATTTCTATTGAGAATAACCTAATTTTCATAATATATGGTATTAAAGTGTAATATTAAACTTATATGGATTTCATGGTATTTTAATGTAAACTGATTCTTGTGATTTTTGAAAAGAGTTGTAATATTTATGTTCTTACAAAATAGATCTTTTAATGTTACATATATATATATATTTATGTAAAAATAATTTTAATATATATATATTATAATTCTAAAAAATTCTAAAAATCTCATTTTCTTAAGATGTCGTATTTTAAATCATTTGAGACCGAATGTTCCTTGTGGAGGTCTGCATCTCGCACTACTAAGCCTAAGGATGTGCGATAATCCGCACCATCCCGAACGGGTTCCCCAAATGGGTTGTAGCGGCGCTTTGCAAAGATTTGTGTAAAATACTTAATCCTTTAGAAAATGGTTTTATTAATTCATGGTATTTATTTGAAAATGTATCGTTTTCCCGTATTCTATATTCCTGAAAGTATTGCGCTATGTTGGATATGAGTGTGTTAGGAGGTAGGTCATTACCTCGTGATCTATTTAAAGGTATAGTAAGTTTATGATCGTTTAAATGTCGAAATGAAACTATATGGTATTTAAATGAAAAAGTACGGTAAAATGGAGATAGCATTTTCTTTTGATATGGAACTTGTTCAATATGATTAGTTAGTGTTTAATAGTCAACATGTAATGGTTTAACAAGATTGTATTAAAGGAAAAGTGAGATTTTAGGAAGAACCGAATCGGAAATCGGATTTGGTCTGATTCCGTAGGGTTTTAGAAATACGTATTTTAGAAAAGAGAAGAGAAAGGGGAAAGTGGGACTTATGGGTTTCAAACTTAAAGGAGAGGAAAGGCAGACGAGAGAAGTCGACGGTGCGTCGTTTCGTCACCGGGATCTCCTAGGATCGTCGTCGGAAGATGGCCGGAAAATTCGCCGGAGCTTCGCCTTTCGCTTCTTCCAAAGTACACTAGGGTTTCTAGGAATTTCTTGAAAGTTAGCTCAGAATTTTGGGATGAGGAGGTAGTTTTTAGGGGCGGTATTTATAGGGTTAGGCTAGGGTTAGGGTAGATGAAGAGTTAAAATGAAAAAATATGATAAATTGTATTAAAAATGTAATAAAAGTGGAGTAATTGTGGTTTTAAAAGAGCTCTGGAAATGGTCTAAGGAAATAAATTATACAGGTGTGTAGGGAATGTGAAAAGACACAATTTTCATGTTGGGGTCGTCGCCGGAATCGGCCGACTCGGCCGTGACCCGGCCATGACTCGGTCGGTGGCTTGAGTTGGCCGAGTCGAGGCCTTGTTGGCCGATTTCCGGCCGAGTCAGGCGGCCAGAATCCCCCCCGACGGTTCATCTATCCTCTGGCAATGTTACATTTTTAGGTGTAGTGGGGTTTTTGTGAGATATGCACGTGTAAACTCTTGGTATTCTAAAAATTCAAAACAAAATAATATTAAAAATAATGTGGGGTATGGGATTTGAACTCTGGTGGCTTGGTTCAGCAGTGCAAGGTATTACCAATGAGCCAAAAGCTCATTCTTGTAATTAAATTGCTAATTAATTACTTATCTTGTGCTCAGGCAATAAATACCCCTTTAAACAATTTTGAAAAAAAATTTACAAAAATTTGTATAGGAAAATTAGGGTTGTTACACTTTACCCTCCTTATAAAAATTTCGTCCTCGAAATTTGTAAAAGGGAAGTGTAACAGATTTAAGGAAAAGTTTGGTGACTGAAGTACTTGATAGTGTATAACAAGAGGATGCAAGGGTTTAAAAATATGAAAAAAGCTTACCGGTGTTAGTTTGACTTATAGTCTCGGTTTCGACGGCTGCTAATGTGAATGTCTGTCGCCGTGGTATATTCCTTCTAGCTAGAGGCACATTCTGTCCTTGGGGCCTGACTCTCTGCCCTCAAGGCATGTTCCTCATTGCTTGTTGGAATTGGCGAGTAGGCTTTGCAATCCATGTGGAGGTGGTGCTGGTAGTGCAGAACGAGTTGCAAGAGCCTGGATAGCTGGCCGTTGCGGGTAGTTGGTGTGTGTGTGAGCTGAGTTGTGTCTATAAGGACGGTTTCCAATTCTGTGATTGGACACGCCATAAACCAAGCATAGGCCTTTTGCGCGCCTGTAGTCCTTCCACAAGTGTCCTTCCCTCTTGCAATAAAAGCAAAAATCGGGTCTTGGCTGATCATTGGCTTCTTCCAGTCTTCTGAGTTCAACAGCTGGCCTTGAAGAGGTCCCTCCTGCCATTTGACTGGCAAGACGTTTCACTCCAGCAGATTGAGGTCTGCCCCTCCCCTTTATCACCGCCTCATAACTGTGGGCGGCTGTCAGAGCATCTTCATAAGTCGAAAATTTCCATGTGGCTAATGCAGCCTGGATTTCCGTATCCATCCCTTGCTGAAATCGACGGGCTCTGATCTCATCCGTCGGTATCAGGCGTGCCGCAAATCTGTTACGGTCTTGTGTTAACTGTGTAGTATGTGATATTTTAAAATTTTTGAAATATTGTGACATATCTTACCGACTGAGCATGGTGAACTCAGCGTCATACTCATCTACAGACTTGATCCATATAGAACCTTGTTGTAGATGAATAAACTGCTGTTCCATGTCGAACCTGGCAGTCACAGGGAAGTACTTCGCGTCGAACTTATCGCGAAAAGTCTTCTATTCAATGGGCTGATCAAGACGGCTTTCTTCTGCCTTCCACCAGTTCCGTGCATTGTCCGTGAGCTGCAGCTTTGCAACTCGGACCCAAGCTATTTCTGGCACTTGTGCTGCTGCCAGATCATCCTCGATACTTTGTGCCCATTCCTCAGCTTCAAGTGGGCTTCCCTTTCCGGAGAACTGTTTGGGATGCAAAGCTCTGAATTGCTTTATCCCAGGTGCTTCAGTCTCGGGACGGTTCAAGAGCTGCTGCTGTCTCTCAAGGAGGCTGAGGATCGCCTCAAGCAGAACTGTTTGATCGGTGGGTGGAGCAGGAATAGTAGGTATGATTGGTAGTGGTGGTGGAGTGTTGTTAAAGTTGGTGCTGGTGTTTGGGGAATCCATAACCTTTGAAAGAAAGATTTAGGTTAGGATAGATTCAAAGTATATGGAATGATAAGATTCAAGGAACATGAGATGTAAAGAATGTTTTAGTTGCTGGTTCTTGTGTTATATTGCTTAGGTTTTTCAATCGCAGAACAGAACTGCATGGTAGTGTTCCATACAGCTCGGACCTGTATGGGCCACCAACAAAACCTGTTACGCCCCGCTTCCTAGTGTACGGGCAGAGGACGCGATGAGGCCGCTACGTATTTACTGTGAAGTAAATATGCTAAGCGTATCTAAGCAATATAAAAGTAAATGCACAAGAGATAAGATATAATAAAACAACACCTTTATTTATTAACATTCTTTTTATACAATGCATGGAAAAGTAAATACAACTGAAATAAAGCAATGCCTAAACAATGGCATAACAGAAATGGAAAGGTACTGAAATAAAATTGTACAATGAACTAAAGCTCTGGGTCTTCAACGAAATGGTCCAAGTCTTCAGCGCCGGGCTCAATCTCTGACGTGTCCAGATCACCTGATGACATTCAAAGAAGAAAGAAGAGAATGTCGTCAGCGAACAGATCGCTTGGTAAGTCCTAAAGATAAGGGAGAAATAGAATAGACAGAATAAGAAGGTAGCTTTTAAAGTTGTATTATATTGTTATAATATAGTGTTAACGCTGTTGTTTGTATCTTGGTACAGAAGGATGCCAGTTTATACGAGAGGGGTCTTTATATGCTAGAGACCAGGGAAAACGGAATATACAGTACAAGGCTCCATCGATAATACCACGGAACAACGGCATGGCTGTAATTACGTCTTAAATCTTATAGTCTCGTACCACTTTTAACACCTTCCGTACCAGTCTACCCCTTAAACTCCGTGTTATCTTGATTGTATTGTTTGTATTGTAATTATATTGTAACTTGAATTGTATTGTAATATAGATTGTATAATTGGATGACTTACCGAAACCATGATATCAGTAAACGGATGTAACTATAGAATAAGATAAATGGATGTAACTGGAGAATCATGTAAATGGAATGTATATCCATGGTTCGGTTCGGTCAAATTATATAGATTGATAGATTGAATATATGGAATAATGTATTTATGTTGAATTGTAATATTGTAGATTATAGATTGTAGATTGAACTTGAATCATATTCAAGTCAGATTATTAAAGAGACTCATCTGAGTCAGACAATTAGAAAAAGTAAATTGAAGTCCTGATTGTTTTGATATTATCGGTAAACGCTGCACATGGGCGGCAGGATTTGTGTCTTTTTCAAAGACGATTACCGTGTTGATAACACCGTTTGTTAATTGTCTGCCTTAGATAGGCAAGCACCCACTTCTCCGGCTCCCTGAGGCTCAAGAGATTGGTCCCGCTTAAACCTATGTTTACTAGAGTTCTTAGGGTAATTTATAGAACTTGAGGGGGCTTTATGTAAAAATAATTTTGTGTAGTTTTCAAAATACTCCCCAAGTATTTAGTTATCGTCTTTAGAGTTGTAATAAATGTGGATTTTGTACATATGCCATTTCTATTGAGAATAACCTAATTTTCATAATATATGGTATTAAAGTGTAATATTAAACTTGTATTGATTTCATGGTATTTTAATGTAAACTGATTCTTGTGATTTTTGAAAAGAGTTGTAATATTTATATTCTTACAAAATAGATCTTTTAATGTTACATATATATATATTTATATTTATATAAAAATAATTTTAATATATATATTATAATTCTAAAAATATCATTTTCTTAAGATGTCGTATTTTAAATCTTTCGAGACCGAATGCTCCCTTTGGAGGTCTGCATCTCGCACTACTAAGCCCGAGGATGTGCGATAATCCGCACCATCCCGAACGGGTTCCCCAAATGGGTTGTAGCGGCGTTTTGCAAAGATTTGTGTAAAATACTTAATCCTTTAGAAAATGGTTTTATTAATTCATAGTATTTATTTGAAAAGGTGTCGTTTTCCCATATTCTATGTTCTCGAAATTATTGTGCTATGTTGCATATGAGTGTGTGAGAAAGTAGGTCATTATCTCGTGATCTACTTAAAGGTATAGCAAGTTTATGATGGTTTAAATGTCGAAATGAAACTATATGGTATTTAAATGAAAAAGTACGGTAAAATGGAAATAGCAATTTCTTTTGATATGGAACTTGTTCAATATGATTAGTTAGTGTTTAATTGTGAACATGTAATGGTTTAACAAGATTGTATTAAAGGAAAAGTGAGATTTTAGGAAGAACCGAATCGGAAATCGGATTTGCTCCGATTCCGTCAAGTTTTAGAAATACGTATTTTAGAAAAGAGTGGAGAAAGGGGAAAGTGGGACTTACGGGTTTCAAACTTAAAGGATAGAAAGGGGAAACGAGAGGAGTCGACGGTGCGTCGTTTCGTCGCCGGGATCTCCCAGGATCGTCGTCGGAAGATGGCCGGAAAATTCGCCGGAGCTTCGCCTTTCGCTTCTTCCAAAGTACACTAGGGTTTCTAGGAATTTTTTGAGAGTTGGCTCAGAATTTTGGGGTGAGGGGGTAGTGTTTACGGGGGGTATTTATAAGATTAGGCTAGGGTTAAGGTAGATGACGAGTTAGAATGAAAAAATGTGATAAATTGTATTAAAAATGTAATAAAAGTGGAGTAATTGTGGTTTTAAAAGAGCTCTGGAAATGATCTGAGGAAATAAATTATACAGGTGTGTAGGGAATATGAAAAGACACAATTTTCATGTTGGGGTCGTCGCCGGAATCGGCCGACTCGGCCGTGACTCGGTCGAAGGCCTGAGTTGGCCGGGTCGAGGCCAAGTTGGCCGATTTCCGGCCGAGTCAGGCGGCCGGAATCCCCCCCGAAGGTTCATCTATCCTCTTGCAATGTTATATTTTTGGGTGTAGTGGAGTTCTTGTGAGATATGCACGTGTAAACTCTTGGTATTCTAAAAATTCAAAACAAAATAATATTAAAAATAATATGGGATATGGGATTTGAACTCGGGTGGCTTGGTTCAGCAGTGCAAGGTATTTCCAATGACCTACAATCTCCTTCTTAGAATCAAATTGATAATTAATTACTTATCTTGTTCTCAGGCAATAAATACCTCTTTAAACAATTTAGAAAAAAATTATACAAAAATTTGTATTGGAAAATTAGGGCTGTTACAAAAGTAATGTGTGACTGTAGACTTGAGGGTTTAGGGGACAAGTTTGGAGTCCTTGTAGCCTAAGACTTTCCAACTTTATGAGCCGTGGGGGTCTCATAAAGACTTTTCTCCATACGAGTCGAGAGGATCCCGTAGGTGTACTTTCTTCTTAGGAATCGTGAGGATTCCTAAGTGTGTATTTTCTCTTGAGAGTCGTAAGGATCTCACGAGAGAATTTTTCCCCCTTACAAGTCGAGAGGACTCGTAAGTGGTTGTTTCTCTCCTTGTCGAGATTCAACTTTGGAGAGTGTGGCCCATGAATAGTATGCAATGGCCCATCTTGGACCAACTTGCAGGGCCCCGGTACTTAGGAAACATGTCCTTATCCCCATTGCCTAAGGGTTTCCCCTACGAGTCGAGACGAATCGAGGGATTATTGGTTGACTTGATTCCGAGACGGAGCATTGTTCCGGCGGGGAGGTCATTGGTTGACCTATTTCCGAGACGAAGCATTGCTCGGGCGGGGAGGTCATTGGTTGACTTGTTTCCGAGACGGAGCATTGCTCCGGCGGGGAGGTCATTGGTTGACTTGTTTCCGAGATGCATCATTGCTGTTGCAGGGAGGTCATTGGTTGACTCTAGGTTGTATGTGAACCATAGAGTCTTGGATCTGGGGACTTTGCCGTAGCTCCAAATGGTGATGTCGCGTCCGTATCCTGCTGGAATGAGGAGGAACGTCGTTGTTGGTCTCCAGGCTGTAGATGTGGTCGTCGAGATTTGGAACTAGGGACTTTACCATGGATCAGCTTCGTTGCGACTCTGAGATCGGTTGTTGACGTCACGTTTGCATCTAGTTGGAGTGAGAAGAAACGCCGTTGTTGATCTTTAGGCTATAGATGTGGTCGTCGAGATTTGGAATTAGGGACTTTGCCATGACTTCGCTTCGTTGCGACTCTGAGGTCGGTTGTTGACGTCACGTCTACATCCGGTTGGAGTGAGAAGAAACGCCGTTGTTGATCTTTAGGCTGTAGATGTGGTCGTCGAGATTTGACTTCCTATTTGACGCAGCCCGGTGGGGAAATGTAGTTCCCTTTTCGCTTATGCCCATGGATTGTATACAAGGGTCACTATGGACTTACCTGCAGGGCAAAAGTTTCATTTCATTTTTTTTTGTTTTCTTTCCGCGATGCTCTATCATTTCAGCTTTTTATATTGCGAAAGTCTTGATTGCCCAATCATTTCGGCTATTTTTTCGCGGTGCCCAATCATTTCGGCTGTTTTTCTTTTTCTTTACTCGCTGCTTTTTATTGCGAGTTGCCTAATCATTTCGTCTATTTTTATATACATATATTTTACTCGCTGATTTTTGTTGCGAGTTGGCCTATCATTTCGGCTATTTTTATATGTCTTTTTGGCTCGCTGATTTTGTTGCGAGTATGGACTTGAGCTCTTATACCAATCTTAGCATCGGTATCGCTGCGACTGGAATATTGCCAGGAGCGAATCATCACTTGCCGTGAAAGGACTTGGAATTTGTTGTCTATTTAGGCATCAGTATCACTGCTATTAGGACGTTGCTAGCAGCGAATCATCATTTGTCTTTGCCGCTATTGAACAAAGGTGGCTTAGTAGACAGGGTTAGGGAGCCGACGACTAAGGTTTTTGACTTCATGAGCCGTAAGGGTCTCATAAAGGTATTTCTCCCTACGAGTTGTGAGGATCTCGTAGGTGTAATTTCTCTTTAGGAATCGTGAGAATTCTTTAGTGCGTCTTCTCTTATAAGTCGTAGGGATCTTACAAGAGTGTTTTCTTCTTATAAGTCGAGAAGACTTACATGTGTCGTTCACCACATGAGAACATTTCGCGCCATTGGTGGAACTTGGTAGGGAGACGTTTATTTGTGCCTGTGGATTGTATACACGGGTCAATAGTAAACCATTTATAGGGAAATATGGGGAATGTGATGGCTTAAGAACAAGTTCAAATCTCTGTAGCTTAAGGTTTTTGAATCCTATGAGCTGTGAGGGTCTCATAGGTGGGCATTCTTCTTACAAGTCATGAGGATTTTGTAAGTGTAATTTCTCCTTAGGGATCGTGAGGATTCCTAAGTGTTTTACTTCTTTGTGAGTCGTAAGAATCTCACGCGGGTATTTTCTCCTTACAAGGTCGAGAGGACCCTGCAAGTGTACAGGAAATTTTTTACGAGTCTGCGCCCTTTCGGGTTTTCACAAACTCGCCGGTAGCCCTGCTGTTTTTACTCACGGAGCCCTTTCGGGTTTTCATCCGTGCCCATTTAGCTTATGGACGAACCCTTTTTTTTGCCGCGTTAGCTTAAAGATGCTGCGGTTCGTAGTAGTTTAAAGACGTTTCGGTCCGTAGCTAGTTTCAGGACATTGCGGTCCATTGTTAGTTTAGGGACGTTTTGGTCCGTAGCTAGTTTCAGGACAATGCGGTCCATTGTTAGTTTAGGAACGTTTCGGTCCGTTGTTAGTTTAAGTACATTACGGCTTATAGTTAGTTTAGGGACATTTCGGTCCATAGTTAGTTTAAGGACATTACGGTCCGTTGTTAGTTTAAGGACGTCACGGTCCGTTGTTAGTTTAAGGACGTTGCGGTCCGTTGTTAGTTTAGAGACGTTCAGTCCGTTGCTAGTTTTCTGCGGTGAAGTTTTGCCGGATAGCACTTACAGAGTTTGGTACTCAGGAAGACAGTGAGCGGACACAAGCGTCGTCATCTATCATTAACCTGGACTGTGACTCGTTAGGCATAGTATTTCTTAAGGAACCGGCCGTTTATTGGCCGGAAGGGTCTTTCGCCATGCATATCCATGAGCAAGTAAGACCCACCTTAGTAGACTTTTTCTATGATGTACGGGTCCTCATAGTTTGGCTCGAATTTCCCCCGTTTGGCGTGATTGGGGATCATAGGTCTTTTAACAACTAGCATGAGTTCGCCTTGGCGGAATGTTCTCGTCCTAGTCAATCTTTCTTATGAGCGCGTCATCCTTACTTTGTAAGCTTCTAGGTTTTGCTGCGCCATGAGACGAGTTTCATCGAGGGCGTCGAGCTCCTCAAGCTGAAGATGAGCATTCTCTTCATCTGTTAGT
Organism: Agapanthus africanus; assembly: GCA_030015575.1. NCBI lineage: Eukaryota > Viridiplantae > Streptophyta > Magnoliopsida > Asparagales > Amaryllidaceae > Agapanthus > Agapanthus africanus. Next base: position 605,243,656 of record CM057342.1, on the reverse strand, counting down.
TTGTAATGAACCGCCACTCGTAGAGAGGGTAGCTCTATCTCCAAGGGGAGTACTGCTTTCATGTCGAATACCAATGCATACGGTGTTGTATTCTTGGCCGTTTTGAACGTAGTTCGATACACCCAGAGAGCTTCATGCAGTCTCTCGTGCCAATCCTTTTTATTTTTGGACACCGTCTTCTTTATGATCTTTGTCAAGGTTTTGTTGAAAGCCTCAGTTAGGCCGTTAGCTCGGGGTTATAGACCGAAGAGTATCTCCAGTCTATGTTATGCTGCTGTGCGAAGCGGCTGATGTTGTAACTTCTGTAGGCCGGCCCGTTATCGGAGATAATCCGTCGCGGAGTGCCGAACCGATAGATGACGTGTGTCTTGAAGAAATGGAGGATGTTCTCCGTCTTCACTTCTATTAGCGGTATGGCTTCTGCCCACTTAGAGAAGTAACCAGTTGTTGCCAATATGAACCGATGTCCTTTGGATGACGCTGGTTCGATGGGCCCAATTATGTCGATTCTCCACATTTCGAACGGCCAGCTGGCCATAGTTGGGTGTAGCGGGTTTGGATGCTAGTGGATAAAGTCTCTATGAATTTCGCACGAGTGGAACTGCTTCGCGTATTCGAGACAGTCCTGAATCATCGTGGGCCAATAATAGCCTATTCTTTTGATCTTCAGCTTCATTTTTGGCCCGGCTTGATGAGAACCGCAGAGCCCGTCGTGAGTTTCTTGGACTACTTTCCTTGCTTCTTCCGGTCCCAGGCATCTCAGCCACAGAGAGTCGAACGATCTCTTATAAAGAGTATCATTGACGAAGGCGAAAGATAGAGCTCGTCTCATGAGCTGATGTCTTGAGGATGCATCTTCCGGTGTTTGACAGGATTTGAAGTAGTCTATAATGACTTGTCTCCAATCCTCAGCCTTTTCTTGGTCCTCTATTTGTAGGGCTGTTTGCTTGGTTTCTTTCTTTTCCTCAGACGACTCCGAAGATATTTCTGCTGGTGCAAGAACCCGATGGGTTCGCACAACGATTCTTACATCATCAAGGTTTTCGTCAGCCAGTTCTTTAGCGAGTTTGGCTAATGCGTCTGCTTTGCTATTTTCTGTACGCGGTATGTTTTCTAGGGCGTAGGAAGGAATTTGAGTCAGCAGTTGTTGTACTCTCTCGCTGTACTTTACCAACTCTGGTTTACACGTTTGATAGTCGCCGTTTACTTGACTAACGACCAGCTGGGAGTTTCCATATATGAGGAGATCTTCAATTCCCATGTTGACAGCGATCTCAAGACCTGCTATCAAAGCCTCATATTCTGCTTCATTGTTTGTCCTTGGCTCTGTTAAGGAAAAGGCAAAGTGCATTATCTCTCCTTGTGGAGTCACGAAGATGAGGCCTACCCCAGATTTGATTATGGGGGAGGTGTGCTTTCGCTTCTTCATGGAAGATGCCCCATCGAAGTAGAGTTCCCATCGGGTATCACTCCCTCCTGTCTCCCCATCGATCGTGTCAAACGTGTGCTCTTATGGAAATTCGCAATTTAGGGGTGAATCGGTAGGTATTGGGTGCTCAGCAAGGAAGTCGGCGATGGCCTGGCTTTTCACTGCCTTGAGAGGTCGGTATGTTATCGAGAATTCCATTAAGAGTAAGGCCCATTTAGCGAGCCGTCCCGTTAGTATGGCTCTTGACATCAAATATTTGAGAGGATCCACTTTTGATATGAGATGGGCCTCATGCGCCAAAGCATAATGCCGAAGCTTCGTTATCGCGAAGATTAACGCCAGGCAGTGTTTTTCGATAGGGGAGTAGTTGTTTTCTGCCCCCGGTAGAACTCGACTCAGGTAATAGAGGGCTCTCTCCTTCCCTTGGTCGTTTTCCTGTGCCCATAGCGCGTTTAAGGAATCTTCAAGGTTGGTTGTGTACAGGATGAGGGGCTTTCCCTTGACCGGAGCGGTCAGTACCGGTGGGTTCTGCAGATATTGCTTAATTTCGCCCAGTGCGCTTTGGCATTTACGATCCCAAACGAACGGGGTCCCCTTCTTCATTAGATGGTTGTAGGGACGACACTTGCCGGAGAGGTTGACTTGGAGTTTGACACCTGTTTAGGCATCTGCATCGCTACAACTGGGATATTGCCAAGAGCGACTCGTCATTTGCCCCTATCGATTTGGACAAAGGTGGCTTAGTAGACAGGGTTAGGACTCTGTCGATTAAGACTTTTGACTTTATGAGCCGTAAGGGTCTCATAAAGGGTTTTCTCCCTATGAGTTGTGAGGATCTCGTAGGCATATTTTCTCCTTAAGAATCGTGGGGATTCCTATGTGATGTCTTCTCTTGTAAGTCTTAAGGATCTTCCAAGAGTGTTTTCTCCTTATAAGTCGAGAGGACCAACAAGTGTTATTCACCATATGGGGACATTTCTTTCCATTTGTAAAACTTGGTAAAGAAATATTTATTCGTGTCCATGCCTGTAGGGCAATTTGAGAGATATGACGGCTTAAGAACAGGTCTAGATCCCTGTAACTTAAGGCTTTTGAATCCTATGAGCCATGAGGGTCTCACAGGGGGATTCTCCTCATGAGTCATGAGGATCTTGTAACTGTATTTAATTTAACGAGGTTGCGCCCTTCTGGGTTTTCACAAGCTCGCCGGCAGTCCTGCTGTTTTTACTCACGGCGCCCTTTCGGGTTTTCATCCGTGCCCATCTTGTTTGCGGACGTAACGTTTTTTTAACGAGATTGTGCCCTTCCGGGTTTTCACAAGCTCGCCGGCAGTCCTGCTGTTTTTACTCACGACGCTTTTTTGGGTTTTCATCCGTGCCAATTTTGCTTGTGAACATACCGCTTTTTTGAGCGGGGCATTCCACTAGATTGTGGGACCTGTTTGTAGGCCCAATATCCTTCCTGTGTTTTGAGAAGAAAGGACCATTCTACATAGAGATTCTTCCACCAGTGAGGAATATGCCTCCTGTGTATATCTCGGGGGGAACGAGTACCCACACCGTCGCTATTTCGGCGATAGGTTGCTTCAGAGCCGCTTATTTTTGTTTAGCGTAGGAGACAAACTCCATCTCGCCTCCACTTTTTTTTACTCGTCATCATCGGATGAGAAAGAGTCTTGACCCATTTGATCCAATCGAGCCATTTTATCCATGAGATCTTGGAAGGTCGGGAACGCCTTTGAATTTGGTCAAGTGTGGCTATGAGCATTCCCATGGCAGCAACTTCATCGATGCATTGCTTGTATTTGACCAGAGATTTTGCCATCGGGTAATATATTGAACCCAAGTCTCATTCGGTCTAACCCTTTCGTTGACCAGCGCCGTCATGGTAGTATGTTCATTCTCATTAGCGAATCCCTGACAGAAGAGCATATCCATCTCGTCGAAGGTATTCACGGAGTCATTCAGGAGTTCTGCATACCATTCGAAGGCAATACACGCCAGACAGCTGACGAACTGTCAGAAGAGAAGTATATCATTCTCTCCAGTGTTACCGCACATGGATTTAAATCGCATGATGTGCTAGTGATGATTCCCGGTTCCTTTGTATATGTGGAGTCGGAAGTATGTATTTTGGCGGGTATTGTATTTAATCATAGCACGCCGGATACGGTCGACCAGTCTTGATTGGCCTATTTAAGGCTTCACTGGCATAGTGAGTTTTGACTTGCAGAGCGATATATGTATCCAGCTTTTCTTTTAGGAATCATTCACTCTTCAGCCGTTGATGAGGTTTGTAGAGGATTTGAAATGCCATTCTTGTCTTTTAAGACCGACTACCGGCGGTTCATCTGCCAGTGGTTCCGATTGAACCATCATTCCAGCTATATTCTGAATCAGAAGGGCCATTTGGTTCCTTTTAGTGGTCATTTTCTGTCGTTTTTGCATCTCCCTTTTTCAGAGCGTGCTTTAGGAAATCAATATCCGACTCCTTCTCTATTCTTTCTTCAGGCGCGTCCTCAGGATTTTCCTTAGGTGACGGATTAGCGAGTACTGCTGCCTGAGCAAACATCTCCCGTAGCTTTTCACGTTGCAGTTGAACCTTTGTCGGGGACCGAGTTTGAGGTCGGTCACAAGTAGAAGATTGAACTTCGTCTTTGGAATTCATCACATAGACTATGTGAGCTACCATGCGCCCAGGCTTGGGGTGTTTGGAGTTTTGGCTTTTGGAGTTTGCCTCGGGCACTTGACCTTTATTAGGCCTCTCTTTTGATGAGAAGCCGATTCGGTTTTGGGAGGAACCGCTGTATCAGGATCCGTCTTGGGATGAGTCCCACGCTTCCACACTTTATATATAGATGAAGAAAGTTGTTTTAGGGAGCGAGCTGGTTTCTGCTCTCGTGGGATCTCCATGGGCTACGAAGATTTCTTCAATATTGCGGTGGGAGAATTTTGTCTGACCCTTCACAACAGTTTGAAGCTATTCCCGGTTGGAACAACAACATTCACCACTGGGGCTGAAACAGGACCATATGGAGAACTGCTCCCAGCTCATTTTGTATGATGTCGATATCGACGTCGACCGTTTCTTACGGCCGGGATTTGATTAGCCTCAGGATTTTGCCGAGAATGCCCTATGTTTCCTTTGAGAGCTTAAATATTCTGCCCCCTGCGTCGACCTTGGTCCTTGGCAAAGCTGCAACCCTGTTTCCTTTGAGAGCATATCTGGTGTCAGTTGTTTGAGGACTAATTTCGTTGGCAAAACTGCAATTTGGGGAACCAGCCTGTGGAAGACAGACTTCCTTTGGGCTTCCTCCGTTGGCATTGAGGCACCGAGGGTGGGAGGTGGGAGTATCAAAGAGAATCCCGTTGATTTCCTGAAGAGCCGGATTGTAGAGATTTGAGGCTGCAAGTGACCCGTACTTGACTCTACCGGATATAACAGAGCCTGAGTTGCTAGGATGGAAGCAAACGCCATTCTTTATAGAGACAAAACACCGGCTTCAGTATCCCATCACCCAAGGGCAACCACAAACATATATATCGCGATTATTTGATAGCGGAAAAACACGACACACAAAGTGTGGAGTGGAAAGAGGAAAAGGTCCCACCGGGCGTGCCAGAATCTGTTTATCGCCGAAAAACGCGACCGGGACGTTTAGGACGTCTGGCCTGAATTTTGAGGGCAGATGCTATTTGGGTTTATCCGTTCATCTCTCCAAAGATACCAAGTTGATTTATGACACCATATATCGGAGGTTTGAACAGATGCGGCCGATGTAGCAGACTTTGTCAGATTCCCCTCGTTTACGAATGGTTTTTGATTGTGGGGACGCTCTTCCCTGCAGGCGCAAGCCCTTGCAGTTAATTACGTAACCACTTTCTCCCGTTCCAGATGTTCACTTCGTGTCGTATGTGTTTGTTTTATTTTTGGTTGCCCGGTGGATTGTATACGGAGACTAATTTGTGTTGTCTCCCGTAGAGCGGGGATTAGTCCAAATCCGTATTTTCTTAGATTTGGGTTTGGTTTGATTTAAAAATCATTAATCTCATTTGAGATTAAGATCAACTTAAATGTTTGTTAAGGATACGTTACTCTGATATTAGACTATGATCTGCTTAACGGTGGTTCAGGATCACTTTTAATCCAACGAAAGAGCATTTAGGCTCTATCGTTTTAGTTTAAGGACATTACGGTCCATTGGGTTTAAGGACATCATAATCCATGTTTAATGACATCATAGTCCATAGAGTTTAGTTTAGGGATGTTGCGGTCCATTGGGTTTAAGGACATTATAGTCCATGTTTAAGGACATCATAGTCCATAGAGTTTAGTTTAGGGACTTTGTGGTTCATTGGGTTTAAGGACATCATAGTCCATGGAATTTAGTTTAGGGACGTTACAGTCCATACAGTTTAGTTTAGGGACGTTGCGGTCCATTGGGTTTAAGGACATCATAGTCCATGTTTAAGGACATTATAGTCCATAGAGTTTAGTTTAGGGATGTTGCGGTCCATTAGGTTTAAGGACATAATAGTCCATAGAGTTTAAGGATATCATAGTCCATAGAGTTTTGGCTCATCAATTTAGGGGTGAACCAAGAGTTATTGGTTATTGGGACCCTCCACCTCTCTGAAAACGTTGAAGAATTACAACGACATGTATCAGATGTGTGAAGAGATGTACCCTTGAACCACATTTCAGATTGAGGAATTACCACTCCTGAGCATAGAGGCTTGGTTTAATCTCAGGAAGGACTTAACCAATTTGAGGTTGAAGTTGGTTTCTTAATATATTTTCAGCGATCATGTGCCCCCACGTGATAATTTGAGGCGGTGTTAAACACTGGAATTTGAGAGTGCTCACGTGTCATACGTGATGCTTTTAAAGGTGGTGTTGTCCGCTTGGTTTTTTTCCCCATCTTTATATAATTGTTAAACACTTTACCCTTGTGGTCATCACGTGTGAGCACGTGAGGCGCCTTCAAAATGTGAGCGCTGTCTTTGGAATTTCCCCCATTTTTATATTAGTTTTAAACAATTGTTTGGGGGTCACATGGGAACACGTGAGGCGCCCAAAATTGAAACTCTCTTGGGTTTATTCCTCTTTTCCTTTTGAAAGCGCTAAGCACTATTAGGGGGTCACGTGGGATCACGTGAGGCGCCCTAAAATAGGAACTGTCTTGGGTTTATTCCCCCTTTCCTCTTGAAAGTGCTAAGAACTATTAAGGGGTCATGTGGGATCACGTGACTCGATGTCAGTTGTTTCTTTTTGTTCCTCAGAGATGCTCACGTGGGAACACGCGATCTTTGTTACGTAGTGTTGAGCTCTAATGAATCACCGGGCTGTTCTTCTATGGTTCTGAGGAATCAAGTTCTCCTTTTGTTCTTTGCAGAGATTAAATTCTTTTTAAAGGGTTAGACCCTAGTTTCAGATGAATTAAATTCCCATATGTTTTGTGAGAGTTAAATTCCTTTTGAACTCAGTTCTTCCTATAGGTTTTTGAATCTGCATGATAGAATCTTCCCGATGAGAATTAAATTCTCAACTTGTGAGGAGATATGCTTCTGCAGATCTCAAACAGAGGAAGAATTAAGTTCTTTGAGAAGAGTTAAACTCTTGGTTTGAGAATTAAATTCTTCTTTTGTTTTATGAGATCTTTTGGGAGGGGTTCCTCTTCTTTAGAGAATTAAATTCTTTCTCGATTTTTCTTCCCCTCTCCCCCTCTGTGTGTTTTTTTCCTCCTCTCCTTGCTCTTATTTATATGAGAAGAAAAAGAATCAATTTGTTAAGGGAATCTCTCATTGAGAGATCATGATTGATTTCATGATTTTTTAGATAAATCGGTGAATTTTATTCACCGTTGGATTTTTAATCCAAAGGCTCTCTGTTTAACAGAGAAGATTTCTTATTTGTTTAACAAGATTATGAATATCTTGTTAGTTTTAACAAGATTAGAATTTTATTCTATCATATCTTTTTATTTTAACAATATCAGAAAAATATATTTTCTTAATATAGAATTTAATTCTTTCATATAGATATCTTGTTAGTTTAATAAGATTAGAATTTTATTCTAACATAGAATTCTGATCATATGAATACCTTGTTAATTTAACAAGATTAAGAAAATATTTTTCTATGATAGAACTTTATTCTACCAGATGATCACCGTTGGATCTTTAATCCAAAGGTCTTCTGTTTAACAGAGAAGATCTTTTTAGTTTGAGAAAAATCAGGAAAATATTTTCCAAAATAGAATTTAATTCTAGAGTTTGATAGGAGAATTTTAAATTGGGGCGCTCACATGCTTTGCATGTGAGAGGCAAGAGAACTCACGTGTTTAACACGTGACCCCGGCTACGGGTTTTGGCCTGTTTATGTTCAGTGCTCATATGCTTTACATATGAGCGCTCACGTGTTTTACACGTGAGGCCTGTTTGGCTATTAATTGTTTTATTCTCAGCGTCCATATGCTTTGCATATGAGCGCCCATGTGTTTAACACGTGATGCCAAATTTTGAGGACTCTCCCCCCCTTTTTATAAAGGAACAAGTAGCTCTTGGCCGAAAATTTTGGCGGGAACAGTGGCATGGCATGCCGCATAAGAGAGTGAGGGTGAAAGAAAGAGAGAAATTTTGACCTCATTATTTTTCGCTTCATCATCTTCATCTCCTTCATCTCTTCCTCCACCTCCTCTACCCTCATGTTTCATCTCCGATCTTTCACCAAAACCCTATATTCCCTTCATTAAAAATTATCCCCACCTCATCCTACACCTTATGGTCCTTCCAATCTTGGATTTTAAAGACTTTGAGCAACTCATGAAAATTCTTGAGTTGCCAAACGAGATAATTCCTACACTTCTAGTTTAGATTTTTAGTTTCCTAGCACCCTATAGTAGTTTAGAGTTAAATCGATTTAGATTAGTGATGTTTGGAAATTCCAAGATAGGGTTTGGGTGATTGTGTAGACTTGTGATGTTTAGTGGCTGTTTACAAGACCCTAGTAATGATTTTACTGGCCTAGAACACTGAGTAGAAACCAAAATACGAACTTAGAAACTTTCCGTGTCGGTTTTGTGACTTTTTAGAGGTCTACAGGGAATCCGGAGCAACCTGGGACCTTTATAAAAAAATCAAAAATATACATTACCCTAGTGAGACCAATAGGAGACCACCATGAGAAGGCAAGGCCCAAATTCCAAGGTAGGGCCGGCTTGGCCGGTTACTGTAGCAGTTAGGTCTGTTACTGTAGAAGATTTGGTGTTGGGGTTTTGCCTGTTGCTCACATACCTTATAACATAGCTACTGTATTTCTCTTTTTGTCCCTGATTATATGAGCCAAAATCGGGAGCATATTGGGATGGTTTTGGGTTATGTTTTCCGTATTTTGGAATTCTTGGTTTTTAAAATAGTTATGAGATTTGGTCGTTTGATATTTGTACATCAACGACGAGGGTTGGTTGGTCGTTTTTGCATACGTAGGCTATAGGTTCTAACCTATGAGCGCACCGTGTGCCGTATCGGTTTTCCGGATTTGGTTTTCATAACGTGGCGATATGTGTTGATTTGTAGGTACCTTCGCGTGGATTCCGAGACGACGAAGCACATCGACTATGGCTGAACAAGGAGTTCCGTAGGTGAGTAGATTTATATCTACGGGGGAAGTCGAGTGGATGGCGTATAGCACCCCCGCAATTATAATGGAAACCGATATATATAGAATATGGTTAAGGAAACCATGTTAGGAACTTATGGATATAGTTAAATAATTAGTAGGAGACAAGATATACCACGACTTAAGATTATAATGCATGGTTTAGTGTGACATGATGATAGAAAGGATGTCTCGAATTGATATATGAGGATATGAAATGTGAATGTGAATCATGATATATATGTTGTGCAAGAGAATAAGTATGAGATTTAGAGTAGCATGATTGAGATCGATAATTATGACATGAGATTAATAAGATAGAATGTATATGTAAGATGACTTGATGTAAGATATTGATGTGATGAAAAGAGTATATGATGAGATATGAAATGAGATGTATAAGAATATGACATGAGATCAATGAATATGATAAGATTGAGATGGATGTGTTATGAGATGAGTAAAACGAGATATTTATATATAATTTTGATAATTATGAGTGATATGCCGTACGAGACTTAGATCCTTACCCTCATTGTTGTATAGGTTGATAGAATCCCTAATTGTTTAATGCCGCCGTACGATGGATTACCGTACGTGATGAGTTTTACATGATGATTGATCCATATCCTTGATTAGAGGATGTTGTACGATGGATTGTGTCGTACGTGATATTTTGAGGCTGGATGCCGATTGACAGATTCACTGACTCGGATAGGTTATAGATATTTAATCCCTGTATACACCGCTTAGTTTAGCCTTTACGTAGATATTGGATTAGATACGTGTACCTATTAGCATTGCGCTTACGATTTACTTGCTGCTATGTTCATTATATTCTCATTTCATTATATATATATATATATATATATATATATATATATATGTGTGTGTGCTAGTACACCTACACCATTATCGATGATGCATATGTTACACTTATACAGATTTGCCGGCTCACACACTTTCTTCATCGATAATTGCTATGTTACTTACACAGTAGAGTTGCTACATCATGCTATGATATATTGCTATGCTCACATCACTATGCTATGTTGCATGATATATTTCTATGCTCACATCATTATACTATGTTGCATGATATACTTATTATGTTCACATCACTATACTATGCCGCATGATATACTTGATATGCTCACATTTCTGTTCTATGTTTGCATACATCACGCTTTATGATTATACGCATTGAGATGCTGTTTTCATGAGATTCTGGATTTGAGAACCGTGGTTATATTTCAAAAGAAAGTATGTATTGTTTTAAAAACCCAGTTTCTCTTGATATGATATTTCGAGACATCACCATGAGTTTTCTCGGTTCTGAGACTTGTGTTAGAAACCCGATTCGAGGAGGTAGGCACCGTCTGTGGGTACATAGTGGTCCGGTGTGGTACCCCGGGGCAAGAAATGATTTTCGTGGTGTAGACGATGAGCCTGGCAGAGAGAGCACTACCTACCGGTGATAGTATTTGGACTCGTCGGTTATCCGGAGGATACCGACCGGAATCATGAGATGGATATGAGGGCCGATCAGAGTATGCGGCGCCTGAGATGAGATAGATATGAGGGCCGATTTGAGGATGCGGCACCTGAGGTATGAGGATTTACGTGTCGATGCTGGACATGGGTTTTTCATGATGTTTCGAGTGTCGGTGTTGTACACTCAGGTTCCAAGATATTGATGTGTCGTTGATAGACACACGTAGTTGATATCCTCATACATACAGATATGCGTTTTCATGATATGGGCTGTGTCGTTGATAGACACACGTAGTTAATATCCTCATAGTTACATGCATATGTTTTCATGTTGTTGTGTCATTGATGGACACATGGATGATATCCACATGCATACATGCATTGATTATATTGTTGGCATATATGCAGATACGGTCACCCTAGATATCATAGTATTACGTTTATGATATAGTTGACCTAGGAATCGTTGTTTTATTCAATTTCTACCTGCTGATATTTTCTACTCACGAGTTGGCAACTCACCCTCATTGTGCCATAGTTCTTGCAGGTTTGACCGCATGGATCAGTAGCGGTATCATTGGCACGGCTTGCTTTCGGGTGATTTGCTTTGGTAGGTGGTACATATTGGATCATGCCACTCTTGTATTTATTATTTCTGTTGTATCTAGTCAACTCTATCAATCAGAAACTAGTATTTGTATAAGTAGTAAGACTTAGAAGAGACTTGTGGTTGCGAGACTTAGAGCGATGGGTTATATGTTCGCTTGGTGGGTTGATGTCTTACTTTATTCTTGTGTTGATCTTCTCCGTTGGGCATTGTATACATATATTTCTGTCTTGCGTGGTTGTGATTCCGCCGATTGGCGAAGAGCTAGCTCCCACTTGAGGATGCCTTTTATATTATCATGTATATGTGGTTTTGGATCAAAAGATATAAGGGAGGTGTTGCCCAAATTTTTAAAAGACGAAACATGTTTTTCAACTAGTAAAATCCACTTGTATTTTTCATGTTCCATTATCTATGCATTTAAGAAAACAATTGATTTCATCATACCTTTATTTCAAAACTTCAACTCTTTTATTTTCTTTAAAAGGTTTAGATTTCTGGGCTTCGGCTTACTTAATTTACGTAACAGCTTTAGACATGGCGTGATTTAAGTGCCGGCCACAAACTAAATTTTGGGTCGTGACAAAATTGGTATCAGAGCGTTAGGTTTAATCTTGGTTCGAGTCTAGGTTTGACTATGTGGAGTCTGGAACGTAATCTATTTCGGAACCTAGGCTTGACCTTGCGGAACTTAGACTTGAACATGGGGGTATTAGACCCGAACTTCCGTTACATATGTTGACCCTGATTGATGGAGTAGGTAACTCAAGTAGAGTGACGTATCGAGCGTATGTTCCGCGGCATACTTACGATACGATACTCCGCTTAAGTGACCTTAGGATGTACATATCTTGAGATGTGTGATTCTCTTCGTTCCCTTGATCATGTATCCATTCTGGATCTGTTGATTCCTTTCGTCCCATTGATTTATCTTCTTGGATACATGCTTGAGGTTCCTGTCACCATAGTTTGAGCGTAGATTGAGATGCTGCTAATGATGCGGTCAGGGTAAGCTCGCCATGGACGAGGACTGACCATCGTGTTTTCTGGTGACATGGGAATGTATCGATTTAGTGTTTGTGTTGCGACCCCTCGTTTGAGGCGAGTGTTTAGTTTTGCACTGGATGATTGGGCCATTGTTAGAGGCTGCCTATTGTGAGAAGACTGTTGATATACAGCCTGCCTCAGAGATCGTGATGTTGTCTACCGTGCAGACGGATGACCCAGCTGTTGTTGAGATTGATGGGATGTCGCTTCCAGAGCTTACGAGCTGAGATTGCTGGAACTTTCAGGCAGAGATGCGATAGGAGATAGCTAGTCTATCTTGATTCTTCTGATTTGATGCGCCGACGCAGGCCCAGTCGATAGGAGATAGCTAGTGGAGTTGAAGATTTTCAGATCGATCAAGAGAGGACGTTGTTCGTCGGATGTCCCGATGTGAGATCGGTAAGTTGACCAGTTTCAGATAGAAGGACCTCACCCAAATGTGTTGTGAGTTGATCGAGAACGGATGAATTGGGTATATTCCTCCGATGATATGGACAAGTTCCCGAGGACGTGTTCGACTAGATGTCTTCTACAGAGTGATGAAGATACCGAGTTCGTAATTCTGAGTCCGTGTGAGAGACTCCGGATTGACTGTAGCCGAGAACAATTGCAGTACGCAGATAGAATGACATGATTTCGATGTGGACGATAATGAAGACGAGTCGAATAAGAGGTTCGCGCGAGATGTTAACGAGCTGTTGTTACTCCCTGTTGAGATTAGAGATCTGATATGTATATAGAGGCGTTGGGATATAGCCAGTTCCCGAGGAAATATTGTGCTGAGAACGCAGATGTCCAGAAAACGAAAAAAGATTATGCAAGAGTACCATCCTCCATACAGTTCGGCATAGGCGAGATCGGAAGAGACCTTGAGCAGGTGCCTTTTAGGACACTGCTGCGATAAGAGTTGCACCGAGGATCAGTTGTGTCACGTGTATTCAGAGAGCCAGAGACCGACGCCAATGACGTGCTGCTTTATGAGTGCTCATGCTAATTGGCTGAGAGATGACCAGAGGAGTGCCAGCGCAGAATCATTTCCGTTAGTACACCTGACCGGGCCGACAAGCCGATGGATTGTGAGATTGGTAATCCACAGAGAAAATGAAGACCCAGATACAGAGGATGCCAGACCGTGAGCAGGAGGCTGGTGGATGTTCTTGCTCTGCCAGTTTTGGGCGCACCGACATTTTTCAACATTGTAGGGGTGTACCTCAATGTCATTTATTGCGATTTGTGTTTTGTGATCCGAGTATCACGTTTATATCGCTTGGATTTGAGTTTCGATGATTGGGTTTCATGATTATGTGTTCATGCACCATGGCTGCGCCTATTAGATGGTTTCTTTTGTACACAATTATTGCACTGGATCTATGTTTATACACCGCTACATCGGTTTGCGATTTGTGCATACTTATTGCACTTGATATCGGTTTTTTGCCTTGGCTGCACGTGTTTATGATTTCATGGATTTCGAACGGTTGATTTGATTTTGTGCATGTATTACACACTCAATTTGATTTTTGCACTCGATATAGCTCACATATGCATGCAGTGCATTGATACGTGTTTTGTGCATGCAGTTGCACACGTTTATGATTTTATACACCTTAGTACACTTGGTGTTGCTTTTTATACGCATTGGGGTTATTGATGAGTTTCCGTGCATTTGTGGCACCGGATTGGTATTTCGTGTATTAGCTGCATTAGATTTATACTCCCTACATTGGTTGCACCCGATTTATGTCTTTGAGCATTTGTTTCACCAGATTTGTGTTTTTGTGCGCGTTTGCACTTGACGTTCGTTTTCGTGCAAGCTACTGCACTATATGCTTTATACGGACCTGACGCGCTTGGGTTGGATTTTTGCGTATATTAGGCGCTTGGTATGAGATTTTATTCGTGCATGTTGGATGCACTTGATTTAGATTTCATTCATGTATGACGGATGCACTTGATTTGGATTTTCGTGCATGTTGGGCGCAAAATAAAAGAAAAAAATAGTGGGTTCCGTCGTTTTTATGGTTACTTCATAAACGGTGAGGTCCATTCTATATGAGATGTGATTTTGTGCACTATAGATGCACTTGATATTATTGTCGTGCACACCCGTTGCACTAGACAGATGCTTTCGTGCACACCCGTTGCACTTAGTTGGTTTTGTGCACATTCGTAGCACTTGTATTTGGCTTTGGTTTCCGTGCACACCAGACGTACGTGATGTTGGATACGCCTTTTAAGGCTGATTTTGCTCTTGAGCACCTTGTTTTCATGATGGGCACTATATTATGTGGTAGCCGAACAAGACTGATCTGAGAATAGTACCTGAGTACTTTGCATGCATAAAAAGTTTATCAAAAGGTTTTAAAAAAGGGAGCTATAGTCTCGCTATTTTCTACGTGTCCGCGAGCGACACGAACGTTTACAAAGGAAAACCTTTTGGGATATTTCAAAACGGCGGAACGTATAATTTGAGCAAAAACATATATAGGTATATTTACTATTTTACAATTGAGCGCTCGTCACTTGTGCCGTGAGTTATGCATCACACGGCGATTCAGAAAGGATTTTGCATGTGTTTTATTCAGTTTTAGGAGATTTTTCCAAGGATGCGTACTATACACATATTATAGTATTTGACTAGTGCATATTGGATTTCAGTAGTGGATTTCGAGATTTGTATCTCCATTGTAACTCCGATGATTTGCGTGCAAATCCGATGATTTGCGTGACGCTTGACAGAGTTTGATTTTGATTTTCGTACTTGTTTTCAGGCGCACATGATGCGCTGTGGTATTTCTGTATCTTCCGTGATTTCGGAGCCCCGTGATTGAGCTGATTATTGAAATGTTTTAGTATTTGGAGGTTTAAATTTAAATCCTGGGACCGAATTTATTTAAGGGGGAAAATTGTAACATTTCAGAAAATATAAAATATTATTTTTGGAATATAATATTAAAATAATATATTTCGCGAAAACTACCCGATTTGCGAATTTGGGGTTTTCGTAAAATGGCATAAATATATAGCAATAATTGTGAAATAATTGGATATTAAAATGATTTATTCATTTAAAAATATATTTATCGGATTTCGGCATTTTTACAATTAATTATATGCTAGTTTAAACTAAACTCGATTAGTGCACTACTAATCACGATTATGCCAAAACCGTATTTTTAATTAGTCATGGCTAGTGCACCATGAGATGTTGCATTTTGTTGCATGTTGTTTCATTTTATTTGTGCTATGTGTTTGGTTTTAATTGAGTGAGGGAAAAAAAAAAAAGATAAGAGAGTATAATTGAGGGGAGAGAGGGGGGACTCATGTGACATGGCATGCCACATAAGAGAGTGAGGGGAGAGAGGGGGGGACTCATGTGAGGGGAGAGAGGGGGGGACTCATGTGACATGGCATGCCACATAAGAGAGTGAGGAAAAAAGAAAAAAAAAGATAAGAGAGTATAAATGAGGGGAGAGAGGGGGGGACTCATGTGACATGGCATGCCACATAAGAGAGTGAGGGTGAGAGAGAGAGAGAGAGAAACTTTGACCTCATTATTTTTCCCTTCATCATCTTCATCTCCTTCTTCATCTCTTCCTCCACCTCCTCTACCCTCATGTTTCATCTCTGATCTTTCACCAAAACCCTATACTCCCTTCATTAAAAATGATCCCCACCTCATCCTACACCTTATGGACCTTCCAACCTTGGATTTTGAAGATTTTGAGCAACTCATGAAAATTCTTGAGTTGCCAAACGAGACAATTCCTACACTTCTAGTTTAGATTTTTAGTTTCCTAACACCCTATAGTAGTTTAGAGTTAAATCGATTTAGATTAGCGATGTTTGGAAATTCCAAGAGAGGGTTTGGGTGATTGTGTGGACTTGTGATGTTTAGTGGCTGTTTACAAGCCCCTAGTGTTGATTTTACTGGCCCAGAACACGGAATAGAAACCAAAATACGAACTTAGAAACTTTCCGTGTCGGTTTTGTGACTTTTTGGAGGTCCATAGGGAATCTGGAGCAACCCGGAACCTTTATAAAAAAATCAAAAATATACATTACCCTAGTGAGACCAATAGGAGACCACCACGAGAAGACGGGGCCCAAATCCCAAGGTGTGGCCGGCCTGGCCGGTTACTGTAGCAGTTATGTCTGTTACTGTAGCAAATTTGGTGTTGGGGTTTTGCCTGTAGCTTACATACCTTATAACATAGCTACTGTATTTTTATTTTTGTTCCAGATTATCTGAGCCAAAATCTTGGAGCATATTGGGATGGTTTTGGGTTATGTTTTCTGTATTTTGGAATTCTTGGTTTTGATAATAGTTATGAGATTTGGTTGTTTGATCTTTGTACGTTAACGACGAGGGTTGGTTGGTCGTTTTTGCATGCATAGGCTATAGGTTCTAACCTATGAGCGCACCGTGTGCCGTATCGGTTTTCCGGATTTGGTTTTCATAACATGGCGATATGTGTTGATTTGTAGGTACCTTCGCGTGGATTCCGAGACGACGAAGCACATCGACTACGGCTGAACAAGGAGTTCCGCATGTGAGTAGATTTATATCTACGGGGAAAGTCGGGTGGATGGCGTATAGCACCCCCGCAATTATAATGGAAACCGATATATATAGAATATGGTTAAGAAAACCATGTTAGGAACTTATGGGTATAGTTAAATAATTAGTAGGAGAAAAGATATACCATGACTTAAGGTTATAGTGTATGGTTTAGTGTGACATGATGATAGAAAGGATGTCTCGAATTGATATATGAGAATATGAAATATGAATGTGAATCGCGATATATATATTGTGTAAGAGAATAAGTATGAGATTTAGAGTAGCATGATTGAGATCGATAATTACGACATGAGATTAATCAGATGAATGTATATGTAAGATGACTTGATGTGAGATATTGATGTGATGAAAAGAGTATATGATGAGATATGAAATGAGATGTATAAGGATATGACATGAGATCAATGAATATGATAAGATTGAGATGGATGTGTTAGGAGATCGGTAAAACGAGATATTTATATATAATTATGATAATAAAGAGTGATATGCCGTACGAAACGTAGATCCGTACCCTCATTGTTGTATAGGTTGATAGAATCCCTAATTGTTTAATGCCGCCGTACGATGGATTACCGTACGTGATGAGTTTTACCTAATGATTGATCCATACCCTTGATTAGAGGATGTTGTACGATGGATTGTACCGTACGTGATTTTGTGAGGCTGGATGCCGATTGACAAATTCACCGACTCGGATAGGTTATAGATATTTAATCCCTGTCTACACCGCTTAGTTTAGCCTTTACGTAGATTTTGGATTAGATACGTGTACCTATTAGTAT
Organism: Agapanthus africanus; assembly: GCA_030015575.1. NCBI lineage: Eukaryota > Viridiplantae > Streptophyta > Magnoliopsida > Asparagales > Amaryllidaceae > Agapanthus > Agapanthus africanus. Next base: position 605,226,050 of record CM057342.1, on the reverse strand, counting down.
TGTGCTTACGATTTACTTGCTGCTATGTTCATTATATTTTCATTTCATTATATATATACCTGTGCTAGTACACCTACACCATTATCAATGATGCGTATGTTACACTTATACAGATTTGCCGACTCACACACTTTCTTCATCGATAATTTCTATATTACTTACACAGTAGAGTTGCTACATCATGCTATGATATATTGCAATACTCACATTACTATGTTATGTTGCATGATATATTTCTATGCTCACATCATTATGCTATGTTGCATGATATACTTGCTATGTTCACATCACTATAATATGCCGCATGATATACTTGATATGCTCGCATTTCTGTTCTATGTTTGCATGCATCATGCTTTATGATTATACGCATTGAGATGCCGTTTTCATGAAATTCTGGATTTGAGAACCGTGGTTATATTTCAAAAGAAAGTATGTATCGTTTTAAAAACCCGGTTTCTCTTGATATGATATTTTGAGACGTCCACCATAAGTTTTCTCGGTTCTGAGACTTGTGTTAGAAACCCGATTCGAGGAGCGGTAGGCACCGTCTGCGAGTACATGGTGGACCCGGTATGGTACCCCGGGGCAAGAAATGATTTTCGTGGTTTAGACGATGAGCCTGGCAGAGGGAGCACTACGTACCGGTGATAGTATTTGGACTCGTCGGTTATCCGGAGGATACCGACCGGAGTCATGAGATGGATATGAGGGCCGATCAGAGTATACGACACCTGAGATGAGATAGATATGAGGGCCGATCTGAGGATGCGGCGCCTGAGGTATGAGGATTTACGTGTCGATGCTGGACACGGGTTTTTCATGATGTTTCGAGTGTCGGTGTTGGACACTCAGGTTCCATGATTTTGATGTTTCGTTGATAGACACACGTAGTTGATATCCTCATACATACAGATATGCGTTTTCATGATATGGGCTGTGTCATTGATAGACACACGTAGTTGATATCCTCATAGTTACATGCACATGTTTTCATGTTGTTGTGTCATTGATGGATATGTGGATGATATCCACATGCATACATGCATTGATTATATTGTTGGCATATATGCAAATACGGTCACCCTAGATATCATAGTATTACCTTTATGATATAGTTGACCTAGGAATCGTTGTTTTATTTGATTTCTACCTGCTGATTTTTTCTACTCACGAGTTGGCAATTCACCCCCGTTTTTGCCATAGTTCTTGCAGGTTTGACTGCATGGATCAGTAGCGGTATCATTGGCACAGCTTGCTTTCGGGTGATTTTCTTTGGTAGGTGGTACATATTGGATCGTGTCACTCTTGTATTTATTATTCCTGCTGTATCTAGTAAATTCCATCAATCAGAAACTAGTATTTGTATAAGTAGTAAGACTTAGAAATGACTTGTGGTTGCGAGACTTAGAGCGATGGGTTATATGTTCGCTTGGTGGGTTGATGTCTTGCTTTATTCTTTATTCTTGTGTTGATCTTCGCCGTTGGGCATCGTATACATATATTTCTGTCTTGCGTGGTTGTGATTCCGCCGATTGGCGAAGAGCTAGCTCCCTCTTGAGGATGCCTTTTATATTATCATGTATATGTGGTTTTGGATCAAAAGATACAAGGGAGGTGCTGCCCAAATTTTTAAAAGACGAAACATGTTTTTCAACTAGTAAAATCCACCTGCATTTTTCATGTTCCATTATCTATGCATTTAAGAAAACATTTGATTTCATCATACCTTTATTTCAAAACTTCACCTCTTTTATTTTCTTTAAAAGGTTTAGATTTCTGGGCTTCGGCTTTGTAGGGTGTTTTTCGTCACCCCATTGAGATGGGAATATGCGTGCGCTTATCAGGCGTATTACAGATTCCCCCTGCCTAGGGTAGGCCGGGGTTTAATGATTGTGGGGATCCGAATCTCCGGCAGCTGCGGACTAAGCTGCCGTTAATTACCCCTCGCCTTTGGGGCGAGGGAACCTCCGATTAACGGGTTAAACTGGTCATGCGAACTCAATATGCAGTGTACGTGTGTTGTGTTTTGAAAGGGGGATTTGGATATATCGGGAGCTAGCAGCCCCCTTGCGGGATGCGGGGCAGCGCCCCGTTAGAAATTTTTTTTCTAATAGGGACAGTGTCGTGGTGTATGTGTGTGTGCACATATGTATGCATATGTGTATATATATATGTATATATGTATATATATAAAAGAAAGAGGGGGAAAATGCATCCAAAGGATGCGTGGGGCCAGCGCCTTGGGCGCTGTGCACCCAGGTGCTGTGCGCTCAGGTGCTAGCGTGCCACGTGTCGGCACGGGGGCGACTTGCGCTTGAGCGCTGGGCGCTGGAGCGCAAGTATGCCACGTGTCGGCACGGGGGCGACTTGCGCCAGAGCGCTGTGCGCTTGAGCGCAAGCGCGCCACGTGTCGGCACGGGGGCGACTTGCGCTTGAGCGCTGGAGCGCAAGTGCGCCACGTGTCGGCACTGGGGCGACTTGCGCCAAAGCGCTGTGCGCTTGAGCGTAAGCGTGCCACGTGTCGGCACTGGGGCGACTTGCGCTCGAGCGCTTGCGCTAGAGCGCAAGTGCGCCAAGTGTCAGTATTGGGGCGACTTGCGCTCGAGCGCAGGGCGCTGTTGTGCAAGCGCGCCACGTGTCGGCAGCACGTGGGCGCTCTGCGCTTGAGCGCCGGTAAGAAAGAGAGGCTTTTAGCCTAAAATGATTCTCGGAAGAGAAATCAGAGTGGAGTTGGACTCCTAAGTGTATTTTTGGGGTTAATGGAAGGGGTTTTTCTTCCTCCTCCTCTGTTAGCTGGATCTTGAAGATCAAGAGATGTGAGATCTCAAAATCTCTCATTTTTGGGATCTAAAGACAGATCCAAGTTCCCCTTTGTGGGTTTGGTGGTGAAAAACTATCTTGTTTTTTAAAAGGAAGAGTAAAACTCTTGATTTAATTCAAAAGAAAGAAGAAGGTTTGAGACCTTCAGAAAAGGGAAAGAAATACAAACCCTAGTTTTTTTTGAGAGAATGAAAGTGTTCTTTTTTTTATTCATCATCATTTTGCCTTATATAGGCTTACATATTTACATATACCCCATTGGGCTTTGCAAAAATGGCATTTTGCCCCTCCCATGGCTCATGTGCCATTTCATTTTTGCACATAAGCCGTGGGCTTACAAAATATTGGCTTTATGCCCATTTTGCATACATTCATGTATAAAAAATTACATAAAAATTATTTATCACATGATTTTGTTGTTAGCATGAGGGAGGCTGGCCGCGGGCTCGACTTGGGCATGGACCCGCTTGACCTGGGCTTGGGCCCACCTAGCTTAGGGGTTGACCTTGACTTTGACTCGGTCAACCGTGGTGTAAATTTTTACCCCAACAAATTGCCCCCCATCAATGAATGCACACCGCACATGTGGGTCGTGTGCATGAAATTGATGGATCTTCTTTTGCGTGGAGGCGACTTGCTTTGGTCCCCACTTTTTGTGGTAGACGTTTCCCTGGCCCGGAGCGATCTGGTTCCTTCTTCGTAGGAAGCCTGCACTGCCCTTTTTGCGACATGGACGGTCGATGCTCTGATCCGGAGCGATTTGGTAGACGTGTCCCCGGCACTGAGTGTCTGCTTGACGTTTCCCCGGCACGGAGTGTCGTTGGTTAACGTGTCCCCGAGACGGAGTGTCTGCTTGACGTTCCCCCGGCATGGAGTGTCGCTGTTGGACGTTTCCCTGATGCGGAGTGTCTGTGTTGGACGTTTCCCCGATGCAGAGTGTCGCTGGTTGACGTGTCCCTGGCACGGAGTGTCTGCTTGACGTTTCCCCGGCACAGAGTGTCGTTGTTGGACGTTTCCCTGATGCGGAGTGTCTTTGTTGGACGTTTCCCCGATGCAGAGTGTCGCTGGTTGACGTGTCCTTGGCACGGAGTGTCTGCTTGACGTTTCCCCGGCATGGAGTGTCGTTGTTGGACGTTTCCCCTGATGCGGAGTGTCTGTGTTGGACGTTTCCCCGATCCAGAGTGTCGCTAGTTGACGTTTCCCTGATGCGGAGTGTCTGCTTGACGTTTCCCCGGCACGGAGTGTCGCAGTCGGACGTTTCCCTGATGCGGAGTGTCTGTGTTGGACGTTTCCCCAATGCAGAGTGTCTGTGTTGGACGTTTCCCCGATGCAGAATGTCGCTGGTTGACGTGTCCCCGGCACGGAGTGTCTGCTTGACGTTTCCCCGGCACGGAGTGTCGCTGTCGGACATTTCCCTGATGCGGAGTGTCTGTGTTGGACGTTTCCCCGATGCAGAGTGTCGCTGGTTGACGTGTCCCCGGCACGGAGTGTATGCTTGACGTTTCCCCAGCACGGAGTGTCGCTGTTGGACGTTTCCCTGATGTGGAGTGTCTGTGTTGGACGTTTCCCCGATCCAGAGTGTCGCTGGTTGACGTGTCCCCAGCACGGAGTGTCTGCTTGACGTTTCCCCGGCACAGAGTGTCGCTGTCGGACGTTTCCCTGATGCGGTGTGTCTGTGTTGGACGTTTCCCCGATGCAGAGTGTCGCTGGTTGACGTGTCCCCGGCACGGAGTGTCTGCTTGACGTTTCCCCGGCACGGAGTGTCGCTGTTGGACGTTTCCATGATGCAGAGTTTCTGTGTTGGACGTTTCCCCGATGCAGAGTGTTGCTGGTTGACGTGTCCCCGAGACGGAGTGTCTGCTTGACGTTTCCCCGGCACGGAGTGTCGTTGTTGGACGTTTCCCTGATGCGGAGTGTCTGCTTGACGTTTCCCCAAGACGGAGTGTCGTTGTTGGACGTTTCCCTGATGCGGAGTATCTGTGTTGGACGTTTCCTCGATGCAGAGTGTCGCTGGTTGACGTGTCCCCGAGATGGAGTGTCTGTTGTCGATGTGCCCCTGGAACGGAGTGTTTGCTTTACGTTTCCCCGAGGCGGAGTATCGGCTGGTTGACGTATCCCCGAGACGGAGTGTCTATTGTCGATGTGCCCCTGGCACGGAGTGTCTGCTTGATATTACCCCGAGGCGGAGTATCGGCTGGTTGACATATCCCCGAAACGGAGTGTCTGCTGTTTGACACAGAGGTCGATGTTGGAATTGGTTGGATTGATTTGTTTGACTTGGGTTGACATCAGCATCGCTACACAGGAATATGGTACCAGGAGCGAATCATCATCTGTCTTTGAGAGGATTTTGGGATTGGTATTTTTGTTGGCATCTGCATTGCTGCACTGGAATAATGCCAGGAGCAACTCATCATTTGCCCCGGGAGGATTTGGGAATTGGTTTTGGTTTGGCATCTGCATTGCTGCACTGGAATAATGCCAGGAGCAACTCATCATTTGCCCCGGAAGGATTTGGGAATTGGTTTTTGTTTGGCATCTGCATTGCTGCACTGGAATAATGCCAGGAGCAACTTATCATTTGCCCCGGAAGGATTTTGGAATTGGTGGCTTAGGAGACAGGTTTAGATCCCTATCAGCTAAGGCTTTTCAATTTTATGGGCCGTAAGGGTCCCATAAAAGCATTTTCTCCCTACGAGTCGAAAGGATCTCGTAGGTGTATTTTCTCCTTAGGAGTCATGGGGACTCCTAAGTGTGTTGCTCCTTTGTGAGTTGTAAGAATCTCACGCGGGAATTTTCTCCTCACAAAGTCGAGAGGACTTTGCAAGTGCATTTCATCTTTTTTTTCTTTTACGAGTTTGCGCCCTTTCGGGTTTTCATAAACTCGCCGGCAGTCCTGCTGTTTTTACTCATGGAGCCCTTTCGGGTTTTCATCCGTGCCCATTTTGCTTGTGGACATACCTTTTTTTAATTATTATTTTTTTTATTTTTATTTTTATTTTTATTTTATTATTTTTGGTGGGACTTTGTGTGTGGTCTCACCGGTAGGACTTGGGAGAGATTGGGATTGTTTACGCCCATGGATTGATACGGTTTTGCAGGATGCATGATCCAGACCGTAGGGCCATAAAAATTTCGGGACTTTGTTGGCGTCTGCATCGCTGCACTGGAATATGGTACTAGGAGCGACTCATCATTCTCCATTGGGGTATGGGTTTTGGGATTTGGTTGGCGTCTGCATCGCTGCACTGGAATATGGTACCACGAGTGACTCATCATTCACCGTTGGGGTATGCGATTTGGAATTTGGTTGGCGTCTGCATCGCTGCACTCGAATATGGTACCAGGAGCGACTCATCATTCGCCACTTGGGGATTGGGGAGCGATGGCTTAGGAGACAGGTTTAGATCCCTATAGCCTAAGGCTTTTCAATTTTATGGGCCGTGAGGGTCCCATAAAAGCATTTCTCCCTACGAGTCGTAAGGATCTCGCAGGTGTATTTTCTCCTTAGGAGTCGTGGGGACTCCTAAGTGTGTTTTTCCTTCGTGAGTCGTAAGGATCCCACAAAGGTTTGTTCTCCTCATGTATCGTGAGGACACATGAGTGGGTCTTCTCAATGGAGCATAACTCCAAAGGCGGAGACCAGCCGCGTAACTGGTGATTATCGTGGGGCATGTGTATGATGAGAATTATTTGAGCCCGTGGATTGTATACGGCAGTCAATTTGGGGACTGGCTGTAGGGTCGGACAAATTTCGGGAAACTGGGTTTGGATTGGCGTCTGCATCGCTGCACTGGAATATGGTACCGGGAGCGACTCATCATTCACCGTTTTGTTTTGTTTTGTTTTACCGCGATTGCTCTATCATTTCAGCTTTTCTTATCGCGAAGATCGTGATTGCCCTATCTTTTCGGCTATTTATTCGCGGTTGCCCCATCATTTCGGCTTTATTTTCATGTTTTTCTTTACTTGCTGATTTTTTTTTGCGAGTTGCCCCATCATTTCGGCTTTTCTTTATTTTTCCTTTATTTACACATTTTTTTTTATTTACATACATATATATTTTTTTACATTCCCAGTTTAATGACTTAGAGGTCGACGGTTCCCAGTTTAACGACGTGGTGGTCATCAGGTGTTCCCAGTTTAACGACGTGGTGGTCCTTTTTTCTTATCCCAGCTCCTTGAACTTTGATCTTGGCGGAGCTGTGTTGATGACCTAGCTCTGTGGCTTGCCGATACATCTGAGGATTGCGAGGTTTTTCCAAGCTTATATTGGTCCTCTGCCCAAGCTTTGAAAATATAGCAGTCTTCGATGGTATGTCCCACCACTCTATGATATGGGCAGTATATGGGATTGCCGGTCATGTTCATTTCCTGTGGCCTCTTTGGAACAGGCAGTTGCAGACCGTTGTTCAAGGCGTCCATGAATATTTTGCGGACTTCATCCCTCCTGAAGGAGTATACCTTCTTCTTTCTCTCCATTGGAGTAGGTGCCTTTACTGATGCTGGTCCTTGAGGCCGATCGGTCTTTGGTTCTCCCTTTTTAGATAATGGCACATGTCTGGGAGGATTAGGTTCCCGAAAGGCTTCGGTCTCCATTTGCATGAAATCGGTGGTCGTAGCTTGACTGTTTGCTAACACGCCTTTAGACAGTTCTATCTCTCCCATCTTGTATTGCCTTTCGACCTAAACTTTGAAGACGAAGCAGTCCTTAATGGCATGACCTATCACCCTGTGATAAGGGCAATATTTTGGGTCGTCGGTCATATTCTCTTCTTGCGGTCTCTTTGATTCTGGCAGTTGTAGACCGTTTCTTAGGGCGTCCCTGAATATCTTGTGGACCTTTTCCCTCTTGAAGGAATAGACCTTTTCCAGCTTCTCTTTCAGAGGCGATTCCCCCCCGGCGTATGTATCGGAGGGACTGAAGGCTGATTGCGGCCGTTTTTCGCGAAGGCGCTCCGCTTTTAGGTTGAAAGGGATATCAGTTGGCTGCCCCCGGGTATCAATCCCTGGCTTATGAGCCAAAATTTGATTCTGCTGTAATTGCAATCGGGCGATTTGGGTCGCGAGATCTTCCACAACGTTTGCCAGCTCGTCGACTTTGGAATAGACCTCGGCCATCTTCTCATCCCTGTCCTGAAATTGCCTTTGAAGCCATTGGAATAATGCTTGTTCTGTAGTTCCGGCTATGACAACCGGGTAATCTTTATTTCCTGAGCTCAATTCCGTAGGAACCACGGGCTCCTCTGGCTTATCGGCCTGAGCGGGCTCTTCATCATTTAGATCGAGCCGATGCTGGGTAGCGTCAACCATATCATCACCATGGCTGTGAAGAAGAGGAGGGTTCGTTTCTTCATGTCCGGCCATGTAGACAGTGTGGATAATACATTCAGCCATTCTTTCATCACTGGCAGCTGGTTTCGCGGAGCGGTCCGGGCTTTGGAAATTCATAAATTTTAATATGGCCAGAGCCCTAGCCCTTTTGTTGGATCTATATCTGAGCCGCTTCTGCCTCAGCTTCTCTGCCTTAAGCGCTTGGCAGGCTTCTACTCTTCGGGAAGCCGCCATAGGCCGAGTGATGGGGATGCTTGAGAAGACATCTGCCCGCGTGTCCGTCGAAGGTATCGCCTGGGCTTGCCCACGACGTCTGGTAACTTTTTTTGTTCCGATGGCTTTACCCCCCAGTTGGGGCCATGGAAAGCTGTCCAGACACCGATTTGCGTTTGGGTTGGGATGCCTTCGAGACCACCACATTTGGCCTCTTGCCTTTCGAGGCCGGTTTGTCGGTCACCGAAACTTGAGGAGCTGGGATGGCGTTAGCTAACACGAACATAATAGAGCCAAATGGTAGCGGCTCCTCCTCCCATTGTCGCCCGAGACTGGCCGGAAGGACCGTTCTGGAGTCCATCTTCATCGTGTATGAGATGGGAGCTGAGTTCATCTTCGGAGACATTGTTGAAAGGTGATTGCTTGAAAATCCTATATGAAAAAGCATTATTTTAGTATAAATATAGATATGTATATTGATTGAGTTCGCATGAACATTTAACCCGAAATATGGGAGGAGAGATTGGTCCCACCGGGCGTGCCAGAATCTGTAGGGTGTTTTTCGTCACCCCATTGAGATGGGAATACGCGCGCGCTTGTTAGGCGTACTACAGATTCCCCCTGCCTAGGGTAGGCCGGGGTTTAATGATTGTGGGGATCCGAATCTCCGGCAGCCGCGGACTAAGCTGCCGTTAATTACCCCTCGCCTTTGGGGTGAGGGAACCTCCGATTAACGGGTTAAACTGGTCATGCGAACTCAATGTGCAGTGTACGTGTGTTGTGTTTTGAAAGGGGGGTTTGGATATATCGGGAGTCACGCAGAGTTTTTACGGGGGTCCCGCTACCCGGATAGCGGGCTGGGGGTCAAGGGGGCTAGCAGCCCCCTTGCGGGGTGCGGGGCAGCGCCCCATTAGAAATTTTTTTTCTAACAGGGACAGTGTCGTGGTGTATGTGTGTGTGCACATATGTATGCATATGTGTGTATATATATATATATGTATGTATGTATATATATATATATAAAAGAAAGAGGGGGAAAAGGCATCCAAAGGATGCGTGTGGCCAGCGCCTTGGGCGCTGTGCACCCAGGTGCTGTGCGCTCAGGCGCTAGCGTGCCACGTGTCGGCACGGGGGTGACTTGCGGTTGAGCGCTGGGCGCTTGAGCGCAAGTGCGCCACGTGTCGGCAACCGGGCGACTTGCGCCAGAGCGCTGTGCGCTTGAGCGCAAGCGCGCCACGTGTCGGCACTGGGGCGACCTGCGCTCGAGCTTGCGCTGGAGCGCAAGCGCGCCACGTGTCGGCACGGGGGCGAATTGCGCTTGAGCGCTAGGTGCTTGAGCGCAAGTGCGCCACGTGTCGGCACGGGGGCGACTTGCGCCAGAGCGCTGTGCGCTTGAGCGCAAGCACGCCACGTGTCGGCACGTGGGCGCTTTGCGCTCGAGCGCAGGGCGCTGTTGTGCAAGCGCGCCACGTGTCGGCACGTGGGCGCTTTGCATTTGAGTGCAAGCGCGCCACGTGTTGGCACGTGGGCGCTCTGCGCTTGAGCGCCGGCGAGGAAAAGAGGCTTTTAGCCTAAAAAGATTCTCGGAAGAGAAATCAGAGTGGAGTTGGACTCCTAAGTGTGTTTTTGGGGTTAATGGAAGGGGTTCTTCTTATTCCTCCTCTGTTAGCTGGATCTTGAAGATCAAGAGATGTGAGATCTCAAAATCTCTCATTTTGGGGATCTAAAGACAGATCCAAGTTCCCCTTTGTGGGTTTGGTGGTGAAAAACTATCTTGTTTTTGAAAAGGAAGAGTAAAACTCTTGATTTAATTCAAAAGAAAGAAGAAAGTTTGAGACCTTCAGAAAAGGGAAAGAAATACAAACCCTAGGTTTTTTTTTGAGAGAATGAAAGTGTTCTTTTTTTTATTCATCATCATTTTGCCTTATATAGGCTTACATATTTACATATAGCCCCTTGGGCTTTGTAAAAATGGCATTTTGCCCATCCCATGGCTCATGTGCCATTTCATTTTTGCACATAAGCCGTGGGCTTACAAAATATTGGCTTTATGCCCATTTTGCATACATTCATGTATAAAAAATTACATAAAAATTATTTATCACATGATTTTGTTGTTGGCATGAGGGAGGCTGGCCGCGGGCTTGACTTGGGCATTGACCCGCTTGACCTGGGTTTGGACCCACCTAGCTTAGGGGTTGACCTTGACTTTGACTCGGTCAACTGGGGTGTAAATTTTTACCCCCAACAGGCTTACTTAATTTATGTAACAGCTTTAGACATGGCGTGATATAAGTGCCGTGTTAGTTATATGTATGCCCTAGAGGCCATTACTGTACATTCGATGTATATTGTAGTGGATGCTTGGACATATATAGGGAGGACTTTCTTGCTCGACATGATAGTATGCTATCTGCTTGCTCTTTATCTTAACATGTACTCTGATTGTCTCTATGTTACATGTTGATAAAGCCCTTAGGATGAGTACTTGACTACCAGGACTATGATGCGGATCATACTAGTGGGGACAGTGTAGTCGCCAAGTACATCCTTCAAATGTTCCTAGTCGTGGGAGTACCGAGATAGGGCATCGATACTCCAGAGTAGTCTAGCGTATGCGCTTCTTGACCCATATGATGGGCGATGGATGATCCCATATCCATTGGTGTTTGACATCAGAGAAGGTATACTGGTGCTCAGTAGAGACTGGGTACACTGGACGGACTCACCGAGAACTCCCAGATGGTATTATACCTCACGTCAGATGGCAGTTCTCTGGTGACACTGGTATAGGTTAGTCTGTAGACCCGAGATCGTCATAGAGTCTTGTGTGATTCCCACTGTGCTTTGATTTCCATCATACCACATCCAAGAGGGAGTGCAAAAAGGTGGCTTTTGGGTACAGTCCCGAATCACATGGAGGCAATGAGCGATAGGAGGGGTTTCGTCTCTTCCAGTATAGGGAGTTGATGTTGCGCTGTGTTCGATTGGCTATAACTGGAAATCCCTGGTCAGGGTTGCCGAGATTTACTCGTAAGTGTTATCAGTAGTTTCTTGAACTGTTACGGACCTCATATCGACACGACTTATCAAGCTACTGGGGTCTGACGTTTACCACCCCTAGGCGAGATATGCGACATATCAGACGAAGAGACCGGACTGTACGGGAGTGCTACTGATTGGATTCACGGGAGAAAGTACAGGCTTGCTTGTTGATCTTCTGATCGCTCAATACCTGGGTGGCTGTTACGTTTAGCTGACCGCTTGCAGCTTGTGGGTGTTTGATATGATCATCACCTACTGCCGGCGTATTGACGATTCTTTAGAGTCCTACACAGAGGTTTCCTGGCTCAGGCAAAACGGAGTAGGAGCACATATATGATATGTGCGGAACCGAGAACAATACGTGTATGTGATACCGTATTAGATTCTCGCGATATGAGATATCGGCCGGGTATATGTGATATAGCCGAGTCATCAGATCAAGTGTTGATTCGATGAACTGATACAGATTATATTAGTCGGTTATTTGTGAAATAGCCGGATTATCGGATCAAGTGTTGATTCGATAATTTAATGTATAATTATATATTTGATATATTAAATTACATTAACTAATATAAGCTCACTAAAAGATTCTTTTTCTCACTTGGGTAATACATTGATATATATACGATATATGTTAATTGTATTATTTTATTTTGTTACAAAATATATTATTTATGTGATATATAATATTGTAACAAGTTAAGGTTACAAATGCAACATGTTTTGTGAAGTTTAAACATGGTTAGGATTTGGATTAGGGTTAAACCTTCTTGAAGCTTCTAGAAGCTTTTCTTTTGTTTTTAACTAAAGATTTTTTCTAAAGATATTTTGGTTGATATTTGTTAACCCAACTCAACCCTTCACCATGGTTAAGTCTCTACATGGGTTAAGTTATCATACTTAACCCATGGTTGCATTCTAACCTCACATGGATTCATTATTTATCATAAATTGATTTGCTTCTTCTTCTTCTTCCTTTTTCATGAAAAGCTTTCTAGCCTTTTCCTTTGTGATGAAAATGAGTGAGATTAAGAAAAAAAATGAGAGCTAAATTCCTGCTTCATCATCCTCATCTATTCTAGCCACTTAGATTAGGGTGTTTGCGTTGCTAATACTTGATTAGTGAAGCAAAAGCTTGGGTTTGAGTTTCTCCAAGGTAGATCATCTTTGTTATCGAAGATCGGAAGCAAGCTTGCATCTTTTTCTTCGTGGAGCCTCTCTAGAGTTCGGGAACTTGATGATCGCAGTGAAGGGAACACAACACGGAGCTTATGAAGTGAAGGACCGGACTACAAAGGTTATAATCCCAAACTCTTAGAAGTAAAGTTGTTTACTTGCTTTGTTTCGCCTATTCTCTAGTCTAAGATCTTGGTTAGGGTTGTTCGGCACGTCTAAAATTTAAATCGGGCATGGTTGATGCCTTGTAGAACCTTGTGAGAGTGCCTAGTAACCCTACAGTGGTATCAGAGCCAAGCTAGAGCTTTAGGCGATGTCTAGACGAAGTTAAAAGTCCGATCGAACCCCGAAACCCCGACATGAACCCTTTCTCTGGAAATTTTTTAAAATGTTGATTTTTTCGTATTAAAAATACTCAGAAAATAAAGCAGGGAATTATAAGGATTGCTATGAAAAACGATCCCCTAATCCCCTCAAGCAGCCGCGGAACCGCGGCAAGACCATGCCTTGCACGGCGGTTCCGCGGCCAAAAGTGGGAATTAGGGTTTCATTTTTCTAGGGTAACATCGGTACGTATTTTTACATGCTTCTGGGAATTTTTAATTTTACTCAAGTGTTGAGTTTTCTGGAGATCTTTGTTCCCGCCAAAAATTTCTGCGTAAAAGAGTCCAAGGTATCAAATGGCAGCGATACGCTTAAGGAAATACGAACCAGTATCTTCCGGGCTGTTTTTTGACAAACTCCCGAAGGAGAAACGGATAAATTCTGATGGTATTGAAAGCGTCTCGAAAAACCCTTCGATTTGATATATTATGAGCTTCATAATTCATCCGGGATCAAAAGTTATGAGGCATTATGTGTTCACACTTGATGGGCTTTTAAGAATCCGCTGGAGGAGTTAGAAGATATAATAAAAACTTAGAAAAGACCCCAACGGGCATCACGTGCTCACACGTGACCATGGGCCACGTGCAGACACGTGATGGGCTCTTAAGGCCTCTAAAATAATGAATAGAATTAAATTCTAAAATCTGTTCCCTGATTAAAAATCAGAAGTTATCTCAATAAAATATCACGTGCTCACACGTGACCAATGGTCACGTGTTGACACGTGATGGTTAAAACAACAATATGAACAAGCGACTGTTAAAGGAACTAATTTCGGGGTTACGTGCTCACACGTGACCAAGGGTCACGTGCCAGCACGTGACAGGCTTTGAAAGCCTTACAGATTAGTAGAATTAAAATTCTAAATTTCTCTAAAAATCTTTCGAAATAGAATTAAAATTCTAAAAGCTTCTAAATCTTTCCAAATGGAAAAGGATTATGGGAACCGTTGGATTAAAGATCCAAAGATGATTAAAAATCATCAATTTATGGAAAAATCTTGGACAAGGAAAGATTTCCCTGAAAATCTCACCAGAATAACAAATAGAATATCTTTTGGATTTAAAATCCACGGTGAATAAAATTCACTGAATGATCTAAAGGCCCAGATTAATGATAAATATAAATCAAATCTCTCAACGATCAAATCAAATCTTTCAATGAGAGATTTGCTAAACAAATTGATTCTTTTCCTTCTCCTATAAATAGGAGCCAAGAAGAGAAGAGAAGGCATCGACATTTCTTGAAAAAAAAATCAAGAGCTTCAAACAGAGAGAACTCTGAGAAAAATTTCAAGAAGAAGGTAAAAACCTTCACGAGAGAAAAGAAATCTCTTTTGATAAATCATTGATCAATGATCTTCACATAATAAATAGTGCTTTGCACTCGTATGAACCACTGGTTCTTTAAAACAAAAAAGAAAATAAAAATAAATAAAAATAGTGCTTTGCACTCGTATGAACCACTGGTTCTTTAAAACAAAGAAGAAAATAAAAATAAATAAAAATAGTGCTCTGCACTCGTATGAACCACTGGTTCTTTAAAACAAAAAAAATAAAATAAAAAAATAGTGCTTTGCACTTTTATGAACCTCTGGTTCTTGAAATAAAGAGAAAAACTCATTTTTCTTTGATCCTAATTAGATCAAAGAAAACAAATAGTGCTTTGCACTTCTGTTCTGGAATCTAAAAAGATTCTTAGTGCTTTGCACTTCCAAACTGCGCTGTTGCGCTCCTGAGAGCGCGCCACGTGTCAGCTGCAGAACAACTTGCGCTACGCGCCTTGAAATAGAGCTTTGCTCTCTGGAACTGGCGCAACTCACCAGAGCGCGCCACGTGTCAGCTGCAGAACAACTTGCGCTACGCGCCTTGAAATAGAGCTTTGCTCTCTGGAACTGGCGCAACTCACCAGAGCGCGCCACGTGTCAGCTGCAGAACAACTTGTGCTACGCGCCTTGAAATAGAGCTTTGCTCTCTGGAACTGGCGCAACTCACCAGAGCGCACCACGTGTCAGCTGCAGAACAACTTGCGCTACGCGCCTTGAAATAGAGCTTTGCTCTCTGGAACTGGCACAACTCACCAGAGCGCGCCACGTGTCAGCTGCAGAACAACTTGCGCTACGCGCCTTGAAATAGAGCTTCGCTCTCTGGAACGGGCGCAACTCACCAGAGCGCGCCACGTGTCAGCAGCGCGACAGCACAGCGCACTAGCGCAGCGCACTGCGCTGTTGCGCTTGCGCTCACCAGAGCATGACACGTGTCCTCACCGCAAGCGCTTGCGCTCAGTGATTGGCGCAAAGCGCCTGACAAATGCAATGCATTTTACTGAAGGGCCAGGCCCAAATCAAAGGGGCCTAGTAGGCCAAATTAAATTGCAATACAATAAAAAGGGGCAGAGCCCAAAACAAATTGATGCTTTGCATCCTTTCTGGGCAAAGCCCAAATAAAAATAAAAAGAAATGCAATGCAAAAGCAAATAAAATGTTGGACATTTTCAACTAGACTTAGCCCAATCGTGGCCATAAGTCCTTAAATTAAATTGACTGAGCAAAATGGCTCTCCTAAATCAATCTACATCCGGTTCGAGGGTACATCTCCGAACTCCTTTGACATCCATCGTTGTAATTCCTCAACGACGTCAAAGAGGTGACGGGTCCCAACGACCACACATCGCTATGGACTGCGGGGTCCTTAAACTCGTGGACCGAAACGTCCCTAAACTAATATCGGACCGAAACGTCCCTAAACTAATAACGGACCACTACGTCCTTAAACTGGCGACGGACCGAGACGTCCTTAAACTAATAATGGACCGAAACGTCCCTAAACTAATATCGGACCGAAACGTCCCTAAACTAATGATGGACCACTACATCCTTAAACTGGCGACGGACCGAGACGTCCTTAAACTAATAATGGACCGAAACGTCCCTAAACTAATATCGGACCGAAACGTCCCTAAACTAATGACGGACCACTACGTCCTTAAACTGGCGACGGACCGAGACGTCCTTAAACTAATATCGGACCGAGACGTCTTTAAACTAATATTGGACCGAGACGTCCTTAAACTAATGATGGACCACTACGTCCCTAAACTGGCATCGGACCGAAATGTCCCTAAACTAATGATGGACCACCATGTCCCTAAACCGGCAATGGACCACCATGTCCCTAAACTGGCAATGGACCACCACGTCCCTAAACTGGAACTTGGACCACTATGTCCCTAAATTGGAACAATAGAGCCCAAATGTTCTTTTGTCGGATCTAAACGGTCCCGTTAAGTTGATCTTAGTCTCAAACTGGACTAACGTATCCTTAACAAACGTTTAAGTTGATCTTAGCCCCAAATACGGCTAACGTATCCTTAGATATTCAAATGGATTATAAAACTCCCAATCAACTCTGGTTTGAGGGTACATCTCCGAGCTCCTTTGATATATGCCGTTGTAATCCTTCAACGACGTCAGAGAGGCGACGAGTCCCGATGGCCATACATTAAATTAATCACTACGTTGAGTTGATCTTAGCCGCAACGCGACTAATGCATCCTTAAACTGAAAACACCAAACCCAAATCTAAGTAAATACGGATTTGGACTAATCCACGGCCTACGGGCGACGGTATTACTCAGTCTCCGTATACAATCCACGGGCAACCACAAACAAAACAAACACACACGACACGAAGTGAAATTCTGGAGAAGGAGAAAGTTGTTACCGCGATGCGGTAGCGTAATTAACTGCAGGGGCTTGCGCCTGCAGGGAAGAGCGTCCCCACAATCAAAAACCCCTCACCCTGAGGGGGAATCTGACGAAGTCTGCTACATCGGCCGCATCCGTCTAAACCTCCGATACACGGTGCCCTAAATCAACTTGGCATCTTCGGAGAGATAAACGGATAAAACCAAATAGCATCTGCCCCGAACCTCAGGCACGGACGCGAAGTCCAGGCCGCCGTTCGGAAGGGAACAGATTCTGGCACGCCCGGTGGGACCTCTTCCTCTTTCCACTCCACACTTCGTGTGTCGTGTTCGCGAACAAATCGCGGTTTACTGTGGTTGCTTGTGGATTCAAAGTACTTAGATTTGGTGTCTTTCTCCATGCAGAAAACAGAAGATCGATGGCTTCGAACTGCACCGCCTGCAGCTGCAACTCTCGCTCCGTCATTGCTGGAGGAGTGACTTATGGGCCCCAAGCGGCCTCCCTTTTCAAGATGCCAGTGGAGCAAGTAACTCAGGCCACCGCTGGATTATTCTTCGGGACTATGCTCCCATTGATAAGCTTCAATGCCCCAATAACATCGCAAGAAGCTCCAAAGAAGCCGTTCTTTGATCGACTCGCCACTGCCGCGACCCCTCTCAACGGGTCACCCAACTTCAATACCTCAGTTTCCAACAGACTGGGCCAGAACGTCTACAAGCCCGTGATACCCGAAGCTGCCATCCCAAAGCGGATAGCTATCCCGGCTCAAGCGGAAGAAATCATTGGAAAGGCTCCTCCTTCCAAAAAGTCAGTTTTTATAAGGCTGGCCATTCCAGTTGCTGCTCCAGGCGAGGTCCTCAAAGCTGCTTCCCCTGCCCAGAGGTCTGTCTTTGACAGATTAGACATTACTTCTCAACGGGTGTCAGCCTTCGATAGGCTAGCACCAATAACAGTCTCTCCTCAAAACAGGAGACACGACGAAGTCACCCTTATAGCTGAAATAACTCCATCCGCAAGACACGCTCGACGTCGCCACTGGCGCCGAGTGAGGAAGGCTGGGGGCAACTCCCCCTCTGGGATAATTCCGCCAGCTCCAACGGTGGGGATCGATGCTGCTGTTCCAACCGGGAACAGTTTTGAATTGTTAAACAAGGTGTGCAGAAACTCTCCTACTGCAGTGCTGAAGAGAACTCCTTCACCTGTGGAGAATACTCAAGAGAAGAAGCTGGAGCAGCCTCCTCAACGACTGTCCTCTAAAATTTACAAGGTCTGGCGACAGGTCCAGGAGTCGGTGATTGATCAAGACTATCCCCGCCGACAGAAAAAGATGAAAATTTGGCAGGAGAAGGACTACTCTGTCAAGCCACAAAGAATGACGGCTACTTGGGTGCCCGCCACAACGGCTCCCTTAACTCCAACCACTCAAAAAAGGAGGCCGCAAAAAGCCCCTATGTCTTCGGCAAATCGCAAAGACACCGAACACAAACGCCCCAAGTCCGGGGGCATGGTAGTGCACACAGTTTATATGGCTTCCGGGAAGGAGGAAAGCCGCACTTCTACGGGCCACCGACCGCTCACCCGATCCGTGACGAAAGCCCAGGAGCAACAACAAAAGCTTCAGGAAATGATGACTACAATGGCTGCACTCACTGAGCCAAAAGAAAGCTCTGAAACATCTTCGGATGAACGTCAAGAACAAGAAACCGACGCTGACTTTTTACGCAGAGTCCTCGAAAAGAGGGACAAAGAAGCTGCAGAGCAAGCGGCTAACATAAAACAAATGGCGCTCCTCTTCCAAGATATGGTAGGGATGATGTTACAGCCGGACCCTCCTGCTGAAGATCCTCCGATCGTCCTTGAAGACGACAGGGGAGAAACGTCAAATCCTCCGCCGGCTCTGTCAACAGCCAAGGAGGAGGCAATCTCCAAAGTTGACCTAGACGAATATATAGCTCAGCAGATCCGGGTTCATCAGGCGAATGAAGCGGCTGGGCAAATTGTTAGAACCGGACGACCGTATCCGAGCTGGTATGACCAAATCAGTTACCCGCCAGGATATACGATCCCTAAATTCCACGTATATAAAGGGACAGGGAATCCGCATCAGCATGTCGCTCAATTCAGGGCCTTATGCGGCAATACTGGAGGCGATGACAAATTGTTGCTACGTCAATTCGTCGGCAGCTTAGCAGAAACAGCCTTTGAATGGTATTCGGAGCTACCTAACGACTCTGTCAAAACATTTGCAGAGATGGAACTGCTGTTTACACAAAGATTCGCAAGTGCTAGTGAACGCACCCCGATTACAGCACTGATAAATGCCAGGATAAGGCCAAGCGAAACGTGGGTTCAATACGCAACACGATGGCGGAACCTATGGTCGAAATGCGAACAACGCATAGAAGAGGCACCTGCGGTAGGCATGTTTGTGGGCACTCTCGATCCGCAGGCGACCATCTCACAATTCATGATGTTCTTCAGGCCGACCACCTTCCAGGCCTTGATTGACAAATTAGGCCAAATGGACCAGATGGGCCATAGACCGTCTCCTTCAAAATCAGATTCCCGAGATGAGAAAGGAAAAGGGAAGGCAACCTTCATTGCCAATACTCAACAACGGTCGAACAACTCAAAGCCGGTCGTTCGCCAAAACAACGTGCGCCCACGCCCATCCCTCGAAGAGAGGCTGGGACGTCCTTACTCGTTTCCGCAGAATAAAACGAGAAGACTGTTCGAGCTGGCAGTGCGCAACAGACTCATTAATCTGCCGAATCCAAAACGTCCGTTGCAGCCAGGTGATCTTAATAATCCCAATTATTGCCCTTACCACCAAACGGTAAGTCACCCGATTGAGAATTGTTTCGTCTTTAAGGGATGGATCGAGGATCAATACCTGCAAGGCAAGTTCGCGTTGTCTGAAAGATGGAAGGTAAACCCACCACAGCCGCACTCTCCAAAGAAGACGGACACGCCGGGGGCAACTTGTTCTTTCGTCAAGGATGAAAACGATGGAAAAAACTTATCGGACGAATCCGAAGACTACGTAGCGACTTGTCATGTGATTTCTCATTCACTGACAGATGATGAGGAGGCTCCTTGCGCCGAGAAATCAATGGCGGACCCTGAAACAGAAATTCCGCGGCCGTCAGACAAGTTGATCGATGCCTTCCTAAATGAAATTCGTCTGAAAGCAAAAGCCAATCAAGAGCATGAAATGGCCATACTGGAAAGAGCCAAGGCATTCCCGTCAAATCAAAAGCCATACACTGCGGGTAAAAACAAATTCAAGACGAGGAAAATGTTCGCCAAAGCTCTGTCACTAGGAATGAAGCTACCGCCCTCTGAAGAAAATACTCTCGCTGAGGCAAAGATGCACCCTAACTTCTGTTTATATCATCAGAAGATCATACATCCTACCGAAGACTGCGAATCCTTTAACTGTTGGTGGCAAGGGTATGTCGCTCAAAAGCAACACTTCGACGGGACAAAGTGTGAAGCTTGTGGACATCGGAAAAATGCGATATATGAGCGCAAAAGAGTCGCCGACGATTGCCATATAGCCGACTCTAAGGTATCGCAAATTATCACCTTTGGTAGAAACTCTGACGAAGAAGCTATCCCCAACTCTTCCCTCGGGGAATCTATTTCAAAAATAAAGGAATTGAGAAGCTACGAGAACGTTCAGCCATGCAATCGCATGCTACTCGGAAAAAGTCCCGGCCCCACAAACAACGGAGCGAACAAAAAAGATAAAAGAAAAGAAAAAAAGACCCTCGTCACCAGCGCTCAACAACAATCAGGTGACCCTAGACCGGTTGCTTGCCAAAGCAACAAGCAGCAACCCCTCCAGGAAAAGTTGAGACGTCCTTACTCGTTTCCGCAAGATAAAACAAGGGGACTGTTCGAGCTGGCAGTGTGCGACAGACTCATCAATCTGCCGGGTCCAAAACGTCCGTTGCAGCCAGGCGATATTAATAATCCCAATTATTGCCCTTACCACCAAACAGTAGGTCACCTGATCGAGGACTGCTACGTCTTCAAAAACTGGGTTGAAGACCAATACCAACATGGCAAGTTTGCGCTGTCTGAAAACTGGAAGGTGAGTCTGCCGCAACCGCACGCTCCGAAAAAGACGGATACGCCGGGGGCATCATGCTCATTCATGGGGAAGGACCCACAGACCGAAAAGTCAGTAAACTAGAAATCCTCCTCAAATACGGAGACGACAGACCGAAAAGTCAGTAAACTAGAAATCCTCCTCAAATACGGAGACGCCAGACCGAAAAGTCAGTAAACTAGAAATTCTCCTCAAATACGGAGACGCCAGACCGAAAAGTCAGTAAACTAGAAATCCTCCTCAAATACGGAGACGCCAGACTGAAAAGTCAGTAAACTAGAAATTCTCCTCAAATACGGAGACGCCAGATCGAAAAGTCAGTAAACTAGAAATTCTCCTCAAATACGGAGACGCTAGACCGAAAAGTCAATAAACTAGATGTTCGCCTCAAATACGGCGACGGCGGACCGAAACGTCCTTAAACTAACAACGGACCGAGATGTCCTTAAACTAATGATGGACCGCAATGTCCTAAAACTTGCAATGGACCGAAATGTCCTTAAACTAATAGCGGACCGAAATGTCTTTAAACTAATATCAGACTGAAACGTCTTTAAACTAATACCGCAGCATCCTTAGGCTGACAAGATAAAAATAAAAAAAATAAAAAAAAAACAAAAAAAAACGGTATGTCCATAAGCAAAAAGGGCACGGATGAAAACCCGAAAGGGCTCCGTGAGTAAAAACAGCAGGACTACCGGCGAGTGTTCGTGAAAACCCGAAAGGGCGTGACCTCGTAAAAAAAAAAAAAGAAAAAAAAGAAGAAAAAAAAAAGAATAAAAAAAAAAGGTATGTCCATAAGCAAAACGGGCACGGATGAAAACCTGAAATGGCTCCGTGAGTAAAAACAGCAGGACTACCGGCGAGTGTTTGTGAAAACCCGAAAGGGCGCAATCTCGTTAAGAAACACTTATAGGGTCCTCTCGACCCTGTAAGGAGAAACCACCTGCGTGAGATCCTTACGACTCATAAAGGAACAACACACTTAGGGATCCCCACGATTCCTAAGGAGAAAATACACTTGCGAGATCCTCACGACTCGTAAGGAGAACTCTCTTGTGGGACCCTTACGGCTCATAAGATTTGAAAGTCTTGAGCTACAGAGACCTAAACCTGTGCTTAAGCAACCCGACAACTTTCGACATTGCCCTACAAGTGGTCCGATATTGGCTCTTGTATACAATCCACGGGCGCGAATAAACATTTCCCTAACAAAGTCCCATCCGTAACTAGGGATATGCTTGTACAGCAAACGACACTTGTAAGTCCTCTCGACTTATAAGGAGAAAACCCTTTTGTAAGATCCTTACGACTTACAAGAGAACATGCACTTAGGAATCCTCACGATTCCCAAGGAGAAAACACAACTACAAGATCCTCACGACTTGTAGGAAGAAGTACCTTTGTGAGACCCTTACGGCTCATGAAGTCAAAAGCCTTAGCCGACAGGACCCTTAACCCTGTTCACTAAGCCACCTTTGTTTAACATCGAAAAAGGCAAGTGATGATTCGCTCCTGGCAATATCCCAGTTATAGCGATGCTGATGCCTAAACCGGTATCAAATTCCAAGCCCTTTCAAGGCAAATGATGATTCGCTCCTGGCAATATCCCAGTTGCAGCGATCCTGATGCCTAAACCGGTATCAAATTCCAAGTCCTTTCAAGGCAAATGATGATTCGCTCCTGGAAATATTCCGGTCGCAGCGATGCTGATGCCAAGATCGGTATCAGATCCCAAATCCCCTACTCGCAAAAAAAAAAATGCATACGCGAAAAATAGCCGAAATGATGGGGCAACTTGCAAACAAAATCAGCAAGTAAAAATGTATGCATGCAAAATAGCCGAAATGATTGGGCAACTCGCAATAAAAAACAGCGAGTAAAAATAAAATAAATAGCCAAAATAATTAGGCAACTCGCAATAAAAAGCAGCGAGTAAAAAGAAAAATAGCCGAAATGATTGGGCACCGCGAAAAATAGCCGAAATGATTGGGCAATCGCGACCTTCGCGATATAAAAGCTGAAATGATAGAGCATCGCGGAAAGAATAAAAAAAAATGAAAGAATGAAACTTTTTGCCCTACAGGTGAAATCGCATCGATCCCTGTATACAATTCAGGGGCACAGATAAAGAGGGAACCATGCCTTCCCAACAGGCTCCATCAGAAAGCGAAGCCAAATCTCGACGGTTCATAGACAACCTAGAGACCATCTCGACATTTGTCGCAATATTACAGACACGATGTCAACAAATAAAGCAAACGAAGATCTCGAGCTTCAGGGTCTCGACGTCAACATCGACAACTTAGAGATCACCAACGGTGTGCCTCCTCATTCCAGCAGGACACAGATATTACACCATCAAGCGGGGCGATGGCAAAATCCCAGCTTCACTTCAGCATTCGTCTCGATACAGTAGACGCAATGTCAACAACAGCGTTCCTCCGCAGTCCAGCTGGAGGCAGATGCAACGTCAACAAAAGACCTCACGGTCGAAACAAAGCGGAGCGATGGCAAAATCCCAACTCCACCTTAGCATTCGTCTCGTTACAGCAGACGCAATGTCAACAACAGCGTTCTTCCTCCAGCAGGGATCCAGACATGACAAAGCAAACGAAGCGAAGGCCACATTCCTAGCTTCAACGTCTTTACGGTAACTCACATAAAACCGGAAAGACAATTGGAGATCATCTCGCACCAGCACAGAATGGTCACCACCTCGACGTCCGTCTCAATACAGCAGACGAGATGTCACCCCAACGTTCGTCTCGACACAGCAGACGCAACGTCATCAAACGAATGGAGCCACGGCAAAATTCCTAGTTCCAAACCTCGACGTCCGTCTCGATACAGCAGACGAGGTGTTACCCCAACGCTCGTCTCGACACAGCAGACGCAACGTCATCAAACGAATAGAACCACGGCAAAATCCCTAGTTCCAAACCTCGGCGCTTCACCAGTAACCTAGAGACAACCACGACATTCATCTCGATACAGAGGACGCAATGCCAGCAAACGAAGCGAAGGCTAAATTCCTAGCTTCAGGGTCTTAACGGCAAGTCATATAAAACCGGAAAGACAATCGGAGATCATCTCGCACCAGTGTGGAGTGGTCACCATTTCGACGTCCGTCTCGATACAGCAGACGAGATGTCACCCCAACGTTCGTCTCGACACAGCAGACGTAACGTCATCAAACAAACGGAGCCACGGCAAAATCCCTAGTTCCAAACCTCGGCGGTTCACCAGTAACCTAGAGACAACCACGACATTCGTCTCGATACAGAGGACGCAATGCCAGCAAACGAAGCGAAGGCTAAATTCCTAGCTTCAGGGTCTTAACGGCAAGTCATATAAAACCGGAAAGACAATCGGAGATCATCTCGCACCAGTGTGGAGTGGTCACCACTTCGACGTCCGTCTCGATACAGCAGACGAGATGTCACCCCAACGTTCGTCTCGATACAGCAGACGTAACGTCATCAAACAAACGGAGCCACGGCAAAATCCCTAGTTCCCACCGCGACATTCGTCTCGATACAGAGGACGCAATGCCAGCAAACGAAGCGAAGGCTAAATTCCTAGCTTCAGGGTCTTAACGGCAAGTCATATAAAACCGGAAAGACAATCGGAGATCATCTCGCACCAGTGTGGAGTGGTCACCACTTCGACGTCCGTCTCGATACAGCAGACGAGATGTCACCCCAACGTTCGTCTCGACACAGCAGACGTAACGTCATCAAACAAACGGAGCCACGGCAAAATCCCTAGTTCCAAACCTCGGCGCTTCACTAGTAACCTAGAGACAACCACGACATTCGTCTCGATACAGAGGACGCAATGCCAGCAAACGAAGCGAAGGCTAAATTCCTAGCTTCAGGGTCTTAACGGCAAGTCATATAAAACCGGAAAGACAATCGGAGATCATTTCGCACCAGTGTGGAGTGGTCACCACTTTGACGTCCGTCTCGATACAGCAGACGAGATGTCACCCCAACGTTCGTCTCGACACAGCAGACGTAACGTCATCAAACAAACGGAGCCACGGCAAAATCCCTAGTTCCCACCGCAACATTCGTCTCGATACAGCAGACGCAATGCCAGCAAACGAAGCAAAGGCCAAATTCCTAGCTTCAGGGTCTTAACGGCAACTCATATAAAGCCCGAAAGACTATCGGAGATCATCCCCACACCAGCGCGGAGTGGTTATGACTCATCGGGGCTCTCCAAAATGAGCCTAACCTCAAGTAAAAAGCGGCATGGCAAATTCCTAGCGCTTGCTCTTCTGACGGTCAAACTGCCAAGGAGGATTGCTTGAAGACGTCTTGTCCAGCCCCCGAAGGGATCAGAGACACGGCAGTCGCAGGGCTACTCGAGCAGCACGATTGCCTATCGAGGACTATATCAGCTTATGCGACGGTACGATGGCCAAAACCCTAAGTACCACCAACCTTAACGGGCTTCTGTCGTAAAGAGCAGAGGTTAAATGCGACGTTAAGATGTTCTTGCGAGATCTGCTCGATCCGTTTCGACTCGTGAGGAAATTGATGTCTTTGCGAGATTTTCTCGATTCGTCTCGACTCGTGAGATAAAGCCTTAGGCAGTAGGGATTAAAAAACCTGTTTCCTAAGCACTGGGACCCTGCAAGTCGGCCCAAAACGGTCTCTTGCATACTATCCACGGGTCACACTCTCCAAAGTCGAATCTCGATAAGGAGGGAAACAACCGCTTACGGGTCCTCTCGACTCGTAAGAGGGAAACTCTCTTATAGGATCCTTACGATTTATAAGAGAAAACACACTTAGGAATCCTCACGATTCCCAAGGAGAAAATACACCTACGAGATCCTCACGACTCGTAGGGAGAAAAGTCTTTATGAGACCCTCACGGCTCGTAAAGTTGAAAAGCCTTAGGTGGCAGATCCTACCCCTGTCTCCTAAGCCATCACTGCCCTGCAAAGAAGTCAAGATGGGCCGACCATCTATGGGCCACACTTGCCAAAGCTACATGCCACTGAAATGGAGAACTTACTCATAAGCGTATGAACTACTCCACGCCAGAGTGAGACAAAAAAAGAAATAGAAGGATGCGGCTCATGGAGTTAAGGGTTGGAACTATATCCCTTAAGAGTTGAGATTTGAGTCAATGATAAATGACGACGCTTGTGTCCGCTCGTTATCTTCTCAGATCAAGATTCTGAAAGTGATACATCAACCCAAAACTGGTCATACGCCATGCATAACTCTGCATAACTCTGCACTACTTCACCCACGTACATACTTACGTGGGCAAAGTAGTGGGGGGCATTTGTTCCCGCCAAAAATTTCTGCGCAAAAGAGTCCAAGGTATCAAATGGCAGCGATACGCTTAAGGAAATAAGTATCTTCCGGGCTGTTTTTTGACAAACTCCCGAAGGAGAAACAGATAAATTCTGATTGTATTGAAAGCGTCTCGAAAAACCCTTCGATTTGATATATTATGAGCTTCATAATTCATCCGGGATCAAAAGTTATGAGGCATTATGTGTTCACACGTGATGGGCTTTTAAGAATCCGCTGGAGGAGTTAGAAGATATAATAAAAACTTAGAAAAGACCTCAACGGGCATCACGTGCTCACACGTGACCATGGGCCACGTGCAGACACGTGATGGGCTCTTAAGGCCTCTAAAATAATGAATAGAATTAAATTCTAAAATCTGTTCCCTGATTAAAAATCAGAAGTTATCTCAATGAAATATCACGTGCTCACACGTGACCAATGGTCACGTGTTGACACGTGATGGTTAAAACAACAATATGAACAAGCGACTGTTAAAGGAACCAATTTCGGGGTTACGTGCTCACACGTGACCAAGGGTCACGTGCCAGCACGTGACAGGCTTTGAAAGCCTTACAGATTAGTAGAATTAAAATTCTAAATTTCTCTAAAAATCTTTCGAAATAGAATTAAAATTCTAAAAGCTTCTAAATCTTTCCAAATGGAAAAGGATTATGGGAACCGTTGGATTAAAGATCCAAAGATGATTAAAAATCATCAATTTATGGAAAAATCTTGGACAAGGAAAGATTTCCCTGAAAATCTCACCAGAATAACAAATAGAATATCTTTTGGATTTAAAATCCACGGTAAATAAAATTCACTGAATGATCTAAAGGCCCAGATTAATGATAAATATAAATCAAATCTCTCAACGATCAAATCAAATCTTTCAATGAGAGATTTGCTAAACAAATTGATTCTTTTCCTTCTCCTATAAATAGGAGCCAAGAAGAGAAGAGAAGGCATCGACATTTCTTGAAAAAAAAAATCAAGAGCTTCAAACAGAGAGAACTCTGAGAAAAATTTCAAGAAGAAGGTAAAAACCTTCACGAGAGAAAAGAAATCTCTTTTGATAAATCATTGATCAATGATCTTCACATAATAAATAGTGCTTTGCACTCGTATGAACCACTGGTTCTTTAAAACAAAAAAGAAAATAAAAATAAATAAAAATAGTGCTTTGCACTCGTATGAACCACTGGTTCTTTAAAACAAAGAAGAAAATAAAAATAAATAAAAATAGTGCTTTGCACTCGTATGAACCACTGGTTCTTTAAAACAAAAAAAAATAAAATAAAAAAATAGTGCTTTGCACTTTTATGAACCTCTGGTTCTTGAAATAAAGAGAAAAACTCATTTTTCTTTGATCCTAATTAGATCAAAGAAAACAAATAGTGCTTTGCACTTCTGTTCTGGAATCTAAAAAGATTCTTAGTGCTTTGCACTTCCAAACTGCGCTGTTGCGCTCCTGAGAGCGCGCCACGTATCAGCTGCAGAACAACTTGCGCTACGCGCCTTGAAATAGAGCTTTGCTCTCTGGAACTGGCGCAACTCACCAGAGCGCGCCACGTGTCAGCTGCAGAACAACTTGCGCTACGCGCCTTGAAATAGAGCTTTGCTCTCTGGAACTGGCGCAACTCACCAGAGCGCGCCACGTGTCAGCTGCAGAACAACTTGCGCTACGCGCCTTGAAATAGAGCTTTGCTCTCTGGAACTGGCGCAACTCACCAGAGCGCGCCACGTGTCAGCTGCAGAACAACTTGCGCTACGCGCCTTGAAATAGAGCTTTGCTCTCTGGAACTGGCGCAACTCACCAGAGCGCGCCACGTGTCAGCTGCAGAACAACTTGCGCTACGCGCCTTGAAATAGAGCTTCGCTCTCTGGAACGGGCGCAACTCACCAGAGCGCGCCACGTGTCAGCAGCGCGACAGCACAGCGCACTAGCGCAGCGCACTGCGCTGTTGCGCTTGCGCTCACCAGAGCATGACACGTGTCCTCACCGCAAGCGCTTGCGCTCAGTGATTGGCGCAAAGCGCCTGACAAATGCAATGCATTTTACTGAAGGGCCAGGCCCAAATCAAAGGGGCCTAGTAGGCCAAATTAAATTGCAATACAATAAAAAGGGGCAGAGCCCAAAACAAATTGATGCTTTGCATCCTTTCTGGACAAAGCCCAAATAAAAATAAAAAGAAATTCAATGCAAAAGCAAATAAAATGTTGGACATTTTCAACTAGACTTAGCCCAATCGTGGCCATAAGTCCTTAAATTAAATTGACTGAGCAAAATGGCTCTCCTAAATCAATCTACATCCAGTTCGAGGGTACATCTCCGAACTCCTTTGACATCCATCGTTGTAATTCCTCAACGACGTCAAAGAGGTGACGGGTCCCAACGACCACACATCGCTATGGACTGCGGGGTCCTTAAACTCGTGGACCGAAACGTCCCTAAACTAATATCGGACCGAAACGTCCCTAAACTAATGACGGACCACTACGTCCTTAAACTGGCGACGGACCGAGACGTCCTTAAACTAATAATGGACCGAAACGTCCCTAAACTAATATCGGACCGAAACGTCCCTAAACTAATGACGGACCACTACGTCCTTAAACTGGCGACGGACCGAGACGTCCTTAAACTAATAATGGACCGAAACGTCCCTAAACTAATATCGGACCGAAACGTCCCTAAACTAATGACGGACCACTACGTCCTTAAACTGGCGACGGACCGAGACGTCCTTAAACTAATATCGGACCGAGACGTCCTTAAACTAATGATGGACCACTACGTCCCTAAACTGGCATCGGACCGAAATGTCCCTAAACTAATGATGGACCACCATGTCCCTAAACCGGCAATGGACCACCATGTCCCTAAACTGGCAATGGACCACCACGTCCCTAAACTGGAACTTGGACCACTATGTCCCTAAATTGGAACAATAGAGCCCAAATGTTCTTTTGTCGGATCTAAACGGTCCCGTTAAGTTGATCTTAGTCTCAAACTGGACTAACGTATCCTTAACAAACGTTTAAGTTGATCTTAGCCCCAAATACGGCTAACGTATCCTTAGATATTCAAATGGATTATAAAACTCCCAATCAACTCTGGTTTGAGGGTACATCTCCGAGCTCCTTTGATATATGCCGTTGTAATCCTTTAACGACGTCAGAGAGGCGACGAGTCCCGATGGCCATACATTAAATTAATCACTACGTTGAGTTGATCTTAGCCGCAACGCGACTAATGCATCCTTAAACTGAAAACACCAAACCCAAATCTAAGTAAATACGGATTTGGACTAATCCACGTCCTACGGGCGACGGTATTACTCAGTCTCCGTATACAATCCACGGGCAACCACAAACAAAACAAACACACACGACACGAAGTGAAATTCTGGAGAAGGAGAAAGTTGTTACCGCGATGCGGTAGCGTAATTAACTGCAGGGGCTTGCGCCTGCATGGAAGAGCGTCCCCACAATCAAAAACCCCTCACCCTGAGGGGGAATCTGACGAAGTCTGCTATATCGGCCGCATCCGTCTAAACCTCCGATACACGGTGCCCTAAATCAACTTGGCATCTTCGGAGAGATAAACGGATAAAACCAAATAGCATCTGCCCCGAACCTCAGGCACGGACGCGAAGTCCAGGCCGCCGTTCGGAGGGGAACAATCTTCTGTATTCGTTGATTCGATCGGAAAGTTTAGCTTCATTTAAGTTTTGTCCGGGTAATTTAGAACGTGTTAAAAAGTTCGAACGGATATCAATAACTCCCTTTTTCCCCTGCCGGAAAATTTCCAAGTGTTGGATTTTTCCGTAGTTTAAGAACGTTCTTAATCGTGCAAGTAACGCGGTGGACCCTCTAATAGAACACAAACCTTAACTCGATTATGTGACCGTCTGAACCGCCTCTAAACCTTAGGGTTTGGGGCAGTACGGCGTTGCCACATGTGAGGCGTTGGTTTGACCCTTCTACGGCTGGACCATTGGTAGTGTGGCATGTGATGGATGCTTTTAAACTGATTTCAAGTGTTGAGAACTATTTGGGAAATCTTGGGTGTTTGTTTATTCAATTGGAAAGTTTAACATTGGCTATTTATCTGGATTGTGATACAATATTTGGAATCCACAAGTAGTTTTGAGATTACTAATTTGAATGTTATAAATCTAGCAGTTCAATCTCAGATGATCGGTTGCAACGGGATTTTGATGCGATCAAAAGTCCGTCGCAATCACGTAGCGTACGCGGATACTCGCCGGGTAAACTTAATAGACAGCCACGCCCCATAGCCCCGACCAAGTGACTGTAGGAGAACCACGTCGCCAAAAGCATCCGTTCGGGTGCTCGCGGCAGTGGTGTTCCGCCTTAGTGCACTTCATCGACGGCATCCGGGGCGGCGGCCGTCTACTAAAGTTTACGACGAGCATTCGATCAGGATGTCGGGAATCTTGTTGAATTACCCGACTAGATATTGAAAAGTGTTTTCGAAATCGAGACTAAATTGCGGGGTTTATAATTGTTAGGCATGAGATGTCTAAGGAATTTATTTGGTTAGGCATGAGATGTCTAAGGAGGTTGCGGATTCCAACTGTTGTAGTTTTACACTTTCTTTTCTGCGACCGTAAGTGTAATATGTGGTGTATCGCCGGTTTCGTTGCTATACATCAACGACAATTGGGATACACATATTTACTTACGTTGATGATATGTGATATTATGTGTTGCTGTGATATGTTATATTGGATCGTCGTGTTTGAATAGCCGGGGGTTTTATGTGAGATGAGAGTTTTTCATTTTCATTCATGTAAAATTCATTGTATGTAATATTCTTTTATTGGGGCACTTCCGGGATGAGATTGATGTCACCATTGTATATTATTTACTTTTCCGCATTAGGTAGACCCAAGGCGGGGAGCACAAGTAACCGGGTTCTAGGGTCCAGTGGGAGACCATCTCGAGGAGTCGAGACCGGGTCTCTTAACCCTAGAATTGGCGGTGTTGCTTGCCACTCTCGTAGGGGTCTAGGGATGTGGGTTTGGCTATTCATCGCGACCGTGGAATCTATGTTTTATACAGGCTCATATTAAAAACACGGACCTCCTAGTATATCTAATATTTCATATATGTTCTTCTGCTGCAATGTTCTGTGATGAGATCATATTACTGCCTGAGACGAATGTTTATATTGTATATACGAGATATATATTATATATTGTTGATTTCGTTTCAAATGTGATGCTTGTGAAGCATAATAAAATGGGACTTCATTAATGAGGTTAATGAGACTAAAAGAAACCTAAAGATGTTGTAGAAACTTGTTTAAAAACTGGTAGCTCTAGTTCTTGCTTTGCATAGCGGTGTTCCTTGTAGAACATCCAGCACCTTATTCGATAAGGAAAGAGCCGAGATCCCTTCACCGGGAGTGACCTCTTTAGTGAAACTAGCAGATGCTGCATAATCGGTTTGTCTTTTGATTGCTTCTATAGTTTTTGCTTTGCATAGTGGTATTTGTGAAATATCATGCACCTTATTCGATGAGGAAAAAGCCGACGATCCCTTCACCGAGAGTGACCTCTTTAGCAAAACTAGTAAAAGCCTAAAAAACACTCCATTTAAATTCACTCGATTCTACAACGATATCAAGTTCATTACGCAAAGGGTTTTCTTAAAACCTATCGTAACCCTCCGTCATTTCAGATAAGTAATAGTTAGTATTCGTGCTGCGTTTGTTGGCCTCCGTCAAGGCGTAGTGTACTGTAGCTAACTAGTGCTTATCTGCTAGCATACGATGTGATTGGATTAGGGTATTCATACGGCGTAGTTTGGCCTCCGTCAAGGGTCGTGCGGGTGGGTTTAATTCAATCAGGAAATGACGGGTTGAATTTAACTAGCGGACTATGGGTAGTTTGGCCTCCGTCAAGGTCATAGGACGTTAGGGGTAAAATATTTTTGGGAATTTCAAGTGTTGAAATTTGCAATGAGATTGCATACATTCTATGAGATAGTTGGATCCCAATATCCGCTGCGAGTAAGAGTTACTCCTGGGAGAGTTTTACACATTACAATTAGCCGATCAAGTAGGTGTCTAGAAAGGTGTTAACGGGGTTACGCCTATGGGAAAACGAGGTTTACTTTAATTAGGTCCGTGCGAAAGCACGGGGAACCTCCCTCAAAGTACCGGCACTGGCCTGGCTGAAAGATTGGCGAACTTGTAGGGTGTAACTAATCCCGGCTAGTTTTTCCTTTTAGGGTTTGAAGGAAGATTTGACTAAAACAGTGGGAGACATCCTGATTAGGTATATTAATAACCAATCTAATCTTGCAAGAGCATACACTGAGTGTTTTCTTCTCTCTCTCTCCAGGTAGCGACCATGTCACGCCTTAATCAAGATAATAATACGAATATATTGACCGAACCCGCTTGTTATACTGAGCTGGGGAACGTTAGTCCCACTCCCACTTATAATTGTTATAAGACAGAGCATGAAATTGGGGATTACCAGAATTCCCGTGCCGCCCAAACGAACAAAGTGCATGCTGATGCATCTTCTTCGGGTGTGTTCATTACAGAGAACTATTTCTCAGTATCCTTTACGTCCTGGGTATTTGATACCGGATCAGGATCCCATATATGTAATTTGTTACATGGGCTACAGAAAGGTAGAGAATTGAGAACGAGTGGTAAGTTTCATGAGATAGAAACGGTGCAAGTGTTGCAGCCAAGTCTGTTGGTAGTTATCACCCTGTATTACCAGAATACATTGATTCTGAATGAATATTATTAGATACCGAACCTGATATACAACATCATATCAGTCTCTTTATTAATAAAGAAGGATATAATTTTGTATTGTTGGATGATGTTTTGAACATTTCCTATGTCAAGAGTTGATCGGTTCAGGCACGTTATCTAAAAGCATAAACGTTCTAAATCAAACCACAGTTCTTAGTGTACAGAACACACACAAGAAGAAGAGTTCAGAAATGAACGAATCCTTCATGAGGTATTGTAGACTAGGTCATATCAATATGACCCGATTAGCTGAAGTTGCATTTAGATGTATATTTAAATTAGTTTGAATTTACATCTTGTGAAACTTGCCGGTCATGTCACTAAGATAAGATGACCAGAGCTTTGTTTATTGGAAACAGAGAAAGAGTTAGTGAACTCTTGGGATTGATACATGATGATGTATGTAAGGTCCCCTGTCTACACATGCCAAGACCGGTTCTTTATACTTCATTACATTCACTGTTTATCTCTCAAGATTCGGACATATGTTCCTGTTGAAACACAAGTCTGAACCTTTTGAGAAATTCAATGAATATGAGTTAGAAGTAGAGAACCAAAACGGGTATAAGTATTATGTCCTTTGATGTGATCAAGGAGGAGAATACTTGAGCATGTGATTGACTATTCTAAAGGAGAATGAGATTCTCTCTCAGCATTACTCCTCCGTATACACCACAGCATGTCTGTGTATCGGGGCGGAGCAATCGCACCCTATGTGATATGATGTGCTCTATGATGAGTACTACTGAGTTTCCTATTTTCCTTTTGGGAGTTATGCACTTGTGAAGCTGCATACCTATTGAATAGGGTTCCAATCAAATCAGGTGCTTACCACTCCATATGTGTTATGGTATGGGAAGAGCCCATCTCTTAAGGATGTTAAGATTTGGGGTTGTCCGGCCTATGTCTAAAAGCATAATCCGGACATGCTCGAGGCAAAGTCAGTTTTGTAGAAGTTTGTTGGATATCCCAAGCATTACCAGGGGAATATCTTCTACCACATCGAGGAACAAAAGATGTTTTGTTTCTCAGCATGCCACCTTTGTGAAAGGGAATTTCTTGTGAAGAAATTAGTGGTCATGAGGTAGAACTGGAAAGAGTTCCATCCATACAAACTGCAGCTGATGATTTAGTAGAACTAAAGGATTCAATAGTTTCTAACGAACCTCAGCCTCTCCGCCGATCTAGTAGGGTTCCTCACCCACCTGAGAGATACTTCGGTTTTCTCTATGACAGTGGGAGCGAGAATTGCATCATGAGATGATGACCCAACTAGTTTCGAGCTGGCCATCAGGAGTGGGACTCTATAAGAATGGCTGGATGCTTAGCAATCTGAGATGGAATCCTTATACACCAACAAAGTATGGACTTTGGTTGCTTTATCTGAAGGGTTAAATCCCCATCAGGAGCAAGTATATCTTGAGAAGATTACATGGTGTACATGGAAAAGTTGAGACTTTCAAAGCTATGCTTAAGTCCATCCAGATCCTACTTGCCACTGCTACATACCATGACTACGATATCTGGCGGTTGGGTGTCATGACTGTTTTTCTAAATGATGATTTAGAAGAGAGAGTCTATAAGTACACAGCTAGAAGGCTTCGTAGACAGTGGGAGCAGCGGAAAAGTGTGCAAGATATTTTATATGATAAGACAAGCATCGCGGAGTTGGAACGTCTGTTTTGATGTGGTAGTCAAAGAGTTTGACTTCATCAAAATGGTAGATGAACCTTGTATATACAAAAAGGTAGTAGGGAGTATGGTGGTGATCCTCGTAGAGTATGTGGATGTCATACTCTTGATAGGAAAGGAGTTTCCTATGCTACGCTCGGTCAATCTCCTCTTATCACAACGATTCTCCATAAGGATCAAAGCGATACCTCTTAAATCCTAGGTTTTATATCTATGAGATAGATCTAATTGGATGTTAGGATTCTCACTAGTTGTAGTGAGATGATATCAATCGATCCTAGGGAGAATCGCTGGAATGGTTCTAGGGTGGTAAAGTTGACTGAATGTCAGTCACAGGCATTGTTTTTACCCTCAGTGGAGGGACGGTATGTTGGAAGAGTTCTAAGCTAGATACCGTGACATACTAGACGATAAAGGCAGGATAAATCACCACCAAGGATGCTACCAAAAAGGCAGTCTGGATATATATAAGTTCATGAGATGAATTTCGTTCCAACCATTGTGTGACAATGGAGTTATGGCTTTGGCCTAAGAACCCCCGTCCCATCAGAAATCCAGATATAATTCTTAGGCAGTATCACCTGATCATGGAGATGGTTGATCTCTAGGGAGATCGAGGTTAGGAGAGTAGACACAGAGGACAACAGCGCGGATCCACTCATAAAGGCCTATTTCCCAGTAGAGACTTTTATGAGATGATTGAGTATGAGATACTTCAACCACAGCTGATTGTTGGGTATGCGATACCACAACAAATGGCCCTAGTATATATGGGAGATTGTTAGTTATATGTATACCCTAGAGGTCATTACTGTACATTCGATGTATATTGTAGTGGATGCTTGGACATATATAGGGAGGACTTTCTTGCTCGACATGATAGTATGCTATCTGGTTGCTCTTTATCTTAACATGTACTCTGATTGTCTCTATGTTACATGTTGATAAAGCCCTTAGGATGAGTACTTGACTACCAGGACTATGATGCGGATCATACTAGTAGGAACAGTGTAGTCGCCAAGTACATCCTTCAAATGTTCCTAGTCGTGGGAGTACCGAGACAGGGCATCGATACTCCAGAGTAGACTAGCGTATGCGCTTCTTGACCCATATGATGGGCGATGGATGATCCCATATCCATTGGTGTTTGACATCAA
Organism: Agapanthus africanus; assembly: GCA_030015575.1. Classification (NCBI taxonomy): domain Eukaryota; kingdom Viridiplantae; phylum Streptophyta; class Magnoliopsida; order Asparagales; family Amaryllidaceae; genus Agapanthus; species Agapanthus africanus. Next base: position 605,190,271 of record CM057342.1, on the reverse strand, counting down.
AGAAGGTATACGGGTGCTCAGTGGAGACTGCGTACACTGGACGGACTCGCCGAGAACTCCCAGATGGTATTATACCTCACGTCAGATGGCAGTTCTCTGGTGACACTGGTACATGTTAGTCTGTAGACCCGAGATCGTCATAGAGTCTTGTGTGACTCCCACTGTGCTTTGATTTCCATGATACCACATCCAAGAGAGCGTGCAAAAAGGTGGCTTTTGGGTACAGTCCTGAATCACATGGAGGCAATGAGCGATAGGAGGGGTTTCGTCTCTCCCTGTGTAGGGAGTTGATGTTGCGCTGTGTTAGATTGGCTATAACTGGAAATCCTTGGCCAGGATTGCTGAGATTTACTCGTAAGTGTTATCAGTAGTTTCTCGAACTGTTATGGACTTCATATCGACATGACTTATCAAGCTACTGGGGTGTTACGTTTACTACCCCTAAGCGAGATATGCGACATATCAGACGAAGAGACCGGACTGTACGGGAGTGTTACTGATTGGATTCACGGGAGAAAGTACAGGCTTGCTTGTTGATCTTCTGATCGCTCAATACCTGGGTGGCTGTTACGTTTAGCTGACCGCTTGCAGCTTGTGGGTGTTTGATATGATCATTACCTACTGCCGGCGTATTGACGATTCTTTAGAGTCATACACAGAGGTTTCCTGGCTCAAGCAAAACGGAGTAAGAGCATATATATGATATGTGCGGGACCAAGAACAATACGTGTATGTGATACCGTATTACATTCTCGCGATATGAGATATCGGCCGGGTATATGTGATATAGCCGGGTCATCGGATCAAGTGTTGATTCGATGAACTGATACAGATTATATTAGTCGGTTATTTATAAAATAGCCGGATTATCGGATCAAGTGTTGATTCGATATTTTAATGTATAATTATATATTTGATATATTAAATTACATTAACTAATATAAGCTCACTAAAAGATTCTTTTTCTCACTCGGGTAATACATTGATATATATGCGATATATGTTAATTGTATTATTTTATTTTGTTACAAAATATATTATTTATGTGATATATAATATTGTAACAAGTTAAGGTTACAAATGCAACATGTTTTGTGGAGTATAAACATGGTTAGGGTTTGGATTAGGGTTAAACCTTCTTGAAGCTTCTAAAAGCTTTGCTTTTGTTTTTAACTAAAGATTTTTTCTAAAGATATTTTGGTTGATATTTGTTAACCCAACTCAACCCTTCACCATGGTTGAGTCTCTACATGGGTTAAGTTATCATACCATAGTTGCATTTCTAACCTCACATGGATTCATTATTCATCACAAATTGATTTGCTTCTTCTTCTTCTTCTTCCTTTTTCATGAAAAGCTTTCTAGCTTTTTCCTTTGTGATGAAAATGAGTGAGATTAAGAAAAAAAATGAGAGCTAAATTCCTACTTCATCATCCTCATCTATTCTAGCCACTTAGATTAGGGTGTTTGCTTTGCTAATACTTGATTAGTGAAGCAAAAGCTTGGGTTTGAGTTTCTTCAAGGTAGATCATCTTTGTTATCGAAGATCGGAAGTAAGCTTGCATCTTTCTCTTCGTGGAGCCTCTCTAGAGTTCGGGAACTTGATGATCGCAGCGAAGGGACCACAACACGGAGCTTATGAAGTGAAGGACCGGACTACAAAGGTTGTAATCCCAAACTCTTAGAAGTAAAGTTGTTTACTTGCTTTGTTTCTCCTAATCTCTAGTCTAAGATCTTGGTTAGGGTTGTTCAGCACGTCTAAAATTTAAATCGGGCATGGTTGATGCCTTGTAGAACCTTGTGAGAGTGCCTAGTAACCCTACAGGCCGGTCACGAACTAAATTTCGGGTCGTGACATACGCACAATACAAATCCACATCATCCTTTCACCTGAGCGAGCACTTTTGGCGTGGGACTCTAAAGACTTGACAATACGCTAGCAATAAGTTAATAGGATCATGCCTGATTGAATCTGAAACAATTTCAGATCAATCCCCTAACGGGTTAATCCACAAACACGTCAGCGGTACTAGCCGTACTTAACGACTACCCAGGTATGTGTCAAAAGGTAGGTCGACAAGCAAACTCATCCAAACCTAACAATGCCTATCACTGAAAATTATCGTATAGTCTGGTCTCTTCATCAAAGAGTGGCACATACCAGGTCTGGGGGGTGGAAACTTTCATACCCTCAATAACCCAATAATTCATACCGATATCAAACTCTTAACCTTCCGAGATACAAATGATAACTCTTATCAGTTTACCTCAACCATCCTGGCCAGGGATTTCAGGTTACAGTCATATCATGCACAATGTGACATCAACCCCCTATATCGGGAGAGGCGAATCCTCTCTTGACAGCTCACTACCTCCACGTGCTTTGGGACTATATCCAACAAAAACCTGTATGCACGGCTCTTTAAAGCCGTGGTTGGATCGAAGTCAAGGTATAGTGGGAACACATACAAGACACTATGGCGATCTCAGGTCAAAAGACTATCCTGTACCATTGTCACCAGAGAACCGCTATCTGACAATATGGACAATACCATATAAGAGTTCTCGGCGAGCCCGTTCAGTGTACTCATTCTCTAAAGAACACCTGTAAACAATCTTCGGTTTCAAACACCAGTCGTTGTGGGACCAGCCATCGCCCTCCAACTGGGTCAAGAAACGTATACACCAGTCTACTCTGGAGTACCGATGCCCCGTCTAGATACTTCTACGACTAGGAATATTTAAGGATGTACTTATGGACTACCCAGGCCCACTAGTATGATCATATCATAATCCTGGTAGTCAAGCAAAGATCCTAAGGGTTTTATCAATATGTATTAGCGATACGTAATACCAACTAAAATATATACATATGAATGATGAAGAAAACTAGATAGCATACTATCATCTTGAGCAAGAATGTTTTATCCATATAGGTCTATGTACAATTATAATAATTGCCTTCACGGAACCTATATCTAACAGCCGATACCTGAATAGAAGCGGCAGAACAACACAATGGATTTCGTGACTGCGCTCTCTCGCAGCACAAAGGGCAATAACGCAATATGGGTCATAGTGGATAGACTTACCAAGTTCGCCAATTTCATTCCATTCCACGTTGGAAAATCCACCGAAAGTTTGGATAAGAAGTATATGGAGGAGATTGTTTGATTGCACGGAGTACCGGTATGCATTTTTTCCGATCGATACACCATTTCCGGTCCTAGTTCTGGTAAAGTCTGTATAAGAGTCTTGTCATAAGTATGAGTTTTAGCATGACCTACCACCCTCAGACCGATGGCCAATCCGAGACAGTCATTCAGATCCTTGAGGACATGCTACGGGCTTGTATGTTGGACTTCAAGGGGTCGTGGGAAGATTATCTACAACTCGTGGAGTTCTCTTATAACAACAACTACCAGGCAAGTATCGGCATGGCACCGTTTGCAGATTTATATGGAAAGAAGTGCCGATCTCCATTGAGGTAGGACGATATTAGGGATCGAGAACTCCTAGGCCCTTATATGATTGTGGAGACAGTGGAGGTCGCGAGAACAATTGTAACAACCGAGTTCTGTTATACCAATTTTCTGTAGCCGTATGTGTTGTTTGTGGTGTCTATTTCTTTTACTGTGTGGATGCGAATGGTAGTTTACTTTATATTCGACCCGCTTGCTTGAGCTTGTTGTTTCATAATACCCTAACATCACGTATTTTTGCATATAACAATTTAAATCCCTTAAAATAATTTAAAAATACATGACATGGCCTGCTTGATACCCCTAACCCCGTGGTAGCGTCCTTGCATCGTGTTCTCGTCCCGTTCAGTGAAACGGACGTGTTTGGATGGCTACGCGCACGTACGTGCGTCCGTTCTTGGGGGTATGCATTTTCTGTTACAAAATCCTTCATTTTAATTTTTGGAACTTGCTCATAATTTTCATATTTCAAATCCAAAACTTTGGACCCGACCCGAGTGCATTTCTGAATTATTTTGCATCCCGCCAAATTCCAATTATTTAAATATTTTTGAAATTCATTTAACCTTTTCCATCAGCTAAAGATTTATGGTAAGTTATCAGAAGAGAATATATTTTTTAACAATGGAAATCTTTTCCCTTTCTTCCCCAGCCAATGAAATCATTCTTTAAAATATTAAAATCTTTTATAAATTTTATCAAAATTCTTTCCCGAGCCAATCAGGACTCTCTTTGCTTGCACTGGGCCCCACCACCAAATCTCTCCCTCTCTTCTATCTTTCTCTTATATTTTTTTCAACCAATCAGAAAACTTTCCCTTCAAATCACCGGGCCCCACGTCTCTCTCTCTCTTCTTTTCTCCTTCTCTCTCCTCCCCACGAGCTCTTTCTCTCTCTCCTCTCGCGCCTTTCTCTCTCTGCTCGCGATCACTGTGTATTCCTCGATTCTCGTCACCCCCCGCGTGGATCCCGTCACCTCCCTTCTGCATCTCTTTCTTCTTCCTCTCTTTTAAACCGCGCGCTCTCTTTTAACCCATCGCCTCGCTCAAACCCTAACCCTAACTCCATCATCTCCTCAACCCCAAACCGAACCTCGTTATCTCCTTTCCTCCTCCTCTCCATCTTCTTCTTCTCTTTCTTCTTCCCGAGCCTCTCTTTCCCCTGCACACACACCCTAAACGAGCCCAAGAACCCACCGTTCCATTGCCGCCGACCATCTCCCGTCGCCATCGCCATCTCCTCCCTCTCCTCTGCTCTCCCTCCAATGCCAGAACCCTACATCTAAACCCCAACCTGCACCAAAGCGAAACCCTAGCTGCAACCGAGCGCCAAGAACCTGCACCCCTGCGCATTCCCTGGCTGGAGCTCCGTCGATCTCACCGCCACCATCTCCTCTCCCCGTTGCGTTACCAGTCCAACCCCAGTAAGCCTTCTCTCTCTCTCATACCTCCTTTCTCCTTCTCTGTGTCTTCTTTTCTTCTGTACATTTTTTTTTCTTGCTGCAAAATCTTTCACCTCTGTAGATTGCTGGAATTCTCACGATGTCGACGATCCCGACGACCCAGCGAGGACCTCTGACTCGTGTGATCCCATCGTGCGTCGTTTGGACTCATTCCGTGTACCGTGCGCGCGTCGCGACTTTTCTCGCCGACGTGAGACGTTCCGTTTCCCGTATCGCGATCCGTCGAGGCAAGTGAAACTTGCTACATGCTATTCATAATATTCCTATATTTATTTAATTAATTTCATATTAAACCTATGGATAGAATCTAAAGTCGTGTGTTCCAAGTTAACAGTGCGATGTTCCGTTTAAATATTTTAGATTCAGAATTTGAAACCTACCCGTTGCATTTAGCTTACTAAACCTAGTAACCACATTTATATTTTAAATCACATTATAACTATTTACATAGTCTATGGTACCCTTTTACAGTTTTACCCTATTGGACACCCGTGTGCATCTTTAACCTGTTTTAGATACAATTTGCATCCCTAGATCTTTAAGCTATGATAACGAGATTTTAATAACCCATGTTTGTTTAAGTATATGTTACTTAATGTTGGAACCATAACCCTAACTCTAATCGATAACCGTACATCCATATAGTTTATTCTGTACCTAATTGCTTATCTTATTACATGTTCCAGTTTATTATACAGTTAGTACCCATGCTTGTTTATCTATACCCATGCTTATGCTAGTTTGATTATGAGCACCCACACAATATCTTGTACACCCTGACATGACTTGTTACACCTATTACTTGGCCCGACATGGTACCGTGCAACTCTTGACATGACACCTATACATTACTTGACTTGACCTGACGTACCATGCTTTACCTATTACCTGATCTTGTACCAAATGCCAACCTGACCTGTTGTCCTTACGGACCGTTCCTGTTGTCTATCCAGACAAACCTGTACCTGCCTGATCATGTGTTGGCATTAGTTCTAGATTATTTAATACCAGACTTGAACACTTTTAGCTTGGGGGTATGGGGAAATCAATGATGAAACCTGACTTGTAACTCGACAGTTCGACACCTGTTCTGATCAGTCTTACGGGCTAGGCCAGCACCGGGATGATGATGCTGACATCACTCATCTTTATATGCTACCCTTTTACTGCCTAGCGGCACGTCTTGGATTCAGCCCGAGAATCTTGACCGTGATCCCGGTCACACACGGGATACTATTGAGTTACATCGATGATTCATCAGACTGATTTCAAACACTTGAGAGTAGATAACCCAATAGACCAGTTTAGTTTACTCACTGCACACTACCCTTCACTGCCTGATTTATATTGCTGTTACACCTGCTTTACCATTTATGATTATACTTGCATGTCTTGTTACCTTGTTTATATTTTATTGCTTGATGACATGACGCGCTGACGTCTGGGTTTTGCATGGCCCAGATTCCGTACCTCTGTCGCAGTCCGAGCAGGAGTATTTCAGTCAGCAGGCTGAACAGTGAGGACTCGTTAGTAGTTAGTTCTTTATTTTCAGTATTATTTCATTTCTGATATGTGCCCGCATTATGGGACATGCATTCCAGTTATTCTTGTATTGGATCTTTCGCTTCCGCATTATTTATTCTTGACTCATTTATTTCTGGCTTATGGACATGTATTAGATAGTTTATTATTATTCTTGATATCTCTACAACCGTAATGCGACTGTGGAAGGATAATTCCTATCCACAGGTAGCATGGTTGGCTATGTCACGTGCCTCCCTTAGAGTACTCTGGGAAGTGGGGCGTGACATGGTTCTTTTGGTATCAGAGCCATAGGTTAATCGGGTTCATTCTTTTGTAGTTGGGTATTGTACCCAATACACGAATCAGAATACTCGTGATTAGGAAACATTTCCTGCCACCTTGCCGTTTTACCATTCTTGAATCTTAACCTCTTCCTGATTATACTTTTACGATATGCAAACCTCCTTTGCATATCGACTCGAAACCTGGTTCCTTGTTTATCTCTAGAACCTAGGCGACTTGGGTGGAGTTATGTAATTGTTGCTATGATATCGCTGCATGGTTACAATGCGGTACTCTATTTAAGTAACTTGGAGTTCTAGCCTTGATCTATATTTTGAATCTGTTATCATGCTAATTCTTTTGGTGCTTTGATTTCAGGAACATGGCAGGCAAGAATCTGAAGACGTACCAAAGGCATGTTGACGAAGCCGCTATGCTTAGAGTAATATGTAGGATGTTGGAGAATCAAAAGCGACAGACCGAGCTGATCCAGCAGCAAGCTGAATCTTTTCAAGAAGGTTTGCGGACCGTTCAACAGTCCATGAACAATGTTGTGGCCAGACCAGTGAATCGTGTGGGAACCGTAGCAGATTTCAGAAGACTGGGTCCGTCTGTCTTTACTGGCTTAGAGGAGCCGTTGCCAGCGGAGCAGTGGCTGGTTGACACGGAGAATTTACTCATTGCAGCACAGATCCCAGATGATAAGAGGGTGGATGTGGTACGCATCCAGTTGGTGGATTAAGCCCGTGAATGGTGGCTTGTGGAGGAGACCCGCTTGCCCAAGCCGATCAAGTGGGCGGATTTTTCGAAGAGTTTCCTGGAGAAGTTCTTTTCGCGGACTGCATGGGAGGAAATGGAGGAGAAGTTTATCAGTCTAAAGCAGAACGGTGCACCCGTAGATGTACATGCAGCTGAGTGGACGCGGCTCAGTAGATTCGCTGGACCTTTAGTTGCCAACGATGCGGATAGGGCAAGGAGGTTCATGCGCAGTTTAGATGTGGACATCCAGAGGCAGATTGTCTCCCTGGGTTTGACCACTTTCTCACAGGTACTTACGGCGGACCGAGAACAGCAGAGCTTATTTGGGAAGACTGGGGGTTCACAGCAGACAGCAATCACAGTACGGAAGCCGGCTTTTGCACCGAACCGAGCACATGGACGCAGTGGTATTCCAGTGAACCGTCGTGGCGTAACACCGATGAAGAAGCCTGTTGTTGATCAAAGAAGGAGCGTGATTTGTAACTACTGCCGTCTACCTGGACACGTGCAAAAAGATTGTCGAAGGAGGCAGGGACTCTGTTTGGTTTGTGGAGCGGCGGATCACACTATCAATGCTTGTCCGTCGAAGCTTTGCACGAAGGATGATATTCAGAAGCCACCGCAAAAACCGTTTCAAGGACAGAAGCAGCTGACTCAGGGACCCAATCAAGCTCGAGCATTTACCCTGACGGCTGAGGAAGCCAAGGCTTCGGAAGAAGTTGTTTCAGGTATTCTACTTGTTCATGGTTTTCCCACATTAGCGTTATTTGATTCTGGTGCATCCCATTGTTTTATGTCATCCAAGTTTATTGCTACACACTCGATTACTTGCATGACCCCGTCTAGTTTCTGGGACATACACATTGGGAATGTGAAGATCATATCTAGTAGAGAATGTAGGGATTGTGCAGTTGTTGTTTGCGGACGGGAGCTTTTTGCAGATTTCTTGGTGATTGATACGGGCAGCTATGAAGTCGTCTTGGGAATGGATTTTCTCGGCGCTTTCCATGCTCACATTGATTGTAGGGCAAAGAAAGTAATTTTCCAGATTCCCGAACACCCAGAGTTTATCTTTACTGGAGGAAGCAGTTCTGTCGGGCCAGTCGAGTTTAGGGCTAAGCCGACAACTAATGTTCTTTCATCAATGGAGGTTGATAAAAGTGAAGCGCCAGCTGTTGTTCGAGATTTCATGGACGTGTTTGAAGATATATCAGGATTACCGCCGAAGCGAGATGTGGAGTTCGCGATTGATCTTGTTCCTGGTGCAGCGCCAGTTTCTAAAGCGTACTATCCAATGGCACCAGTGGAGTTGGAAGAAGTTAAGAAGCAGGTTACTGAATTACTCGAGAAGGGTTGGATCCGAAGCATTAACTCGCCGTGGGGAGCTCCAGTTCTTCTAGTTAAGAAGAAAGATGGCACAAGGAGGATGTGCATCGATTACCGAGAATTAAACCGGGTGACTATTAAAAACAAGTACCCGATCCCTCTCATTGGTGAACTATTTGAGCAGCTTAGTGGCGCGAGGGTATTCTCGAAGCTGGATTTGCGATCCGGATATCAGCAGGTCCGAGTGAAAACAGAAGATATTTGCAAGACGGCGTTCCGAACTCGGTATGGACATTACGAGTACTTAGTGATGCCCTTCGGAGTAACGAATGCACTGGTGATATTCATGGACTTGATGAACCGAATCTTTTCACCATTCTTGGACCAGTTTATTGTGGTGTTCATTGATGATATTCTGGTCTATTCGAAGAGTATCGAAGAGCATGCAGAACATTTGAAGATCGCACTGCAGATGCTGACGCAAGAAAAATTATATGCAAAGATGAGCAAGTGCGAGTTTTGGCTGGAAGAAGTAAAGTTTTTGGGGCATGTCCTGTCAGGTGATGGAATTGCCGTTGATCCCGAAAAGATTGCAGCAGTTCGAGATTGGCCGATTCCGAAGAATGTTGCGGAGATAAGAAGTTTTCTTGGACTTGCCGGGTATTACAGAAGGTTCGTGGAGAACTTTGCTCGTCTGGCGGAGCCGTTGACCAAGCTTACGCACAAGGAGGTACCTTTTGTGTGGACGGATAGGTGTGCGTCAGGTTTCGAGGCGTTGAAGCAGAAATTGATAACCGCTCCTATTCTCACCGTGCCAGACAGTTCCGGAGGATTTGTGATTCACAGCGACGCATCTGGGAAAGGATTGGGATGTGTTTTGATGCAGCATGGGAAGGCTGTAGCGTACGCATCGAGACAGTTGAAGACCCATGAGAAGAATTACCCAACTCACGAGTTGGAGCTTGCGGCTGTGATCTTCGCTTTGAAGATTTGGAGACACTACCTATTGGGCGAAAGGGTCGAGGTTTTCACTGATCATAAGAGCTTGAAGTATGTGTTAACGCAGAAGGAGCTTAATATAAGGCAACGTAGATGGTTGGAGCTGATGGCTGACTACGATCTTGATCTTAAGTACCATCCGGGGAAGGTTAATGTTGTGCCGGATGCGCTCAGTCGGTTACCAGCAATTCAGACGTTGACTGCACAGAAAGAACTCATTGAAGACTTTCGAAGATTTGATTTGGAGGTTGTGCTACGGCATTCCTCGGGACAGTTGATGCAGCTATAGGTACATTCGTCGTTGATCGAGAATATTAAAGCAGCGCAATCGCAGGACCCTAGATTGCAAAAGTTTCGAGAATAGGTTGAAGCTGGACTTCGAACTGACTTACTGATCCATGAAGATGGTTCGTTAAGATATGGTAGCCGTTTGTGTGTGCCGAAGGGAGATATTCGCGAAGAACTTATGAAGGAGGCGCACAGTTCAGCATATTCCGTACATCCAGAAGGCACGAAGATGTACCGAGATATACGACAGCATTTCTGGTGGGAAGGCATGAAACGGGAGATTGCCCGCTTTGTAGCCAAGTGCTTGGTGTGTTAGCAAGTTAAGGCTGAACATCAAAGGGTTGCTAGTTTATTGCAACCACTTCCGATTCCTCAGTAGAAGTGGGAACATATAACCATGGATTTCGTGACAGCTCTACCGCGGATTTCAAAGGGCAACAATGCAGTTTGGGTGATTGTTGATCGTTTGACCAAGGCAGCTCATTTCATTCCTTTTCGGGTTGGTCAATCAACAGAAACTTTGGCAGAATGGTACATGCAGGAGATTGTAAGATTGCATGGAGTACCGGTGAGCATCGTGTCCGACCGTGACACTCGGTTCTTATCACACTTTTGGAGGAGCTTACAGGAAAGTTTGGGGACTCGATTAAAATTTAGCACAGCTTATCATCCTCAAACAGATGGCCAGTCAGAGAGAACGATCCATACTCTTGAAGATATGTTGAGAGCTCGCATGTTGGACTTCAAGGGTTCAAGAGAGGATCATCTACATTTAGTGGAGTTTTCTTACAACAACAGTTTTCAGGCGACGATTCAGATGGCTCCATTCGAAGCTTTATATGGTCGCAAGTGTCGTTCACCTGTTTGTTGGGACGATGTCGGTGAACGAAGATTGTTGGGACTAGATTTGGTTGTGCAGACAGTCGAGAAAGTTAACGCTATCCGGAATCAAATGAAAACAGCACAAGACAGACAGAAGAGTTGGGCAGATACGTCGAGAAGACATCTAGAGTTCGCCGTAGGTGATTTGGTATTCTTGAAGATATCACCGACTAGAGGGGTGATCCGTTTCGGAAGTCGAGGAAAGATCAGTCCTCGATTCGTCGGACCCTTTGAGATTTTGGAGCGTGTTGGTGAGGTAGCGTATCGATTGGCGTTACCGCAATCCTTGGCGAATGTGCATGATGTGTTTCACGTATCTCAACTCCGTAAGTATGTTCGAGATGAAACACATGTGTTGGATCATTCGGAGCTGACTGTACAAGAAGACTTGACTTTTGAGGAGCGTCCGATTACGATTGTGGATCGAAGGGAAAAGGTTCTTAAGAACAAGGTTATCCCTCTTGTACTTGTTTCTTGGGGTAATCGCTCACATGGAGAGTCAACATGGGAACGAGAAGATGAAATCCGGCAGAAGTTTCCCCATCTTTTCTTATAGTTGATTGATTGTTTATCCTTTCTTGTTTTGGAATTTCGAGGACGAAATTCTTTTGTAGTTGGGTATAATGTAACAACCGAGTTCTGTTATACCAATTTTCTGTAGCCGTATGTGTTGTTTGTGGTGTCTATTTCTTTTACTGTGTGGATGCAAATGGTAGTTTACTTTATATTCGACCCGCTTGCTTGAGCTTGTTGTTTCATAATACCCTAGCATCACGTATTTTTGCATATAACAATTAAAGTCCCTTAAAATAATTTAAAAATACATGACATGGCCTGCTTGATACCCCTAACCCCGTGGTAGTGTCCTTGCATCGTGTTCTAGTCCCGTTCAGTGAAACGGACGTGTTTAGATGGCTAGGCGCACATATGTGCGTCCGTTCTTGGGGCTATGCATTTTCTGTTACAAAATCTTTCATTTTAATTTTTGGAACTTGCTCATAATTTTTATATTTCAAATCCAAAATTTTGGACCCGACCCGGGCGCATTTCTGAATTATTTTGCATCCCACCAAATTCCAATTATTTAAATATTTTTGAAATTAATTTAACCTTTTCCATCAGCTAAACATTTATGGTAAGTTATCAGAAGAGAATTTTTTTTTAACAATGGAAATCTTTTCCCTTTCTTCCCCCAGCCAATGAAATCATTCTTTAAAATATTAAAATCTTTTATAAATTTTATCAAAATTCTTTCCCGAGCCAATCAGGACTCTCTTTGCTTGCACTGGGCCCCACCACCAAATCTCTCCCTCTCTTCTATCTTTCTCTTATATTTTTTTCAACCAATCAGAAAACCTTCCCTTCAAATCACCGGGCCCCACGTCTCTCTCTCTTCCTTTCTCCTTCTCTCTCCTCCCCACGAGCGCTCGCTCTCTCTCTCTCTCCTCTCGCGCTTTTCTCTCTCTGCTCGCGATCACTGTGCATTCCTCGATTCTCGTCACCTCCCGCGTGGATCCCGTCACCTCCCTTCTGCATCTCTTTCTTCTTCCTCTCTTTTAAACCGCGCGCTCTCTTTTAACCCATCGCCTCGCTCAAATCCTAACCCTAACTCCATCACCTCCTCAACCCCAAACCGAGCCTCGTTATCTCCTCTCCTCCTCGTCTCCATCTTCTTCTTCTCTTTCTTCTTCCCAAGCCTCTCTTTCCCCTGCACACACACCCAACACGAGCCCAAGAACCCACCGTTCCATTGCCGCCGACCATCTCCCGTCGCCATCGCCATCTCCTCCCTCTCCTCTGCTCTCCCTCCAACGCCAGAACCCTACATCTAAACCCCAACCTGCACCAAAGCCAAACCCTAGCTGCAACCGAGCGCCAAGAACCTGCACCCCTGCGCATTCCCTGGACGGAGCTCCGTCGATCTCACCGCCACCATCTCGTCTCCCCGTTGCGTTACCAGTCCAACCCCAGTAAGCCTTCTCTCTCTCTCATACCTCCTTTCCCCTTCTCTGTGTCTTCTTTTCTTCTGTACATTTTTTTCTTGCTGCAAAATCTTTCACCTCTGTAGATCGCTGGAATTCTCACGATGTCGACGATCCCGACGACCCAGCGAGGACCTCTGACTCTTGTGATCCCATCGTGCGTCGTTTGGACTCATTCCGTGTACCGTGCGCGCGTCGCGACTTTTCTCGCCGACGTGAGACGTTCCATTTCCCGTATCGCGATCCGTCGAGGCAAGTGAAACTTGCTACATGCTATTCATAATATTCCTATATTTATTTAATTAATTTCATATTAAACCTATGGATAGAATCTAAAGTCGTGTGTTCCAAGTTAACAGTGTGATGTTCCATTTATATATTTTAGATTCAGAACTTGAAACCTACCCGTTGCATTTAATTTACTAAACCTAGTAACCACATTTATATTTTAAATCACATTATAACTATTTACATAGTCTATGGTACCCTTTTACAGTTTTACCCTATTGGACACCCGTGTGCATCTTTAACCTGTTTTAGATACAATTTGCATCCCTAGATCTGTAAGCTATGATAACGAGATTTTAATAACCCATGTTTGTTTAAGTATATGTTACTTAATGTTGGAACCATAACCCTAACTCTAATCGATAACCGTACATCTATATAGTTTATTCTGTACCTAATTGCTTATCTTATTACATGTTCCAGTTTATTGTACAGTTAGTACCCATGCTTGTTTATCTATACCCATGCTTATGCTAGTTTGATTATGAGCACCCACACAATATCTTGTACACCCTGACATGACTTGTTACACCTATTACTTGGCCCGACATGGTACCGTGCAACTCTTGACATGACACCTATACATTACTTGACTTGACCTGACGTACCATGTTTTACCTATTACCTGATCTTGTACCTAATGCCAACCTGACCTGTTGTCCTAACGGACCGTTCCTGTTGTCTATCCAGACAAACCTGTACCTGCCTGATCATGTGTTGGCATTAGTTCTAGATTATTTAATACCTGACTTGAACACTTTTAACTTGGGGGTATGGGGAAATCAATGATGAAACCTGACTTGTAACTCGACAGTTCGACACCTGTTCTGATCAGTCTTACGGGCTAAGCCAGCCCCGGGGTGATGATGCTGACATCACTCATCTTTACATGCTACCCTTTTACTGCCTAGCGGCACGTCTCGGATTCAACCCGAGAATCTTGACCGTGATCCCGGGCACGCACGGGATACTATTGAGTTACATCGATGATTCATCAGACTGATTTCAAACACTTAAGAGTAGATAACCCAATAGACCAGTTTAGTTTACTCACTGCACACTACCCTTCACTGCCTGATTTATATTGCTGTTACACCTGCTTTACCATTTATGATTATACTTGCATGTCTTGTTACCCTCTTTATATTTTATTGCTTGATGACATGACGCGCTGACGTCTGGGTTTTGCATGGCCCAGATTCCGTACCTCTGTCGCAGTCCGAGCAGGAGTATTTCAGTCAGCAGGCTGAACAGTGAGGACTCGTTAGTAGTTAGTTCTTTATTTTCAGTATTATTTCATTTCTGATGTGAGCCTGCATTATGGGACATACATTCCAGTTATTCTTGTATTGGATCTTTCGCTTCCGCATTATTTATTCTTGACTCATTTATTTCTGGCTTATGGACATGTATTAGATAGTTTATTATTGTTCTTGATATCTCTACAACCGTAATGCGACTGTGGAAGGATAATTCCTATCCACAGATAGCATGGTTGGCTATGTGACGTGCCTCCCTTAGCGTACTCTAGGAAGTGGGGCGTGACAACAATCAGGGAGCGGCTGCGGATAGCACAAGATCGATGAAAACATTGGGCAGACACAAGGAGAAGACATCTGTAATTCCAATCGTGTGATCATGTGTTCTTGAAGATTTCCCCGAGTCGAGGAGTGATATGCTTCGGGAAGCGCGGGAAGCTCAGTCCCCAATTTATCGGCTCGTTTGACATTCTAGAGCAAGTCGGGGAAGTAGCTTATTGTTTGGCCTTGCCCCTACCCTTGGAGGGCATGCACAACGTCTTCCATATCTCGCAGCTAAAAAAGTATGTCGGCGTCCTAGTCACGTTGTAGATCACTCAGAGATCACCGTGGGAGCCGATCTGACCTACGAGCAGCAGCCGATCGAGATTTTGGATCTAAAAGAGAAGACCCCGAGGAATAAGATAATTCAACTTGTTAGGGTGTGGAGGAAAAATTCTTCGGGCGAGTCCACGTGGTAGATAGAGAACGAGATAAGAGAGAGTTATCCTTATCTTTTTGTAACTTCTCCTTTGTGACTTCTTTCCCTGCTACCTCCTGTAATTTCGAGGACGAAATTATTTTAGGGAGGGTAGATTGTAACGTTTGCGGTTTTCATGTACGTAATCAAAGTATTTTTATATTGTTCTTTTTTCAATATATCTTTTTTAATGCTTCTTGGAGTTAGAAATGCTTTAAAAAGGTTGTCTTATTTTCTTATAACTAACTGATACATTTTTTAGTAATTTTTAAGTAATTAATTTGAATTTTTAGAAAAGAAATTTTTTTTATAGATATTTTTAAAGCATAAAAATGGAAAATATTTTATTGAAATTTTTAAAAAATGAGGAAAATATTTAATTGGAATTTTCTATAATTTATTTAGTTTTTTCCGATATTTAAAACTATTTCTAAAGCATTTTTAATTAAAGAAAAGATTTAATTTAAAGAAAGGGGATTTATGAAAACAGAAATTTTTTTACATAAAAAATATTACAAATGAAAATAATAGTTATATAAATTTTTATAGTATTTGTTCAGTTTTTCTGGGTATTTAAAATTAATTTTTAAAGTATTTTGTTCATGGAGAAAAAGGTTCAGAAACAAATTCTAAAAGGCAAAAAGAAACAAAAAGGGAAAAGGGAGTGTGGGGCCCCACGCGCTTGCGTGGGCGCACCACCAGATGTCACGTGGGCGGCAAATCAGCCCATGTAAGCAGATTTTTGGGGGGCTGGTCTGCGTAATTGGTGGGGGTTTGGTTTATTTTAAATTTCAGACAGGTTCTTTTTAAAGGCCTCTCCATTCTTTTGCACATTTCTTTTTCTTTGGAACTCAGAAAAAAATCAAGAAAAATACCTATGTCTTCTTTTTTTCGATGCCGACCCAACCCAACGATGCCACCCGATCAATCAAAAAAAATTCGAGCGAGAAGGTACTTGGTTTTCCGCAACTCAACGCTTTTTCCGACGCCTTTTCCAAACACGTTTCAACTTGTAGGATTCTCGTTCAATCTCTCTTGCCCTCATCACCTTCTCTAAACATTTTCATCTTAGTTAGATTCTTCGTGCTCTTAACTTTAACACGGCCTTTATTTGTTGTTATTTGTTATATTTAGTATAATACGGAAGAACCCGGAATACATTTTACTTTGACTTGTAATTTGGATTATACCTGTACTAAAACCCTTGTACTTTTGGGTCGTGATAATAACCTACCTCGACCCCTTTTAAATATTGGACTTGCAAATGCTAATACGATTTATATACATTCCAGCTGTAAACATGCAATATTTCCGTGTAAAACTAGACAACACAATGGTTTGTTACTAATTTTTATTGCCTCTTTACAAGATTTGGCCCTCATTTCACTAAAATACCTTGAACTTCCCTAAAGTTTTTATTTCACTAAAAATTCCTCGACTTCCTAAAATCGTATTTTTAAAATGATTCCTCGACTTTCTAAAGTCATATTTTCAAAATAACCTCAACTTTTCAAGTCAGGTTTTTTAATTAAACACCGTAACTTCATAATTCCTTTTCACAATTATACCTTGAACTTGAAACCCCTTTTCGTTAAAATAGCATAAAATTTTCTCAAGCTATAATTTTTACTAATACTAAACTACAACAAACCTTAATACTTGGGTATACCTATACCTACTCCCAATTACATGAAAATGCAACTCCACCTAACTTGTATGCAGTAATTGATCCTTTACAAGTAACTCCACATGACATGTTAATCTTGTACGGTTAGGGTTTGACGTGAGAACCTGGCATGGGGGTCCATGTAGATTCTGTCTTTACTGATGACCTGGATATGGAAAGAGTAGATTCTATTAAACGGATGACCTGAAGGGAACCCCTTTTTGTTGACACTGCCTAGTAGTGTCGCGTGCTAACACCGACCTGTACTCCTATACAATTGAAAAAGATCGGGGTGGGGTAGTCTGGGTAGATAAGACTCTATTACGGGTCTCGGATTCCCCTTCTTGTAAACCATGGTTCCGGGGGTGAAATGAGAAACTATTCACTCCTGATTGTTGTTGATCCATAGCCCAACGGAATAATCGCGAGAACCCGGTAACCTTGCCCACTGATGGTAATTTTCCGTTCTCACAAATTAAACCGCAAGTATACAGTCGTGCAATTGTAATGCTTGAGGATCATCCCACAGAGAGAGAGATGCTGAATCTTAATTAATTCTAAAACAAGTAATGAAATAGGTGATTTAAAAGTAAGTAAATAAAAGTGCAAATAAAAATAAAAGTGGGTTTTTAATTAAGAGGAAATCCGAGGGCGTCGAATTGTTTAAACTAATGTGGTTGGTTTATAGGATTCTTCATAATTTCTTTTTCTTCTTTAGTTTTAATTAAAAATCTATTAAATATATAAAAGCATAGGTGAAAATAATTTGACAATGAATTATCAAACAGATAGGTAAGCATAACTCATACGATTAAAAATAACTTATCAGTTATATAAAATCATTTAGAAAATAATTAAAACTATATAATTCTAATTAATTGAAAAGCAAAATTGTTTACCCTTTTAAATAACTCATAGGTTGTCAATATATAAATTATCATATTATAGGCATAACCTAGATTACCTTAATTAATTAAGTTGAATTCTCTTGATTAAAAACTACATCTTACCTTCCCTAGTTAGATTTCAAGTTTGACATGCTTTCATTAATCTAACTTGTCTTTCGGTGTTATCACATTTATCTAAACCTATTCAAGACGTAAACTTTCATTATAGAGTTTAGTTTATCAGCGTAATAACGAAAATAATAAACTTTTAACCAAAAGAAATCATATGAAAAACTAAGAAAAGAAGAAGATATATTAAATCATCCAACCATAGATACTAAACAATTCTATCCCTAGAAAAAGCAATTAGCTACTCATAATTAAAGCAAACAATTAAAAAGAAATAATCAGCATTAATGATAAATGACCTACAAAATATTTTGATCTCTCCCAAATTAAAAACTCTAAACAAATGTAAAGGAAGAGATAAAACCCTAATGAACTATACCGAGGTATTTATAGGATTTCTGGAAAATCGAAACATACATTATAAAAGATACAGATAATCTCAAATTTCCACAAAAATCGCGGGTCTTGATGCCTCTAAATTTCTGTCAAATCTTCTGTTCTGGAAAATTTAGCCGAAATTTTGCAACAATTGATGTTCTGGCATTTTCCATAATTGTGATTTGATCTCGAGGTCTTCAATATTTGTTCCAAATTCGATAATTGATTCTCTGTTTTTGATTAGCTCCAATTAAATCTCCATTGCATGCACGTAATCAATCCTTTGCATCCTTTTGCGTTTAAGTCCTTAACCCGTAATACTTCACAAAATATACTCGGGACAGCGTAAAATATTCAAAAATAAGATAAATATGATTATAAAAATATGCAATAAATTGCATCAATCACCTACCGAACTAAAACGTACACAACACTTAGTCGATATCTGACATCCTTCACTCTACGCACATATGACATCCTACGTCGTGCACACATTGTCACTTGCTTTTATTTATCCTTTTTCAGATATCCTACCCGAGTATAACTTGCTGACGGACATCTTCTCTCCTTTTGTCTTTTTCTGGATGTCCGTTAGACATGGACGAGGCTCTAGATGGAGGCGCGAAAGCGGAACCCTTGGTGGAAGACTATGAGGAGCTATCCACTTACTATTAGGAATAGTTTCCCTTTTTTTTCTCAGTTGCCCGCTTGTTTAGAGCTTGCTTTTTGAAAATCATGTAATAAAACTCTTTGTGCTTAGTGCCAGTGATGTAATATTGATTTGGTTAATGGAATAAACGTTGTTGCCTTTATTTAATGTTTTGGTACATTGCCTGCATGTTCTTACATGCTTAACTAAACTATATCGAGATGCGTCCACCATCATTATAGTTAGGTTGCGGACCGAGTCGCGTCTCAATTTCATAATTTGGAAAGCGGGGCGTGACACATACTATCTGCCATGCAAAAATCATTTGCTTCTTTAATTGAGCAAATAATCTTGCTGGAAGAAGCTATGCAAGAATTGCTTGGCTATTCCCGCGAAGATGATGCTGCCACCCTTTTGTGGTCAGTGCAACCCTCAGCTCATCAACTAAAGACATTAGCAGGTCAGACGAGTCGACCTAAAAACTCCTTAGCCGACAGAATGAGTAATACAATTTCTTATTCCCGCGAAGATGATGCTGCCACCCTTTTGTGGTCAGTGCAACCCTTAGCTCGTCAACTAGAGACATCATCAGGTCAGACGAGTCGACCTAAAAACTCCTTAGCCAACAGAATGGGTAATACAATTTCTTTTGAACAAGAATACTCTAAAGATATCTTTGAAACTGCTCTTGAGAATGGATTACAGCTGCCCTCCCCCAAAATAATAGAAGAGGTTAACAAAACAGACCATCCGAGATATTATGTATACCATCGATTTGTTGGTCACCAATTGGTAAATTTTAATGCATATTTTATATCCATACTTGCTTTATTTTGTCACAATTAATACCGCGCAAAGATATTTTGTGATATTTGCAAGTGACAAGGTCTTAATTGCAAAATGAGAAGAAAAGATACTAACACGTGCGGTTCATGTCAATAAACTAAGTTACAGAGAGCACAGAAGCACATGGAAAATATTTACAGTGATCTAAATAGCCAAATACAATAAATTCAGAACAACAAAGCCAAAGACCAAAGTGGGGCCAACTTCGCCGAAATTGGCTGGTATTTAGCCGGACCCACCTCGAGTTTAGCCAACCCTTTTTAGGCAATTAAATCAAATTTTGTTCTGGATATTTGTATTTTCATTGTAATCTTGTTGTTACTCTGTATTCGATGAAAAGACTATAAAACTTCATCGAATACAGAGGGCTAAATCAGCTTCTTTTGTATTCTGGGAGGCTAGGGTTTGAGAGCAAGAACAATTTAGGTTGTATGATATTTTTACTTTTTATTTAATTATTTTGCAATGTTCTTCTTCTTTTATTGTTTTGTTTTCTTTTTTATGCATAGCTAATTCTTCTATCTAGGGTTAGATGTACTTGATCTATATTCTTAATTTTCTTGTTTTTCTTTTATATTCTTAATGACAATTTCTTAAATCATAGAAATCAACCTTTGTAAAATATCATCGATAAACTAGATGGATCTCATGATTGACAACCATGAGATCTCATCAAGGGAAAGGATATCAAAGAGCGATTTCTATGGGTTAGAGTTGATCTAATTAATCTAGGGTTAAGTTTGACTAGCTGATAAAATTAGGTAGATCTATAATTGACAACCATTAGATCTACTTAGTGGAATGTTTAGATCAATTTAATTCCATATTAATTAGTATTTAATCTTTAGAATACTTACTTTCCTCATTATTGATTGATAAGGTAATGCGAGGTTCGTATAGATTATGCTTGCTACTTGTTTGATACTTTATTGTGATGGACGTATGCTTTATACTTTTAATAATTGATAAGTAATTGGTTTAAAGGTAGAAATAAATAGAAGAAAAATAATTCAATTTAAAACACCAAGAATGTATTAAGTGGATTCAAAACCCTAGATATTTTCCTTTATTCAAATCTTTATCCATCTTGCATTTATTTATTTAAATTTTCTTTAATTTAATTAGTTTATATAATTTCCAAAACTAAAAGATTTTCTTGATTCGACTTAATTTAACTAGGATTACCTTCTTTCTTATGGATCGACTCACAAGTGCTACAATTGCAAACCGTGAATTTGCAGTATAATTTAAAACTAATAAAATAATCCAACAAGTTTTTGGCGCTGTTGCCGGGGAAGATGGTTTCAATTTTAGTTAAAATTTTCGAATTAATTTTTCTTAGTTTTAGTTCTATTTTACTCCGTTTTATTTGAATTTTATTTCAGAGAATCTGAAGCTGTAGATAGCTATTTATAGAGAGCAAAAGAAGGCAGCAGAAGCCGGGAGCCAGAAGTCAAAGTTTGACCGCGAATTTGCCGGGCCCACCAGCAGATCTGTGGCAACATCATATCCTTTTTTGTTAATTTTTCTTGGATTTCGTCAGATTTAGGTTTCTCTGTTTATTTCTAGATTTCTAGATTTTATATATAATTATATTTTTTTTAGATTTATCTTCCGTTTTTTATTTCTTTCATTTTAGTTTTTTTTACTTAAAAAAAGTTATGAGTGACGAACATGCAAAACCATGCTTATATGATTTATGTTATACAATTAATCCGTTACTTGACTCTTGCATTAGAACAAATAAATATAGGAGTGGTCTTAATTCACTTGACATAACCATAGCCGTCAACGATGCTGGGTTAGATGCTATAATAGATGCTATTATGTAAAAGATAGAGGATTTAGAAGTTAACAATCGGGTTTCTAGTAATCCACCTTTTCAATCTTTTTACACTAACTGTCAAGATCCATCTCATTCTTATAAGGAGTGTTCATTCATTGATTGAAGGAACCAACAAAATTATTGTTGGAATTAAGGCATGAATTCAAAAGTGTCTAATTACAATTTAGGCCAACAATTCTAACCAAATCCTTACTATGATATAAGTCCTCCATGCAATCCAATTCAAACCGACCCAACATTCACTTCTCCAAGTTTCATAGGCCAACAATTACCATCTTACCCATATTATAATTGTTAGTTATATATATGCCCTAGAGGCCATTGTTGTACATATGATGTATATTATAATGGATGCTTGGATATATATAGAGAGAACTTTATTGCTCGACATGATAGTATGCTATTTGGTTCCATTTTGTCTTAACATGTTGACTTGTATTGGTTTACTGTCTTGCTCTCACATGTTGATAAAGCCCTTAGGATATGTACTCGACTACTAGGACTATGATGTATATCATACTAGTGGGGCCAGGGTAGTCCAAGAGTATATCCTATAACTGTTCCTAGTCGAGAGAGTATCGAGACAGGGCATCGATACTCCAGAGTAGACTAGCGTATACGCTTCTCGACCCATATGATGGGCGATGGATGATCCCATATCCAATAGTGTTTGACATCAGAGAAGGTATACGGGTGCTCAGTGGAGACTGGGTACACTGAATGGACTCGCCGAGAACTCCTAGATGGTATTATACCTATCGTCAGATAGCAGTTCTCTGGTGACACTGGTACAGGTTAGTCTGTAAACCCGAGATCGTCATAGAGTCTTGTGTGATTCCTACTGTGCCACGTTCATGAGAACGTGCAAAACGGTGGCTTTTGGGTACAGTCCCGAATCACATGGAGGTAATGAGCGATAGGAGGGGTTTCTTCTCTCCCGGTATTGGGGGTTGATGTTGCGCTGTGTTCGATTGGCTATAACTGGAAGTCCCTGGCCAGAGCTGATATGGAGACCTACTGGTAAGTGTTATCAGTAGTTTCTCGACCCGTTATGAGCCTCACATCGACACGACTTATCGGTTATTAGGGTCTGACGTTTACCACCCCTAGACAGAATATACGACATATCAGATGAAGAGACCGGACTGTATAGGAGTGTTACTGATTGGATTCAGAGGAGTGTGTATAGGCTTGCTTATTGATCTTCTGATCGCTCAATATCCGGGTGGCTGTTACGTTTAGCTGACCGCTTGCAGCTTGTGGGTGTTTGATATGATCATCACCTACTGCCGGCATATTGACGATTCTTTAGAGTCCTACACAGAGGTTTCCTGGCTCAGGAAAAAAGGAGTAGGAGCACATATGTGATATGTGCGGGACCGAGAATAATACGTGTATGTGATATCGTATTTGATTCTCGAGATATGTGATATCGGCCGGTTATATGTGATATAGCCAGGTCATCGGATCAAGTGTTGATTTGATGAACTGATACAGATTATATTAGTCTGTTATATGTAATATAGCCGGATTATCGGATCAAGTGTTGATTCAATAATTTAATGTATAATTATATATGATATATTACATTACATTAACTAATATAAGCTCACTTAAATGATTTTTTTCCTCACTTGATGATATATTGATATATATGTGATATATGTTAATTGTATTATTTTCTTTTGTTACATTAAATATTATATATGTGATATATAATATTGTAACATGTTAGGGTTACAAATGCAACTAGGGTTTTGAGATTAAACCATGCTAGGGTTTGGATTAGGGTTAATGTTTTGCTTTGGGTAAATTCTAAAATGTGTAGATATTTATCCATGTTTACTTTGTCAAGTCTCTTTGATATTTTGCTCGATATTTGTTAACCCAAACCCTAACCCTAGTCCATGGTTAAGTACGTGCATTTTCATGAATATCGAGCAAAAAATCGCGACGTACGTACGTGCATTTTCATGAATACTGCATACTGACATTTTATCTGACATTGCATCTTTTACCAGATAATATTTTAAGTCAAGTAAAATAATTTAAAATTGCATAACATGGCCTGCATGATACCCCTAACCCCGTGGTAGCATCCGCGCATCTTGTTCTCATCCCTTTCAGTGAAACGGACGTGTCTGGATGGCTACACGCACGTACGTGCATCCGTTCTTGGGGGTATGCATTTTCGTTACCCGAGCATTCATTTTGAAATATAGACGTCGTATATATTTTTCATATTTTTAAATCTGAATTTTAGACCTGACCCGGACGCGTTTTGGAATATTTTTGTAACCCGCCAAAATTCAAATTTATTTAATATAATATTAAATTTAATTAACCGTTTAAATTTCTTAACATCTAAAATCTTTTAAAAGAAAACTAACAAATGTATTTTTCTAATTTTTATCCTAACTTTCTAACCGCACAGATCCTTCTCTCTCAGCTCTCCCTCTCTCTCTCTCTGCGCCTGGCCTCACACTTCCTCTCTCTTCTTTCTTTCTTCTCTCTTCTCTCTCTCTCCCAACAAAACGCCAACTTCATCTCTCCTCCCCCCCTCTCTCTCCTCTCGCTCTCTCTATCTCTCTCCTCTCGCTTCTCATCTCTTTCTTCTCGCAATCGCTGTAGTGATCATGATGCGATCACCTCCCTCCTTGATCCCGTCACCTCCCTTAACAAACTCTCATTCTCTCGTCTTCCTCCTTATTTAAACCCGAGCAGCCCCTCACCTTCAACCCATCGCGACTCACAACCCCAACCCTAAAAGCCACTGCCTCAACTCCCTCAACAGAACCTCATCTCCTCTCCTCTTCCTCCACCATCTTCTTCATTCCCCGAGCCTTACACGAGCACCCTACACCCGAGAACCAATAAAAACCCTGCACCACCTCACCTCGCCCACGACCCCTCCACTTCACATCTTGTCGCCATCTCCATTCCTCCATCTCTCCTCTCCCTCTCCTCTGTGCTTCTTCCTTACCAACCCTGCACACCAAACCACAGCAAACAAAAACTACCCCAAACCCTAAACCACAGAACCCGAGCACCCTAGCCTCGCCGGAGCTCCGTCGATCTCGTCGTCACCCTCACACCTCCTCTCTGAAACCACAGAACACCTACTAATCCAGTGAGCAATCCCTTTTCCTCTTTTCCTTTTTCTTTTCTTTTCTTTTCTTTTCTTTCTTGATTCTTGATCTCTGTTTTTCGTAGTTCGCCGGAGTCGTGACGACGCCGACGATCCAGACGACCCAGCGAATGTGCCTTGCCTGCGTAATTACCCTCTTGCATTGATTGGACCCGTTCCGTGTGCTGTGCATTGATTGGTGTCAAAAAACTTTATTTACCGCAATCAAGAAACGGCGTCGCTTCGCAGTTAGCCGGTGAGTGCGGGTCGATCCACAGAGACGGGTAAATTCCTTTAGTGTGTTTTAACGAGTTGATTCTATTTGTCGTTTTGATTGGTTTATAAAAATCTATAAAAACTAGATCTAATTAATCTAATTGAAAGTCTTGCTAGGGTTAGGCTTAGGGGAAGTTTTGGAGATTAATGTTTCCTTCACCGCTTTCAATGCCTTCTTTTTTTAGATCTATTAGATGTTACGTTAATTATCAATAAAGTGGATACGAATCTTTTGGGAAGATATTTCTTCCTCTAGATTTGTATCCTTCCTTTGTTGATAATTACCCTAACCCCCATGGAAAACGCGCGCAACCGGCCCTTTATACTACGGTTCACCGTTACCTCGAGGGGTAGGGTGCCGTAGGGAGCGGATGTGTGCGTATGCATGGAGTTCTAACTCTAAAGTGAAGATGGCATTGAAAGGGTCGAGAGATCTCATCTCTCAACCCTTTCGCTAAGGCTAACCCTAACAAGCGAGGAGACTACTCGCTCATTAGGGGATGATAAATTATACTAGAAAATAAAAGCAAGGAAATAAATTACCTACAGATTTGATGGCTCCCTCCAAGTAGAAGACAGAATAGTTCTGAATGTCACTCCCAGAAATTCTGAATTTTATTTATTGAAAAGAGGCATAACATTTTACAGATCTAAAATTACAATTTATAGGAAAATAGGAAATCTAGGGTTACAGACTCTCGCACATGCGAAATTACAGATTTGACCCCTGAAAATCCTAACATCTGAACCGACGCACCGACGCACCAAAATTCCACCGACAAGCTCTCTGTACGGCCGCGGAACCGCGGCTCCAGGCTTGGTTTGGCCGCGGTTCCGCGGCCAAAGAGAGGAGTTGGGCCCTGCACTTTTTGGGCTTGGTTCAGGGGTTCTTGGGCTCTGTATTTTTATATGTATTTTCTCTGTTGGGCTTCTGGGTCTTCTCCAGATCTTCAGTGAAAACTTGTTCGTAACCGTTCACTTGCCATTTTTGGACCTTGTACTGTTCTTCGTCTAGGTTTGACTAGGATCCGTCCAATAGTTGGTCAAAAGTCCCTTTTTTTGTTGTGTTGTGTCTTTTTCACCGTATTTGCTCCAGAAACCTGTATCCTGTAATATGCAACAAACGTGCGTCAAGAGTACCTGTTTATTTATAAAAAGGATAAGAATAGGGGAATGATAAATGCAATATTATGGTCTGAACATGCATACGTCGCGATTTTTTGCAGACGTCGGACGTACCGTACATATCCGTTTCGTGATCCGTCTAGACAAGTTTATCTTTCTACATTCTACATTACTTTATATACGTCTATTTTAATAATTATAACACTGGTATTTTAAATCATGCAACCAAAGTTCTCGTTTTACAGTTTCCGACATCCGTATACATCCGTACGTATTATTTTACATCTAGCGCATGCAAACCTACCTTGTTACATATTATACTACAGTATACTGTACCCAATGGAATATTTATATCTCATATTGCTTAGTTGTACATTCCACATTACCCTTTATAGTTTTACCGTTTTAAGGATACCCGTTTGCATCCATCTCATTTAAAATATATACAACTGCATTTATAGATCACATTAATTCATATTATTATTGTATTAACACCCCATGCTTAATAAGTGCATCCTAATTAGTATCGGAACTATACATGTAACCCTAATCGATAATTATGCATCCATATCATTGATTTTATATCAATTTGCATACCATGTCGCATTATATCATTTTATTGTTATATTAGTACTCCATACTTGATTTTGTGCACCCATACTTATTATAGTTTGATCATGAGCACCCACTTGATTTATGTATACTACGTGCCATGCTCTGATACACCATTACTTGACCTGACTTGATACTTGTACACTACTTGACATGACCTGATATGTTACTACTTGACTTTTTACCCGATCCCGTTTCTAATGTCGACAATCCTGACCTGTTTTCCCGATGGACATATCCTGCTGTTTGTATAAACAAACCTGTTCCTGCTTGATTCTTGTGTTGGCATTAGTCTCAGATTTATCAATACCTGACTTGAACACATAACTTGGGGGTATGGGGAAATCAATGATGAAACCTGACATGTAACTCGACAGTTTGATATCTTTACTGATCAGTCTTACGGGCTAGGCCAGCCTCGGGATGCTGCTGCTGATATCATTCGTCTTTACATACTACCTTTTACTGCCTAGCAGCACGTCTCGGATTCATCCCGAGAGTCTTTGACCGTAGTCCCGGGCACGCACGAGATACTATTGAGTTACATCGACGATTCATTAAATTGATTTCAAGGACTTGAGAGTAGTTAACCCAGTAGACCAGTTTAGATTACTCACTGCACGTCACCTGTGCCTTTATCCTTCACTGCCCTTATTTATGTTACTGTTATACCTTATTTACCGTTCATACTCGTACCTGCATGTCTTGCTACTCCTTGATTTTATTATTGTTTGATATTATGACGCACTAACGTCTGGGTTTTGCATGGCCCAGATCCTTTAGCTTTGCTGCAGGCCGAGCAGGAGTATTTCAGTCAATAGGCCGAGCAGTTTTCATTTCGGTATTTTCATTCCTGACGTGAGCCCGCATTATGGGACGTACATTCCAGTTTATTATTGTATTTGAATATTTTGCTTCCGCATTATTTTATTTCATGACTCTTTCATTCTGGCTTATGGACATGTATTAGATAGTTTATAACTGTTCTTGATATCTCTAGACAGCCGTAATGTGACTGTGGAGGGATCTTTCCTAACCACAGGTATCATGGTTGGCTCTGTCACGTGCCGATCTTAGCGCACTCTGGGAAGCGGGGCGTGACAGCGTTTGTTTGTTATCAGAGCCATAGGATTTAGGTTAATCGGGTTTGATTCTTTTTGTAGTTGGGTATTGGACCCAATACACGAATCAGAATACTCATGATTAGAAACATGTCCTGCCACTTTACCATCTTGCCATTCTTGAATCTTAACTTTCTCTTGATCCTTTGCCTTGACGATATACGAACCACTTTGCATCTCGATTTGAAACTTTTGGATCCCTATTGTTTATCTCTAGGATTTAGGCGTCTTGAACTGAGTTATGTGATTGTAACTATGAACTGCAGCATGGTTACAATGCGGTACTTTATTTAAGTAACTTGGAATTCTAGTCTTGATTTATATCCTTGATGCATGGTCATCATTCATCGCAAGTTTTGAATCCTGTTCATCATACTAATCCTCTTTGGTGTATTGGTTGCAGAATCATGGAATCCAGGAATCTACGATCATACCAGAGGCGTATGGATGACGCCACTTTGCTTGGAGTAATTCGTGACTTGCTAGAGGATCAAAAGCAGCAGACCGAGCAGAAGCCGGCGTTCACACCAAACCAAACGCCCGTACGTAGAGGTATTCCGGTGAACCGACGTGGCGTAGCACCAATGAAGAAAACAGTCGTTGCTGATCGGAGAAGGAACGTGAATTGTAACTTTTGCCATTTACCTGGACATGTGCAAAGGGAGTGTCGGAGGAAGCTTGGACTTTTTTTAATTTGTGGATCTGCGGATCGTACTATCAATGATTGTCCGTCGAAACTTCGTACGAAAGAAGATGTTCAGAGGTCAGTTTTGCCCAAGCAAAAAGGAAGGGTGTTGTGCGATTACTGCCAGCGACTGGGTCACTATCGAAGGGATTGTCGTATGAGGCTTGGACTTTGTTTTGTTTGCGGATCAGCTGATCACATCATTGATGCTTGTCCGTCAAGGCTAAGGTTGAAGGAAGATACTCAGAAACCACCGCAAAAGCAGTTTTAAGAGCAGAAGCAGTTGACTCAGGGACCCAATCAAGCTCGAGCATTTACCCTGACGGCTGAAGAAGCCAAGGCTTCAGAGGAAGTCATTTCAGGTATCCTACTTGTTCATGGTCTTCTCGCATTAGTGTTATTCGATTCTAGTGCATCCCATTGATTTATGTCATCCAAGTTTAATACTACACACTCGATTACTTGCACGACCATGTCTAGTTATTGGGACATACACATTGGGAATGGGAAAATCATAGCTAGTAGAGAATGTAAGGATTGTTATGTAGTTATTTGCGGACGGAAGTTATTCGCAGATTTCTTGGTGATTGATACCGTTAGATATGAAGTTGTCTTGGGAATGGATTTTCTCGGCACTTTCCACGCTCACATTAATTATAGAGCAAAGAAAGCGATTTTCCAGATTCCCGAACATCCGGAGGTTGTTTGGAGTTAGCAGTTCGGTCAGACCAGTCGAGTTTAGGGCTAGGCCGACAAACAATGTTCTTCCGTCGATGGAAGTTGAAGCACCAGCTGTAGTTCGAGATTTTATGGACGTGTTCGAGGACATCTCAGGTTGACCACCGAAATGAGATGTGGAGTTCGCGATCGATCTTGTTCCTGGTGCAGCGCCAATCTCAAAGGCGTATTATACAATGGCACCAATGGAGTTGGAAGAAGTCAATTACTTGAGAAGGGTTGGATTCGCAGTAGCAATTCACCTTGGGGAGCTCCAGTTCTTCTAGTAAAAGGATAGCACGCGGATAAATGTGCGTCTGTTTTGAGGCATTGAAGCAGAGATTGATAACCGCTCCTATTTTGACCGTACCAGACAGTTCCGGAGGATTGGTGATTCATAGCGATGCATCTAGGAAAGGATTGTGATGTGTTTTGATGCAGCATGGAAAGGTTATAGCCTATGCGTCGAGACAATTGAAGATCCATGAGAAGAATTACCCAACTCATGATTTGGAGCTAGCAGCTGTGATTTTCGCTTTGAAGATTTGGAGACACTACTTATTGGGCGAAAGGGTCAAAGTATTCACCGATTACAAAAGCCTGAAGTATGTGTTCACGCAGAAGGAGCTTAATATGAGGCAGCGTAGATGGTTGGAGCTGATGGCTGACTACGATCTTGACCTTAAGTACCATCCGGTGAAAGTTAATGTTGTGCCGGACACGCTTAGTCGGTTGCCAGCAATTCAGATGTTGACTGCACAAAAGGAACTTATCGAAGACTTTCGGAGATTTGATTTGGAGATCGTGCTACCGCATTCTTCGGGACAGTTGATGCAGCTGCAAGTACAGTCATCGTTGATTGAGAATATTAAAGTAGCACAGTTACAGGACCCTAGATTGCAAAAGTTTCCAGAACAGGTTGAAGCTGGACTTTGAACGGACTTGTTGATTCATGAAGATGGTTCGTTGCGATTTGGTAGCTGTTTGTGTGTGCCAAAGGGAGATATTCACGAAGAAGTTATGAAGGAGGCGCACAGTTCTGCATATTCCGTACATCCAGGAGGCACGAAGATGTACTGAGATCTACGACAGCATTTCTGGTGGGAAGGCATGAAATGGGAGATTGCCCGCTTTGTAGCGAAGTGCTTGGTGTGTCAGCAAGTTAAGGCTGAACATCAAAGGGTTGCTGGTTTATTGCAACCACTTCTAATTCCTCAATGGAAGTGGGAACATATGACCATGGATTTCGTGACGGCTTTACCGCGGAGTCCAAAGGGCAACAATGCAGTTTGAGTGATTGTTGATCGATTGACCAAGGCAGCTCATTTCATACCATTTCGAGTTGGTCAATCAACAGAAGCATTGGCAAAACGGTACATGCAGGAGATTGTAAGATTGCATGGAGTACCGGTGAGCATCGTGTCCGACCGTGACACCCGTTTCTTATCACACTTCTGGAGGAGCTTACAGGAAAGTTTGGGGACTCGATTGAAGTTTAGCACAACTTATCATCCTCAGACAGATGGCCAGTCGGAGAGAACGATCCAAACTCTTGAAGACATGTTGAGAGCTTGCATGTTAGACTTCAAGGGTTCATGGGAGGATCATCTAAACTTGGTGGAGTTTTCTTACAATAACAGCTTTTAGGCGACTATTCAGATGGCTCCATTTGAAGCGTTGTATGGTCGCAAGTGTCGTTCACCTATTTGTTGGGACGATATTGGAGAACGAAGATTGTTGGGACCAGATTTGATCGTGCAAACAGTGGAGAAGGTTAATATTATCCGGAACCATCTGAAGGCAGCACAAGATCGGCAGAAGAGTTAGGCCGATACATCAAGAAGACCTCTAGAGTTTACTGTTGGTGATATGGTATTCTTGAAGATATCACCGACTAGAGGAGTGATTCGTTTTGGGAGTCGAGGCAAGCTTAGTCCTCGATTCGTTGGGCCTTTCGAGATTTTGGAACGTATTGGAGAAGTGGCGTATCGATTGGCTTTACCGCAATCTTTGGCAAATGTTCATGACGTGTTTCATGTATCTCAACTCCGTAAATATGTTCGAGATGAAACACAGGTGCTGGATCATTTGGAGCTGACTGTACGAGAAGATTTAACCTTTGAGGAACGACCGATGTCGATTGTGGATCGAAGGGAAAAGGTTCTTAAGAACAAGGTTATCCCTCTCGTACCTGTTTCTTGGGGAAATCGCTCGCATGGAGAATCGACTTGGGAACGAGAAGACGAAATCCGACAGAAGTTTCCATATCTATTCTTGTAGTTCTTGATTGTTTATCCTTCTTTGTTCTTGGAATTTCGAGGACGAAATTCTTTTTGTAGTTGGGTATAATGTAACATCCTAGTTCATTTATACCAATTCCAGTTCTCGTATTTCCTTATTTGTGGTATTTTCTTGATTTATCGTGTTTTGGGTACGAATGGTATTTTACATTTTACATTGCATTCGACCCGACCCGCTTGCTTGAACTTGTTTGATTCATATTTATGAATTATCTTGATTTGTTACATAGACACGTGCATTTTCATGAATACTGCATACTGGCATTTTATCTGACATTGCATCTTTTACCAGATAACATTTTAAGTCACATAAAATAATTTAAAATTGCATAACATGGCCTGCATGATACCCCTAACCCCGTGGTAGCATCCGCGCATCTTGTTCTCGTCCCGTTCAGTGAAACAGACGTGTTTGGACGGCTACGCGCACGCACGTGTATCCTTTCTTGGGGGTATGCATTTTCGTTATGCGAGCATTCATTTTGAAATCTGGACGTCGCATATATTTTTCATATTTTTAAATCTGAATTTTAGACCCGACTCGGACGCGTTTTGGAATATTTTTGTAATCCGCCAAAATTCAAATTTATTTAATATAATATTAAATTTAATTAACCGTTTAAATTTCTTAACATCTAAAATCTTTTAAAAGAAAACTAACAAATATATTTTTCTAATTTTTATCCTAACTTTCTAACCGCACAGATCCCTCTCTCTCAGCTCTCCCTTTCTCTCTGCGCCTTGCCCCACACTTCCTCTCTCTTCTTTCTTTCTTTCTTCTTTCTTCTCTCTCTCCCTCCACAAAACGCCAACTTCATCTCTCCTCCCCCCCTCTCTCTCCTCTCACTCTCTCTATCTCTCTCCTCTCGCGATCGCTGTAGCGATCATGATGCGGTCACCTCCCTTCTTGATCCCGTCACCTCCCTTAACAAACTCTCATTCTCTCGTCTTCCTCCTTATTTAAACCCGAGCAGCCCCTCACCTTCAACCCATCGCGACTCACAACCCCAACCCTAAAAGCCACTGCCTCAACTCCCTCAACAGAATCTCATCTCCTCTCCTCTTCCTCCACCATCTTCTTCTTTCCCCGAGCCCTACATGAGCACCTTGCGCCCGAGAACCCATAAAAACCCTGCAGCACCTCACCTCGCCAACGACCCCTCCACTTCTTATCTCGTTGCCATCTCTATTCCTCCATCTCTCCTCTCCCTCTCCTATGTGCTTCTTCCTTACCAACCCTGCACACTAAACCACAGCAAACAAAAACCACCCCAAACCCTAAACCATAGAACCCGAGCACTCTAGCCTCGCCAAAGCTCCGTCGACCTCATCGTCACCCTCACACCTCCTCTCTGAAACCACAGAACACCTACTAATCCAGTGAGCAATCCCTCTTCCTCTTTCTTTTCTTTTCTTTCTTGATTCTTGATCTCTGTTTTTCGTAGTTCGCCGGAGCCGTGACGACGCCGACGATCCAGACGACCCAGCGAACGTGCCTTGCCTACGTGATCACCCTCTTGCGTTGATTGGACCCGTTCCATGTGCCGTGCGTGCGTCACGACATTTTGCCGACGTCGGACGTACCGTACATATCCGTTTCGTGATCCGTCTAGGCAAGTTTATCTTGCTACATGCTACAATACTTTATATACGTCTATTTTAATAATTATAACACTGGTATTTTAAATCATGCATCCAAAGTTCTCGTTTTACAGTTTCCGACATCCGTATACATCCGTACGTATTATTTTACATCTAGCGCATGCAAACCTACCTTATTACATATTATACTACAGTATACTGCACCCAATGGAATATTTACATCTCATATTGCTTAGTTGTACATTCCACATTACCCTTTATAGTTTTACTGTTTTCAGGATACCCGTTTGCATCCATCTCATTTAAAATATATACAACTGCATTTATAGATCACATTAATTCATATTATTATTGTATTAACACTCCATACTTAATAAGTGCATCCTAATTAGTATCGGAACTATACATGTAACCCTAATCGATAATTGTGCATCCATATCATTGATTTTATATCAATTTGCATACCATGTCGCATTATATCATTTTATTGTTATATTAGTACTTCATACTTGATTTTGTGCATCCATACTTATTATAGTTTGATCATGAGCACCCACTTGATTTATGTATACTACGTGCCATGATCTGATACACCATTACTTGACCTGACTTGATACTTGTACACTACTTGACATGACCTGATATGTTACTACTTAACTTGTTACCTGATCTCGTTTCTAATGCCGACAATCCTGATCTGTTGTCCCGATGGACATATCCTCCTGTTTGTATAAACAAACCTGTTCCTGCTTGATTCCTGTGTTGGCATTAGTCTCAGATTTATCAATACCTGACTTGAACACATAACTTGGGGGTATGGGGAAATCAATGATGAAACCTGACTTGTAACTCAACAGTTCGATGCCTTTACTGATCAGTCTTACGGGCTAGGCCAGCCCCGGGATGATGCTGCTGACATCATTCGTCTGTACATACTACCTTTTACTGCCTAGCGGCACGTCTCGGACTCAGCCCGAGAGACTTTGACCGTGGTCCTGGGCACGCACGGGATACTATTGAGTTACATCGACGATTCATTAAATTGATTTCAAGGACTTGAGAGTAGTTAACCCGGTAGACCAGTTTTGATTACTCACTGCACGTCACCTATGCCTTTACCCTTCACTGCCCTTATTTATGTTGCTGTTATACCTTATTTACCGTTCATACTCGTACTTACATGTCTTGCTACTCCTTGATTTTATTATTGTTTGATATTATGACGCACTGACGTCTGGGTTTTGCATGGCCCAGATCCTTTAGCTTTGCTGCAGGCCGAGCAGGAGTATTTCAGTCAACAGGCCGAGCAGTGAGGACCTGTTATTAGTTTAGTTTAGTTTCATTTCGGTATTTTCATTTCTGATGTGAGCCCGTATTATGGGACGTACATTCCAGTTTATTATTGTATTTGAATCTTTTGCTTCCGCATTATTTTATTTCATGACTCTTTCATTCTGGCTTATGGACATGTATTAGATAGTTTATAACTGTTCTTGATATCTCTAGACAGCCGTAATGTGACTGTGGAGGGATCTTTCCTAGCCATAGGTAGCATGGTTGGCTCTGTCACGTGCCGATCTTAGCGCGCTCTGGGAAGCGGGGCGTGACAACTAGCAAGGATGCATTATTCACTTCATGGAGCCTCTCAAGAGTTCGGGAGTATGATGATCGCAGCGAAGGGACCTCAAATTGGAGCTTATGAAGCGAAGGAACGGACTACAAAAGTTGTAATCCCAAACTCTTAGATGTTAAGTTGTTAACATATAGTTTTTGTATGATTCTTTAGCTTAAGATCTTGCGTTAGGGTTATCTATAATGGCAAAAATTTGAAATTGGCAAGGGAGATGCCACCCGAAGCTTTGCTGCCGTTGTAGGTATCCCAACAGTGGTATCAGAGTCTAACTAGAGAATTAAACGGATAAGATTAGGATCACGAAACCGAAACAATTCAGAAACACCCGTATCAAAACCCTAGTTTCTGTAAATTTTTCAGAGTGTCAAATTTTTTTAAAAACAGTTACAGAGTGATGTATGTGATACAATATGAACACCGTACAAATTTCATCCCAAACCCTCGGATTTTGGCCGAGATCATGACCCCCAAAACCGGCCAGATCGGATCCCCCAGTGCTGAAATTTGTACAGTGTTTTGGTCTCTGGGTTTTGGTACTTTTTTTCATGACCCGAAATATTAGCTCATGACCAGCACTTAAATCACGCAACGTTTAGAGGCGTAACGTAATTCAAGTAAGCTGAAACCCAGAAATCTAAACCTTTTCAAGAAAATAAAGGAGGCGAAGTTTTGAAATATAGGTATAATGAAATCAAGTTCTCTTACTGCATAGAAAAGGAACATGAAAATGTAAGTGAAATTTCTAGTTTGAAAATGTGTTTCGTCTTTTAAAAATTTTGGCAGCACCTCCTTTGTATATTTTGATCCAAAACCACATATACAAGATAATGATAAAGGCATCCCCAAGCGGGAGCTAGCTCTTCGCCAACCGGCGGATCACAACCACGCAAGACAGTATATATAAGTATACAACGCCCAACGGCGAAGATCATCACAAAGATAAAGAAAAGCAAGACATAAAAACCACAAGTAGTGGAAAACCCCTCGCTCTAAGTCTCGCAACCACAATCCCACTAAGTCTCATTACTTACACAAATATAAATTTTGATTGATGGAGTTAACTAGATACAATATGAAATATAGATACAAAAATGGGTACGATACAATGTCCCACCTACCAATGCAAAACACCCGAATGCAACTGTGTGCCAGCGAAGCCGCTACTGATCCAAGCGGTCAACTTGCAAGAACTGTGGCACAATGCGGGTGAGTTGCCAACTTGTAAGTAGAAAAATATCAACAGATAGAAATCGAATAAATAACTACTCCTAGGTCAATTATATCATAAAGGTAATACTATAATATCTAGGATGACCGTATCTGTATATGTGCCAACAAGGTAGTTAATGCCTATAAGCATGTGGATAACATCCAACGGTATAACCAATGTTTGTATGCATGTGGATCTCATCCAACCATATAATCAATGTATGTATGCATGCGGATCTCTTCCAACCATATAATCAATGTATGTATGCACATAAATATCATAAAGGAGTGTGCATGAAGGTATGGGGATATAAATCAACGGTGTTTCTCGCGACACATCAAAATCATGGAACCTGGGTGTCCAACATCGACACCCGAAAACGTCATGAAACCCGTGTCCAGTATCAACACGTAAATCCTCATATCTCGGGCTCCGTCAGTCCGGACCGGCCCACGGGCTCCGTCAGTCTGGATCGGCCTATATCATCTCTCGACTTCGGTCGGTATCCTCCGGATATCCGCCGAGCCCAAATACTATCACTGGTAGGTAGTAGTCCCTCTGCCAGGCTCATCGTCATCCACACGAAATCTCTCTCTTGCCCCGGGGTACCAAACCGGGTCCACCATGTACACGCAAACGGAATCATCTGCCTCCTCGAATCGGGTTTCATATATCACACGTCTCAGAACCGAGAAAACGCATGGTGGACGCACTGAAATATCATTTCTAGAGAAACCGGGTTTTTAAAACAGTACATGCTTTCTTTTGAAATAGCCACGGTTCTCAAATCCAGAAATCTCATGAAAACTGCACATCTCAATGCGTAAAATCATAAAGCATGATGTATGCGACATATGACAGAAATTTAAGCATATCCGTATATCATGCAACATGGAATGGTAATATGACATATTCGAGGGAAAACAGCTCTTTTAAATGAATCCAGTTTTAAAATATATCATGCGGTTCCCAAATCTCCAAAATCGAATGCAATACCGTATAAAGGTGCATATCTGTATATACGCAAGTATGGACGTACAAATGTGTATGTCCTCTAGTATGGTGTACAATATGTTTGTGCGCAATTATGGTGTACAATATGTATGTGCGCAAGTATGGTGTACAATATGTATGTACGCAAGTATGGTGTACAATATGTATATGCGCAAGTATGGTGTATAATATGTATATACGCAAGTATGGTTGTACAAGTGCTATATACGCAAGCACGTTATGCGAAGAGTCATATCATGATGCAGCAATCCTACTGTGTAGTGACATGATAATTATCGATGATGAAGTGTGTGAGCTTACAATCTGTGTACGTGTAACATACGCATCATCGATAATGGTGCAGGTGTACTATCACTGGTATAAGTAATGCAATACGAATAACATGAAGGCAGCATAAGGTAAATTATGTACAAATGCTGACGGGCATACGTATCTAACATGACCGAGTCGGTGAATCTAATAATCGATATATAGCCACACCACCTCGCGTACGGTACAATCCATCGTACGGCATCCTCTAGTCAAGGGTATGGATCAATCATCAAGTCAAACTCATCTCGCACGGAAAATCATCGTACGGCGGCATTTAAAACATTAGGGATCCTATCAACCTTTACGACAATGAGGGGTACGGACCTAACGTCTCGTACGACATATCACACATGATTCACGACATTCTATATATATATTTATATACCTATGTCCCAGGTCTCATCCATAAAAATCTCATATCAGGGGGACCGGCAATCAATCATCTCAATCGACTCGCATCCGTATACCAACATATCACCAAATTCATCATATCGCATCATTTATTCTTTTCATCGCATTTATATCCCACATCAAGTCAATTTTACATATACATTCTACCTTTACTAAAAGCATAAGTATCTAATCTAACATACACACCCGAACCATACAAACAGTTTTTGAAAGATGCGAATCGTAGTTTTGAAAGTAGGGGCTACGGTGTTTTTAAGGAAAATATATCTTTTGAAAATCCGTAACGTCCTTCAAGGAATCTGTTTAAAAGATGCATACGATTCTTTAGTTTGGAAATATGTATGGTTCGGATGACACATCTACGTCGACTATCTAGTCCTATAATACCCTAAACGGCAATATCATCAAATTTCATCCCCAAGTCCCGTCATCACATATTAGCCATATCATATCACTTCTAACTATCCTTAGTTTCTAATATGGTCATCTAACTACATTTTTACTCTATCTATAGTTTTCTATTAAAGGTTTCATTAACCATAAACTATATATAAATCGGTTTCCATCAAAGTGTGCGGGGGTGCTATACGCCATCCACCCGACTTCCCCCATGGATATAGATCCACTCACCTTGCGACTAGCTCGCCGAAGTCGATGACGCCATGCTCCGTCACCTCGGAATCCACGCGAAGGTACCTACAATAATACACAATCGCAAATGCATATTAAAATCAAGGCGGAAAACCAAAACGGTACACGCTTCGCTCACAGGTTAAAACCTATAGCCTTGCATGCAAAATGTTAGTTGTATGTATGCCTTAGAGGCCAGTATTATACAGATGATGTATATTATATTGGATGCTTGGACATATATAGAGAGGACTTTCTTACTCGATATGATAGTATGCTATCTGGTTGCTCTTTATCTTAACATGTATACTTGTCTCTTTATACTGTCTTATAGTTACATGTTGGTAAAGCCCTTAGGATGTGTACTTGACTACCTGGACTATGATGTGGATCATACTAGTGGGGACATGGTAGTCCATAAGTACATCCTTTAAGGTCCCTAGTCGTAGGTGTATCGAGATGGGGCATCGATATAGCAGTATAGACTAGCGTATACGCTTCTCGACCCATGAGATGGGCGATGGATGATCCCATATCCATTGGTGTTTGACATCAGAGATGGTATACGGGTGCTCAGTGGAGACCGGGTACACTGGACAGACTCGCCGAGAACTCCCAGATGGTATTATACCTCACGTCAGATGGCAGTTCTCTGGTGACACTTGTGCAGGTTAGTCTGTAGACTCGAGATCGCCATAGAGTCTTGTGTGATTCCCACTGTGCTTTGATTTACACCTTACCACGTCCATGAGGGCGTGCAAAACGGTGGTTTTTGGGTACAGTCCCGAGTCACATGGAGGCAATGAGCAATAGGAGGGGTTTCGTCTCTCCCTGTATTGGGGGTTGATGTTGCGCTGTGCTCGATTGGCCGTAACAGGGAAGTCCTTGGCCAGGGCTGATTTAGAGATTTGCTGGTAAGTGTTACCATTAGTTTCTCGACACGTTATGAGCCTCACATCGTCACGACTTATCGGTTATTGGGGTCTGACGTTTACCACCCCTAGACTTGATATGCGACATATCAGACGAGGAGACCGGACTGTACGGGAAGTGTTACCGGCAGGCTTTTACAGGAGTTAGAGCGGGCTTGCTTGCTGATCTTCTGATTGCTCAATACCTGGGTAGCCGTTACGTCCAGCTAGTACCGCTGACGGCTTGTGGGTTCGTGATGTGATCATCACCTACTGCCGGCGTATTGACGAGCCTTTAGAGTCCTACATAGAGGTTTTACCGGCTCAGGCAAAACGAAATAGGGGCGCATATGTGATATGTGCGGGACCGAGAATAATGCATGTATGTGATACCGTATTCTATTCTCGCGACTTTTTGTATCGGTCGGTTATATATGATATGACCGGGTTATCGAATCAAGTGTTGATTCGATAAGTCGATACAATGAATGTTAGTCGGTTATATGAGATATGACCGGATTATTAAGTCAAGTGTTGATTTAATAATTAAGTGTATAATTGTATATTAGATATACTAATTTACATTTACTAACACTTGTTCACTTTAGGGTTTTTCTCACATGTACACTACTTTAACATATATATGATATGTGTTAAAATGTGTTATCTTATTGTATCATGGTTGATGATACAACATTCATGTGTGTATGAGACATACACCATTTTATGCATTATGGTGGGTTATGATTATTTAAGATAATTACAAAATTAGTGGAGTTTTGGAATGAGTATGAAGCTTGTAGAAGCTTACTTTGCTTTGACAAAGTCTACTAGCTTTGTCTTTACCTTAGATTCCTTTTAACCCAACCATAATCAATTAGCTATGGTTATGGCTTTACAAGGGTTAGTATATGATACTCACTCACCATGGTTACCCTACACACTTGATCATTATCCTCATCTCTTTCATTTCTTCTTCTTCTTCATTGCTAAAAGGAAAAAGAAAACTAGGGTTTGATCAATAGTGAGAAAGATTGTGAGAAACAAAATTCAAAAGAGAACCCACTTCCTATTTCTCCATTCTCTACTAGACTAGCACTTTAGTTTAGGGTGTTTACTTCACTAATTCTCAAGTTAGTGAAGTAGAAGCTTGAGTCGGAATTCTCTCGACGTAGATCATTTTCGGGCTCGGAGACTTCAAGCATGGTCGCACCTTTCGCCTCGTGAAGCCATGCAAGGGTCCGGGAGAACCACGATCGCAGTGAAGGGACTTCATCAAGGAGCTAAAGAAGTGAAGGACCGATCTACAAAGGTTTTATATCGTATTCACTTAGTTGTAAACATTCTTTACTAGCATATGAAACCCTAATCTCTAGTATAAGATCTTGCTTAGGGTTGTTCGGCACATAAAAATTTAATTTTGGCATGGTCGATGCCTTGTAGAGCCTTGTTAGTGTGCCTAGTAACCCTACACAAAACACGACCAATAACCCTAGTCGTTGACGTTCAAACGCCACACGACGGAAATCTAACATCAAATACCAAAATCAAGTTAAAACAAACCCGCAAAATAAAGCATCGACTCAAGAAAACACCCCCAGATTTTACCCTAAGTGAAATCAGCCAATTTTGCATATGTGGAGGGTCTAATTTATAGGTAACAAAGCCATGGACCAAACACGATGCCATACCTCCCTGCTCTGGCCGCAAATTGTGGCCAGAATGGATTAGTCTGCGTCCTGGGTTTGGAGTTGGGGTCCCGGGTCTCTAGGGTACACTCACAATTACCTGCTCATCCCACTGTCTTTGCTAAATTATTTTTAGTGCCCCCGGGATACTCCAGATTCCATAATACCACCTCAAACTGTCAATTTAACCGATGTCGACGAATCTAAGGTTCGTATCTTGGGGTTTGGTCACTGGCCCAGGTCAAGAATTCTAACACTAAAGGCTTAGTAATAGCTACTACTCATCACCACAACACAACTCAAACCCTAATCCTCCTCTTGAAGTTTCATGCTCACAAAACCACATCTTAACCCCATTTCTAACTAACTAGAATATAAAGAAACTTGAAACTAACTAAATGGTAGAAATTATACCTCATTTAGGCCATTCAAGAAAATCCTAGCTTCTCAAAATTTGTCAAAATCTCACTTTGCTAGGTCCACTTTGTAGAGGATGAAGAGGTGGTCAATTTTTATAAAAAGGGTTTAGGGTTTTGGCATGGTTTTAGAGATGGATCCTAGGGTTGAAGGTGGAGGGATATGAGTTTAGGGAAGATGAAGAAAGAAAATAATAGGGGAGGGAACTAAGGATATGGATGCCCCCCTCTCTCTCCTCTCTTATTCTCACCCTCCCTCACTATTTGCCATTTTACCCTTTCTCTTTTTAACCCTTTTCTTTTTATTTAAAACCAAACCATATAGTATCCCAAAACAACACAAGAACAACATGTAACCAGAATGCGACATGCCATGGTGCACTAGCCATAAAAAACTGTAAAAACACGGATTTGGCCTAATCGCGATTAGTAGTGCACTAATCGCGTTTTTATCCGAACTGCATATAATAAATTTTAAAGATGCCAAATCCTATAAATATATTATTAAATAAATAAATCATTTTAATATCCATTTATTTCACAATTATTGGTATATATTTATACCCATTTTCGAAAACCCCAATTTCGCAAATCGGGCAGTTTTCGGGAAAAAATATTATTTTAATATTAAATTCCAAAAATAATATTTTATATTTTCTGAAATGTTACAATCTTCCCCCCTTAAAGAAATTCGGTCCTCGAATTTAAATTTAAACCCCCAAAATCTAAAACATTTCAATAATCAGCTC
Organism: Agapanthus africanus; assembly: GCA_030015575.1. Classification (NCBI taxonomy): domain Eukaryota; kingdom Viridiplantae; phylum Streptophyta; class Magnoliopsida; order Asparagales; family Amaryllidaceae; genus Agapanthus; species Agapanthus africanus. The sequence goes on along the minus strand of CM057342.1, from coordinate 605,148,060 downwards.
AAATCAACGGGGCTCCGAAATCACGGAAGATGCAGAAACAACACAGCGTGTCAAGTGCGCATGAAAACGAGTACAAAACTCAAAATCGAACTCCGTCAAGCGTCACGCAAATCATTGGATTTGCACACATATCTTCGGAGTTACAATAGAGATACAGATCTCGAAATCTACTCTTGAATTCCAATATACACTAGTCAAATACTATAATATGTGTATAGTACGCATCTTTGAAAAACTTTCAAGGACTAAATAAAACTCATGCAAAAATCTTTCTAAATTGCCGTGTGAATGCGTAACTCACGGCATAAGTGACGGACGCTCATTTTAAAATAATAATATGTGCCCATATATGTTTTCCTAAATACACGTTCCGTCGTTTTCAAAATATCCCAAAAGGTTTTCCTTTATAAACGTTCGTGTCGCTCACGGATACGTAGGAAATAACGAGACTATAGCTCTTTTTCAAAAACCTCTTGGTAAACTTTTAATGCATACAAAGTACTCAGGTACTGTTCTCGGATCAGTCCTGTTTGGCTACTTCATAATATAGTGCATATCATGACAACAAGGTGCTCAAGAGCAAAATCAGCCTCAAAAGGCGTATCCAATAATCGCGTGCGTCTGGTGCGCACGGAAATCAAATCCAAATACAAATACCCAATATGCACAAAAGCAAAACTCAGTGCAACGGGTGTGTACGAAAGCATCTGTCCAGTGCAACGGGTGTGCACGACAACAATATCTGGTGCATCTATTGTGCACGAAAATCTCAAATCTGGTGCATCAAATGCGCGAAATACAAGTACGGTGCAACCAATGCACGAAAATCATATTAATAACTCAAATGTGTATAAGAACGACACCGAGTGTACCAAGGTGTATAAATAAAAAACGTGTGCGACTACGAGCACAAATATGTATCAATGCACTACAAGCACATGTGAGCTATACCGAGGGCAAAAATCACATCATCCGTATGAAATCCACGAAATCATAAACACATGCTACGAAGGAACAAAATCAACATAAAATGCAATAGATATGCACAAATCGCAAATCAACACAACGGTGTATAAAATATATATCAAGTGCGATAACTAGGCGCAAAATGTAAATACCCAGTAGGTGCAACCATGGTGCATGAAAATGATATCATGAAACTCAATCCTCAAAACTCAAATCCAAGCGATATAAGCGTGATACTCGGATCACAAACGCAAATCGCAACAAATGACATTGAGGTATACCTCCTACAATGTCGAAAAATAAATCGGTGCGCCTAAAACCGGCAGAACAAGAATATCCACCTGCCTCCTGCTCATGGTCTGGCGTCCTCAGTCTCTGGGTCCTTATCTTCTCTGCAGATTCACCAATCTCGCAATCCATCGGCTCATCGGCCCGGTCAGGTGTGCTAACGGGAACGATTTCGCTCTAGCACTTCTCTGGTCATCTCTCGGCCAATCATCACGACCACTCGTAAAGCAGCATGTTACTGGCGTCGGCCTCTGGTCCTCTGAATACACGTGACACAACTGACCCTGGGTGCAATTATCATTGCAGCAGTGTCTTGGAAGGAATCCTGCTCAAGGTCTCTTCCGATCTCGCCTATGTCGAACTGTACGGAGGCTGGTACTCTTACCTAATCTTTTCTCGTTTTCTGTACATCTGCGTGCTCAGCACACCATTTCCTCGGGAACTAGCCGCATCCCAACACCTCTGTATGCATATCAGATCTCTAATCTCAACGGGGAGTAATGACAGCTCGTCAGCGTCTCGCACGAACCTCTGGTTCTACTCGTCTGTATCATTGTCCACTTCGATGTCACGTCATACTATGTGCGCACTGCAATGGTCCTCGGCTACAGTCAATCCGGAGTCTCTCACACGGAATCGAAATCTCAAACTCGGTATCTTCATCACTCTGTAGAAAATATCTATCCGAACACGTCATCGGGGGCTTGTCCCAACCATCGGGGGAATACTCAATACTCGTCCGTCCTTGATCAACTCACAACGCATCTGGGTGAGGTCCTCTATCCGAAACTGGTCAGCTTACTGATATATTATCACATGATATCTGGATGACGTTAAACCTTTCGATCGAGTCATCAAAGTCCCAAAATTTTCCGAAGGCTCAACACCTGAGCACAGTCTAAAAATATCTGGTATATACCACAGTACCTCTGGACCAGCCGTAGAAGGGCAAACCCAAGCCTTACTGATGGCACCGCTAAACTGCTGCAAACCCTTAGGTTCAAAAGCGGTTCCATGGTCATCATGTTGAGTTAGGGTTTCATTCTTCTAGAGGGTCCACAGAGTCACTTGCATGTTCCTCCGAACACTTTAAACTTGGAAAAAGGGGTTTTCTGACATTCGTTCGAACTTTTTTTTTAATTTCGTCTAGCCAACATGCGAATACCTGTTCATACCATAATATTGCATTATTATATTCCCCATTCTTATTCGTTTCATAAATAAATAGGTGCTTTTGACGCATGTCTGCTACATATTACAGGTTACAGGTTTTTGGAGCGAAAACAGTGAAAAAGATAAAAGATGATGCAAAAGTGAGACTTTGACCAATAAACAGAAGACCTTGATCAAGCCTACATGAAGATCAGTTCACAAAGCAAGGTCCAAGATCGCGAAGCGAACGGGTAAAGTTCACCACAATTATTCACTGGAAGATCTGGGAGAGAACGAGAAACCAATATGAGAAAAGAACCAAAGATACAGGAAGCCCAAAACAACCAGAGCCAGGCCATGAAATTTCATAGCCCAATTCCACTGTTTGGCCACGGAACCGCGGCCAAACCAGGCCTCGGGCCGCGGTTCCGCGGCCATCTAGGGCATTTAGAAGTTAAAAATTATACTATAATTCAAGGCGGCGCTGAACGGGTCTTCATAGGGGTATTTTTGTAAATGCAGACGTGCGGGTCAATTGTAGCCTAGGGTTTCCTATCCTCTATAAATAGGGACTCTAAAGATTGTATTTGTTCATGCCTCCTTTCAGTAATAAATTTTAGAATTCTTTTGGAGAGCATCGGTGCCTCTTTTCAATTCATGAATTCAGATCTGACAACCCTGTGTTGATGTTTGGAGAGAGCCATCTGTAACTAGTTTTATTTAATTGCTCTAGTTTAGATTTTAATTCCTTGCCTTAGATGTTAACTTTGGGGAGGGCTTTTGAGAGATGAGATCTCTCATCTCTTTCTTACCCATCACATACAATCAATAGGACTCCATGCATACACGCACACACCGCGCCCTACGGCACCCTATCCCTCGAGGTAGCGGTGATACCGTAGTATAAAAGCCCGGTTGCGCGCGTTTTCCATGGAGGTTAGGGTAAGGATCTCTAAAGGAAGGACAAGAACCTAGAGGAAGGAAGACCTTCCCGAATGGATCTAATTCCCTTTATTGATAATTACTATAACTCCTCTTAGATCCTAATTTGGGTATAGAAAGCGTTGAGATTTATTTATATTTCCAAACCATTCCTAAACCTAACCCTAGCAAGATTTAGATCTAGATAATTTTAGTATAGATAGATTTAGTTTTTAGATTTAATAAATCAATCCGACACCCATCGAAATTAACTCGTTAGCGCGATTAGAAAAACACAACATCCCTGTGGACCGACCCGTACTCACCGACTAGCTACATGCGACGCCGTTCTTGATTGCGGTAATAGATAGTTTTTTTGATAAATCAAATGGCGCCGTTGCCGGGGATGGCGTTTTATTTCCTTTTTGCAATTTCGGGTTAATCTTAATAAAAAAAATCATAAAAATCTGAAAAATCCAGAAAATATAAAAATATATCATCTGTTATTTTTGAAAAGGGTACTTTGTTGTTTGAATTTTGCAGTTTCTACAATCGAAAGACGGATCTGGAAATCTATAGAAAGCGAAACAGAAAATAACAGATCAGAACAGAGGGAGATTTGAAGAACAGGAGAGCAAAAAAAAAAAACGCTGCGTGACCAAAACGCGGCGGAACCGCCGCGCGACCCCCATTACGGCCGCGGAACCGCCGCGCCCTGGTGACATCACCAGAAAAAAGAAGAAGGCTGAAACGCGGTGTAAAAAAAATAAATCTGTAAGTCTTCTGATCTCTCCTCTGAATCTTTCGATATTTCTTTTGTTAAATCTCCTGCAGGATTCTTTGTGCTTAAAAAAATCTTCCCCTTTCTCAATAACTAATCTTGTGCAGGATTCTTTGCGCCGCGCATAAAATAAAAATATTTGATTGCAAGTGATTTACTGTTTTGCATATCTTTAATTGGACTTTAAGGGGCTTTTTGACCAATTCAGATTGGGTGGGGATTTCATCACCCTTCCCAGGACCCCAGAAATCACTTAAAGCATTTGCATTGACCATTCTTAATTAAAAAATACTAGACTCAGCCCTAAAGACTTCGAGCTCAATAGGACAGAGGACTAGTTATAGGCATCGACCGTTTATCCTAACCTGACTTTGTGGTGTCTAGACAAGTGTGTCTAAAGCAAGTGGTTACTTAATTAGGACCGCAACTTGTAGCGGGGAGCCTCCCACTTACCTGGCACTTGCCTGGCCGCAATTGGCGGTGAAGAGGCGGTTTGAGGTCCTATTTCTAGCCCTTTGCAACAGTTAGGAGCTGTCTAGCTGACCTAGGTGACCCTAGATCTAGGCCTGATTGTGCATTTCTGGTTGATTGCATTTGTATCTAAGCCCTTTATTGAAAATTTTTGCAAAACAAATAAAAAATAAGAGGAAAATTTTTATATAAAAAAAACTTGCAACTTTTGTCGCGAAGAAATCCTTGCACCCCACTTACACCCACCTTCTTTCTCTTCTCATCATGGGTACCCCACATCATAAATCTCTTGCCGAACTTTGGTATCCCGAACCTAACATTGCGTCGTACGTCAATTGTTTCAGTCGATTTAAAGACGATTCTTCCATGCCCAAAATATCTTTGAAAGATCAAATATAAGCGTTTAGGAGAAACAGTTTGACTTTGCAACCCACTTTGTGTCAACCAAGTCAACCTTTACCACCTTCATATGTTGATACCACTTTTTCAAGTCCTGCTGTAACTCCTAAACCGATGTCCATTGCTGAGCATATTGCTCAATCTCGTAGCCGATCTTTCATCCCTCTCCACTTATCTAGTTCTAGGGATCCACAAGACTATTCACCTTTTTATCCACACGTTGACCCTACCCCTGTCCAACCACCCACTTCCTACCAGTCCTACCCGACTTTCCCACCTTCACTAGACACTGTTTCTACACAGCCATTAGGGAGTTTCACATATCCAAACAATTTCGAATGTTTTACCGAAACCCCCTTACCACCTAAGTCTAGTTTGGAAGAGTCGTTGGAGGCTTATATCTTAGCAACAAACAAAATGACTAGGAATGTGGAAGCGTCCGTGGCCGCCCTTATGCAACCTGCTGAACCGGTAGCTAGTTTCCCGCTAGCTCCAAATTTTTCAATGTATAAGGAGGAGGTTGGACAAAGTGATAATGTGAGAGGATTTCTAAATCAAACCTACCCATACCCAATTGAATCCAACAACTCCAATTTTCAAACATGTGTCCAAAATGATGAGTTGTGCGACTTTGTAGTGCTTGATTTGCCAAATTGTGAAGAACCCCTTTCGAGTGAAACCACACTTAATCCTTTCGATCTTTACACCTCCACTCTAGAACCTAAATCGATAAATATCCATGCTTTTGATGAGGTGTCAGAAAATATTGATTTTCACTTGATTGAGGATATAGACGCCGGGAATATTTTGGATGATGAACCGGAAGATTTGATTGAAATTTTATGTCCAATTCATCATCCCGAGTCATTAAATGTTTCTCCCGAACTTCATATGCGTCTTGATTTTGATGATAATGGCATGGATGAGTTAACTATTGAGGAGACTTATGAGGATAGTATTGAGGAGAGTCTTGAGGATAATATTGAGGTTGAACCATTTTTGTTTGATGTGTCGGATTTTCAAATTCATCCTTCCGAACCTTTAACTGTTATATCACCCTCCCTCCTTTCCATCGTTCCGACCACGCACAAGATCACGCTTGACGACTGTGAGCTTGAAAACATTTCCTTTGAATCTGACACAGTTCTCACAGTCGATGACACTTACGAGTGTTTCACTTTTTCGGACGATGTTGAAATCTCACCGCCAGAGTTTGAGTCCTTTGAATTTTCAGATGAGTTAGTTGAACCATCAGACTCGGTTGCTTACAGTAGTTTCGAACCATTGATGGAATCTTTCCAGTTCGAGACAGTTTACTACGGTGAGAATGAGCCTATCCCGAATTCACTCCCTTTCGGCTGTCCTATCGTTCCGACCGTGTAAGAGACTGTTACGCCTTCATCTCCACTACCGAGTTCGATGTACCCATGTTTTCTTACGAATCTTGAGGAATTTGACCCCATTTCTCGACGGGTTGATAGGTTAGCACAATCGCTTTTAACACATCGGTCATCACAAATTATGCTAATTTATTCACTCGATTTACACCCTCAAGATCGTACTCTACTTCTTTCTCTTTTCCGCCATTCTTCTCCCCCACCGAGACCGTATCCCGTTTCTACCTCCACACGGTCTCGTGTGCTTCTCATCTCTTTTCTTTCTACTCCATTCTTTCACCAACTCGACCATTACCACGATAAGATTTTTGAATGGTTGGTGCTAACCTTTGGCCTGTGTAAAGCCAAGCTTAAGTTTGGGAGGAACCTTGTTGTGTGTGTGTGTGTATATATATATATATATATATATATATTCTTTTTCTATAAAACATAAAAAAAAAATTTCAAAACAATAAAAAACAAAAAAAAATTGTAAATAAATAAATAGGGGAGTGCCGACAATTTTGACCCTCTTGGTGTGGCATGACAGTGAGGACACTGTCAAGTTTAAGTTTGGGGGTATGCTCGGTACGTTTTCTTCCTTCGCATTCATGTATATATTTTTGCATTTGCATACTTATTTGGAAACCCATAAAAATTTGAAAATTTCAAAAATTATAAAAATTAAGTATTCAATTTTGGCCATATTTGACTTGAGTTTGACAAATAGGTTAACTGGCTAAGAACAACTAGATCTTAGACTTAGTAAATTAAAAACCCTAAAAATAACCTTTTTTAAAATTTAACGGTAGAAAGTATATGTTTTTGTAGTTTATTTAGAAATAGGCAAATTTCATGTTGACTTCTTGGGCTAAGTTAAAACAAAGGAAAAGTATTGATATTTTTTTTTAAAGTATAAGTTTGAAAAATAATTCCTAAGCTTAAGTCTAAATTCTGAAAATGTATACCCTACAATTTGCACAAACACGCACTTTGAAACTTGGAATAGTAGAGGAGACCTTGAAATACTCTTGTCTAAAGTCCTTAGTACGAAGAAAATAAAAAAAATACAAGTGTGAATAAAGAGATAATAAAAAAATGAACACTGGTTTTTGTGATTACTTAAGGCTGCAAAAATAGAAAAATATTTAGCGAGGGTGCCTCATCACCTAGTGCCTTAGACCAATTGGTTTGGGAGTCACTGCTAAAGCCTTAGGTGTTACAAGACTAGGAATTGCGCTTTAATGTGCAAACACATCTTGTAATCGGTTGTTGGTACCTCAAGAAGTATTAACGGTCGCATGAAGGATGTGTAAGCAAAATTCAATTTAAAAATTCACCTATTAATAAGTATTTTGGACAAAGGACAAGGGTATGATTGCTTGATTTGAATTTCCAAGTATAGGGGTGATTTAAACACACACGTAGGGATATGTGATTGGAGTTTAGATAAGAGAAAGGAATGAAAAATAGAACTTGTATCTTTAATAGAGTTGATAAAAATTCCAAAGTGGAGATGGAACCCTAGAAGGAAAACTTAAGAGATGCCGAAAGCTAAGTAGGTCTGCAGAACATATATAATCTTAAGTTAAATGATGAGGAAGCGTGAAGAATATGGGTGGATAATTTACGAGTCGACGATAATAGAATTCCTTGTTAGAAAACCTAATTGGAGAACAAAAGTCAATGGGCCGAGTTGATAGGATTTTGTGGGTAGTATCCGCTGAAAACCCTCAGGAGACAACACTCCTCCTACTAGGGACACCTAGAGGTTTAACGGCTTGTTGCACGAGCTCAGTGCAATCGCATTTCCATGCGAAAGTGCGGTTAGGTTTTTGTAGAGAATAAAATTATGTTTGCTCGAGGACGAGCAAAAGATATGTTTGGGGGTATTTGTTCATACCATAATATTGCATTATTATATTCCCCATTCTTATTCGTTTCATAAATAAACAGGTGCTTTTGACGCATGTCTGCTACATATTACAGGTTACAGGTTCTTGGAGCGAAAACAGTGAAAAAGATAAAAGATGATGCAAAAGTGAGACTTTGATCAATAAACAGAAGATCTTGATCAAGCCTACATGAAGATCAGTTCACAAAGCAAGGTCCAAGATCGCGAAGCGAACGGGTAAATTTCACCACAATTTTTCTCTGGAATATCTGGGAGAGAACGAGAAACCAATATGAGAAAAGAACCAAAGATACAGGAAGCCCAAAACAATCAGAGCCAGGCCATGAAATTTCATAGCCCAATTCCACTGTTTGGCCGCGGAACCGCGGCCAAACCAGGCCCCGGGCCGCGGTTCCGCGGCCATCTAGGGCATTTAGAAGTTAAAAATTATACTATAATTCAAGGCGGCGCTGAACGGGTCTTCCTAGGGGTATTTTTGTAAATGCAGACGTGCGGGTCAATTGTAACCTAGGGTTTCCTATCCTCTATAAATAGGAACTCTAAAGATTGTATTTGTTCATGCCTCCTTTCATTAATAAATTTTAGAATTCTTTTGGAGAGCATCGGTGCCTCTTTTCAATTCATGAATTCAGATCTGACAACCCTGTGTTGATGTTTGGAGAGAGCCATCTGTAACTAGTTTTATTTAATTGCTCTAGTTTAGATTTTAATTCCTTGCCTTAGATATTAACTTTGGGGAGGGCTTTTGAGAGATGAGATCTCTCATCCCTTTCTTACCCATCACATACAATCAATAGGACTCCATGCATACACGCACACACCGCGCCCTACGGCACCCTATCCCTCGAGGTAGCGGTGATACCGTAGTATAAAAGCCCGGTTGCGCGCGTTTTCCATGGAGGTTAGGGTAAGGATCTCTAAAGGAAGGACAAGAACCTAGAGGAAGGAACACCTTCCCTAATGGATCTATTTCCCTTTATTGATAATTACCATAACTCCTCTTAGATCCTAATTTGGGTATAGAAAGCGTTGAGATTTATTTACATTTCCAAACCATTCCTAAATCTAACCCTAGCAAGATTTAGATCTAGATAATTTTAGTATAGAAAGATTTAGTTTTTAGATTTAATAAATCAATCCGACACCCATCGGAATTAACTCGTTAGCGCGATTAGGAAAACACAACATCCCTGTGGACCGACCCGTACTCACCGGCTAGCTACATCCGACGCCGTTCTTGATTGCTGTAATACATAGTTTTTTTGACCAATCAATACCCTTCGTCCGCATGCTAAACAATGCCTCAATCCTCCAGGAAAGGCGATACATCGATGGTCATTTCTGGATCGGTATGCTCTATATCTGAGTAAGACTCTCCACACTAGAAATCGTCAACTCAACTGGGCCTGCGTCGGCGCAACAACCTGACGAATCATCCTCATCTCTCAACTCGGGATAGACTAGCTATCAGCTGTCGCATCTCTGCCTGGAAGGTCCACCAATCTCAGCTCATAAGCTCTAGAAGCGATATCCTATCAATCTCAGCAACAGCTGGGTCATCTGTCTGCACGGTAGACGACATCACAATCTCTAAGGTAGGTTGTACATCAATAGTCTACTCACAACTGGCAGCTCTATCAATGGCCCGATCATCCGGTGCAAAACCAAACACTCGCCTCAATAAGAGATCACAACATAACACTACATCGAGACGTTCCCATGTCACCAGAAAACACAATGGTTAGCCCTCGTATCAGACGAGCTTGCCCTGACCGCAACACTAGAAGCAGCTCAATCTGCGCTCAAACTATGGTGACAGGAACCTCAATCGAGTATCGAAGAAAGCAGATCAACGGCATAAAAGGAAACGACAGATCCAGAATGGATACATGATCATAAGAAGAAACAGAATCAATAAGAGTATGATCATGGAAACAAATAGATTCGAGGAACTCCAATGGATGTATAATCATGGGCACGAAGAGAATCATAGATCTCAAAATATGTACATCCTAAGGTTTCTTAAGTGGAGTATCGTATCGTAAATATGCTGCGGAACATACGTACGGAACGTCACTCTACTCAAGCTATTTAATCCATCAATCAGGATCAACCTATGAAATGAAAGTTCGGGTCTAATACCCCCCATTCAAGTCTAAGTTCCATAAGGTCAAGCCTAGGTTCCGAAATACATACCCGCCCTAGATTCCGCATAGTCAAACATAGACTCGAACCATGGTTAAACCTAGTGCTCTGATACCAACTTTGTCATTACCTAAAATATTAGCTCGTGACCAGCACTTAAATCACGCAACGTCTAAACGCGTAACGTAATTCAAGTAAGCTGAAACACAGAAATCTAAACCTTTTCAAGAAAATAAAGAGGCGAAGTTTTGAAATAAAGGTATAATGAAATCAAGTTTTCTTACTGCATAGAAAAGGAACATGAAAATGCAAGTGAAATTTCTAGTTTGAAAACGTGTTTCGTCTTTTAAAAATTTGGGCAGCACATCCCTTGTATATTTTGATCCAAAACCACATATACAAGATAATGATAAAGGCATCCCCAAGCGGGAGCTAGCTCTTCGCCAACCGACGGATCACAACCACGCAAGACAGTATATATAAGTATACGACGCCCAACGGCGAAGATCACCACAAAGATAAAGAAAAGCAAGACATAAAAATCACAAGTAGCGGAAAACCCCTTGCTCTAAGTCTCGCAACCACAATCCTACTAAGTCTCATTACTTACACAAATACAAATTTTGTTTGATGGAGTTAACTATATACAATATGAAATATAGATATAAGAGTGGGTACGATATAATGTCCCACCTACCAATGCAAAACACCCGAATGCAACTGTGTGCCAGCGAAGCCACTATTGATCCAAGCGGTCAACTTGTAAGAACTGTGGCACAACGGGGGTGAGTTGCCAACTCGTGAGTAGAAAAATATCAACAGATAGAAATCGAATAAATAACGACTCCTAGGTCAACTATATCATAAAGGTAATACTATGATATCTAGGATGACCGTATCTGTATATGTGCCAACAAGGTAGTCAATGCCTATAAGCATGTGGATAATATCCAACAGTATAACCAATGTATGTATGCATGTGGATCTCGTCCAACCATATAATCAATGTATGTATGCATTTGGATCTCGTCCAACCATATAATCAATGTATGTATGCACGTAAATATCATAAAGGAGTGTGCATGAAGGTATGAGGATATAAATCAACGGTGTCCCTCGCGACACACAAAAATCATGGAACCTGGGTGCCCAACATCGACACCCGAAAACTTCATGAAACCCGTGTCCAGCATCGACACGTAAATCCTTATATCTCGGGCTCCGTCAGTCCGGATCGGCCCACGGGATCTATCAGTCCGGATCGGCCCATATCATCTCTCGACTCCGGTCGGTATCCTCCGGATATCCGCCGAGCCCAAATACTATCACCGGTAGGTTGTAGTCCCTCCACCAGACTCATCGTCATCCACACAAAATCTCTCTCTCGCCCCGAGTACCATACCGGGTCCACCATGTACCCGCAAACGGAATCATCCGCCTCCATGAATCGGGTTTCACATATCACACATCTCAGAACCGAGAAAACGCATGGTGGACGCACTGAAATATCATATCAAGAGAAACCGGGTTTTTAAAACAGTACATGCTTTCTTTTGAAATAGCCACGGTTCTCAAATCCAGATTTCTCATGAAAACAGCATATCTCAATGCGTAAAATCATAAAGCATGATGTATGCGACATATGATAGAAATGTAAGCATATCCGTATATCATGTAACATGGAACAGTGATATGACATATTCGAGGGAAAACCGCTCTTTTAAATGAATCCAGTTTTAAAATATATCATGCGGTTCACAAATCTCCAAAATCAAATGCAAAACCGTATAAAGGTGCATATGTGTATATACGCAAGTATGGACGTACAAATGTGTATGTCCGCAAGTATGGTGTACAATATGTATGTGCGCAAATATGGTGTACAATATGTATGTGTGCAAGTATGGTGTACAATATGTATGTACGTAAGTATGGTGTACAATATGTATGTGCCCAAGTATGGTGTACAATATGTATGTACGCAAGTATGGGTGTACAAGTGGTATATACGCAAGCACGTTATGCGAAGAGTCATATCATGATGCAGCAATTCTACTGTGTAGTGACATGGAAATTATCGATGATGAAGTGTGTGAGCCTACAATCTGTGTACGTGTAACATACGCATCATCGATAATGGTGCAGGTGTACTATCACAGGTATAAGTAATGTAATGCGAATAACATGAAGGCAGCTTAAGGTAAATCATGTACAAATGCTGACGGGTATACGTATCTAACATGACCGAGTCGGTGAATCTAACAATCGACATCTAGCCACACCACCTCGCATACGGTACAATCCATCATACGGCATCCTCTAGTCAAGGGTATGGATCAATCATCAAGTCAAACTCATTTCGCCCGGAAAATCATTGTACGGCGGCATTTAAAACATTAGGGATGTTATCAACCTTTACGACAATGAGGGGTACGGACCTAACGTCTCGTACAACATATCACACATGATTCACGACATTCTATATATATATATTTATATACCTATGTCCCAGGTATCATCCATAAAAATCTTATATCAAGGGGACCGGCAATCAATCATCTCAATCGACTCGCATCCGTATACCAACATATTACCAAATTCATCATATCGCATCATGTATTCTTTTCATCGCATTTATATCCCACATCAAGTCAATTTTACATATACATTCTACCTTTACTAAAAGCGTAAGTATCTAATCTAACATACACACTCGAACCATACAAACAGTTTTTGAAAGATGCGAATCGTAGTTTTGAAAGTAGGGGCTACGGTGTTTTTAAGGAAAAGATATCTTTTGAAAATACGTAACGTCCCTCAAGGTATTTGTTTAAAAGATGCATACGATTCTTTAGTTTGGAAATATGTATGGTTCGGATGACACATCTACGTCGACTATCTAGTTTTATAGTACCCTAAACGGCAATATCATCAAATCTCATCCCCAAGTCCCGCCATCAAATATTAGCCGTATCATATCACTTCCAACTATCCTTAGTTTCTAATATGGTCCTCTAACTACCTTTTTACTCTATCTATAGTTTTCTATTAAAGGTTTCATTAACCATAAACTATATATAAATCGGTTTCCATCAAAGTGTGCGGGGGTGCTATACGCCATCCACCCGACTTCCCCCGTGGATATAGATCCACTCACCTTGCGACTTGCTTGCCGAAGTCGATGATGCCACGCTCTGTCGCCTCGGAATCCACGCGAAGGTACCTACAATAATACACAATCGCAAAAGCATATTAAAATCAAGGAGGAAAATCAAAACGGTACACGCTTCGCTCACATGTTAAAACCTAAAGCCTTGCATGCAAAACATGACCAATAACCCTATTCGTTGACGTTCAAATACCACACGATGGAAATCTAACATCAAATACCAAAATCAAGTTAAAACAAACCCGCAAAATAAAGCATCGACTCAAGAAAACACCCCCAGATTTACCCTAAGTGAAATCAGCCAATTTTGCATATGTGGAGGGTCTAATTTACAGGTAACAAAGCCATGGACCAAACACGATGCCATACCTCCCTGCTCTGACCGCAAATTGCGGCCAGAATGAATTAATCTGCGGCCTGGGTTTGGAGTTGGGGTCCCGGGTCTCTAGGGTACACTCACAATCACCTGCTTATCCCACTGTCTTTTCTAAATTATTTTTAGTGCCCCCGGATTACTCCAGATTCCATTATATCACCTCAAACTGTCAATTTAACCGATGTCGACGAATCTAAGGTTCGTATCTTGGGGTTTGGTCACTGGTCCAGGTCAAGAATTCTAACACTAAGTCTTAGTAATAGCCACTACTCATCACCACAACACAACTCAAACCCTAATCCTCCTCTTGAAGTTTCCATGTTCACAAAACCACTTCTTAACCCTATTTCTAACTAACTAGAATATAAAGAAACTTGAAACTAACTAAATGGTAGAAATTATACCTCATTTAGGCCACTCATGAAAACCCTAGCTTCTCAAAATTTGTCAAAATCCCACTTTGCGAGGTCCACTTTGTAGAGGATGAAGAGGTGGTCAATTTTTGTAAAAAGGTTTTAGGGTTTTGGCATGGTTTTAGAGATGGATCCTAGGGTTGAAGGTGGAGGGAGATGAGTTTAAGGAAGACGAAGAAAGAAAATAATGGGGGAGGGAACTAAGGATATGGCTGCCCCTCCTCTCTCTCCTCTCTTATTCTCACCCTCACTCATTATTTACCCTTTTACCCTTTCTCTTTTTAACCCTTTTCTTTTTATTTAAAACCAAACCATATAGTATCCCAAAACAACACAAGAACAACATGTAACCAGAATACGACATGCCATGGTGCACTAGCCATGAAAAACTGTAACAAACACGGATTTGGCCTAATCGCGATTAGCAGTGCACTAATCGGGGTTTTATCCAAACTGCATATAATAAATTTTAAAGATGCCAAATCCTATAAATATATTATTAAATGAATAAATCATTTTAATTTTCATTTATTTCACAATTATTGGTATATATTTATACCCTTTTTTGAAAACCCCAATTTCGCAAATCGGGCAGTTTTCGGGAAAAAATATTATTTTATTATTAAATTTCAAAAATAATATTTTATATTTTCTGAAATGTTACACTTTTGGTGTTGTTTGCTTTTGATAATTTTTCATGTGATGTTATCTTTTAGCAAATGGCAATTCAGAGTGTTTCGTATTCGTAATTATAGTTTTTTCGGTTATTTTAAACGGTATTAAAAGGTTCAATCGGATATCAAATACCCACTTTTTCCCTTGCTGAAATTTTTTCAAGAGTTGGATCTTTTTCATAGTTAAAGAACATTCAAATATGGTGCAAGTGACACGGTGGACCCTTTAGAAGAACGAAAACCTTAACTCGATTATGTGACCGTCAGAACCGCCTCTAAACCCTAGGGTTTGTGGTAGTTCAGCGTTGCCACTTGTGAGGCGTTGGTTTGACCCTTCTACAGCTGGTCCATTGGTACTGTGGTATGTGATGGATGCTTTTAAACTAAGTTCAAGTGTTGAGCATTTTGGAAAATTTTGGGTGTTTCGTAATTCGATCGGAATGTTTAACATCGTCTTGCTTTTTCTTTAATGTGATACAATATGTGGAATTCATATAGTTAGGCATGAAATCCGTAATATGTGATATTTCGGGCTTACGATGTCTAAAGTAATAATGGATTCCAAATGTTGTAGTTTTTCACTTTCTTTTCTGCGACCGTAAGTGTAATATGTGGTGTATTGCCGGTTTCGTTGCAATATGTCAACGACAACTGGGATGCGCATATTTACTTACGTTGATGACATGTGATGTTATGTGTTGCTGTGATATGTTATATTGGATCGTCGTGATTTGAATAGCCGGGGGTTTTATGTGAGATGAGAGTTTTTATTTTCATTCATGTAAAATTCATTGTATGTAATATTCTTTTATTGAGGCACTTCTGGATTGAGGATATTGTCACCATTGTATATTATTTACTTTTCCGCATTAGGATAGACCCAAGGAGGGGAGCACAAGTAACCGAGTTCTAGGGTCCAGTGGGAGGCCATCTCGAGGAGTCGAGACCGGATCTCCTAACCCTAGAATTGGCAGGGTTACTTGCCGCTCTCGTAGGCGTCTAGGGTTGTGGGTTTGGCTATTCATCGTGACTGTGGAATCTGTGTTTTATACAGGCTCAAAATAAAACACGGACCTCCTAATATATCCAATATTTCATATGTTTCTTCTGCTACTGTGATGTGATCATTTTATATGCGTGAGACGCATGCTTTATTATTGTATATATGATATATAGTAAACGTTGCTTATGTTTTGCACCCGCGCTAGTCCCGTCCCGGTATGCCGTTAGTTAAGTAACCTAACGGTGCATAAATGTGGCGAATGTGGATGGCATAAGCGTACGTTGTATTTTCATTTCTTCTATGATACTTAGGAAGCTTAAATGATGGGATTCATTAATGAGATTAATGAAAGAAAAGAAACCTAAAAGATGTTGTACAATCAAATTTATAAAAAGGGTAGCTCTAGTTTTTGCTTTGCATAGCGGTATTCCTTATAGAATGTCCAGCACTTTATTCGATAAAGAAAGAGCCGAGATCCCTTCACCGGGAGTGACCTCTTTAGCGAAACTAGCAGATGCTACAACTCACTCGGTTTTGTTTTTGATTGCTTCGATAGTTCTTGCTTTGCATAGTGGTATTTGTGAAATATCCTGCACCTTATTCGATAAGGAAAGAGCCGAGATCCCTTCACCGGGAGTGGCCTCTTTAGCAAAACTAGTAAAAGCCTTAAAAACACTCCTTTTTCAAAATCACTTGCTTCTAAAATGATATCAAGTTCATTAGCTCATGATTTTCTGAAAAACCTGCGTAGCCCTCCGTCATTTCAGATAAGTCCTACTTGGTATTCATGCTGCGTTTGTTGACCATGTCAAGGCGTAGTGTACGGTAGCTAATTAGAGTTTATCTGCTAAAGTATGAGATGTGATTGGATTAGGGTAGACGTACGGCCTTGTTAACGTTGTCAAGGGTGTTTATCCCAATCAGAGCAAAGCTCTGTTTAAATACCAAAGTGGAAAAAGAAGCAATGCTTCTGTTCTTTCTCCAATAAAAGAAAAGCTAAAAAAAAAAAAAAAGAAAAAAAGAAAAAAAGAAAAAGTGCGCAACTGCGCGTTGACACGTGTCGCGCAACTGCGCAGTTGCGCAGTGTGCAAGTGCGCAACTGCGCGACACGTGTCACGCAGCTGCGCAGTGCGCAATTGCGCAAGTGCGCGACACGTGTCACGCAGCTGCGCAGTGCGCAACTGCGCAACTGCGCGACACGTGTCACGCAGCTGCGCAGTGCGCAACTGCGCAACTGCGCAGTTGCGCGACACGTGTCAACGCGCAGTTGCGCAAGCAAAAAATAAAAAAATAAAAAAAAAAAATAAAATAAAATAAAAATTTTTATTGCAAAAACAGAATAAAGATTTGAGAAAATCTTTTCTGTTTTTGTTAAAACAATAAGATTTCTTCTGTAAAACAGAGACCTTTGGATTAAAGATCCGACGGTGGGGAAAATTCCCCAAATCACTTAGAGAATAATCTCTTTAACAAACTTTAACTAATTTATGGGCACTATAAAAAGGACCCTAGACCTCAATTCAAAGGCATTAACATCTTGCTAAAAAGAAAAGAGAAGAGAACTCTTGAAGAATAAAAAAAAAAGGTAAAAACCTTTTAAAGAAGAGAAAATTCTCTTATGAACAAGATCATAGATCTTTAACGATAAATAAATAAATAAATAAAAATAGTGCCTTGCACTTGTTTTATGAACCATCGGTTCTTGAACCTAAAAGGTTCTTAAATTAATAGTGCTTTGCACTTTCATGAACCTTTGGTTCTCTAAGATAAGAAAAACTAGAAAAACTTGTTTTTTCTTAGATCTAAAAAAAATAGTGCCTTGCACTTGTTTTATGAACCATCGGTTCTTGAACCTAAAAGGTTCTTAAATTAATAGTGCTTTGCACTTTTATGAACCTTTGGTTCTTGAAATAAAAAGGAAAAAACTTGTTATTCTTTGATCTAAATTAGATCAAGAAATCAAATAGTGCTTTGCACTTCTTTTATGAACCATTGGTTCTTGAATCTAAAAGATTCTCAAATTAATAGTGCTTTGCACTTATAAATTTGCACTGTTGTGCTTTTTGATTGGCGCAAAGCGCTTGATAAATGCAATGCATTTTCCAAAGGGCAAACCCCAAACCAAAATGACCTGACAGGCCAAAATAAATTGCAAGGCAATAAATGGGCAGAGCCCAAATAAATTGATGCTTTGCATCCTTTATACAAGGGCAGAGCCCAAATAAAATTGATGCCTTGCATCATTCCTAAAAGGGCAGAGCCCAAAACAAATTGATGCTCTGCATCCTTTCTGGGCAAGGCCCAAATAAAAATTAAAAAATGCAATGCAAAAGCAAATAAAATGTTGAACATTTCAACTGGACTTAGCCCAATTTTGGCCATAAGTCCTTAAATTAAATTGACTGAGCAAAATTGCTCTTCTAAATCAATTTACATCCGGTTCGAGGGTACATCTCCGAACTCCTTTGACATCCGTCGTTGTAATTCCTCAACGACGTCAAAGAGGTGACGGGTCCCAACGACCACACATCGATATGGACTGCGGGGTCCTTAAACTCGTGGACCGAAATGTCCATAAACTAACATCGGACCGAGACGTCCCTAAACTAATATCGGACCGAGACGTCCCTAAACTAATATCGGACCGAGACGTCCATAAACTAACATCGGACCGGAACGTCCCTAAACTAATATCGGACCGAAACGTCCCTAAATTAATATCGGACCACCACGTCCCTAAACTGGCGATGGACCACCACGTCCCTAAACTGGAAAGTGGACCACTACGTCCCTAAACTGGAATAATAGAGCCTCCAAATGCTCTTTTGCCGGATCTAAACGGTCCCGCATCCTTAGACATTTAAATGAATGATAAAACCCCAAATCAACTCTGGTTCAAGGGTACATCTCTGAACTCCTCTGACACCTATCGTTGTAATTCTTCAACGACGTCAGAGAAGTGACGGGTCCCGACGGCCATAAATGCGATGGACCACCACGTCCCTAAACTGGAATATGGACCACCACGTCCCTAAACTGGCACAATAGAGCCCAAATGCTCTTTTGTCGGACCTAAATGGTCCCGTTAAGTTGATCTTAGTCTCAAACTGGACTAACGTATCCTTAACAAACGTTTGAGTCGATCTTAGCCTCAAAAATGGCTAACGTATCCTCCAAACAGACTTTAGTCCCAAATTGGACTATGAATCTCCCAAACTGGAACAATAGAGCCCAAATGCTCTTTTGTCGGACCTAAATGGTCCCGTTAAGTTGATCTTAGTCTCAAACAGGACTAACGTATCCTTAACGAACGTTTAAGTTGATCTTAGCCGCAACGCGACTAATGTATCCTTAAACCAAAAAACACCAAACCCAAATCTAAGTAAATACGGATTTGGACTAATCCACGTCCTACGGGCGACGGCATTACTCAGTCTCCGTATACAATCCACGGGCAAGCACAAACAAAACAAACACCCACGACACGAAGTGAAATTCTGGAGAAGGAGAAAGTTGTTACTGCGAAGCGGTAGCGTAATTAACTGCAGGGGCTTGCGCCTGCAGGGAAGAGCGTCCCCACAATCAAAAACCCCTCAAGCGAGGGGGAATCTGACAAAGTCTGCTACATCGGCCGCATCCGTCTAAACCTCCGATACACGGTGCCATAAATCAACTTGGCATCTTCGGAGAGGTGGACGGATAAAACCAAATAGCATCTGCCCCGAACCTCAGGCAGGACGTCCTAACGTCCCGGCCGCCGTTCGGAGGGGAACAGTTTCTGGCACGCCCGGTGGGACCTCTTCCTCTTTCCACTCCACACTTCGTGTGTCGTGTTCGCGAACAAATCGTGGTTTGCTGTGATTGCCTGTGGATTCAAGGTACTAAGATTTGGTGTCTTGCTCCGTGCAGAAAACAGAAGATCAATGGCTTCGAACTGCATCGCCTGCAGCAACAACTCTCGCTCCGTCATTACTGGAGGAGTGACTTATGGGCCCCAAGCGGCCTCCCTTTTCAAAATGCCGGTGGAGCAGGTGGCTCAAGCTACCACTGGACTATTTTTTGGGACCATGCTCCCATCAATGAGCTTCAACGCCCCAATGACATTGCAAGAAGCTCCAAAGAAGTCGGTCTTCGATCGACTCACCACTGCCGCGACCCCTCTCAACAGGTCGCCCAACTCCACTGCTTCAGGTTTTAATGGATTAGGCCAGAGCTCCATCGGGCCCATGAAGAAGCCTGCCATACCAGAAGGCGTTATCCCGAAGCGGATAGCCATCCCAACTCCCGTTCCTGGCAAAATCACCAAGGTTGTTTCCCATGTTCAGAAGTCCGCTTCTGACAAGTTGGCCGTCCCCGTTCAACGGACGTCAATCTTTAAAAAGCTGGTACCGGTATATTCTGACCAACACAGGGGGCATGAGGAGGTTACCCCTATAGCTGAAACAACTCCATCAGCACGACACGCTCGACGTCGCCACTGGCGTCGGGTAAGGAAGGCTGGGGGCAACTCCCCCTCTGGGATAACTCCGTCAGCTCCGATGGTGAGAATCGATACTGCTGTTCCAACCAAGAACAGCTTTGAACTGCTCAACAGGGTGCGCAGAAATTCTCCTACTGCGATGTTGAAACGAACTCCTTCACCTGTGGAGAATACTCCAGAGAAGAAGTTAGAGCAGCCCCCTCAACGGCTGTCTTCTAAAATTTACAAAGTCTGGCGATAGGTCCAAGAGTCGGTGATCGATCAAGTCTGCCTCCGACGACAGAAAAATATGAAGGTTCGGCAGGGGAAGGATTACTCTGTCAAACCACAAGAAGCAAAAGCTACTCGGGTGCCCACTACAACGGCTCCCTTAACTCCAATCACTCAAAAAAGGAGGCCGCAAAAAGCCCCTGTGTCTTCGGCAAATCGCAAAGACACCGAACACAAACGCCCCAAGTCTGGGGGCATGGTGGTGCATACTGTTTATATGGTTTCTGGAAAGGAGGAAAGCCGCACTTCTACGGGCCACCGACCGCTCACCCGATCCGTGACGAAAGCCCAGGAGCAACAACAAAAGCTTCAGGAAATGATGACTACAATGGCTGCACTCACTGAGCCAAAAGAAAGCTCTGAAACGTCTTCGGATGAGCGTCAAAAACAAGAAACCGACGCTGACTTTTTACGCAGAGTTCTCGAAAAGAGGGACAAAGAAGCTGCAGAGCAAGCGGCTAACATAAAACAGATGGCGCTCCTCTTCCAAGATATGGTAGGGATGATGTTACAGCCGGACCCTCCTGCTGAAGATCCTCCGATCGTCCTTGAAGACGACAGGGGAGAAACGTCAAATCCTCCGCCGGCTCTATCAACAGCCAAAGAGGAGGCAATCTCCAAAGTCGACCTAGACGAATATATAGCTCAGCAGATCCGGGTTCATCAGGCGAATGAAGCGGCTGGGCAAACTGTTAGGACCGGACGACCGTATCCGAGCTGGTATGACCAAATTAATTACCCGCCAGGATATACGATCCCTAAATTCCACGTATATAAAGGGACAGGGAATCCGCATCAGCATGTCGCTCAATTCAGGGCCTTATGCGGCAATACTGGAGGCGATGACAAATTGTTGCTACGTCAATTCGTCGGCAGCTTAGCAGAAACAGCCTTTGAATGGTATTCGGAGCTGCCTAACGACTCTATCAAAACATTTGTAGAGATGGAGCTGCTGTTTACACAAAGATTCGCGAGTGCTAGTGAACGCACTCCGATAACAGCACTGATAAATGCCAGGATAAGGCCCAGCGAAACGTGGGTCCAATACGCAACACGATGGCGAAACTTATGGTCGAAATGCGAACAACGCATAGAAGAGGCACCTGCGGTAGGCATGTTTGTGGGCACTCTCGATCCGCAAGCGACCATCTCGCAATTCATGATGTTCTTCAGGCCGACCACCTTCCAGGCCTTGATCGACAAATTAGCCCAAATGGACCAGATGGGCCATAGACCGTCTCCTCCAAGACCCGATCCCCGAAATGAGAAAGGAAAAGCGATCATCGTCGCCAACGCCTAGCAACAGTCGAGCAACTCAAAGCCGGTCGCTCGCCAAAAGAACGTGCGTCCACGCCCATCCCTCGAAGAGAGGCTAGGACGTCCTTACTCGTTTTCTCAGAATAAAACGAGAAGACTGTTTGAGCTGGCAGTGCGTAACAGACTCATCAATCTGCCGAGTCCAAAGCGTCTGTCGCAGCCAGGCGATCTTAATAATCCCAATTATTGCCCTTACCACCAAACGGTAAGTCACCCGATTGAGGATTGTTTCGTCTTTAAGGGATGGATCGAGGATCAATACCTGCAAGGCAAGTTCACGCTGTCTGAAAGCTGGAAGGTAAACCCCCCACAGCCGCACTCTCCAAAGAAGACGGACACGCCGGGGGCAACTTGTTCTTTCGTCGAGGATGAAAACGATGGAAAAAACTTATCGGATGAATCCGAAGACTACGTAGCGACTTGTCATGTGATTTCTCATTCACTGACGGATGATGAGGAGGATCCTTGCGCTGAGAAATCAATAGAGGACCCTGAAACAGAAATTCCGCGGCCGTCAGACAAGTTGATTGATGCTTTCCTAAATGAAATTCGTCTGAAAGCAAAAGCCAATCAAGAGCATGAAATGGCCATACTGGAAAGAACCAAGGTATTCCCGTCAAATCAAAAGCCATACCCTGAGGGTAAAAACAAATTCAAGACGAGGAAACGGTTCGCCAAAGCTCTATCAGTAGGAATGAAGTTACCGCCCTCCGAAGAAAATCCTTTCTCTGAGATAGAGATGCACCCTAACTTCTGTTTATATCATCAGAAGATCATACATCCTACCGAAGACTGCGAATCCTTTAACTGTTGGTGGCAAGGGTATGTCGCTCAAAAGCGACACTTCGACAGGACAAAGTGTGAAGCTTGTGGACATCGGAAAAATGCGATAGATGAGCGCAAAAGAGCCACCGCCGACTGTCATATAGCCGACTTCAAGGGATCACAAATTGTCACCTTTGGAAGCGACTCTGACGAAGAAGCTATCCCCAACTTTTCCCTCGGGGAATCTATTTCGAAAATAAAGGAATTGAGAAGCTGCGAGAACGCTCAGCCATGTAATCGCACGCTATTCGGAAAAAATCTCGGCCCCGTAAACAAGGGACCGAGCAAAAAGAATAAAGAAAAAGGAAAAAAGGCCCTCGTCGCCAGCGCTCAACAACAATCAGGTGACCCTAGACCGGTTGCTTGCCAAAGCAACAAGCGGCAATCCCTCCAGGAAAAGTTGAAACGTCCTTACTCGTTTCCGCAAGATAAAACAAGGGGACTGTTCGAGCGGGCAGTGTGCAACAGACTCATCAATCTGCCGAGTCCAAAACGTCCATTGCGGCCAGGCGATATTAATAATCCTAATTATTGCCCTTACCACCAAACGGTAGGTCATCTGATCGAGGATTGCTACGTCTTCAAGAACTGGGTTGAAGACCAATACCAACAGGGCAAGTTCGCGTTGTCCGAAATTTGGAAGGTGAACCCGCCACAACCGCATGCTCTGAAAAATATGGACACGCCAGGGGCATCATGCTCATTCATAGAGAAAGCCTAACGGACCACTACGTCCTAAAACTGGATAACGGACTGAAACGTCCTTAAACTAACAACGGACCGAGATGTCCTTAAACTAATGACGGACCGCAATGTCCTAAAACTTGCGAATGACCGAAACGTCGTTAAACTACTCCCAACCCGCAGCATCTTCAGGCTGACGTTAAAAAAAAAATAATAAAATAAAAATAAAAAATAATAATAACGGTATGTCCACAAGCAAAATGGGCACGGATGAAAACCCGAAGGGGCTCCGTGAGTAAAAACAGCAGGGCTACCGGCGAGTGTTCGTGAAAACCCGAAAGGGCGCGACCTCGTAAAAAAAAAAAAGTATGTCCATAAGCAAAATGGGCACGGATGAAAACCCGAAAGGGCTCCGTGAGTAAAAACAGCAGGGCTACCGGCGAGTGTTTGTGAAAACCTGAAAGGGCGCAACCTCGTTAAGAAACACTTATAGGATCCTCTCGACCCTGTAAGGAGAAACCACCTGCGTGAGATCCTTACGACTCACAAAGGAGCAACACACTTAGGGATCCCCACGATTCCTAAGGAGAAAATACACTTGCGAGATCCTCACGACTCGTAAGGAGAACTCTCTTATCTGACCCTCACGGCTCATATGATTTGAAAGTCTTAAGTCACAGAGACCTAAACCTGTGCTTAAGCAAACCCCCACAAACTTCCAATATTGCCCTACAAGCGGCTCATAATGACCCTTGTATACAATCCACGGGCGCGAATAAACATTTCCCTAACTAAGTCCCATCTGAGACTAGGGATGTGTTTGCATGGAAAACAACCCTTGTAAATCCTCTCGACTTACAAGGAGAAAACCCTCCTGTAGGATCCTTACGACTTACAGAGGAACAATACACTTAGGAACCCTCACGATTCCTAAGGAGAAAATACACCTATAAGATCCTCACGACTTGTAGGGAGAAATAGCTTTGTGAGACCCTTACAGCTCATAAAGTCAAAAGCCTTAGTCGACAGGACCTTAACCCTGGTCGCTAAGCCACCTTTGTTCTACATCGACAGAGGCAAATGATGATTCGCTCCTGGCAATATCCCAGTGGTAGCGATGCTGATGCCTAAACCGGTATCAAATTCCAAGTCCTTTCACGGCAAATGATGATTCGCTCCTAGCAATATTCCAGTCGCAGCGATGCTGATGCCAAGATTGGTATCAGATCCCAAATCCCCTACACGCAAAAAAAAATAAAAATTAATGCTTTAAAAAAAAAAAAAATTCAGATAGCCAAAATAAAAATGCATACGAAATAGCCGAAATGATGGGGCAACTTGCAAACAAAATCAGCAAGTAAAAATATATGCATGCAAAATAGCCGAAATGATTGGGCAACTCGCAATAAAAAGCAGCGAGTAAAAAAAAAATAAATAATATAGCCGAAACGATTGGGCACCGCGAAAAATAGCCGAAACGATTGGGCAATCGCGACCTTCGCGATATAAAAGCTGAAATGATAGAGCATCGCGGAAAGAATAAAAAAAATGAAAGAATAAAACTTTTTGCCCTACAGGTGAAATCACATCGAGCCCTGTATACAATCCAGGGGCACAGATAAAAAGGGAACAATACCTTCCCAACAGGCTCCACCAGAAAGCGAAGCCAAATCTCGACGGTTCATAGATAACCTAGAGACCATCTCGACATTTGTCGCAATATTACAGACACGATGTCAACAAATGAAGCAAAGGAAGGTCCCTAACTTCAGGGTCTCGACGTCAATATCGCCAACTTAAAGATCATCAACGGCGTTTCTCCTCACTCCAACTAGATGCAGACATGACATCAACAACTGACCTCAGAATCGCAACGAAACGGAACCATGACAAAGTCCATAGTTCCAAATCTCAATGGCCACGTCTACAGCATGGAGACCAACAACGGTGTGCCTCCTCATTCCAACAGGACACAGATGTTACACCATCAAGCGGAGCGATGGCAAAATCCCAGCTTCACCTCAGCATTCGTCTCGATACAGTAGACGCAATGTCAACAACAGCGTTCCTCCGCAGTCCAGCTGGAGGCAAATGCAACGTCAACAAAAGACCTCACGGTCGAAACAAAGCGGAGTAACGGCAAAATCCCAACTCCACCTTAGCATTCGTCTCGTTACAACAGACGCAATGTCAACAACGGCGTTCCTTCGCAGCCCAGCGGGGTGTACATGCAAAGTTAACAAAAGACCCCATGGTCGAAACAAAGCGGAGTGATGGCAAAATCCCAGCTCCACCTCAGCATTCGTCTCAATACACCAGACGCAGTGTAAGCAAACGAAGCGAAGGACACATTCTTAGCTTCAACGTCTTTACGGTAACTCACATAAAACCGGAAAGACAATCGGAGACCATCTCACATGAAGTGGTCACCTCCTCGACGTCCGTCTCGATACAGCAGACGAGATGTCGACCCCAGCGTTCTTCCTCCAGCAGGGATTCAGACGTGACAAAGTAAATGAAGCGAAGGCCACATTCCTAGCTTCAACGTCTCTACGGTAACTCATATAAAACCGGAAAGACAACCGGAGATCATCTCGCACCAGCACAGAGTGGTCACCACCTCGACGTCCGTCTCGATACAGCAGACGAGATGTCGACCCCAGCGTTCTTCCTCCAGCAGGGATTCGGACGTGACAAGGCAAATGAAGCGAAGGCCACATTCCTAGCTTCACCGTCTTTACGGTAACTCATATAAAACCAGAAAGACAACCGGAGATCATCTCGCACCAGCACAGAGTGGTCACCACCTCGACGTCCGTCTCGATACAGCAGACGAGATGTCGACCCCAGCGTTCTTCCTCCAGCAGGGATTCGGACGTGACAAGGCAAACGAAGCGAAGGCCACATTCCTAGCTTCGACGTCTTGACGGTAACTCATATAAAACCGGAAAGACAACCGGAGATCATCTTGCACCAGCACAGAGTGGTCACCACCTCGACGATCGTCTCGATACAGCAGACGAGATGTCACCCCAACGTTCGTCTCGACACAGCAGACGCAACGTCATCAAACAAATGGAGCCACGGCAAAATCCCTAGTTCCCACCATGACATTCGTCTCGATACAGAGGACGCAATGCCAGCAAACGAAGCAAAGGCCAAATTCCTAGCTTCAGGGTCTTAACGGCAAGTCATATAAAGCCTGAAAGACTATCGGAGATCATCCCACACCAGCGCGGAGTGGTTATGACTCATCGGGGCTCTCCAAAATGAGCCTAACCTCAAGTAAAAAGCGGCATGGCAAATTCCTAGCGCTTGCTCTTCCGACGGTCAAACTGCCAAGGAGGATTGCTTGAAGACGTCTTGTCCAGCCCCCGAAGGGATCAGAGACACGGCAGTCGCGGGGCTACTCGAACAGCACGATTGCCTATCGAGGACTATATCAGCTTATGCGACGGTACGATGGCCAAAACCCTAAGTACCACCGACCTTAACGGGCTTCTGTCGTAAAGAGCAGAGGTTAAATGCGACGTTAAGATGTTCTTGCGAGAAACGTCCGATTCGTCTCGACTTGTGAAAAATTGTCGAGGCGGCTCGACTCGTGAGATAAAGCCTTAGGCAGTGGGCATAAAAGAAGTCTGTTTCCTAAGCACTGGGACCCTGCAAGTTGACCCAAAACGGTCTCTTGCATACCATCCACGGGTCTCACTCTCCAACATCGAACTTCGACAAGGAGGGAAACAACCGCTTACAAGTCCTCTCGACTCGTATGAGGGAAAAATTCTCTTGTAGGATCCTTACGACTTATAAGAGAAAACCACACTTAGGAATCCTCACGATTCCTAAGGAGAAAACCCACCTACGAGATCCTCTCGATCCGTAGGGAGAAAAGTCTCTATGAGACCCTCACGGCTCATAGAGTTGAAAAGTCTTAGGCAGCAGATCTGAACCTGCGGCCTAAGCCCTCGCTATTTCGTGAAGAAATCAAGAAGCTTACTCTATTACCTGCTAATTGTTACGACATGCTGAGAAAGAGGAAAAGCAACAGAAAGAACATCCGATTTACATTTGATCAAGCGTTCAAGACACAATCATTCATGCATGGGCAAAAAGACTCAGGACAAAAGATATATAATAAAGACAAGCTGGGATATAAAAAAAAAAAAAATTTCATTAATATTGCCCGAAGTTCTTACAGTCATAAAAACAATAAACGAAAATTACAATGGAATAACCTCAGATCCAGGGCATGGATTGAGGAATTCAAAAGCGATCCTATCTATGACTTTCCAAGCCCCGCAGACCATCCTAGTGTGCTTCCTTTCGCGAGCACAAGCGTCAGGGTCCCTCCCGATGTCTTCCACCCTCCGATAAGCAGCGAGTATGGCAGACTGTTGAAAGATCTCGTGCAAGAGGTCAATAAGACTGTCTCGCCGTCTCTTCGAGATAAAGTTCAATAGGTACACAGAGTGCACCTTGTCCTCAGCGGCATCCAACGCCTTAAGCGGCACACCGGAACAGAATAGGGGAAGCGCTTCCCAGATAGCTCCCATGATAAGTTTAAGAAGAAAGTAACGTCGGGGAAGCAGTGGACCGTTGTATGCGTCGAAGCGACTCATTATTTCAGCACACTCCTCGTTTGTGAACTCCCGATTTTAAGAGCGGCCAAATCGGCGGATGCCCTCATGAGAGATGATCTCGTTAAGAGCATACATGTGGACGTTCATTGTTCCTGTGAAAGAGGATCAACAAAATTATCAGAAAGACTAATTAAGTAAAATGATATAATGCACTGAGGAATAAAATGTCATCTTTAACTTCCATGATCCATGAAGAATTCTTAAGAGTTCTTCTATATGATTTGGGAGGAGCAAAGCTCCATTAATGAAATGAGAAAATACAGGGAAAATCTTTTAGAGAGCAAAGCTCTATTAATGGAACTCTAATAGGGCTCTCCTTAGTCTTCTATAGACCCCCTTAGAGCAAAGCTCTACTAAGTGAAACCCTAAATGGGTCTTCTTTAGATCTGGGATCTATTTAGAGCAATGCTCTCAAAATTGATTTAATTTAATTAAAATTAATATTTTTACCTAAAATTCTCTAAAAGTTTGAACTTTTAAAAGTGTTTAAATAAGAGAGCAGGGCTCTGAGTTCTGAAAGTAAAATTTTAGAGATGAGAATCATCTAAGGGACCAAAAGTCCTATTTATAGGCATCAAGTGCTCTTTCAGCTTCCAAGAGATGGCGCGACGGTTCGGAGTCTGCCACCGCTGCGCTCACGTTAGGAGGCCACGTAAACGCAACGGTGGGGGGGCATTTATTTATCCCAATCAGAGCAAAGCTCTGTTTAAATACCAAAGTGGAAAAAGAAGCAATGCTTCTGTTCTTTCTCCAATAAAAGCAAAGCTATAAAAAAAAAAAAAAAGTGCGCAATTGCGCAAGTGCGCAGTTGCGCGACACGTGTCACGCAGCTGCGCAGTGCGCAAGTGCGCAAGTGCGCAGTTGCGCGACACGTGTCACGCAGCTGCGCAGTGCGCAAGTGCGCACCTGCGCGACACGTGTCACGCAGCTGCGCAGTGCGCAACTGCGCACCTGCGCAGTTGCGCGACACGTGTCAACGCGCAGTTGCGCAAGCAAAAAATAAAAAATAAAATAAATAAAATAAAATTTTTTATTGCAAAAACAGAATAAAGATTTGAGAAAATCTTTTCTGTTTTTGTTAAAACAATAAGATTTCTTCTGTAAAACAGATACCTTTGGATTAAAGATCCGACGGTGGGGAAAATTCCCCAAATCACTTAGAGAATAATCTCTTTAACAAACTTTAACTAATTTATGGGCACTATAAAAAGGACCCTAGACCTCAATTCAAAGGCATCAACATCTTGCTAAAAAGAAAAGAGAAGAGAACTCTTGAAGAAAAAAAAAAAGGTAAAAACCTTTTAAAGAAGAGAAAATTCTCTTATGAACAAGATCATAGATCTTTAACGATAAATAAATAAATAAATAAAAATAGTGCCTTGCACTTGTTTTATGAACCATCGGTTCTTGAACCTAAAAGGTTCTTAAATTAATAGTGCTTTGCACTTTCATGAACCTTTGGTTCTCTAAGATAAGAAAAACTAGAAAAACTTGTTTTTTCTTAGATCTAAAAAAAATAGTGCCTTGCACTTGTTTTATGAACCATCGGTTCTTGAACCTAAAAGGTTCTTAAATTAATAGTGCTTTGCACTTTTATGAACCTTTGGTTCTTGAAATAAAAAGGAAAAAACTTGTTATTCTTTGATCTAAATTAGATCAAGAAATCAAATAGTGCTTTGCACTTCTTTTATGAACCATTGGTTCTTGAATCTAAAAGATTCTCAAATTAATAGTGCTTTGCACTTATAAATTTGCACTGTTGTGCTTTTTGATTGGCGCAAAGCGCTTGATAAATGCAATGCATTTTCTAAAGGGCAAGCCCCAAACCAAAATGACCTGACAGGCCAAAATAAATTGCAAGGCAATAAATGGGCAGAGCCCAAATAAATTGATGCTTTGCATCCTTTATACAAGGGCAGAGCCCAAATAAAATTGATGCCTTGCATCATTCCTAAAAGGGCAGAGCCCAAAACAAATTGATGCTCTGCATCCTTTCTGGGCAAGGCCCAAATAAAAATTAAAAAATGCAATGCAAAAGCAAATAAAATGTTGAACATTTCAACTGGACTTAGCCCAATTTTGGCCATAAGTCCTTAAATTAAATTGACTGAGCAAAATTGCTCTTCTAAATCAATTTACATCCGGTTCGAGGGTACATCTCCGAACTCCTTTGACATCCGTCGTTGTAATTCCTCAACGACGTCAAAGAGGTGACGGGTCCCAACGACCACACATCGATATGGACTGCGGGGTCCTTAAACTCGTGGACCGAAATGTCCATAAACTAACATCGGACCGAGACGTCCCTAAACTAATATCGGACCGAGACGTCCCTAAACTAATATCGGACCGAGACGTCCCTAAACTAATATTGGACCGAAATGTCCATAAACTAACATCGGACCGGAACGTCCCTAAACTAATATCGGACCGAAACGTCCCTAAACTAATATCGGACCACCACGTCCCTAAACTGGCGATGGACCACCACGTCCCTAAACTGGAAAGTGGACCACTACGTCCCTAAACTGGAATAATAGAGCCTCCAAATGCTCTTTTGCCGGATCTAAACGGTCCCGCATTCTTAGAAATTTAAATGAATGATAAAACCCCAAATCAACTCTGGTTCAAGGGTACATCTCTGAACTCCTCTGACACCTATCGTTGTAATTCTTCAACGACGTCAGAGAGGTGACGGGTCCCGACGGCCATAAATGCGATGGACCACCACGTCCCTAAACTGGAATATGGACCACCACGTCCCTAAACTGGCACAATAGAGCCCAAATGCTCTTTTGTCGGACCTAAATGGTCCCGTTAAGTTGATCTTAGTCTCAAACTGGACTAACGTATCCTTAACAAACGTTTGAGTCGATCTTAGCCTCAAAAATGGCTAACGTATCCTCCAAACAGACTTTAGTCCCAAATTGGACTATGAATCTCCCAAACTGGAACAATAGAGCCCAAATGCTCTTTTGTCGGACCTAAATGGTCCCGTTAAGTTGATCTTAGTCTCAAACAGGACTAACGTATCCTTAACGAACGTTTAAGTTGATCTTAGCCGCAACGCGACTAATGTATCCTTAAACCAAAAAACACCAAACCCAAATCTAAGTAAATACGGATTTGGACTAATCCACGTCCTACGGGCGACGGCATTACTCAGTCTCCGTATACAATCCACGGGCAAGCACAAACAAAACAAACACCCACGACACGAAGTGAAATTCTGGAGAAGGAGAAAGTTGTTACTGCGAAGCGGTAGCGTAATTAACTGCAGGGGCTTGCGCCTGCAGGGAAGAGCGTCCCCACAATCAAAAACCCCTCAAGCGAGGGGGAATCTGACAAAGTCTGCTACATCGGCCGCATCCGTCTAAACCTCCGATACACGGTGCCATAAATCAACTTGGCATCTTCGGAGAGGTGGACGGATAAAACCAAATAGCATCTGCCCCGAACCTCAGGCAGGACGTCCTAACGTCTCGGCCGCCGTTCGGAGGGGAACAAAGGGTCATGCGGGTGGGTTTAATTCAATCGGGAAATGACGGGTTGAACTTGACTTGCGATTTATGGTTTGTTGACCTTGTCAAGGTCATAGATCGCTAGCGGCAAAACATTATCGAGAATTTCAAGTGTTGAAATTTGCAATGAGATTGCATACCTTTTATGAGATAGTTGGATCCTGATACCCACTGCGAGTAAGGGTTACTCCTGGAAGAGTTTTACACAGGACAATTGTTGGATATATGTATGCCCTAGAGTCCATTATGAGATAGTGGATGTATTTATACATGTATATATATACACAGATGACATTCTTGCTCGACATGATAGTATGCTATCTAGTTCTTCTTTATCTGACATGTTGACTTGATCATGCTTTTATTCATTTACACATGTTGATAAAGCCCTGAGGATATTTGCTTGACTACTGTGATTATGATGGAGATCATACTAGTGGGACGTTTGTAGTTTAGAAGCATATCCTTAAATGTCTCTAGTCGCAGTTGTATTAAGATGGGGCATCGATATACCAGAGTAGACTATCGTCGGACAGCAGTTCTCAGGTAACACTAGTACAGGTTAGTCTGTAGACCCGAGATCGTCATAGAGTCTTATGTGTTCTCCCACTGTACTTTGATTACCACCCTACCACGGCTCTACCGAGTCGTGCAAACAGGTGGCTTTTGGGTACAGTCCCGAGACACATGGAGACGATGAGCGATAGGAGGGGTTTCGTCTCTCCCGGTATTGGGAGTTGATGTTGTGCTGTGCTCGATTGGCTATATTAGTAAGTCCCTAGTCAGGGCTGTTGAGATTTACTAATAAGTGTTATTAGTAGTTTCTCGATCTGTTATAGACCATTCATCGGTATGACTTATTGAGTTATTGGGTTCGACGTTACCATCCCTAGACTCGATATGCAGCATATCTAACGAAGAGACCGGACTGTACGGTAGTGTTGCCGGTTGGATCGACGGGAGTTGTGACAGGTTCGCTTGTTTTCTTCTGATCGCTCAATACTCGGGTGGCCGTTACGTTTAGCTGACCTCTTGCGGCTTGGAGGTGCTTGATATGATCATCACCCACTGCATGGCGTATTGACGAGTCTTAGAGTCCCATAATGGAGTTACCTAGTCCAGGCGAAACGATGTGGTGTGCATATAAGATATGCGCGGGGACCCGATTAAATGCGCGTATGTGATACCATATATTAATCGGGCGGCTTTCTATTGGTCGGGTCGTATGAGATATGACCGGTTTGCTAAATCAAGTGTTTATTTAGCATTGACCATTAGCATTTTCACTTTAAACCCTTTTGTCTTTTGATGTATGCATGCATGTATGCACATGTTTACATTGGTGCACATATGGATGTGCATGCACACATACATCCATACACATGAGTGTCATGGTTGTTGATACACTTGATGGTGGCAATATAAGACTCACATGTTAGTAAATATATTAGTATTTATTTTTGTGATTAATGGAAATGGATAATCACTCATGGTTGATTATTTTATTCTTACACTAAACCTAGGGTTAACCATGAGTTATTTTTCCATGGCCATTTTTGCTCCAAAAGAAATATCTAGATATTTATTAACTAGGGTTAAGAATGAGAAGAGGAATATATATATATTTTCATTTCTCATTTTTATCCTAAGTTTTATCATTATCTTGAGCTTTCATATTGCCATCTTCTTCTTCCTCTCTAGGTTTTGATAGTAAGTGAAAGAGTGATCAAATTAGGGTTTTGAAGTAAGAAAACAAACCACATCATCATTCTATACTACTCTTGCCCACTAGTTTAGAGTGTTTGCTTCAACTTCATCATCTTGATCAAGTGGAGCTTTGAGCTTGGACAAAGAGGACTCCGGGTGGATCGTCGTGGACTTGGAGGATCTCAAGCAAGCTTCTTCCAACTCTCAAGTAGCCAAGGAGTCTAGCTAAGGGAGCTACAAAGGTTGTATTCTCTAAACCTAGACCTTTACTACTTGTGGATTGTGATAGTTTTAGTGTTACCCTAGCTTTTCTAGTTTGATCCTTAGGTTAGTTTCTTTAGAACCCTCTAAATTTTTTAATATGGCATGTGTGATGCTACCAAACCCTAGTAGTAGTGCTAAGGAAATCCCTTCATGGTATCAGAGCCTAACTAGAAGCCTAGGCGATGTTACGATAATTCGAAAACGAAAAACTCCGCAAAAATACGATTTTAGAAACCCTTGGAAATGCTCTCTGGAAATTTTTTAAAAAGTGGTTTAAAAATTATTTTAGCAACTGCAGAGTGACATTTAGGATATTTTAAGAACACAGGTGAAATACGAAGGGGGGCTCGGATTTGAACCGGCGACCAAGGCGACGCCGGACTTTTGTGCTCCCCTCCTCTTCGTATTGCACCAGTGCTCTGTACTACATGATCTGGGGTTTTTGGTATTGTTTGGGTAGTCTAAAATTTCATGTGATGTTAGTTTAGTAATGGAATCTTTGCGGAGTATTTCGTATTCGTATTTTTTAGTATTGTATTGGTAACCTAGACGACGTTAAACAGGTCGAACGATTATCAAACACTGGTATTTTCCAGGTTGAACGTACTCAATATATAATGCAGGTATTCTTATGGACCCTCTAGAAGAATGAAACCCTAACTCGAGATGTGACCACAGAACTGCGACTAAACCTTAGGGTTTACCGTAGTTAGTGGCGCCACAAATGAGGCTTGGGTTTGCCCTTCTACGGCTGCTCCATAAAGTACTGTGGCATAGTTTTTGGGTATTGTTTAACGGTGCTCAAGTGTTGAGCTTGCTGTGGAATATGGGTGTTTGCTAATTCGATCGAAGGGTTTGACATCGCCTACTAGTATGTGATACTTATTTCTGCGACCGTAAGTGTAGTATGTGTATCGCCGGTTTCGTTGCTATATGTCAACGACAATTGGGGTACGCATACTTGCTTACGTTGATTACATGTGATGTTATGTGTTGCTGTGCTATGATGTATAGGATTGTCGTGATCGAATAGCCGGGGTTTTTATGTGAGATGAGGGTTTTACTTTTCATTCATGTAAAATTCATTTGTAATGTAATATTCTTTTATTTGGGGCACTTCCGGGTTAAGGATGATGTCTCCATTGTTGTATATTATTTACTTTTCCGCATTAGGATAGACCCAAGGTGGAGAGCACAAGTGACCGGGTTCTAGAGTCCAGTGGGAGACTATCTCGAGGAGTCGGGATTGGGTCTCCTAACTCTAGAATTGGTAGGGTCACTTGCCGCTCTCGTAGGGGTCTAGGGTGTGGGATTAGCTATTCATCACGACTGTGGAATCCATATTTTCTGTTGTTGGCTAAATACTAAATACGGACATCCTAGTATATCCTATATGATCATATCTGTGTTTCTGATGCCTATATTCTGTGATGTGATCACTTAATATATCTAAGACGAATGCAATATTATATATGAGATATATAGTAGACGTTGCTTATGTTTTACACCCGCGCTAGTCCCGTCCCGGTATACTATTAGTTAAGTAACCTAACGGTGCATAACGGAACATTGTGGCGAATGCGGATGGCATAAGCGTACGTTGTATTTTCGTTTCTCTTCTGTGATTGGCTTAAGGACTTAAATGATGGGACAACATTAATATGATCAATGTGAAGAAAAATAAACCTAAAAATATGTTGTAGAATCGGATTTAAAAACCACTCGGCTTTTTACGAAAAAGCTACATTTCAAAACTGCGGAACTTAAGCCACTCCTTTTGAAAACCATTTGATTCTACGACGATATCAATTTCAAAGCGTTAAAGGTTTTCTTAAAAACCATCCGCAACCCTCCATCATTTTATAAAGTAGAGTACTTAGTATTCGTGATACGTTTGTTGACCTTAGCCAAGGTGTAGTGTACGGTAGCTAAGTGATGTCTTCCTACAATGCATATGATACAGATTAATTGGGACAGGCATGTAACTTTGTTGATCTTAGCCAAGGGTCATGTGAACGGGTCTAATTAATCAAGAAATGACGGGTTGAACTTGACTAGTGCTTGTGATTTGTTGACCATAGCCAAGGTCATGAGTGCTAGGGGTAAAAACCATATCGGGAATTTCAAGAGTTGAAATTTGCAATGAGATTGCATACCTTCCATATGATGGTTGGATCCCGATCCCGCTGTGGGCAATAGTTGCTCCCACGAGAGTTTTGCAGTTTACAATTAGCTAACCCATAGGTGTCTAGAAAGGTGTTAACGAGGCTACGCCTCTGGGAAGACGAGGTTTATATTAATTAGGTCAGTGCGAAAGCACGGGGAACCTCCCTCAAGTACCGACACTGGCCTGGCTGAACGGTTAGCGAAGTTGTAGACTGTAATTAATCCTAGCTAGTTTTCCTTTTAAGGTTTGAGGGGAAATTTGATAAAAGCAGTGGGAGACATTGATTAGATAAGATAATAACCAATCTGATCTTTCCAAGAGCTTTCGCTGAGTGTATTCTTTTCTCTCTCTTAATAGCAGATACCAATGACAGGACTCAAGATTCTACTAGATAAAAATAAACTGAATGGGACCAATTATAAAGACTGGTTGAGGAACCTTAACATTTCCTTGACTTATGATAAGGTATCATATGTCCTCACGGCTCCTGCCCCGCCCGTCCCAGGTCCTAAATCTTCAGTTGCGGATAAGGAAGTCCACAGGACATGGGACGCTGACTGTGCCATGGCCAAATGCCTCGCGCTTGCATCGATGGATAACACACATCAGAAGCAGCATGAGAATATGGACGTCCAAGCCATATTTCTCCATACAAAGGAGTTGTATGGGGAGCAATCTCGTGTCTTACGATACGAAGCATCACGAAAGCTGTTTCAGACGCAGATGGCCCCTAGCACACCTGTAGGAGACCATGTTCTGAAGATGATAGCTCTCATAGAAGAGCTTGAGGACCTTGGGTGGACAATGGAAAATGAGCAATATACTGATATTATTATGCAGTCTCTCCCCTCCACCTTTGCTTAATTTGTAGTTAACTTCAACATGCACAACATGGAGAAGGAACTACCTGAACTCCTTAATATGTTAAGGAGTGCAGAGAGCACGCTAAAGTCAGTGAAGACTCCCGCTTTGACTGTTGGGCCATTTTCCTCCTCTCACCCGAAGGCTAAGGCCAAGGGAAAGATGAAAAAGAAACCCACCAAACCTAGAGGTGGAGTTAAAAAGGTTAAGGGGAAAGACAAGTCCAAAACTGGGGATTCGGGGAAAGGGGAATGTTATCACTGCCACAAAGTGGGACACTGGAAGCGCAATTGCACTGAGTACTTGGAGCTCAAGAAGAAGAAGCATGGGGATGCTTCCGCTTCAGGTGTGTTTGTGACAGAAAACCGTTTTTCAATAAACTCTGCTTCCTGGGTATTAGATACCGGTTCAGGTTCTCACATTTGCAATTCTATGCAGGGGCCGAGAAATAGCAAGGTTTTGAAGACAGGTGACCATACTCTCCAGGTTGGAAATGGTTCCAATGTACATACAGTTGCAGTGGGAGAGTATCACTTGGGGTTGCCGTCTGGATGTATATTGGTTTTGAACCCATGTTATTATGTACCTAGTATGCTTTGTAATATAATATCTGTTTCTTTGTTAGACAATGAAGGATATAATTTTGTATTGCAGAACAATGTTATTAATATTCACCTGAATCAAATTTTGGTTGGGTATGGTACACTTAATAACGGGATATACGTCCTAAATCAACACACAGTTTTTAGCATACAACACACTAATAAAAGAAAACTTTCAGAAATAAATGAAGCTTTTCTTTGGCACTGTAGACTTGGTCATATTAACGAAACAAGACTAAACAAGTTACATAAAGATAGATATTTAAACCCTTTTGAATATAAATCTTATGCTACTTGCCAGTCTTGTATCAAGGATAAAATGACCAAAACTCCGTTTACAGGACACGGAGAAAGAGCTACTCAGCTCTTAGCCCTCATACATAGTGATGTATGCGGGCCAATGTCTACACAGGCTAGAGGCGGTTTTTCTTACTTCATTACATTCACTGACGATTTCTCAAAATTCGGTCATGTATTTTTATTAAAGCACAAGTCCGAAGCTTTCGAGAAATTCACTGAGTATAAACTTGAAGTAGAAAAACAAACCGGCTTGAGTATCAAAATACTTCGATTAGATCGAGGTGGGGAGTATCTCAGTACAGAGTTTGCAGACTTTCTAAAAGAGAATGGGATTCTCTCTCAGCTCACTCCTCCTTACACACCACAGCACAACAGTGTGTCAGAACGTCGGAATCGGACCCTATTAGATATGGTTCGTTCCATGATGAGTGATACTGAGTTACCCATCTCATTTTGGGGGCATGCATTGGAGACTGCAGCGTTTCTACTGAACAGGGTCCCAACCAAAACCATGTCTACCATACCATATGATATATGGCATGGGAAGAGACCATCTCTTAAACGAATTAAGATTTGGGATTGTCCGGCCTATGTTAAAAAGCAGAATCCGGATAAGCTCGAGACACGGTCAGTCATGTGTAATTTTGTGGGATATCCAAAGAATTCTTATGGATATCTATTCTACCACAAGGAGGAACAAAAAGTGTTTGTTTCTCAGCATGCCGCATTTTTAGAAAAAGAGTTTTTTACAAATGATACAGATGGCAGTGTGGTAGACCTAGAAGAAGTTCTAGAAATACAAATTACAAATGATGACTTGGTTGAACCGGCTGTTGCAATAGAAACTGATGAACCTCGGACACTCCATAGGTCTGGTAGGACTTTTCTCCCACCGGAGAGGTACTATGGTTTCCTCATTGATGGTGACCGAGAAGACTGCATCATGGATGATGATGATCCTACCAGTTTTCAGCAAGCTATCACGAGTGGAGACTCTGTGATGTTGCTGGATGCCATGAGATTTGAAATGGAGTCTATATACACCAACAAAGTATGGACTTTGGACATTGTACCTCCTGGGGTAAAACCCGTGGGGTGCAAATTGATCTTTAAAAGAAAGATTGGTGTACATGGGCAGGTAGAGACCTATAAGGCAAGACTTGTGGCAAAGGGTTTTTGTCAAAGTCCAGCTCTGGACTATGACGAAACTTTTTCTCCCGTAGCCATGCTTAAATCCATTTAGATCCTACTTGCTATTGCTGCTCACTACGACTATGAAATCTGGAAGATGGACGTTAAAACAGCATTTCTAAATGGAGATTTAGAAGAATGCGTTTATATGGATCAGGAAGAGGGCTTTATTGACAGTGGGAGTAGCGGGAAAGCATGTAGATTGCTTAAATCCATTTATGGATTAAAGCAGGCATCACGGAGTTGGAACATCTGTTTTGATGATGTTATCAAAGAGTTTGATTTGATCAAAAATCCAGATGAACCTTGTGTTTATAAGAAGACTGTAGGGAGAGCTGTCACATTTCTCGTATTGTACGTGGATGACATTCTTCCGATAGGAAATGATATTCCTATGCTACAGTTGGTCAAATCTTTCTTATCACTAAGGTTCTCCATGAAGGACTTGGGTGATGCCACATACATTCCGGGCATTCAGATCTATAGGGATAGATCCAAAAGGTTATTGGGATTGTTCCAAATCAGGTACATCAACACCATCCTAAAAAAGTTTAGTATGGAAGACTCCAAGCGGGGTGCCTTACCCGCTTGCCATGGAGTCACTCTCTCCAAGGACTTTTGTCCAAAGACCGATGAAGAGAGAGCTCGCATGAGCATTATACCCTATGCTTCGGCAGTAGGATCTATAATGTGTGCGATGTTATGTACACACCCAGATATAGCTTATGCACTTAGTGTAGTAAGCAGGTATCAATCCAACCCAGAGGAGAATCACTGGATAGCTGTGAAGAACATTCTTAAGTACTTGCGAAGGACTAAAGAATTGTTCTTGGTGTATGATAACGGAGATCTCCAAATGGAGGCCTTTACCGATTCAAGTTTCCAGAGTGATAAGGAAGACAACAAGTCTATCTCTGGGTTTGTATTTACCTTCAATGGAGTGGCGGTAAGTTGGAAGAGTTCCAAACAGGATACCGTTGCAGACTCTACGATGGAAGCTGAGTACATTGCTGCAAATGATGCCGCCAAGGAAGCCGTCTGGATGAAGAAGTTTGATTGATCGTAATTTCGTGTCGTATATAAAATGTTTCACAACCAAAAAATTTTATACCGCAATCAATTAACGGTGTCGATGTAGCGCGTTAATGAATACGGATCATCCACTGAGATGTGTGTTTTGATCGATCTTGTTTTAGATGAGTCGAAATGAAAATATAAAAGAAATTTGCAAGAAAATTGATTCAAGATTTGTGAGTTTTCATTTCAAGAAACATAAAGAAAATAGATCTAGAATCAAGAATCAAGAAATGTCCCAATTGATTTAGTTATCAAGATTTGTAGAATAGCTTGTAGGATTCGATTGAGTCAATAGTTAATGATGAATCTAATAATTCCTAATCTTATCTATTGATAATTTGTAGCTAGATTGATGATTATGATGAAGATTAGGGATTTATTGAAGAAACTAGGGTTTCTCCTTCTATCCCTTGTCTTTTCAATCATGATCATTCGGATCTAGCCTCTAGCAAAGAAAATCATCAATCATTTGATCCCTAATTTGCAATGAAATAATCAAGAAGTCATTTCGCTCCAAATTAGGTCATCAACGATTCATTTTGCTAAGGTTCACAAATCTCATAAGAATTAAGACTAGTATTAAGATTTGATCATTATTAGATCTATCAATTCTCTCGAATCCTCCATAAGCGGAGAATTTACTCAAGCATCATGAAAATAAATGAATCAAAGATCAAGAAATTTCACAATGCAAGAATGTAAAGAAAACAAGAATTTCAATTATCACCTTTATTAAATCGACGACTAATTACACATTCCCTCAATTCGAGGTTACAAGATGTTGCTCTCGATTGCTCCTTTTGAAGAGGTAACTAGATCCGTCGAATTTCGCTCCGCTCGATCTCCGTGACTCGTGGATCGTCGTGGATCTCTTGCTCGGATGAAGATTGGCTTCGCGGATAAAGGATCGATGGTTGCTTGCTTGATTTGCTTCTCAAAATGATCTTGATTTGGCTTTTGATTTGAATTTGGGCCAGGGTTTTGGTATCAAGCTGTGTCACTCAACTTGAATTTGAATTTTGGCTCCAAATGTGTAACTAAATCACCACTAATTGTGTAACCTCAAAACCCTAGATCTAGATCTCTTTTATAACCACCTCATTTGAATCTTCCCTCCAAAGCTAGGTTGTTAGAGAGAACCTTCTAGAATAAGGTTGTTGGAGAGAGCCTTCTAAAATAAGGTTGTTGGAAGGAATATTCTAGAGGAAGGTTGTTACAAGAAATATTCTAGAGTGAGTTTGTTATGCAGAGCCTTCTGGAAGAAGACACGTGGTCTTTGAGAGTCTTCTAGAAGCAAGGGTTGTTAGATGAAGCTTCTGGATAAAATCTGATTTGATGACGTGTCAAGTAGACCACGGATCCACGGCGGATCGGCCAACTCGGCCCTAGATCCGCGGCCAAGTGGTGGAGTTGCTGCATGCAATTTCCAGAGAATTCTTCTGTGGGGTTTAGGGTCTTTATCTGATGTCGGGAATCCTATGTTTCTTTCTTGATTTCTGTCAGATCTCAGGTCAAAGACTTGCTGTATTTTTACCGGTACTTTTAGCAATTCCGGCTCTTTTACCTGGAGAATTTCCTGCACACAATCTCGAGACTAGTGTTGACATACAAAGATCATGCGTGTAATAATAAACACTCAATTTTCCTCAAAATGCCGGTTATAATGTATAACACATGTTATTTGATATTTTATAGATGAATTGCTAATATGTGCTATAATTATACCAAATATCTTTAGATGATTACAAATAGTAGGGAAATTGGTGTGTTAAAAATGCAATATTTTTGACTGATCAAATTCCCCCAAACTTAATTTTGGTCGTCTCGAGCAAACTTGTTTTATTCAAGAGAAGGAGAAAATAAAGAAAAAGAAAAACTAACTAGCACACTTTCGTAGGCAACACGATTGCACTGAGCACGTGCAACAAGCCTTTAAACCTCTAGTTGTCCCTAGTAGGAGGAGTGTTGTCTCCTGAGGGTTTTCAGCGGATTGCACCCACAAAATTCCATAATAAAAGGAAGACCGTGAAAGTTACATGTAAAGATAAGAATTATAAAAGAAAGACTTTGAAAATTAGAGTTTCCAACTACACCAGCTTTTTGGTTGTCATGAGCCCTATCTTAATAGTCATGTAAAGATGCTAGAAATCACATCATCTCTCAATAAAACATCATCTTTATTCTTCATTCCTACCTTTCTTCCAAACATCGATCATATACCCCTACGTGTGTGTAAAATACATCCCTACACTCGGAGAATTCAATTCAAGCTATCATACTCTTGTCCATCTACCTCAGTACTTTTTAATCGGTGAATATTTAGATGGGATTGCTCACACATTTTTCATGCGACCGTTAATACTTCTTGAGGTACTAACTGACCGATTACTCATGTGCTTGCTTATTAGGCGTATTAGTATTTTTCTCGTCTTGCACCACCTAAGGCTTAGCAGTGACTCCCAAACCAGTTGGTCTAAGGCACTAGGTGATGAAGCATCCTCGCTATATTTTTTTTATTGCAGCCTTGGTGATAACAAAACCGGTGTTCATTTTTCTACACCATTTTATATTTTCTTCATTTATTATTTCCTTCATATTTTGGCTTTTAGACAAGAGCATTTCAAGGTATCCTCTACTATCCCGAGTTTCAAGACGTGTGTAAGTGCGTATAGTAGGGTATCAACAATCAAATGTTTGGCTTCCAGAA
This sequence comes from Agapanthus africanus, assembly GCA_030015575.1. NCBI lineage: Eukaryota > Viridiplantae > Streptophyta > Magnoliopsida > Asparagales > Amaryllidaceae > Agapanthus > Agapanthus africanus. Next base: position 605,105,398 of record CM057342.1, on the reverse strand, counting down.
TATGAACTATTTTTCAGACTTATTTTTATCCTCAGATTAGTGACTTCCTTCATCTTACTAACCCTTGGGACAACAGCTCATAACTACTTATTACTAGTTTGTTTAAGAAAACTTCTAATTTTCTTGGTTTTCTTAAACTTTTCCAGTCTTTTGGATGTAATTTTTCACTATCTAATCTTTTATTATCTTATTTATGTAGAAATTTTTTTTCATTTTTTTATATGTTTTGTGCTTATGCAAAGTATGATGCAAAGTGATGCGTAAATAAGCACAAACCTCCCCCAAACTTGTTTTCAACAGTGTCCTCACTGTTGTCTTCTGCTAAATCTCAAAAAACCTGTAAGCTTGGGAGGACATTATTAATGGGGGCAAGAATAAGTGAAAGTGAAAAATCCTCCCCCAAACTTATTTTTGGCTCACAATTTTGAGGACAACTTTTTATTTTCAAGAGCCAAAAATATACCCCCCCCAAACTTGAGTTAAACAATGTGAATTGAAAATCATAAGATGGGGTCAAAAATTTCTGGTCAATGCCAAGCTTTGCAAAGACTGAAAGTCAACACCAACCATTCGAAGATTTTATCAGTGTAGTGCATCAGTTGGTGGAAGAACATGTTATAAGGAGCCAGGAAGAGGTGGGGAAAAGATAAGTGGTGGGATAAAATGTGTTTGCATCTCGTTTTGGAGAGATGACACAGTGATTGTGATGGATTACTCTCATTCTCTTTATAGCCCAGAAGAAGGGGTGGAGGTTCAATTTCTTTGTATTGAGGGTGATTTATCTTAACACCCATGTCTTTTAAAAATGCGAGTTCATCAGCGAAGATTTCCTCAAAACTCTCATCGATACCCCGAAGAATAATGTCATCAAAATGCACGGGGTGATCTTCAGACTCCAAAAACGGTTCATAATCAGTGTTAGATGTTGACCCAGACAGCTCAGTGGAAAAGTCCGTATGTGTATGATACATAGTTGGGTCAAACAACAACATATGAAAAGAGTCTAGATCAGTATCATGAGGCTGATCAAATTTGCTGCCGTCGACATCCATTAATTCGACAGAACATATTCGAGCATGAGGATCGGAGAGTTGACTTCCCAACTTGTAAATGTTGAGCTCAATTGATCTATTCCCAAAAGATAGGTTCATAGAGCCGTTTCTACAGTTGATTACAGCGTTGGAAGTAGCCAAAAAGGGAGACCTAGAATCACCGGAATTTGGTTCCGTGGGTTTGCTACAGGCTGTGTATCAAGAACAATAAAGTCTACAGGGAATACAAATTCCCCGATTTTTATCAACACATCCTTAAGTTCACCCATAGGTTTGGTGATTGATTGGTCGGCCATCTGGAGAGTTATGTTCGAGGGCTTTAACACTCCGATACTTAGTTGCTCATAGACTGAATATGGAAGCAAGTTAACACTAGCGCCAAGGTCAAGTAAAGCACTGTTAATGTGTTTATCTCCAATAGAAATAGAAATAGTAGGACAGCCAGGGTCCTTACGTTTCCTTGGTAATTGTTGGGGAAAAGCCGTGTCTACAGTACTTGACAAGAAAACTTTTTTAGGCACTTGAGTCTTCCTCTTCCTAGTGCACAAGTTCTTAAGAATTTTCGCATAAGACGGAACTTGTTGTATAGCATCTAGGAGAGGGATGTTGATGTTAACATGCTTAAACATTTCCGCAAGCTTCTCCATTTGGGCATTGGGTTTGTTGGGCCTCAACCTTTCCGGAAATGGAGCTCTATCTGTAGGGCTCCTAGGCACACTAATGAAGTCTCACAAGTGATCAAACATGCCCAATTGAAAAATTTCATGTGCCTACAAACCCTAATACGGATCGTTAACTAGATAATGAGGCGATGCAATGCGAGTAAACGAATTTAACGCTAAAGAAAAGGGGCTACAACCTTTGTAGATCCGGTCCTCCACCTCCTAGGCTTCGTGATGATGTCCCTCCGCTGTCCATATCGAATTCCGGACTCTAGCATCGGTTTCATCGGAGAAATGGGCGGGCTAGGTCGTCGACTTCGATGCCGAAGATGATCTACGTCGAGGCATCACAAGATCAAGCTCCCACTTCACCAAGTCATGAAACTTGTGAAGAATACACCCTATACTACTTGGCAAGAGGTAGAGGATGAAGAAATAGGAAGTGGGTTCACTTTAGAATTGGATTTCTCACTCTTTTTCACTAGTTGCCATTGATGGAGGCAAGCTTTCTTCATGTTGAAGAAGGAGAAGAAGAAGAAGATAATATGATAAGTATATTTCAAATAGAAAATAAAATGAATACTTATCATATGGTAACCATGGTCAAGTGTAGAGAATGAACTATGGTTAGTTTGAATGGTTAGGGTTAAGCATGAAGACAAAATGGTCACTTAGTCAAAGCTTCATGAAGCTTCAATAACAAACAAAGAAAGCCACCATTTCTCTTCATCTTTCAAAAAGGAATAATAAATAAATAAATAGTTAATAAAATCAAAACCCTAAACATTACATAACCATGGTTTAATCATACACTTAACCAAGTTTGCATGTATCATCAAACATGATACAAACAAGTGCACAAAAGTATATCACATATACAACTTGTGTATTTCAAGTGAGAAAATCCATTTAAAATGAACTAATATTAGTTAATGTAAAGTAATATATCAAATATATAATTATACATTAAATCATTAAATCAACACTTGATTTAACGATCCGGTCATATCGCATATAAACGACTAATATCCAATGTATCAGCTTATCGAATCAATCTTTAATTCGATAACTAGGTTATATCGCATACAACCAATCGATACATTCATCGCGAGAATGGAATACGGTATCACATACACGCATGATTCTCGGTCCTGCAATATCTCATATGCGCTCCTATTTCGTTTCGCTTGAGCCAGGAAACCTCTGTGTAGGACTCTAAAGACTCGTAATACGCCACCAGCAGATGATGATCATATCAAACACCCACAAGCCGCAAGCGGTCTGCTAAACGTAACGGCCACCCGGGTATTGAGCGATCAGAAGATCGACGAGCAAGCCCGCTCACACTCCTGTGAATCCAACCAGTAACACTTACCGTACAGTCCGGTCCTGTTCGTCTGATATGTCGCATATCTCGCCTAGGGGTGGTAAACGTCAGACCCCAATAGCTTGATAAGTCATGCCGACGTAGGGTCCATAACATTCGTGAAACTACTGATAACTCTTACCAGTATATCACTGCAATCCTGGCCAGGGATTTCCTGTTATGGCCAGTCGAGCATAGCGCAACATCAATCCCCAATACCGGGAGAGACGAATCCCCTCCTATCGCTCATTGCCTCCATGTGAATCGGGACTGTACCCAAAAACCACCTGTTTGCATGACTCTGTAGAGCCGTGGTAGGGTGGAAATCAAAGCACAGTGGGAGACACACAAGACTCTATGACGATCTCGGGTCAACAGACTAAGCTGTACCAGTGTCACCAGAGAACTGCCATCTGACGTGAGGTATCATACCAACTGGGAGTTCTCGGCGAGTTCGTTCAGTGTACCCAGTCTTCACTGAGCACCCGCATACCATCTCTGATGTCAAACACCAATGGATATAGGATCATCCATCGCCCATCACATGGGTCGAGAAGATATACGCTAGTCTACTCTGGAATATCGATGCCCCGTCTCGATATTCCCACGACTAGGAACATTGAAGGATGTACTCATGGACTACCCAGGCCCCACTAGTATGATCTGCATCATAGTCCTGGAAGTCGAGTACACATCCTAAGGGCTTTATCAACATGTAACAGAGAGACAGAAAGTATACATGTTAAGATAAAGAGCAACCAAATAGCGTACTATCATGTCGAGCAAGAAAGTCCTACCTATATATATCCCAGCATCCATTACAATATACATCCAATGTACAGTAATGGCCTCTAGGGCATACATACAACTAACACTATCAATAAGTGTTGGGTCCCACATTTGTGGAGAAGGTTGTGGGGGTGGAAAGGATGAAGTGGGTGGAGGGTTCAAGCCTTTGGGAAAACGGAGAATAGGCTCGGAAGAAGAAGGTAAATTAGACGAAATAGGGTAAGAAGTAGAAGTGGGAGTGGAAGTGGAAGTGGAAGCCTGGGGTTCAATTGATTCCTCAACATCAATCTGTTCACCCACATGATTGTCTAGCACTCTTCCAGATCTCAATATGGTAAGTGCATTCACATTAGTGTAATGTGAAGGTCCAGGATCAGGTAGAGGTTAAGATGGAAGATTCCCTTTCTCTCTAACACTTATTTCGGCTGTTAACTGTGCAATTTGTGCTTCCATCGATTTAATAATCTCACCTTGGGAGGCGGTGGTTTTCTTTATATCATTGATAGAAGACTTAAAATCAGCCGACATTTGAATAGAATTTGTCAGAAGCAAACTCATGGTTTGTTCAAGTGCAGAGGTGTTATTAGTACCGGCAGAAAAAAGATCAAAATTGTTGGCCGGGTTTTGAAAAGGTTGCGATTGAAAGGGGTGCTGACTCAGTTGTGGTGGTTGCTGTTATGGTGGAGGGACCCATTGAAAGTTATTCTAGTTTAGATCCGTGTATTGAGTTTGGTGTTGGATCCAAGAAAAATCAGGGTGATTCCTCCAATCTTGATTATATGAGGAAGAAGAAGGATCGTTTCCAGGTCTCTGCTGAAATGCAGCATTAGTGTGACCTTGAAATGGCACATTCAAAGGACATTCTTCCGTCAAATGTGATGGATTTGAACAGTATCCACACACGGTTTAGGGAAGTGTGTAATGGTTTAGGGGGCTGAAGAAATTCTGTTTTCTATAGCGTCGAGTTTTCTTTGTATTGCGGCCATTTCGGTTCTCATTGTGACAGAAACATCGAGCTGATTGATAGCATCCCTAGACGATGGTGGTCTAACACTTTCCCATTGTAATGTGTTTTGAGCTAAATCTTCTAGGTATTTTCAAGCTTCACCATCATCTTTAGATAGGAATTGGCAATGACACATGGTTTCAAGCATCTGTTTAGTCGTGAGATCAATACCCTCATAGATAACTCGACACAAATCCCATCTGGGGATTCCGTGATGAGGGCATTGTAAAAGAAGATCCTTGAACCGTTCAAAGCATTTCTAGAATGGTTCATTGGGAAGTTGGGTGAATTTGAAGATTTCGCTTCGAACACGGCTGGTCTTGTGATTGGGATAAAATTTCTTAAGGAATGTTGCAACAAATTCATCCCATTTTGAAATAGAATGTGCGGTTGTATTATAAAGCCACTTCTCGGCTAAATCGCACAAAGTGAATGGGAGAAGACGTAAACGCAGAGCATCCAAAGAAAGTTGTGACGTTCCAATCATTGCGCATATGTTTTCAAATTTGGAGATAAAAACGTATGCGTCTTCAGACTCAAGACCGTGAAATTTGGGTAACAGTTTGATAAATTGGGGGTTGATTTCAAAATTTTCCCCATTGGCAGGTGGTATAGAAAGATAGGTAGGAAGGGGAATTGGATAGCATCTCTCTTGGAGAGAAATGCATGGAGGATTCTGCGCACCTGCGGGCAGTGGCAGAGTGGTGTTATAGTGTGATGGAAATCCATCCATCGCGGTCGTGGTGGGAAAAAGAAAATGTAGAAATACCGACTTTGGGGTCGACGGGGGAAACGCGGACAAGACGGGCACTTGAATCCCGTGTCCAGCCGAGCTTGCACTAAAGGGTTTAGCACAAGTGGCAGCATTGTGATAATTAGGGGAAAAGCTGGTTGGTGTTTATTTTGAAAAATACGGTTTGTTTTGAAAAATCAAATAAAAAAAAATGCACACACCACCCTAGATCTAGTGGTCACCTAGGTCAAGGCTCCAGACCTCTCCTAGACTTTCAGAAGACAAGTCGCAAGATAAATCTTCTACTGCCTCTTTGCCCCTTCTGTGGCCATGTAAGTGCCAGGTAAGTGGGAGGTTCTCCACTACGTAAGTAGTGTGCTTAATTAAGTAACCACTTGCCTTAGACACCACAAAAGAAACGTGGATAAGCAATGGATTACCTACGACCTCCTTCTGTCCTAAATGAGCGCGACGGTCCTTAGAGTCTTGTCTAGATCTTTTTTAGTTAATGAGGGTGATGCGGATGCAAGTTTGTGATTTCCGGGGCTTAGGAAAGGTAATGAACTCCCCACCTAATCTGAATTTGGTCTTTGCCCCTTAATTTCCGTATTAAAATATGCAAACAACCAAGATCAAACACACAACAATTTTTCTTTTTACGGCGCTGCGAATTTTTTTTTTGCAAAGAATTCTCCAGAAATTAGTTAATGGACAGAGCAGGGAGGAGATAAGAAAGATAGAAGTATACCTGAGAAGTTTGGTGCACTGAAACCTTCAAGGCACCGCGGTTCCGCCGCAAGATGAGGAGATACCTGCGCAAAAATTTCCACAGATGCTTCTTTTGCCTCTCTGAACTCTCTGAGATGTCCTGAAAATTTTTCCTCTCACTCCAGAGATTCCAGATTTCCTCGCAACAATTCATAACAAATCGTTAAGCACTTGTGCGAATTTTGATCTAAAAATTCTGATGAAATAATAAATTTTTCAACTCAAATTACAAAAACAAACAAATTAGCACACGATCCCCGGCAACGGCGCCATTTGATTGATCGTAATTTCGTGTCGTATATAAAATGTTTCACAACTAAAAAAATTTATACCGCAATCAATTAACGGTGTTGGTGTAGCGCGTTAATGAATACGGATCGTCTACTGAGATGTGTGTTTTGATCGATCTTGTTTTAGATGAGTCGAAATGAAAATATAAAAGAAATTTGCAAGAAAATTGATTCAAGATTTGTGAGTTTTCATTTCAAGAAACATAAAGAAAATAGATCTAGAATCAAGAATCAAGAAATGTCCCAATTGATTTAGTTATCAAGATTTGTAGAATAGCTTGTAGGATTCGATTGAGTCAATAGCTAATGATGAATCTAATAATTCCTAATCTTATCTATTGATAATTTGTAGCTAGATTGATGATTATGATGAAGATTAAGGATCTATTGAAGAAACTAGGGTTTCTCCTTCTATCCCTTGTCTTTTCAATCATGATCATTCGGATCTAGCCTTTAGCAAAGAAAATCATCAATCATTTGATCCCTAATTTGCAATGAAATAATCAAGAAGTCATTTCGCTCCAAATTAGGTCATCAACGATTCTTTTTGCTAAGGTTAACAAATCTCATAAGAATTAAGACTAGTATTAAGATTTGATCATCATTTGATCTATCAATTCTCTCGAATCCTCCACAAGCAGAGAATTTACTCAAGCATCATGAAAATAAATGAATCAAAGATCAAGAAATTTCACAATGCAAGAATGTAAAGAAAATAAGAATTTCAATTATCACCTTTATTAAATCGATGACTAATTACACATTCCCTCAATTCGAGATTACAAGATATTGCTCTCGATCGCTCCTTTTGAAGAGGTAACTAGATCCGTCGAATTTCGCTCCGCTTGATCTCCGTGAGTCGCGGATCGTCGTGGATCTCTTGCTCAGATGAAGATTGGCTTCGCGGATAAAGGATCGATGGTTGCTTTCTTGATTTGCTTCTTAAAATGATCTTGATTTGGCTTTTGATTTGAATTTGGGCTAGGGTTTGGGTATCAAGCTGTGTCACTCAACTTGAATTTGAATTTTGGCTCCAAATGTGTAACTAACTCACCACTAATTGTGTATCCTCAAAACCCTAGATCTAGATCTCTTTTATAACCACTTCATTTGAATCTTTCCTCCAAAACTAGGTTGTTAGAGAGAACCTTCTAAAATAAGGTTGTTAGAGGGAGCCTTCTAGAATAAGGTTGTTGGAGAGAGCCTTCTAGAATAAGGTTGTTGGAGGGAATATTCTAGAGGAAGGTTGTTACAAGGAATATTCTAGAGTGAGTTTGTTATGCAGAGCCTTCTGGAAGAAGCCACGTGGTCTTTGAGAGTCTTCTAGAAGCAAGGGTTGTTAGATGAAGCTTCTGGATAAAATCTGATTTGATGAAGTGTCAAGTAGACCGCGGATCCGCGGCGGATCGGACAACTCGGCCGCGGATCCGCGGCCAAGTGGTGGAGTTGCTGCATGCAATTTCCAGAGAATTCTTTTGTGGGGTTTAGGGTCTTTATCTGATGTCTGGAATCCTATGTTTCTTTCTTGATTTCTGCCAGATCTCAGGTCAAAGAGTTGCTGTATTTTTACCGGTACTTTTAGCAATTCCGGCTCTTTTACCTGGAGAATTTCCTGCACACAATCTCGAGACAAGTGTTGGTATACAAAGATCATGCGTGTAATAATAAACACTGAATTTTCCTCAAAATGCCGGTTATAATGTATAACACATGTTATTTGATATTTTATAAACGAATTGCTAATATGTGCTATAATTATACCAAATACCTTTAGATGATTACAAATAGTAGGGAAATTGGTGTGTTAAAAATGCAATATTTTCGACTGATCAAAGTTCGTCTCGGAGCTAAGAGTAGTTCCAACCATATTGATCCAATACCATTGTATTGTGATAATAATGGGGCTATGGCGTTAGCCAAGGAGCCCAGGTCCCATCAGTGATCCAGACACATCCTGAGGCGTTTTCATTTGATCCAGGAAATTGCAGATCGCCGCGAGATCGAGATTAGGAGAGTAGACACAAAGAATAACACTGCGGATCCACTCACCAAGGCCCTCCCTCAGCCGCAGCATGAGCGACTTTTTGAGATGTTGGGTATGAGATATGCGAATAACTGGCCTTAGCGCAAGTGGGAGATTATTGGATATATGTATGCCCTAGAGGCCATTATGAGACAGTGGATGTATTTATACATGTATACACACACACACACACACACATAGATGATATTCTTGCTCGACATGATAGTATGCTATCTGGTTCTTCTTTATCTGACATGTTGACTTGATCATTCTTTTATTCATTTACACATGTTGATAAAGCCCTGAGGATATTTGCTTGACTACTATGATTATGATGGAGATCATACTAGTGGAACATCTGTAGTTTATAAGCATATCCTGAAATGTCCCTAGTCGCAGGTGTATCGAGATGGGGCATCGATATACCAGAGTAGACTAGCGTATATGATACTAGACCCATATGATGGGCGATGGATGCTCCCACATCCATTGATGTTTGACATTGAGATCATATACGATTGCTCAGTGGAGACTGGGTACACTGGACGGACTCGCCGAAAACTCCTATATGGTATTATATCTATCGTCGGATAGCAGTTCTCAGGTAACACTAGTACAGGTTAGTCTGTAGATCCGAGATCGTCATAGAGTCTTGTGTGTTCTCCCACTGTACTTTGATTACCACCTTACCACGGCTCTACTGAGTCATGCAAAAAGGTGGCTTTTGGGTATAGTCACGAGACACATAGAGACGATGAGCGATAGGAAGGGTTTCGTCTCTCCCGGTATTGGGAGTTGATGTTGTGCTGTGCTCGATTGGCTATATCAGTAAGTCCCTGGCCAGGGCTGTTGAGATTTACTGATAAGTGTTATCAGTAGTTTCTCGATCTATTATAGAACATTCATCGGCACGACTTATTGAGTTATTGGGGTCGACGTTACCATCCCTAGACTCGATATGCTGCATATATGACGAAGAGACCGGACTGTACGGTAGTGTTGCCGGTTGGCTCGACGGGAGTTGTGATAGGTTCGCTTGTTTTCTTCTGATCGCTCAATACCCGGGTGGCCGTTACGTTTAGCCGACCTCTTGCGGCTTGGGGGTGCTTGATATGATCATCACCCACTGCCGGCGTATTGACGAGTCTTAGAGCCCCACAATGGAGTTACCTAGTCCAGGAGAAACGATGTGGTGTGCATATGAGATATGCGGGGACCCGATTAAATGCGCGTATGTAATACCATATATTAATCGGGCGGTTTGTTATTGGTCGTCGTATGAGATATGACCGGTTTGCTAAATAAAGTGTTGATTTAACATAGACCATTAGCATTTTCACTTTAAACCCTTTTGTCTTTTGATGTATGCACGCATGTATGCACATGTTTACATTGATGCACATATGGATGTGCATGCACACATACATGCATACACATGAGTGTCGTGGTTGTTGATACACTTGATGGTGGCAATACAAGACTCATATGTTAGTAAATATATTGGTTTTTATTTTTGTGATTAATGGAAATGGATAATCACTCATGGTTGATTATTTTATTCTTATACTAAACCTAGGGTTAACCATGAGTTATTTTTCCTTGGCTATTTTTGCTCCAAAAGAAATATCTAGATATTTATTAACTAGGGTTAAGAATGAGAAGAGGAAAATATATATATTTTCATTTCTTATTTTTATCCTAAGTTTAATCATTATCTTGAGCTCTCATATTGCCATCTTCTTCTTCCTCTCTCTCTTGCTCTCTACGTTTTGATAGTGAGTGAAAGAGTGATCAAGTTAGGGTTTTGAAGTGAGAAAACAAACCACATCATCATTCTATACTACTCTTGCCCACTAGTTTAGAGTGTTAGTTTCAACTTCATCATCTTGATCAAGTGGAGCTTTGAGCTTGGACAAAGAGAACTCCGGGTAGATCGTCGTGGACTTAGAGGATCTCAAGCAAGCTTCTTCCAACTCTCAAGTAGCCAAGGAGTCTAGCTACGGGAGCTACAAAGGTATTATTCTCTAAACCTAGACCTTTACTACTTGTGGATTGTGATAGTTTTAGTGTTACCCTAGCTTTTCTAGTTTGATCCTTAGGTTAGTTTCTTTAGCAGCCTCTAAATTTTTTAATATGGCATGTGTGATGCTACCAAACCCTAGTAGTGGTGCTAGGGAAATCCCTTCAACAATTAGCCAATCAAGTAGGTGACTAGAAAGGTGTTAACGAGGTTATGCCTCTGGGAAAACGAGGTTTATTTTAATCAGGACCGTGTGAAAGCACGGGGAACCTCCCTCAAAATACCAACACTGGCCTGGCTGAAAGGTTGGCGAACTTGTAAAGTGTAAGTTATCCCGACTAGTCTTACCTTTTAGGGTTTGAAGGAAGATTTGATGAAAACAGCGGGAACCATCCTGATTAGATTAGATAATAACCAATCTAATCTTGCAAGAGCATATGCTAAAGTATTTTCTTCTCCCCCTCTCTCCAGGTAGCGTCCGTGTCAGGCCTTAATCAAGATAATAAGATGGATGTATTGACCGAACTCGCTTGTTATACTGAGTAGGGGAACGTTTGTCCCACTCCAACTTATAATTGTTATAAGTCCTAGCAGGGAATAGGAAAATATCCCGATTCTCACGCCGCCCAAACAAAGAATAAGCATGATGATGCATCTTCTTCGGGTGTGTTAATTATCAAGAACTGTTTCTCAGTTCACTTTACGTCCTGAGTATTAGATACCGGATCGGGATCCCACATATGTAATATATTACATGGGCTAAAGAAAGGTAGAGAACTGGGAGAGGGTGATCATTCCATAAGAGTAGGGAATGGTGCAAATGTTGCAGCTAAGGCTGTTGGCGAATATCACCTAGTGTTGCCAAATGGTAATATATTGATTCTGAACAAATGTTATTACATTCCGACCCTGATATGCAATATTATATCGGTTTCTTTATTGAGTATAGAAGGATTTAATTTTGTAGTACAGGATAATATTATGAACATCTTCCTGAATCAAAAGTTGATTGGATTAGGCTCGTTAAATAATGGCATATACGTTCTGAATCAAACTACAGTCCTTAATGTACAAAACACACACAAGAGGAAGAGTTCAGAAATGAACGAATCCTTCTTGTGGCATTGTATACTAGGTCATATCAATGCGACACGACTAGCTAAGTTGCATAAGGATGGATATTTGAATCCGTTCAAATTTTCATCTTATGACACTTGCCAGTCATGTCTCAAAGGCAATATGACCCAAACTCCGTTTAGTGGACGCGGAGAAAGAGTTACGGAACTCTTGGGACTGATACATAGTGATGTATGCGGTCCCATGTCTATACATGACAGGAATGGTTTTTCGTACTTCATTACATTCACCGACGACCTATCAAGATACGGACATGTGTTCTTGTTGAAACATAAGTCTGAAGCTTTTGAGAAACTCAGAGAATATAAGCACGAAGTCGAGAACCAAACGGGTAAAAGTATTAAGATCCTTCGATCAGATCGAGGAGGAGAATACTTGAGCAATGCGTTTCTGGACTATCTAAAAGAGAATGGGATTCTCTCTCAGCTTACTCCTCCATATACACCACAGTGCAACGGTGTATCGGAACGGAGGAATCACACCCTATTAGATATGGTGCGCTCTATGATGAGCACTGCTGAATTGCCTATTTCCTTTTGGGGTTATGCGCTTGAAACAGCATCATACCTATTGAATAAAGTTCCATCTAAATCTATACCTACCACACCATATGAGATATGGAGTGGGAAGAGACCATATCTTAAACGAGTTAAGATATGGGGTTGTCCGGCCTATGTCAAAAGGCAAAATCCGGACAAACTCGAGGCACGATCAGTTCTCTGCATGTTTGTAGGATATCCAAAGAATTCTTATGGATATTTTTCTACCACAGTGAGGAGCAAAAGGTGTTTGTTGCTCAACATGCCACCTTTTTAGAAAAGGAATTTCTTGCAAAAGAAATTAGTGGCGAAGAGGTAGAGCTGGAAGAAGTTCCAGCAGCACAAACTGCAACTGAAGATTTAGTGGAACCAGAGGATTCAGTAGTTCCCGACGAACCTCAGCCGCTCCGCCGATCTAGTAGGGTTCCTCATCCACCTGTGAGATACTACGATTTTATCATCGATGGTGGGAGCGAGGATTGCATCATGGAAGATGATGACCCGACTAGTTTTGAGCAGGCCATCACGAGTAGGGACTCTATGAAGTGGCTGGATGCAATGCGATCCGAGATGGAATCCTTGTACACCAACAAAGTATGGACTTTGGAAGTTGCTCCTGATGGGGTAAAACCCAATTGGAGCAAATGGATCTTTAAGAAGAAACTTAGTGTAGATGGAAAAGTTGAGACTTTCAAAGCTAGACTTGTTGCAAAAGGTTTTCGTCAACGACCAGGTATGGATTATGACGAAACTTTTTCTCCAGTGGCTATGCTTAAGTCCATCCGGATCCTACTTGCCATTGCTGCATACCATGACTACGAAATCTGGCAGATGGATGTTAAGACCGCCTTTCTAAATGGTGATTTAGAGGAGTGCGTATACATGACTCAACCAGAGGGCTTCGTAGATAGTGGGAGCAGCGGAAAGGTGTGCAAGCTGCTTAAATCCATCTACGGGTTAAAGCAAGTATCGCGGAGTTGGAACATCTGCTTTGATGTGGTAGTCAAAGAGTTTGACTTCATCAAGAACATAGATGAACCTTGTATTTACAAGAAGGTTGCAGAAAGTAAGGTTGTCTTCTGCGTATTGTACGTGGATGTCATACTCTTGATAGGAAATGATGTTCCTATTCTGCACTCGGTCAAGCTCTTCTTATCACATAGATTCTTAATGAAAGATCTAGGTGATGCCTCCTGCATTTTGGGGATTAAGATCTATAGAGATAGATCTAAACGGATACTGGGATTGACCTAATCCAGGTACATTGACACCATACTAAAGAGGTTTAGTATGGAAGAATCCAAGTGTGGGAACCAACCTATGATCTCTGGACTCACTCTCTCATCAGAATGATTTGGAGAGAGCTCGCATGCAAGGGATACCCTATGCTTCGGCAGTAGGCTCTATCATGTATGCGATGCTATGTACCAGACCCGATGTAGCATACTCACTAAATGTAGTGAGTTGGTATTAAGCAGATCCAGGAGAGAGTCATTGGACAGCTGTAAAGAACATTCTCAAGTACTTGAGAAGGACTAAAGAGATGTTCTTGGTGTATGATAACGGAGAACTCCAGGTGGAGTCCTTTACCGATTCAAGATTCCAAAGTGATAAGGACGACTCTAAGTCGCACTCGGGATTTGTCTTTACCCTAAATGGAGGGGCGGTTTGTTTGAAGAGTTCCAAGCAAGAAACCGTGGCAGACTCGACGATGGAGGCTGAATACATCGCTGCCAACGATGCTGCCAAAGAGGCTGTCTGGATGAAGAAGTTCATCACTGAACTTGGTGTGGTTCCGTCCATTGAGCATCCAATACCTTTGTATTGTGATAACAATGGAGCTGTGGCTTTGGCCAAGGAACCCAGGTCCCATCAGACATCCAGACATATTCTGAGGTCACTTGATCCTGGAGATAGTTGATCGCCGGGAGATCGAGGTCAGGAGAGTTAACACGAAGGACAACACTGCGGTTCCACTCATGAAGGCTATACCCCAGATACAATTTGAGAGACTCTTCGGGATGTTGGGTATGAGATACTACAACAGCCGGCTTTAGTGCAAGTGGAAGATTGTTAGTTATATATATTCCCTAGAGGCCATTGTTGTACATATGATGTATATTATAGTGGATGCTTGGATATATATAGAGAGGGCTTTCTTGCTCGACATGATAGTATACTATTTGGTTTCACTTTGTCTTAACATGTTGACTTGTATTGGTTACTGTCTTTCTCTCACATGTTGATAAAGCCCTTAGGATATGTACTCGACTACTAGGACTATGATATAGATCATACTAGTGGGGCCAGGGTAGTCCAAGAGTACATCCTATAACTGTTCCTAGTCGAGGGAGTATCGAGACAGGGCATCGATACTCCAGAGTAGATTAGCGTATACGCTTCTCGACCCATATGATGGGCGATGGATGATCCCATATCCATTGGTGTTTGACATCAGAGAAGGTATACGGGTGCTCAGTGGAGACTGGGTACACTGAACGGACTCGCTGAGAACTCCTAGATGGTATTATACCGATCGTCAGATAGCTGTTCTCAGGTGACACTGGTACATGTTAGTCTGTAGGCCTGAGATCGTCATAGAGTCTTGTGTGATTCCCACTGTGCTTTGATTTCCACCTTACCACATTCAGGAGAAAGTGCAAAACGTTGGCTTTTGGGTACAGTCCCGAATCACATGGAGGCAATGAGCGATAGGAGGGGTTTCGTCTCTCCCGGTATTGGGGTTTGATGTTGCGCTGTGTTCGATTGGCTATAACTGGAAGTCCCCGGCCAGGGCTGATATGTAGACTTATTGGTAAGTGTTATCTGTAGTTTCTCGACCCGTTATGAGCCTCACATCGACATGACTTATCGGTTACTGGGTCTGACGTTTATCACCCCTAGACTGGATATGCGGCATGTTAGACGAAAAGACCGGACTGTACGGGAGTGTTACTGATTGGATTCACAGGAGTGTGTATAGGCTTGCTTGTTGATCTTCTGATCACTCAATATCCGGGTGGCTATTACGTTTAGCTGACCGCTTGCAGTTTGTGAGTGTTTGATATGATCATCACCTACTGCCGGCATATTGACGATTCTTTAGAGTCCTACACAGAGATTTCCTGGCTCAGGAAAAAAGGAGTAGGAGCACATATGTGATATATGTGGGACTGAGAATAATACGTGTATGTGATACCGTATTTGATTCTCGCGATATGTGATATCGGCCGGGTATATGTGATATAGCCGGGTCATCGGATCAAGTGTTGATTCGATGCTGATACAGATTATATTAGTCGGTTATATGTAATATAGCCGGATTATCGGATCAAGTGTTGATTCGATAATTTAATGTATAATTATATATGTGATATATTACATTACATTAACTAATATAAGCTCACTTAAATGATTCTTTTTCTCACTTGATGATACATTGATATATATGTGATATATGTTAATTGTTGTTAGTGTATATGCCCTAGAGGCCATTACTGTATCATACTAGTTTGTATATTACTTGATGGAAGCTTGGGATATTCACCTTGTATAAACAATCTTGCTCAATATAGTAGTATGCTACTTGGTTTGTTTCTACTTCAATGTGTACTTGTGTTTATTTCAGTATATCACTTATACGCATTAGTGGAGCCCTTAGGATCTTTGCTTGATTACCAGCGTTGTGATGGCAGTCACACTAGTGGGGGCTGGGTAATCTATAAGCACATCCTTATACAGGTCCCTAGTCGCAGGACTATCGAGACAGGGCATCGATACTCCGGAGTAGACTAGCGTATGCGCTTCTCATCCCAGTGTGGGAGATGGTCTGTCCCACAGCCATCAGTACGTCGTACTGGAGATAGTATACGGGTGCTCGTTGGGTTACGAGTACACTGAACAGGACTCGTCGGGAACTGAAAGGTTGGTATTATACCTATCGTCAGTTATCAGTTCCCAGGTGACATGAGTACAGCTTAGTCCGCTGACTTGACACTGGCACTTCGCCTCGAGTGTGTTCCCACTACACTTTGATCACTACCCTACCACGGCTCAAAGGAGTCGTGCAAACAGGTAGTGGTTGGGTGCAGTCCCGAAGCACTCGGAGGCAGTGCCGGTTAGACAGGATTCGTCTCTCCCGGTATTGGGGGTTGACATCGCGCTGTGTCTAGGAGAGCCATTACACGAGTAGTCCCTGGCCAGGGCAAGCGAGATATACTGGTAGGCTTCCAGTGTTATCTCAGGGTGTTTTGGGCTTCACTCCGACACGACTTGTACCGCTATTGGGGGACTGACGTTTTACCGCCCCCTAGGCCCGACATGCGATGTATCAGACGAACAGACCGGACTGTACGGAGAATGTCACATTCAGACTCAGTAGGAGTTCAGATGGGGTTTCACCTCGTCAGCCTTCTTGTCGACATCTACCTGGGGACCGTTACGCACAGCTAGTGCCGCTTGCGGTCTGTGGTTAAACCCACTGCCAGCGTAGTGTCGAGTCTTTAGAGTCCCACACAGAGGGTATTCGCCTCTGGGCAAAACAGAGTAGAGGTCGCATGGTTTTGCGACAGGGTTCGTTCTCATCCGCGCACTTGTGCACGTTTGGAGTCCGGACGGATTATACTGGCAGGCTCTGGTTTGAGCCAGATACTGGTATATGTTTTGGGGTTGCTTTTATCTCAGTATTCATGTTCCTCGGAACAAGGATGCAGGTGTGTATGCACGGTTATTTGAGGAAGAGGAAGATGACTTTCATTAGGGTTTCGGAACGGGTGCGTATGCACAGTTGACAGTCGTCTTTTTCCAAACCCTAATGGATTTGTATTATATCAATTAATAATATATAATAAAATGAAATTGTGTCATGGTTGGTTTTTGTTGACTTGTTGACCATGGTTGACTTGTTGACCATGGTTGAAGTTTTGACCATCATCATTACAAAAGAAAGATGCTCTTTGATTCTAGCAAATTCATTTAATGTTTGAAATGATAATGGTCATTCTAAAACTTTCCATCAACCTTTTCATTTTCATTATTATTATTATTGATAATTCTTTTTCTTTTGCATTATGGTTGCAAGAAAGAAAAAGGATAGCTCATTCTATCATATTCATTCTCTCTTCACTTCATCTTCTTCTTCCTCTAGCCAAAGAGAAACCTTCTCATGTGTTGAGAATCCTTCTCTTTAAAAAGAAAAGCAAACCCTAGTCACTCTCTACTCATTCTAGGTTCAAGGTTTAGCAAGCCGGAAACCCTAGTTCACTCAAAGATCGAGGAAGAGCCCAAAGGTCGAACCTTCGAGGTGGATCCATCTTCGACGGAAGAAGGCGACGAAAAGAGAACCATCAACCTTTACAAGATTTCAAGAAGAAGGAGTTCAAGTTTAGGTATAACCTTCATCCGAGTAGCTAACTCCCTTTAGCGTATTTGCTAGTTTAGTTTAGACACGATCCCGACCTTGTTTAGTCCATGTTGCCTCTTGCGATAAAAATTTGTTTTTTATACCGTTTCCGCCTCCCCGTAAGCACCGGGGGTCGCAACGTGGACTTACAGTGGTATCAGAGCCTAACTAAACTTAAACTAGCTTGGTAGCGAAGTGTATGGAAGTTCGAAACCGAAAAATCGCAAAACCGGAAAAACCAAAACCCTAAGTTTCTGTTGAAATTTTTTCTGCTCTAAATGAAAAACTTTATACTCCAAAAATCGGCTCAGGGTTTTCTAAGAACACCCACCAAAAACGATAGCATGATTCTTTCAAAGCGCCGCCCATCCGCGGCCTCACCTGTTCATCAGGCCGCGGATCCGCCGCTGCTTGGTGTCCTCTCTGCATCGTTTTTCATGCAGTGTTCTTCTGTGTTGGTTTTGGGATTTTTCAGATGTATTATATGTGCCCAGATTTTCCAGAACTGAAATTCACTTTTGGGGTCCTATAATTCCGTATTTTTCCCGAACTTCACTGCACTTTGGCTATGTTGGTTATATCTGTGTTGCTTGCATGTATTGAACGTCGGCTAATCGCTATAAGTCGATTAGTCGGGGTTATACATGATCTGTGTTTGATATTGGAATGTGTATATGAATGTGTTGGACTGTCGCGGGTGAATAGCCGGGGTGGATGTGAGATGAGCTTTTGTTTTTCTTTCATTCATTGTAAATGTAAATTGATGTAATAATATTATTTGTTTGGCCGCACAACCGGGTCGGGGTTGTAGCCGTCATTGTATAATTCTTTTTACTATTTTTGCTCCTAGGATAGACCCATGGAGGGGGTGCACAAACTGCCGAGTACTTAGCGGGTAGTTTGCCGCACCCGTAGGGGTCTTGGGTGGGGTATTTGGCTATTCACCGCGACCGTGTAATCCGCTTTTCGTTGCAGGCTCGAAAGGATTGCGGATTGCTAATATATCCAATGTATTCATCTGTGATCTGTAATGTCTATCATTGCTTTCTATTTAGGCGTTGCTTATGTTTTACAGCCGCGCTAGCCCAGCCCCCGCTCTGTCGTTAGTTAAGTAACCTAACGAGTGATGACGGGACCCCGTGGCGAATGCGAATGGCATAAGCGTACGTCATATTTTGGTTGTTTTCTGCAATGGTAGGAATTAAATGATGGGACGCATTAAAAGTACTAATGCAAGAATATCACGCATTAAAAGAACTAATGCAAGATAATAAACCAAGTTAAAATCGTTGGAACTCTTTCGAAAAACCACTCGGTTCTTTTCAAAACTAACTTTTAAATGCGGAGCTTGAGCCACTCCTTCTAAAAGCTATCTCGTTCCATCGATTATATCAAGTTCACTACGTTCACGGTTTCGCCAAAACCATTCGTAGCCCTCCGTCGTTTCACATAAATAGTCAATAGTATTCAAGCTGTGTTTGTTGGCCAAAGTCAAGGCATAGTGATTGGTAGCTATTGGATATTCATGTGCAGCATAGATAGATGCGTTGATTTGGAACAGTCGTACTGCCTTGTTGGCCAAAGTCAAGGGTATGTACGGGTGGATTCAAATTAACCTGGAGAACGACGGGAAGAACTTGACATGTGACTTATGATTTGTTGGCCAAAGTCAAGATCATAAGAGCATGGGGCAAAAATCCACATCGGGAGTTTCATAAGTACTGAAACTTGCTAGATTTGCATACCATTTGGAGTGTGATGATTATGGTAGGATTCCTTCATTTTCGTCACGCGATGATATTTGGATCCCGATCCTACTGTGAGTATATGCTACTCCTCGGGAAATTTCTCACTAAACGATCAATGCTATAAACCTAGTAGGTGCCTAGAAAGGTGTTAGCGGGGCTACGCCCCCAGGGAAAAGAGGTTCTTAAATTAAGGAACTTCGCGAAAGCGTTGGAAAACCTCCCTCGAAGTACCGACACTGGCCTGGCTGAACGGTTAAGCAAGTATTGTACGGTGGGATTGATCCCGACTAATTCTTCCTTTGTGGTTTGAGGAGGGATTCGAGAGACAGTGGGAGCCATCCTGTTTAGACAAATTAAAAACCATTCTAAATTTGCAAGAGCATCGTGCTAAGTGTTTCTTCTCTCCCCCTGCAGCGACCAAATCGAAATGACTGGACTTAAGTTACTTCTAGATAAAAACATACTGACAGGGCCAAACTACAAAGATTAGCTCAGGAATGTCAAATTGGCAATCGCTTACGACAAGCTGGGGTATCTTCTTACCACCAAAGCTCCCCCCGTCCCAGGTCCCACCTCCAGCGTCGCGGATAAGGAAATCCGCAAGACTTGGGAGATTGATTGCGCGAAGGCCAGGTGCCTCGTGCTTGCCTCTATGGACAACGAACATCAGAGGAGGCATGAGAATATGGACCTCGAGTCCATATTTCTCCATACAAAAGAACTGTATGGAGAGCAGTCTCGTATCGCAAGATACGAAGTGTCGAAGAAGTTATTTTCGACTAAGTTGGCCGTCGGATCATCGGTAGCGGACCACGTGCTTAAGATGATTGGCTACACTGAGGAGCTCGCGGAACTTGGGACCACGTTGGATAGTGAACTTTATACAGATTTAATTCTCCAGTCCCTTCCATCCACTTACGCCCAGTTCATACTGAATTTCAACTTGCAAGAAAAGGAAGTTGAACTTTCAGAACTCCTCAACCTGCTGAGGAGCGCAGAGGGCACCCTACAGAAGGGTAGGGAAACACCCGCTTTGTTTGTAGGAGGATCTTCTTCCTCTAGGTCCAAGGCGAAAGCCAAGGGAAAGAGGAAGAAAGCCCCCGCCAAACCAAGAGGCGGTGTTAGTAAAGTGGGTACGAAGGGAAAGGAAAAGGCAACAAAGATTGCGGGGAAGCTTGTTGGAAAGGAAGAATGCTTCTATTGTCATAAGAGTGGACACTGGAAGAAAGATTGCAGGGCTTGGAAAGCCAGGACACAGGAACTGAAGCAGGTTGCGGCTTCAGCTTCAGGTGTGTATGTTATTGAAAACTGTCTTTCTATAAACTCTACTTCCTGGATATTGGATACCGGATCAGGATCTCATATCTGTAATTCTTTGCAGGCGTTGAGAAACCGTAGGTTTTTGAAGGAAGGTGACATGACCCTCAGAGTTGCGAACGGAGCTAGCATGGATGCTAAAGCCGTGGGGGACTATCACCTGGGAATGTCAGATGGGCATGTTTTGGTTTTGCGTAATTGCTTTTTTGTACCCAACGCAACTTGTAATATCATTTCTGTATCTTTGGTTTCTAAAGAAGGTTATGAATTTGCGTTTGTAAGTAATGTTGTAAACATTCACCTTAATCAAGTTCTGATTGGGTCAGGTACACTGAGCAATGGTATATACGTATTAAACCAACCACAGATTTTCAATGTCCAGAATACACACAAAAGAAAGTCTCCAGATATCAATCAGACTTTCTTATGGCATTGTAGACTAGGTCACATCAATGAGAGAAGGTTGACTAAGTTACATACAGAAGGATATTTGGATCCGTTCGAATATCAATCGTATGCCACTTGTCAATCCTGTCTCAAAGGAAAGATGACAAAGACTCCGTTCACTGGACACGGAGTAAGAGCGAGCGAGCTCTTGGGACTCGTACACAGCGACGTGTGCGGTCCAATGTCTACACATGCGCGAAGCGGTTATTCTTACTTCATTACTTTTACGGATGATTTTTCAAGATACGGTTATGTCTTCTTAATGAAACATAAGTCAGAATCTTTTGAAAAATTCCAGGAATTTAAGAATGAAGCAGAAAAACAAACCGGCAAAAGTATTAAGATTCTAAGATCGGATCGAGGTGGAGAATACTTAAGTGCCGAGTTCCTGAATTACTTAAAAGAGAATGGGATTCTCTCTCAGCTTACTCCTCCATACACTCCGCAACATAACGGTGTATCGGAGAGACGGAACCGGACCCTATTGGATATGGTACGGTCCATGATGAGTAACGCTGAGTTACCGCGATCATTCTGGGGGTATGCACTAGAATCAGCTGCGTACCTATTGAACCGAGTTCCTACTAAAACTGTGCCTACTACACCATATGAGATGTGGTGTGGGAAGAGGCCCCATCTCAGTCACATCAAGACTTGGGGATGTCCAGCTTTTGTTAAAAAGCAGCATGTGGACAAGCTCGAGGCACGCTCAGTACAGTGTAAGTTCGTGGGATATCCAAAGAACTCTAAGGGATATTTCTTCTACTGTGAAGAGGAACAAAAAGTTCTTGTTTCTCGTCATGCCTACTTCTTGGAAACTGAGTTTTTGGAAAACCAGATAAGTGGGAGCACTATAGAACTGGAAGAAATTCCAGAACCGCGAGCTATTACTGAAAGCTTAGTAGAACCAGAGGGTTCAAATGAACAAGACATTCCTACGCCGCTCCGCAGAAGTAGTAGGCAGTCTCATCCGCCCGAGAGATACTACGGTTTTCTCATAGACGGGGATAGAGAGGATTGCATCATAGACTATGATGAGCCTACTAGCTTCCAGCAGGCCGTTCAGAGCGTAGACTCGGTAAAATGGCTGGATGCAATGCGGACCGAAATGGAGTCCATGTACACAAACAAAGTATGGACGTTGGACATTGCTCCAGACGGGGTAAAACCCGTAGGATGCAAGTGGATCTTCAAAAGGAAGATTGGTGTAGATGGACAGGTTGAGACCTATAAAGCTAGACTTGTAGCAAAGGGTTTCCGTCAAAGACCTGGCTTGGACTATGACGAAACCTTTTCTCCAGTGGCTATGCTGAAATCCATTCGGATCCTTCTTGCCATTGCTGCTTTCCACGATTATGAGATTTGGCAGATGGACGTAAAAACCGCTTTTCTAAATGGAAATTTAGAGGAGTGTGTCTATATGGATCAGCCAGAGGGTTTCATTCAGAGTGGGAGCAGCGGAAAGGTGTGCAAGTTGCTTAAGTCCATCTATGGACTAAAGCAGGCATCGCGGAGTTGGAACATCTGTTTTGATGAGACGGTCAAGGAATTTGACTTTATCAAAAATCCAGATGAACCATGCATCTATAGTAGATTTGTAGCGAGAACTGTAGTATTCCTTGTTTTATACGTGGATGACATTCTCTTAATAGGAAATGACATTCCTATGCTACAATCTGTCAAAGGTTTCTTGTCACACAGGTTCTCCATGAAAGACCTGGGTGATGCCTCTTACATCCTGGGGATCCGGATCCATCGTGATAGATCCAAGAGGATATTAGGACTTTCACAGTCCAGGTACATCGACACCGTACTGAAAAGATTCAGTATGGAAGATTCCAAGCGCGGTAATCTACCGGCTTGTCACGGGATCACCCTCTCTAAAGAGATGTCTCCCAAGACTGATTTGGAGAGGGATCGCATGTCTATTATACCCTACGCTTCTGCGGTAGGCTCTATAATGTATGCGATGTTGTGTACCAGACCGGATGTAGCTTATGCACTGAGTGTAGTAAGCCGGTATCAGTCAAACCCTGGGGAGAAACATTGGATAGCAGTAAAGAACATTCTCAAGTACCTGAGAAGGACTAAGGAGATGTTCTTGGTGTATGGCGGAAAAGACCTCCAGATTGAGGCCTTTGCTGACTCCAGCTTCCAGAGTGACAAGGATGATTCCAAGTCCATGTCGGGTTTTGTCTTTACCCTCAATGGAGGGGCGGTGTGTTGGAAGAGTTCCAAACAGGAAACCGTTGCAGACTCGACTATGGAAGCGGAATACATCGCTGCATCTGATGCCGCAAAAGAAGCTGTCTGGATAAGGAAGTTCTTAAAAGAACTTCAGGTGGTTCCGTCCATTGTTGACCCAGTACCTCTGTATTGCGACAACAACGGGGCTATAGCTTTAGCAAAGGAACCCAGGTCCCATCAGAAATCCAGGCACATCTTGAGGCGGTATCACCTGATCAGGGAGATCGTGGATCGCAAGGAGATCGAGGTTCGGAGGGTTGCTTCAGAAGAAAACACTGCAGATCCATTCACCAAGGCCTTACCCCAGACTCAGTTCGAGCGGCTGATCGAGATGATAGGTCTTCGGTATGCCAGTTCATGGCCTTAGTGCAAGTGGGAGATTGTTAGTGTATATGCCCTAGAGGCCATTACTGTATCATACTAGTTTGTATATTACTTGATGGAAGCTTGGGATATTCACCTTGTATAAACAATCTTGCTCAATATAGTAGTATGCTACTTGGTTTGTTTCTACTTCAATGTGTACTTGTGTTTATTTCAGTATATCACTTATACGCATTAGTGGAGCCCTTAGGATCTTTGCTTGATTACCAGCGTTGTGATGGCAGTCACACTAGTGGGGGCTGGGTAATCTATAAGCACATCCTTATACAGGTCCCTAGTCGCAGGACTATCGAGACAGGGCATCGATACTCCGGAGTAGACTAGCGTATGCGCTTCTCATCCCAGTGTGGGAGATGGTCTGTCCCACAGCCATCAGTACGTCGTACTGGAGATAGTATACGGGTGCTCGTTGGGTTACGAGTACACTGGACAGGACTCGTCGGGAACTGAAAGGTTGGTATTATACCTATCGTCAGTTATCAGTTCCCAGGTGACATGAGTACAGCTTAGTCCGCTGACTTGACACTGGCACTTCGCCTCGAGTGTGTTCCCACTACACTTTGATCACTACCCTACCACGGCTCAAAGGAGTCGTGCAAACAGGTAGTGGTTGGGTGCAGTCCCGAAGCACTCGGAGGCAGTGCCGGTTAGACAGGATTCGTCTCTCCCGGTATTGGGGGTTGACATCGCGCTGTGTCTAGGAGAGCCATTACACGAGTAGTCCCTGGCCAGGGCAAGCGAGATATACTGGTAGGCTTCCAGTGTTATCTCAGGGTGTTTTGGGCTTCACTCCGACACGACTTGTACCGCTATTGGGGGACTGACGTTTTACCGCCCCCTAGGCCCGACATGCGATGTATCAGACGAACAGACCGGACTGTACGGAGAATGTCACATTCAGACTCAGTAGGAGTTCAGATGGGGTTTCACCTCGTCAGCCTTCTTGTCGACATCTACCTGGGGACCGTTACGCACAGCTAGTGCCGCTTGCGGTCTGTGGTTAAACCCACTGCCAGCGTAGTGTCGAGTCTTTAGAGTCCCACACAGAGGGTATTCGCCTCTGGGCAAAACAGAGTAGAGGTCGCATGGTTTTGCGACAGGGTTCGTTCTCATCCGCGCACTTGTGCACGTTTGGAGTCCGGACGGATTATACTGGCAGGCTCTGGTTTGAGCCAGATACTGGTATATGTTTTGGGGTTGCTTTTATCTCAGTATTCATGTTCCTCGGAACAAGGATGCAGGTGTGTATGCACGGTTATTTGAGGAAGAGGAAGATGACTTTTATTAGGGTTTCGGAACGGGTGCGTATGCACAGTTGGCAGTCGTCTTTTTCCAAACCCTAATGGATTTGTATTATATCAATTAATAATATATAATAAAATGAAATTGTGTCATGGTTGGTTTTTGTTGACTTGTTGACCATGGTTGACTTGTTGACCATGGTTGAAGTTTTGACCATCATCATTACAAAAGAAAGATGCTCTTTGATTCTAGCAAATTCATTTAATGTTTGAAATGATAATGGTCATTCTAAAACTTTCCATCAACCTTTTCATTTTCATTATTATTATTATTGATAATTCTTTTTCTTTTGCATTATGGTTGCAAGAAAGAAAAAGGATAGCTCATTCTATCATATTCATTCTCT
The DNA here is from genome assembly GCA_030015575.1 of Agapanthus africanus. Classification (NCBI taxonomy): domain Eukaryota; kingdom Viridiplantae; phylum Streptophyta; class Magnoliopsida; order Asparagales; family Amaryllidaceae; genus Agapanthus; species Agapanthus africanus. The sequence continues at coordinate 605,079,821 of CM057342.1, read as the reverse complement.
CTCTTCACTTCATCTTCTTCTTCCTCTAGCCAAAGAGAAACCTTCTCATGTGTTGAGAATCCTTCTCTTTAAAAAGAAAAGCAAACCCTAGTCACTCTCTACTCATTCTAGGTTCAAGGTTTAGCAAGCCGGAAACCCTAGTTCACTCAAAGATCGAGGAAGAGCCCAAAGGTCGAACCTTCGAGGTGGATCCATCTTCGACGGAAGAAGGCGACGAAAAGAGAACCATCAACCTTTACAAGATTTCAAGAAGAAGGAGTTCAAGTTTAGGTATAACCTTCATCCGAGTAGCTAACTCCCTTTAGCGTATTTGCTAGTTTAGTTTAGACACGATCCCGACCTTGTTTAGTCCATGTTGCCTCTTGCGATAAAAATTTGTTTTTTATACCGTTTCCGCCTCCCCGTAAGCACCGGGGGTCGCAACGTGGACTTACAATTGTATTATTTTCTTTTGTTATATTATATATTATATATGTGATATATAATATTGTAACATGTTAGGGTTACAAATGCAACTAGGGTTTTGAGATTAAACCATGCTAGGGTTTGGATTAAGATTAATGTTTTGCTTTGGGTAAATTCTAAATTGTGTAGATATTTATCCATGTTGACTTTGTCAACTCTCCTTGATATTTTGCTCTATATTTGTTAACCCAAACCCTAACCCTAGTCCATGGTTAAGTCTCTACAAGGGTTAAGCATGACATGCTTAACCCTTGGTTGCATTTTTAACCTCAAGAATGATTCATTATTCATCACAAACTCTTCTTCTTCTTGCTCACACAAAAGCTTTCTTGCTTCTTATTTTGTGGTGAATTAAAGTGAGAAATTGAAAACAAAAGAGAGCAAAATTCCTACTTCATCATCCTCATCTATTCTAGCCACTTTGATTAGGGTGTTTGCTTCACTAATACATCATTAGAGAAGTGTGAGCTTGGGTTAGAGTTTCCGTAAGTTAGATCATCTTCGATTGTGAAGATTACTAGCAAGGTTGCATCATTCACTTCATGGAGCCTCTCAAGAGTTCGGGAGTATGATGATCGCAGCGAAGGGACCTCTACTCGGAGCTTATGAAGCGAAGGAATCGACTACAAAGGTTGTAATTCCAAACTCTTAGATGTTAAGTTGTTAATATATCGTTTTTGTTTGATTCTTTAGCTTAAGATCTTGCATTAGGGTTATCTATAATGGCAAAAATTTGAAATTGGCATGGGAGATGCCACCCAAACCTTACTGCCGTTGTAGGTATCCCAACAGTGGTATTAGGGCCTAGTTAGAGAATTAAACGGATAAGATTAGGATTACGAGACCGAAACAACTCCGTAACACCCGTATCAAAACCCTAGTTTCTGTAAATTTTTCAGAGTGTCAAAATTTTTTTTAAACAGTTGCAGAGTGGTGTATGTGATACAATATGAACACCGTACAAATTTCATCCCAAACCCTCGGATTTTGGCCGAGATCATGACCCCAAAAACCGACCAGATCGGATCCCCCAGTTCTGAAATTTGTACAGTGTTTTGGTCTCTAGGTTTTGGTACTTTTGGTGTTGTTTTCTTTTGCTAATTTTTCATGTGATGTTATCTTTTAGAAATGGCAATTCAGAGTGTTTCGTATTTGTAATTATAGTTTTTGTTTCGGTTATTTTAGACGGTATTAAAAGGTTCGATCGGATATCAAATACCCACTTTTTCCCTTGCTGAAATTTTTTCAAGAGTTGGATCTTTTCATAGTTAAAGAACATTCAAATATCATGCAAGTGACACGGTGGACCCTCTAGAAGAACGAAAACCTTAACTCGATTATGTGACCGTCAGAACCGCCTCTATACCCTAAGGTTTGTGGTAGTTCAGCATTGCCACATGTGAGGCGTTGGTTTGACCCTTCTACGGGTGGTCCATTGGTACTATGGCATGTGATGGATGCTTTTAAACCAAATTCAAGTGTTGAGCATTTTGGAAAATTTTGGGTGTTTGTTGATTCGATCGGAATGTTTAACATCATCTAACTTTTTCTGTAATGTCATACAATATGTGGAATTCATATAGTTAGGCATGAAATCCGTAATATGTGATATTTCAGGTTTACGATGTCTCAAGTAATAATAGATTCCAAATGTTGTAGTTTTTCACTTTCTTTTCTGCGACCGTAAGTGTAATGTGTGGTGAATCGCCGGTTTCGTTGCTATACATCAACAACAATTGGGATACGCATATTTACTTACGTTGATGACATGTGATATTATGTGTTGCTGTGATATGTTATATTGGATCGTCGTGATTTGAATAGCCGAGGTTTTTATGTGAGATGAGGATTTTTATTTTCATTCATGTAAAATTCATTGTATGTAATATTCTTTTATTGGGGCACTTCCGGGTTGAGGATGTTGTCACCATTGTATATTATTTACTTTTCCGCATTAGGATAGACCCAAGGAGGGGAGCACAAGTAACCGGGTTCTAGGGTCCAGTGGGAGGCCATCTCGAGGAGTCGAGACCGGGTCTCCTAATCCTAGAATTGGCAGGGTTACTTGCCGCTCTCGTAGGGGTCTAGGGTTATGGGTTTGGCTGTTCATCGCGACCATGGAATCTGTCTTTTATACAGGTTCAAAATAAAACACGGACCTCCTACTGTATCCAATATTTCATATGTTTCTTCTGCTGCTGATATACTATGATGTGATCATTTTATATGCGTGAGACGAATGCTTTATTATTGTATATATGATATATAGTAAACGTTGCTTATATTTTGCACCTGCGCTAGTCCCGTCCCGGTATGCCGTTAGTTAAGTAACCTAGCAGTGCATAACGGGACAATGTGGCGAATGCGGATGGCATAAGCGTACGTTGTATTTTCGTTTCTTCTGTGATGCTTAGGAAGCTTAAATGATGGGATTCATTAATGAGATTAATGAAAGAAAAGAAAACTAAAAGATGTTGTAGAATCAAATTTATAAAAAGGGTAGCTCTAGTTTTTGCTTTGCATAGCGGTATTCCTTGTAGAATATCCATCACCTTATTTGATAAGGAAAGAGCCGAGATCCCTTCACTGGGAGTGGCCTCTTTAGCGAAACTAGCAGATGCTACAACTCACTCGGTTTTGTTTTTGATTACTTCGACAGTTCTCGCTTTGCATAGTGGTATTTATGAAATATCCTGCACCTTATTCGATAAGGAAGGAGCCGAGATCTCTTCACCGGGAGTGACCTCTTTAGCGAAACTAGTAAAAGCCTCAAAAACACTCCTTTTTTAAAATCACTTGCTTCTACAACGATATCAAGTTCATTACGCTCATGGTTCTCTAAAAAACCTGCATAGCCCTCCGTCATTTTAGATAAGTCCTACTTGGTATTCGTGCTGCGTTTGTTGACATTGTCAAGGCGTAGTGTACGGTAGCTAATTAGAGTTTATCTGCTAAAGCATGAGATGCGATTGGATTAGGGTAGTCGTACGGCCTTGTTGACCTTGTCAAGGGTCATGCGGGTGGGTTTAATTCAATCGAGAAATGACGGGTTGAACTTGACTTGCGATTTATGGTTTGTTGACCTTGTCAAGGTCATAGATCGCTAGGGGCAAAACATTATCGGGAATTTCAAGTGTTAAAATTTGCTATGAGATTTCATACCTTTTATCAGATAGTTGGATCCTAATACCCACTGCGAGTAAGGGTTATTCCTGGGAGAGTTTTACACAGGATAATTAGCCAATCAAGTAGGTGGCTAGAAATGTGTTAACGGGGTTATGCCTCTGGGAAAACGAGGTTTTTTTTAATTAGGTCCGTGTGAAAGCACGGGGAACCTCCCTCAAAGTACCAACACTGGCCTGGCTAAAAGATTGGCGAACTTGTAAAGTGTAATTAATCCCGGCTAGTCTTACCTTTTAGGGTTTGAAAGAAGATTTGATGAAAACAGTGGGAACCATCCTGATTAGATAAGATAATAACCAATCTAATCTTGCAAGAGCATACGCTAAAGTGTTTTTTCTCTCTCTCTCCAGGTAGCCACCATGTCAGGCCTTAATCAAGATAATAATATGGATGTATTGACCGAACCCGCTTGTTATACTGAGCAGGGGAACGTTTGTCCTGCTCCAACTTATAATTGTTATAAGTCCGAGCAGGGAAGAGGAAATATCCGGATTCTCACGCTGTCCAAACGAAGAATAAGTATGCTAATGCATCTTCTTCGGGTGTGTTAGTTATCGAGAACTGTTTTTCAGTTCACTCTACGTCCTGGGTATTAGATACCGGATCGGGATCCCACATATGTAATATGTTACATGGGCTAAAGAAAGGTAGAGAACTGGGAGAGGGTGATCATTCTATAAGAGTAGGGAATGGTGCAAATGTTGCAGGCAAGGCTGTTGGCGAATATCACCTAGTGTTGCCAAATGGTAATACATTGATTCTGAACGAATGCTATTACATTCCGACCCTGATATGCAATATTATACCAGTTTCTTTATTGAGTAAAGAAGGATTTAATTTTGTAGTACAGGATAATGTTATGAACATCTTCCTGAATCAAAAGTTGGTTGGATCAGGCTCGTTAAATAATGGCTTACGTTCTGAATCAAACTACATTCCTTAATGTACAAAACACACACAAGATGAAGAGTTCAGAAATGAACGAATCCTTCTTGTAGTATTGTAGACAAGGTCATATCAATGCGACACGACTAGCTAAGTTGCATAAGGATGGATATTTGAATCCGTTCGAATTTTCATCTTATGACACTTGCCAGTCATGTCTCAAAGGCAAGATGACCAAAACTCCGTTTAGTGGACACGGAGAAAGAGTTACGGAACTCTTGGGACTGATACATAGTGATGTATGTGATCCCATGTCTACACATGCCGGGAATGGTTTTTCGTACTTCATTACATTCACCGATGATCTCTCAAGATACGGACATGTGTTCCTATTGAAACACAAGTCTAAAACTTTTGAGAAATTTAGAGAATATAAGCACGAACTCGAGAACCAAACGGGTAAAAGTATTAAAATCCTTCGATCTGATCGAGGAGGAGAATACTTGAGCAATGAGTTTCTGGACTATCTAAAAGAGAATGGGATTCTCTCTCAGCTTACTCCTCCGTATAAACTACAGCACAACGGTGTATCGGAACGGAAGAATCGCACCCTATTAGATATGGTGCGCTCTATAATGGGCACTGCTGAATTGCCTATTTCCTTTTGGGGTTAGGCACTTGAAACAGCAGCATACCTATTGAATCAAGTTCCATCTAAATCTGTACCTACCACACCATATGAGATATGGAGTGGGAAGAAACCATATCTTAAACAAGTTAAGATATGCGGTTGTCCGGCCTATGTCAAAAGGCAAAATCCGGACAAACTCGAGACACGATCAGTTCTCTGCAAGTTTGTAGGATATCCAAAGAATTCTTATGGATATTTTTTCTACCACAGTGAGGAGCATAAGGTGTTTGTTGCTCAACATGCCACCTTTTTAGAAAAGAAATTTCTTGCAAAAGAAATTAGTGGCGAAGAGGTAGAGCTGGAAGAAGTTCCAGAAGCACAAACTGCAACTGAAGATTTAGTGGAACCAGAGGATTCAGTAGTTCCCGACGAACCTCAGCCGCTCGGCCAATCTAGTAGGGTTTCTCATCCACCTGAGAGATACTACGGTTTTATCATCATGGTGGGAGCGAGGATTGCATCATGGAAGATGATGACCCGACTAGTTTCGAGCAGGCCATCTCGAGTAGGGACTCTGTGAAGTGGCTGGATGCAATGCGATCCGAGATGGAATCAATGTACAGCAACAAAGTATGGACTTTGGAAGTTGCTCCTGAAGGGGTAAAACCCATTGGGAGAAAATGGATATTTAAAAAGAAACTTGGTGTATATGGAAAAGTAGAGACTTTCAAAACTAGACTTGTTGCAAAAGGTTTTCGTCAACGACCAGATGTGGATTATGACGAAACTTTTTCTCCAGTGGCTATGCTTAAGTCCATTCGGATCCTACTTGCCATTGCTGCATACCATGACTATGAAATCTGGCAGATGGATGTTAAGACCGCCTTTCTAAATGGTGATTTAGAGGAGTGCGTATACATGACTCAGCCAGAGGGCTTCGTAGATAGTGGGAGCAGCGGAAAGGTGTGCAAGCTGCTTAAATCCATCTACGGGTTAAAGCAAGTATCGCGGAGTTGGAACATTTGTTTTGATGTTGTAGTCAAAGAGTTTGACTTCATCAAGAACATAGATGAACCTTGTATTTACAAGAAGGTTGCAGAGAGTAAGGTTGTTTTCCTCGTATTGTACGTGGATGACATACTCTTGATAGGAAATGATGTTCCTATACTGCACTCGGTCAAGCCCTTCTTATCACATAGATTCTCAATGAATGATCTAGGTGATGCCTCCTGCATTTTGGGGATTAAGATCTATAGAGATAGATCTAAACGGATACTGGGATTGTCCCAATCCAGGTACATTGACACCATACTAAAGAGGTTTAGTATGGAAGAATCCAAGCGTGGGAACCAACCCACGATCTCTGGACTCACTCTCTCCAAAGAGATGTCTCTTAAGACTGATTTGGAGAGAGCTCGCATGCAAGGGATACCCTATGCTTCGGCAGTAGGCTCTATCATATACGCGATACTATGTACCAGACTCGATATAGCATACTCACTATGTGTAGTGAGTAGGTATCAAGAAGATCTCAGAGAGAGTCAATGGATAGCTGTGAAGAACATTCTCAAGTACTTGAGAAGGACTAAAGTGATGTTCTTGGTGTATGGTAACGGAGAACTCCAGGTGGAGTCCTTTACCGATTCAAGCTTCCAAAGTGATAAGGACGACTCTAAGTCGCACTCGGGATTTATCTTTACCCTAAATGGAGGGGCGGTTTGTTGGAAGAGTTCCAAGCAAGAAACCATGGCAGATTCGACGATGGAGGTTGAATACATCACTGCCAACGATGCTGCCAAAGAGGCTGTCTGGATGAAGAAGTTCATCACTGAACTTGGTGTGGTTCCATCCATTGAGCATCCAATACCTTTGTATTGTGCTAACAATGGAGCTGTGGCTTTGGCCAAAGAACCCAAGTCCCATCAGAGATCCAGACATATTCTGAGGTGGTATCACCTGATCCGGGAGATAGTTGATCACCGAGAGATCGAGATCAGGAGAGTTGAAACGAAGGACAACACTACGGATTCACTCATGAAGGCCATACCCCAGATACAATTTGAGAGTCTCTTCGGGATGTTGTGTATGAGATACTATAACAGCTGGCATTAGTGCAAGTGGAAGATTGTTACTTATATATATGCCCTAGAGGCCATTGTTGTACATATGATGTATATTATAGTGGATACTTGGATATATAGAGAGAGGACTTTCTTGCTCGACATGATAGTATGCTATTTGGTTTCACTTTGTCTTAACATGTTGACTTGTATTGGTTTACTGTCTTGCTCTCACATGTTGATAAAGCCCATAGGATATGTACTCGACTACTAGGACTATGATGTAGATCATACTAGTGGGGCCAGGGTAGTCCAAGAGTACATCCTATAACTGTTCCTAGTCGAGGGAATATCGAGACAGGGCATCGATACTCCAGAGTTGACTAGCGTATACGCTTCTCGACCCATATGATGGGCGATGGATGATCCTATATCCATTGGTGTTTGACAACAGAGAAGGTATACGGGTGCTCAGTGGAGACTGGGTACACTGAACGGACTCATCGAGAACTCCTAGATGATATTATACCTATCATTAGATAGCAGTTCTCTGGTGACACTGGTACAGGTTAGTCTGTAGACCCGAGATCGTCATAGAGTCTTGTGTGATTCCCACTGTGCTTTGATTTCCACCTTACCACGTTCATGAGAACGTGCAAAACAGTGGCTTTTGGGCATAATCCCGAATCACATTGAGGCAATGAGCGATAGGAGGGGTTTCATCTCTCTCGGTATTGGGGATTGATGTTGCGCTGTGTTCGATTGACTATAATTGTATGTCCCCGGCCAAGGCTGATATGGAGACCTACTGGTAAGTGTTATCAGTAGTTTCTCGACCCGTTATGTGCCTCACATTGACACGACTTATCGGTTACTGGGGTCTGACGTTTACCACCCCTAGACTGGATATGCGACATATCAGACGAAGAGACCGGACTGTAAGGGAGTGTTACTGATTGGATTCAAAGGAGTGTGTACATGCTTGCTTGTTGATCTTCTGATCGCTTAATATCCGGGTGGCTATTATGTTTAGCTGACCGCTTGCATCTTGTGGGTGTTTGATATGATCATCACCTACTGCCGGCATATTGACGATTCTTTAGAGTCCTACACAGAGGTTTCCTGGCTCAGGCAAAAAGGTGTAGGAGCACATATGTGATATGTGCGGGACCGAGAATAATACGTGTATGTGATACCGTATTTGATTCTCGCGATATGTGATATCGGCCGGATAAATGTGATATAGCCAGGTCATCGGATCAAGTGTTGATTCGATGAACTGATACAGATTATATTAGTCGGTTATTTATAATATAGCCGGATTATCGGATCAAGTGTTGATTCGATAATTTAATATATAATTATATATGTGATATATTACATTACATTAACTAATATAAGCTCACTTAAATGATTCTTTTTCTCACTTGATAATACATTGATATATATGTGATATATGTTAATTGTATTATTTTCTTTTGTTACATTATATATTATATATGTGATATATAATATTGTAATATGTTAGGGTTACAAATGCAACTAGGGTTTTGAGATTAAACCATACTAGGGTTTGAATTAGGGTTAATGTTTTGCTTTGGGTAAATTCTAAATTGTGTAGATATTTATCCATGTTGACTTTGTCAACTCTCCTTGATATTTTGCTAGATATTTGTTAACCCAAACCCTAACCCTAGTCCATGGTTAAGTCTCTACAAGGGTTAATCATGACATGCTTAACCCTTGGTTGCATTTTTAACCTCAAGAATGATTCATTATTCATCCCAAACTCTTCTTCTTCTTGCTCACACAAAAGCTTTCTTGCTTCTTATTTTGTGGTGAATTAAAGTGAGAAATTGAAAACAAAAGAGAGCAAAATTCCTACTTCATCATCCTCATCTATTCTAGCCACTTAGATTAGGGCGTTTGCTTCACTAATACATCATTAGAGAAGTGTGAGCTTGGGTTAGAGTTTCCTCAAGGTATACCATCTTCGATTGTGAATATTACTAGCAAGCATGCATCATTCACTTCATGGAGCCTCTCAAGAGTTCGGGAGCATGATGATCACAGCGAAGGGACCTCAACTCAGAGCTTATGAAGCGAAGGAACGGACTACAAAGGTTATAATTCCAAACTCTTAGATGTTAAGTTGTTAACATATAGTTTTTGTTTGATTCTTTAGCTTAAGATCTTGCGTTAGGGTTATCTATAATGGCAAAAATTTGAAATTGGCATGGGAGATGCCACCCGAAACCTTGCTGCCGTTGTAGGTAACCCAACAATAATGTTTTCCCTCCTTACGATCAAATCCAATCCTACCCCAACTTTCACATTTTTTTAGACGTTGATAATAATCATGAAATAAGAAGTTCCACGTTTCAAACTGAATTTGAATCTTCATTTGAAACTCCTTCACAAACCACATCCGAATTATAAAAAGGGTTGTTAGATTATATATCCACCATGGTTGCATGGATACAAATTTCTTAACAAACGATTCGAGTCTAAGAGGAAACAATGAAAAGACTTGGTATGCTTGATATACAAAGTGTTGCCATCAATAGTGACAGAGCACAAGGGACCCTTCCTAATTAAACCGATATCAAATCTAATAACTTTGACAGCTTATATTTAGAAAGCTAATCAAGTGACCTATAGTATCAATCGATTGAGGATATTATAATCGACAAAGCGTATGAGGTCGAGAAGTTTGATTTGACTGACTGTTGCGAGAAAATTTTTGAGGAGTGTACTTTTGATTTTAACGGATTGGACTTGAATAAAACGTTTGAGAAAGATATTGATGAGGAACCTATATTGGTAGACAAAATTTTTGAGGACGTTATAGATAAAGAAGCCACATTTGTGGAGGAAACGAGCCCACCAATGAGTCAATTTGAGGAGGAAAAAAATTGTGAAACAAGGGATGTGACGAAATTTTTGAAGAGTCCATGATTATAATAGAAGAAGTGTCCGAGGAGGAGATGGCTAAATTTGAAGAAGGCTATTTTGATCAAAATTTTGTGGAAATATTTAAGGATGAAGTCAATCTTATGGATGAATTAGAATCATCAAATCATCAAGTTCAAATCATAAATTGAGAACATTCTCTGGAGCCTTTAACATATGAATCTAACTTTCAAATACTTTCTGTCATCACTGAAGCCAACCCTATCGAAAAACAAGAAGAAGTTATACAATTGACTCTTATAACTAGATCTCAGATTTGTATCTTGCATGTTCATTTTAAGGACCTCGATCCACTTAGACAATATATTAACAAGTTAGTGCAGTTGTATAATTCTTTTAGATTTCAATTATTTATTACTGCAGTAGTTTATTTGGTGAAGCTAGAATCGCGATTTTGTTCACCCACATATAAACACCACATTAATTCTGCGTATATCAAGTTTAGGGTGTTAATTGATACTTATTGTTACAACTTGTTTTACTACTCCTACATGATCATAGAAATTTTTTTTGAGTGGTTGATATTAACGTTTAGATTAACCAAAGCATTATGTAAATTTAATTTCTTTTTTTTCTTCTTTATTTTTTATATTTTTTAAGGTTTTATTATAAACAAATTATAAATAATAAATCATCTTATCTCTCTCTACTTATTTGAACACTTTTATTTGACTTCAAATCTAATATAAAAACAAGAAATAAGTTGCAGGGCATGTAGTACAAAGCATGGAGTGGAATTCCATTATCAGATCGCATATCAGCGGCCGACCACCTCTAATTAGCTGGCTGAGGAGGGCAAAATCTCTCAAATTTTAGGGTTCTGTAAGTTTATTCTTGTTAACTCTGTTTATCAATCTTTATGGGTTTATCTCTTTCCGAATTAATTTCACTGCATTATTTTATAGTTGTGTTTATCATTAAATAGTGTAGTGACTGTTCTTTACTGATTATGAGTAGGACCAGAGAGATGAGTGATGGGTCGACATTGAGGACATTGTCGAAAATAAGTGTGGGGTGGTTTGTATAGTTTTTATAAAAAAAAATTAAGTTATCTTTTTCAATTTTTTCTCTTTCTAGATTCACTTTTCTTAAAAAATGTAAATGTTTTTTAATCAAGCTAGTGAATAGGTTGACTTGAATTTGAAATTCGAAAGTTAAGCGAGATGAAGAAAACTTATTGAATCTGAGGATAGAACTAAAATATGAAAAATGAACTCATTTTGAATTTAAATACAGTGAATATAGACCCTACTATTCGTACAATCACGAATTTTGAAGCTTGAGATGTCAAGGAGAACTAGAGGTATCTTTGTTGAACTATCTAAGTAAAAAATAAAAATAAAAATTGCAAAAGTTTCGCATAGTAGGTAGTGTAAACTACTGAAGGTTGTCAAAAAAAAATATAATAAATAAGTTTGGTTTTGTGGCTGCCTAGGAAATGTGAGTCTTCATTCTTTGGAGTGTATTCTCACTTAGTGCCCTAAATCCATCCGGTTTAGGAGTTACTGCTGAGATTCATAAAGAGATAGTTTAGCAGAACTAGACATAATAAAACCTACACACTGAGTAATCGGTTGGTTGGTGCCTTATAAAGCATTAATAGTCGCACTGAAAGGTGTTGTGGTGTGTGTGTGTGTATAAGTAAAAATACAGAGATATGGAACAAGGATACTATAGTTTTAATCGAACTCTCACGACCAAAAGATGCATTACACATACACGTAGGGGTATATGAGCTGTATTTGAGGGAAAGAGGGACGTGAAGAATAAGATTAAGTTATGTTGAGGGAGAATAGAATTTCTATATTTGAAATGATAACTTGAGAATGATGGTTCTTGAAAACCGAAAAACTAACAAGATTCTACCTTTTCTTGTTTTTACTTTTGTTTATGGTTTTAAAATTTTCCTTTTTCTTATTTTTCCTTTCCTTTTCTTTTCTTTTATTTTTCTTTTTCATTTTAGAGATTTTGTGAATAGTATCCGTTGAAAACTCTCACAAGACAAAAATCGTCCACTAAAGTAACCTAGGGGTTTAACGGTTTATTGCACGTGCTAAGTGCAATCGCAACATCTGCGAAAAGGATCTAGGTAGTTCTTATTTTTCATAAGTTTTTAGTTTTTTCCTTTTAGAGTCTTGGTTTTGCTCGAGAACTAGTAAAAGATAAGTGTGGGGTATTTGATTGGTATATTTTAATGCATATTTTATCTATACTTAGCTTTATTTTGTCACAATTAATTTTGCGCAAAGGTATTTTGTTATATTTGCAGATGACATGGTCTTAATTGCAAAATGAGAAGAAAAGAAACCAACATGTGTGGTTTACGTCGAAAAAATGAGTTAATGAGAGAACATAAGGGCATGGAAAATATTTACAGTGATCTATATATCCAAATGCAATCAATCCAGAACAACAAAACCAGAGACCAAAGTAGGGCCCACTTCGCCAAAATTGGCCAACTTTTAGCCGGACCTATCCCGCGTTTAGCTGACCCCCTTTAGGCAATTAAATCAAATTTTTTTTCTAGAGATTCGTATTTTTATTGTAATCCTGTTGGTGCTCTGTATCAGATAAAAAGGCTATAAAAAGGTATTGGATACAGAGGGCTAAAATCATCTTCTCTTGTGTTCTAGGAGGCTCGGGGTTGAGAGCAAGATCAATACAAGTTGTAAGATATTTTTACTTTTTGTTTAATTATTTTGCAATGTTCTTCTTCTTTTATTGTTTTGTTTTGTTTTTTATGCATAGCTAATTTTTCTATCTAGGGTTAGATGATACTTGATCTATATTCTTAATTTTCTTGTTTTCCTTCCATGTTCTTAATGATAATTTCTTAAATCATAGAAATCAATCTTTATAAAACATCACCGATAAACTAGACGGATCTCATGATTGACAACCATGAGATCTCATCAAGAGAAGAGATGTCAAAGAGGGATTTCTATGATTTGGAGTTGATCTAATTAATCTAGGGTTAATTTTGAATAGCCGATAAAATTGGGTAGATGTATGATTGACAACCATTAGATCTACTTAGTAAAAGATTTAGATCAATTTATTTCCATATTAATTAGTATTTAATCGTTAGAATAATTACTTTCCTCATTATTGATTGATAAGGTAATGCGAGGTCCGTATAGATTATGCTTGCTACTTGTTTGATACTTTATTGCGATGGACGTATGCTTTATACTTTTAATAATTGATAAGTAATTGGTTTAAGGGTAGAAATAAAGAGAAGGAAAATAATTCAATTTAAAACACCATGAATAGATTAAGTGGATTCAAAACCCTAGATATTTTCTTTTATTCAAATCTTTATCAATCTTGCATTTATTTATTTAAATTTTCTTTAATTTAATTAGTTATAATTATTCAAATCTTTATCAATCTTGCATTTATTTTATAATTTTTTTTAATTTAATTAGTTAATATAACTTCCAAAACTAAAAGATTTTCTTGATTCGATTTAATTTAACTATGATTACTCTCTTTTATGTGGATCGACCCACAAGTGCTACAATTGCAAACCGTGCATGTAGGTATTATTTTAAAACTAATAAAATAACACAACAGTCACCCAATCGAAGAATGCCATGTTTTCAAAGACTGTGCTTGAAGGAAGTATCGAAAAGGTAAACTCATCCTACTCAATGAATACAAAGTAGAGAATCAAACCTTCCTCTAAATTGATTAATATGAATGCGCTACTCATCTAAGATCATGTATAACAAAAAGTTTTCAAAAAAATCAAAATCTCTTTCACACCCCTAGTATTGGCCGAACCAATTCAACAAAAAACTTTTCTAGCTCTATATGAATGCTATAAAAGTTCCCTGGAGGAAATATTTTATTGTGAAAGCTCTTAAAATAATGAAAACTTCTTTTCTCTTCATTTGTGAAGTCCTCTTCACAATACAAAAATACTATGTTCAAATTTCGTCATGAAAGTTCTCTACATAACTATACCCTCTTCATGTAAGTCCTTTTCACAACATAAAAAATACCCCATGTTCAAATTTCGTTATGAAATTCCTCTGTAGAACGATAATATCTTTGTGAAAGTTCTCTCCACAATAAAAATACCATGTTCAAATTTCGTTAGGAAAGTTCTCTGCATAACAATAATCCTTTTGTGAAAGCCCTCTCCATAGCGGAAACCCATTTGCAAAGTTCAAATACATCAATACAAACTCCACAATAAAAATATCATGTTCAAATTTCGTTATGAAATTCCTTTGCATAACGACAATCAATTTGTGAAAGTCACCTCCACAATAAAAAATACCATGTTCAAATTTATTTATGAAAGTCCTCTGCATAATGATAATCTCATTGTGAAAGTTCTCTCCACAATAAAAATATCATTTTCAAATTTCGTTATGAAAGTCTTTTATATAATGATAATCTCTTTGTGAAAGTTCTCTCCACAATAAAAAATATCATGTTCAAATTTCGTTATGCACAATAAAAAATACCATATTCAAATTCCATTATAAAAGTCCTTTGCATAACGATAATTCATTTCTGAAAGTCCTCTCCACAGTAAAAAAATACTAGATTTTAAATTTCGTTATGAAAGTTCTCTGCATAACGATAATTTCTTTGTGAAAGTTCTTTCCTCAATGAAAATATATAAAATTTAATTTCGTTATGAAAATCCTCTTTATAGTTATGAAATTCCTCTGGATAACGATAATCCCTTTGTGAAAGTTCTCTCCACAATAAAAAATATCAAGTTCAAATTTCGTTATGAAAGTCTTCTGCATAACAATAGTCTCTTTGTGAAAGTCCTTTTCACAGTAAAAAATACCATGTTCAAATTTTGTTATGAAAGTTCTCTATATAATGATAATTCCTTTGTGAAAGTTCTCTCTACAATGAAAATATATCAAATCCAATTTCGTCGTGAAAGTCCTCTATACAATGAAAAATCTTACAAGATTTAAATCCATCTTCAAAAAACCCTTTGTCGTAATTGTTGATTGTGTGGATTTCTATTGGCACTTTGAATACTTATTAGTCATAAGTAACGGATGACAGATAGGTCCACTCCTAGTTTTTCGCTCTTACCTTGCGCTCAAAAGGCTAATTAAATTAATGATCGTAAATTTATGTTCCCAAAAGGACTTTAAATTGAAGGTCATGTCCTGAGGGACGTCAAAATGATTTTTATGTCCGAAATGACATTAAACTAATGATCATAAATTTATGTCCCCAAAAGAACTTTAAATTGAAAGTTATGTCCTAAGGGACGTCAAAATGACTTTTATATCCGAAATGACGTTAAACTAATATCCGTGAAACTTTGTCTCAAAAGTACTTCAAATCGAAGATCATGTCCTCAGGGATATCAAAATGACTTTTATGTCTGAAATTGACTCTAAACTAAAAATCTGCCCGAGAAAGATTCTTCCAGCAAATTGTTAAGGAAGAACACATCAATCTCGTGCATACAACTTAAATGAGTCGTAAACACTCATTGATGGGGGAGTTTATTGACACCAAAAATTTAAACTCCAATTAAAGAATCCCAAATATACCCATCCGCGGATATCTCCTCATGCGGGGATCTCTTATTGCAGACATCTCATCAAAAGAGATGTCCGCTCCATGTTAGATGCGGTTGCGGGTATCTCTAAGAGATAACCGCATGAGCTGCTTTTGGGTCTTTTGATGGGTTATTTGTATCCCTACTACCCATAAAAACATGGGTAGTGTCTTGCTAACTTCCCATTCACAAAAGAGGCTATAAATACCCTTTTAAAGATAGAAAAGACATAAGTAATTTACAAGTTTTTAAGCAGGTTGAAGAAAGGAACTTTCGGCCAAGAAGAAGAAGAAAGAAAGGTGATGGGTCGATAAAAGCCTTCTCTTCTTCGAACATTTATTTTCTTTACTTCTTAAAACAAAGAACATATATGAGGTTAAAGGGATTGAGGGGGTCTCCATTGATTCCTACAATCAAGAACTTCCTAATGAACTCAAGAACATGATTAATTACATGTTTTTTTCTCAACAAAACGAGAATACGAAAGTATTTCTCTTTGGAAAATAAGAGAAATTCTATTTTCCCTATTCATATAACAACATAGACTTTAAAAAAGTCCATGTTTCTTCATCACAACTCAAAAATATAAGGGGAAATACTGCCCATTTGTATTTTGAACAAAACAAAACAATACGCAATTGGATATCTTTTTAGGGACAATCATATATTAAAAGAATATGAAAATCATCCCCCTAAAGGATAGTTAATCAAAATTCAAGAGTTTTGAGAAGGATATCCCCTTTGCAGATATCTAATAATTGTATATTTGTGATATCTTTGAAGATCACTTTTATGGATACCCTAAAAATATATCCACTTGACTCTTGAAATATATTTATCACGGGTATTTCAAGAAAATACCCTAATGGGTATCATAAGACACCCCATCGGGTATCTAAAAAAGATACCCGCTTGGGTTATTGAAAACATCCCAGAATTGCGGATATCTCAAATTTAAAATGATGTGGACATCTCTTTAGGAGATATCCACATGTTTAAGATGATGCAGACATCTTCTTAAGAAATACCTGAAGGCCTATTGTGAAGCAGATATATCTTAAAGAGATACTGATTGGTGCATTTTAATTCATATTTTATATCCATATTTATCTTTATTATATCACATTTAATACTTCAAAAAGGTGTTTTTTGTGATATTTGCAGGTCACTGGGTCTAAATTGAAAAAAGAGAAGAAAAGAAGCCAACTATGTGCGATTCATACTAAAAAATAAGTTAATATAGAGCAGAAGCACAAAAGATATCAAATCAAACAAAATAACATTTAAATAAAGTCGATACAAATGATCCAAGCCCAATTCAGCATATAGGACCGACAGCAGAGTCAATTTTAAACGATCATAACTCGAAGACCGTAACTCCGATCGGGTTGTTATTAGACTTGTTGGAAAGATATTGATGATAGGAACAAGTTATCAAAAGTCAAACATCGAAATTGCGGTCAACGCCAAGATCCGTGGGCTCGCTTTGTCTAATCGGGTTGAATTTTGTTCTGTGAATTGTTTATTTGATTATAATCCTGTTGGTACCCAGTATTTGATGAAAAAAATATTTAAACTCATCATTTACAGAGGGTTAGGGTTTTTATCTTCTCTTGGGGAGATCATCCCTATTCTTCTTTTGCTTTTTCTAAAGGTTAGAGTTTTGGAGAAATATAGGGTTATAAGCTATCTTGACTTTTATTTTATTTGAATTATGTTTTTATTTAATTATTGCTTGAGTTTTTCTATTATTATGCATAGCTAAGTTTATAGTTTAGGGTTATATGAAACTAGGTTTGTGCGTGGTGCCGAGTTGCTAAGTTTTAATTTTTCTTTCATGTTCTTAATCGCAAGTATTAAAATAATAAAATAGATTCTTTTTATGCAATTATGATAAACTAGATAGATTAATAAAATATTGACGACCTTGAGATTTTTTTAGGGAAAGGATTTGCATTACAGATAAATTAGGTAAATCAATCAGAGATTGACAAGCTTTAGATTTATCTAGGAAAAGTAACAATTGTATTTTTATTTTTTATAGTCGACCTAATTAATTAAGGTTTATTTTTCCTAATCGATAAAACTATGTAGATAAATGTCTAACAACATTAGTTCTACATAGTAAAAGATTTAGATCAACTTGTTTCTTAATTAATTAGCAATTAATCTTTAGAATAGATATCTTTTTTTTATTAGATTTTTGTTTTAAAAGTGGAATTAAAGAAAAGGAAATAAATTATTTGAAATCACCATGAACAAATATAGTGGATTCGAATCCCTAGATATTTTCTTTTATCGTATTTACTTAAAAAGTTTTATTTTTATGTGCTTTTAATTATCGCATTTAAATTTATTGCATTTAAATTATCTTGTCTTTATTCATATCATTGCACTTTATTTAATTTAAATATTGCTTTTAGATAATCTAGCTTTTAATTTTAATTTAAATATTTAGTAATCTTTAAATTTAGTTATTTTAAATGTATGCACTTAAGTAATTATTAATTAATAAAATATTTTTAAAAACTTATCTTTTAAATTCTTTAGATTTTAACTAAAGTTGCCCACTTCCCACGTGGATCGACCCATAAGTGCTATAATTGACAACCGTGCACTTGCAGTAATAGTTAGAACTTTAAAATAACCCTACCCGCATGCACTTCATCAAAATTGTACAAAATAAATATCAATAAAATTACTTTTGATGTCTTTTTTATATTCTTTATCATTTGCCAGTACATATATACATAATGCGATCTTTATTTCTGATGCGATTTAGAACAGTCAGGTATACCGTCTAGGATTTTTCCTATGACTTTAGCATATAATTAACGGTAAGCGCTTGCGCTTATCGGAAGACTTGAACCTTAGAATCTTCCGGTCAAATTTTCAAACTATAAACTTTGTTTTGTTTAAACTCTATCTTCTCTTAACGATGCAATCGTTAGAGGTCATAAAGAGAGTAAACAAAAATGGCGACACCGGTGGGGATTAACCGACTTCTCCCTAGGTCATTTTAAATCACATCAATACCGTGTTTTGTCCCCAGAATCTTCGGTTGACATATTTTCTTTTAAGATCACATGTACTTGCATTAACAAAAGTCCGTTAATCTTATACTGGTTAAACAGGGCTATTACTAACAAGGTCCACTAAGTCTACCAAATGAGCTATGTTTCATCTCATGCCGCCGAAACGGCATTATGAAACCTTTAAAATAAAGTCATTAGTAAGTTAGCGAGGCTTGGCATGCCACTTATTATGAGCCCGCTATATCTTGAAGGTTTCTAATGTCAAGATGGTCTCCATCATAGGATTTTCAGAAACATCGACAATGTCTTTCAACAACAACAGCACTGCTTCCTTGGCTAATTTTGCTGATTTGGTTGCTTCAGCCAAGATCGCCCAATCCTTGTTCCTGATTACTTAAGCCAATCTTTTGCTAAAAAGGGAAAGTCTCGACATGCGAGACATCGGGCGGTAAAGCGAGCCTGAGAAGCTCACGACGCGTCCCAGCTTCGGGAAAACTACCATCAGGTTCCTACAGTTCCCCTGAAGAATTTGTTCACGCTATTTCAAAGACATCAAACACAGGTTCGAGATAACATCCAGCAATTGCAGGATCATCAAGCTGCCAACGTTGTTTACTTCACTAATTCCATCAGGTTGTTTACTTCAAACACAGGTTCGGTGAAGTAGGAATTTTGCTCACTTTAGAATTATTTTTTTCTCTTTCTTTTTCACCTCACTCAAGAGCTAGAGAGCAAAGAAAGAGATGAAGAAGGTGAGCTAAGGTCAACCCTTGGGTGAAAAAAATATCTCATAGATATTTGTAGAGATTTAACCATGGCTAAACATAATGGTTGGGTGAATAAATATCTAGAGTAAAATAAAATTAGTGGACTAAGTCAAGGCTTCTACATGCTTTCACAAGCATCTTAAGCCATGTCATTTTCCACCCAATTTTGCTTTTTCCCTTAATAATTAATTACCCAAATTATCTTTAGTTTGGTGTGAGTCTCATACACCCATGTACAATGTATCATCTAGCATGACACAAAATTAAATACATCAATATATATCACATATATATTTAAATGTATTAGTAGAAAAGAAATTCTTAAGTGGGCTAATATTAGTTAATATATATATTAATATATCAAATATATAATTATATATTAAATTATTAAATCAACTCTTGATTTAATAATCCGGCTATATCACATATAATTATATATTAAATTCTTAAGTGAGCTCATTCCTCGTTTGGGTCGCGTGGGAATCCGGATATTCCCCTATTTTCTGCTCGGACTTATAACAATTATAAGGTAGAGCGGAATCAACGTTCCCCGCTTACTATAACAAGCGGGTTCGGTCAATACATCCATATTATTATCTTGATTAAGACGTGTCATGGTCGCTACCTGGAGAGAGAGAAAAGAAAACACTTTAGCGTATGCTCTTGCAAGATTAGATTGATTATTATCTTATCTAATCAGGATGACTCCCACTATTTTTATCAAATATTTCTTCAAACCCTAAAAGGTAAGAGTAGCCGAGATTAATTATACCCTACAAGTTTGCTAACCGGTCAGCCAGGACAGTGTCGGTACTTTGAGGGAGGTTCCCCGTACTTTTGCACGGACCTAATTAAAATAAACCTTGTTTTCCTAGAGGTATAATCCCGTTGACACCTTTCTAGACACCTACTGGATTAGCTAATTGTAAAGTGCAAAACTCTCCCAGGAGTAACTCTTACTCGCAGTGGGTATCGGGATCTAACTATCTCATAGAAGGTATGCAATCTCATTGCAAATTTCAACACTTGAAATTCACAATATCTTTTGCCCCTAACGACCTATGACCTTGACGAAGGCCATCAAACCATAGGCCGCTAGTCAAGTTCAACCTGTACATTTCGTGATTGAATTAAACCCATCAGCACGACCCTTGACAAAGGCTAACAAAGTCGTACGACTACCCTAATCCAATCGCATCATATGCAGCAGATAAGCACTAATCAGCTACCGCACACTACGCCTTGACGAATGCCAACAAACGTAACACGAATACTAAATAGCACTTATCTGAAATGACGGAGAGCTACGACAGGTTTTTAAGAAAATTTTTGCGTAATGAACTTGATATCGTTGTAGAATCGAGTGATTTGAAAAGGATTGGTTTAAGCTCTGCCTTTAAAATCGAGTTTTTCAATATAAACTGAGTGGGTGTAGAATCTACTAGCTTTTGCTAAAGAGGTCGCTCCCGGTGAAGGGATCTAGGCTCTTTCCTCATCGAATGAGGTGTTGGATATTCATCAAGGAATACCGCTATGCAAAGCAAGAACTAGAGCTACCTTTTTAAAAATTTGATTCTATAACATCATAAGGTTTCTTTCCTTTTCATTAATCTTATTAATGAAGTCCCATCATTTATGCTTCATAAGCATCACAGATAAAGAAACGAAAATACAACGCACGCTTATGCCATCTACATTCGCCATGGGGTCCTGTCATGCACTGTTAGGTTAGTTAACTAACGGCAGAGTGGGGGCAGGACTAGCGCAGATGCAAAATATAAGCAACGTTTATTATATATCATATATATAATATAAAGCATTCATCTCTCGCAGTTATATGATCTCATCACAGAACATTGCAGCAAAAGCCATCATATGAAATATTGGATATACTAGGAGGTCCGTGTTTTAAATTAATCCAGTAAAAACCACGGATTCCACGGTCGTGATGAATAGCCAAACCCACATCCCTAGACCCCTATGAGAGCGGCAAGCAACCCTACCAATTCTAGAGTTAGAAGACCCGGTCTCGACTCCTCGAGATGGCCTCCCACTGGACTCTAGAACCCGGTTACTTGTGCTTCCCGCCTTGGTTCTATCCTAATGCAGAAAAGTAAATAATATACATCAATGGTGACATCATTCTCAACCCGAAAGTGTCCCAATAAAAGAATTTCACATAGAAATTTTTACATGAATGAAAATGAAAAACTGTCATCTCACGCAAAAACCCCAACTATTCAAACATGACGATCCAATATAACATATCACAGCAACACATAACATCACATATCATCAACGTAAGTAAATATGCGTATCCCAATTGTCATTTATGTATAGCAACGAAACCGGTGATACGCCACCTAATACACTTACGGTCGCAGAAAAGAAATGAAAACTACAATAGTTAGAATCCGCAACCACCTTAGACGTCATAAACCCAAAATATCACATACTTCGGATTTCATGCCTAACCGTATAAATTCCTTAGACATCATAAACCCGGAATATCACATATTCCGAATTTCATGCCTAACGTTATAAACCCGGCATTTTAGTCTCAAATTGAAAACACTTTTCATTATCCAGTCGGGCAATTCAACAAGATTCCCAATAAATGATCGAATACTCGTCGGAAACATTAGTAGACGGTCGCACTCCCGATGCCTTCGACGAAGCGCACTTAGGCGGAACACCGCGGCCGCAAGCACCCGAACGGTTGCTTTTGGCTACGGGGTTCTCCTACAGTCACTTGGTCGGGGCTATGGGGCGTGGCTATCCAGTAGTGTTACCCGGCGAACATTCACGTACCATAAGAGATTGCGACAGAGTTTTGATCCGAATCAAAACCCCGTGGCAACCGATCAAAAGAGTCTAAATTTCTAGATTTACAAAGTACTAACTAGTTTTCATAAAACTAATTATTTTGGATTCCAAATATTGTATCACAAATCACAGATATCTAGACGATATTAAACATTTCGATCGATTCATCAAACACACACAATTCTCAGAGAACTCAACACTTGAGTCAGATTTAAAAATACCCAAAGAGTGCCACGAGTACATACGGACCAGCACAAGAAGGCACGGTCCTTGCCTCACTAACGGCGCCGCGGAACCGCCGTTAAAAGCATGTTTTGGCTGCGGTTCCGTGGTCGTTTAGTTGAGTTAGGCGCTCGTTTTTCTTGGGGGTCCATAAAATACCCTGCACTATTTTCTGCATATTTTTAAACCCAAAAATTCCAACTTTTGAAAATTTTCCAAAGAGCATGCAAAGAGTGGGTTTCGATGTTCGATCGAACACTTTAACGTCGTTTAGGCCACTCCTAATGCTCTAACTTGGCTCTGATACCACTGTTGGGTTCGCTTAGCACCCTCACTAGGTTTCGGCAAGCATCAAGTTTGCAATTTCAAAAAATTTAGAGTGCTAAGCAACCCGAACCAAGGATCTAACTAAAGAATTAGGGTTTTTAAAGCATGTAAACAACTTTACACTAAGTGAAATAGGAATACAACCTTTGTAGACCGGTCCTTCACTTCTAGGGCTCCTTATAGTAGTCCCTTAGCTCCAAGTAGTGGTGTCCCGGACTCTCCTTAGGCTTCACTAGGCGAAAGGAACAAGCTTGCTCAAAAATCTTCGAGGCCGAAGATGATCTACCTTGAGGAATCTTTAACTCAAGCTACTTCTTCACTAATTGAGAAATTAGTGAAGTAAACAACCTATACTAAATTGCTAGTTTGGTATAGATTGATGAAGTATGAATTTTGCTCACTTTAGAAATATTTTTTTCTTTCTTTTTCACTTCACTCAAGTGCTAGAAAGAAAAGAAGGAGATGAAGAAGGTGAGCTAATGTCAACCCTTGGGTGAAAAAAAATATCTCATAGATATTTGTAGATACTTAACCATGGCTAAAAATAATGGTTGGGTTAATAAATATCTAGAGTAAAACAAAATTAGTGGACTAAGTCAAGGCTTCTACATGCTTCTACAAGCATCTTAAGCCATGTCATTTTCCTTCTACATGCTTCTACAAGCATCTTAAGCCATGTCATTTTCCACCTAATTTTGATTTTTCCCTTAATAATTAATCACCCAAATTATCTTATTTTTGGTGTGAGTCTCATACACCCATGTCCAATGTATCAACTAGCATGATACAAAATTAAATACATTAATATATATCACACATATATTTAAATGTATTAGTAGAAAAGAAATTCTTAAGTGAGCTAATATTAGTTAATATATATTAATATATCAAATATATAATTATATATTAAATTATTAAATCAACACTTGATTTAATAATCTGGCTATATCACATATAACCGACTAATATCATTTATATCATCTTATCGAATCAACACTTGATTCAATAACCCGACTATATCTCATATAACTGACTGATATCATATATCGCGAGATTAGAATATGGTATCACATACATGTATTAATCTCGGTCCCGCACATATCACATATGTACCCTACTTCGTTTCGCTTGAGCCAGGAAACCTCTGTGTAGGACTCTAAAGACTCGTCAGTACGCCAGCAGTAGGTGATGATCATATCAGTCACCTATAAGCCGTCGGCGGTACTAGCTAGATGTAACGGCTACCCAGGTATTGAGCGATTAGAAGATCAACAAGCAAGCTTTTCCATACTCCCGTGAATCCAGTAAGTAACACTACCATACAGTCCTGTGTCTTCGTCTGATATGTCGCATATCGAGTCTGGGGTGGTAAACGCCAGACCCCAATAACTTGATAAGTCATGCCGATATGAGGCTCATAACAGGTCGAGAAACTACTGATAACACTTACCAGTAAATCTCATCATCAGCCCTAGCCAGGGACTTCCTGTTATAGCTAATCGAGCATAGCGCAACATCAACCCCTAATACCAGAAGAGACGAAACCCCTCCTATCGCTCATTGCCTCCATGTGATTCGGGACTGTACCCAAAATCCACCTGTTTGCACGCTCTCTTGAGCGTGGTAGGGAGGAAATCAAAGCACAGTGTGAATCACATAAGACTCTATGACGATCTCGAGTCTACAGACTAACCTGTACCAGTGTCACCAGAGAACTGCTATCTGACGATAGGTATAATACCATCTAGGAGTTCTCGGCGAGTCCTGTTCGGTGTACCCATTCTCCAATGAGAACTTGTGTACAATCTTTGATGTCAAATACCAATGGATGTGGGATCATCCATCGCCTCATATAGGATCAAGAAACGTACACATTAGTCTACTCTGGAATATCGATGCCCTGTCTCGATACTCCCACGACTAGGAACAATTAAAGGATGAACTTGTGAACTACCATGGCCCTACTAGTATGATCCACATTATAGTCCTGGTAGTCAAGTACACATCCTAAGGGCTTTATCAACATATGAGAGAAAGACAACATCACATTACTAGTTTACATGTTAAGATAAAGAGCAACCAAATAGTATACTATCATGTCGAGCAAGAATGTTCTATATATATATATATGTCCAAGCATCCATTATAATATACAATCATGTACAATAATAGCTTCTAGGGCATACATACAACTAACAATAACATCCCTTTAGCAGAAGTACAGTGGCATGCTAAAGATAAGGACTGTCAAGTCATAGAATTGCATGCCTAGATAGAGACTCTAACGACGACCCTTCAGCTAATGGGCACTCAAATACAAAGTCTGGAAAAAATTCCAAAGTTAGTTCTACCTATAGATAAGGTAGAAAATCTAGTGCAACCACTTAATTCAACTCCAAACGCACCTCAAGCGGAGCAGCCTTTACCAAATCCCTAAGCAGGGGCAACTTCAAATAAAGCGATAACTTTAGTCCTAAATAAAGCAGATCGATCGCTCCCGATACCCGGTTCTTCAGGTAGCATCATCGCCAACTATCAACATTGATATGTAAACTCTACAGAAGCTCATCACAAAGCAAGTAAATCAGATGAACATGGACTCGGTGGCGCCGGTGGCTAACCAGCCCTACCCGAACGAATACAATGACACCCCGTACCCCGTAGGTTATATTGTCCCCTCATTTAAGATCTTCGACGGGATAAGAAACTCTGAGCAACATCTGGCTCATTTGAAGATTGATTGCAGAGACTCGGCAAGGGACGAAACTCCTGTTTCGTCTGTTCTCTACGAGTTTGACCGGCATAGCCCTTGACTAGTTTGCCATGTTGGAACCTGGGTCAGTGATCACCTTCAACTAGCTTGCCGAGAAATTGAAGCAAAGGTTCAGAATCAGCATCTTGGACAACGTTACTCTGGGACGTCTAGCATCGATGAAGCCTTAAGACAACGAGGCACTAATCAATTTCATTCAAGGGTATAGAATCACCAGCATCCGATACGAGTATCAGATCCCCGAAGAAAAAGCTATCCAGTTTCCGATATCTAAAATCATAGGACATTTCAAGCCTTACCTGCTATCTGCCATGCACAAATCATTTGCTTCTTTAATTGAGCAATTAATCATGCTAAAAGGAGCTAAGCTTGATTCGTTAGGCGACTCCAGCGAAGATGATGCGTCTACTATTTCGTAGTCAGCGCAATCCTTAGTTTGTCAACAAAGGAAATCAGTACGTCAGATGAATCAACCTAAAATCTCCGCAGATGTTAGAATAGTGGTAGATATTCTTTTAAAAAGAATATTCTAAAGATATCCTTTTAAAAAGAATATTCTAAAGATATCTTCAAAAACGCCCAAGAGAATGGGTTATAACTGCCCACCCAAAAGACCAGAAAATATCAACAAAACAGACCATCCGAGGTATTGCGAATACCATCGACTTTTCGATCACCCAATCGAAGAATGCTACATCTTTAAGGACTGGGCTCAAAGGAAATATCGAGAAGGCAAGCTCATCCAACCCGATGAATACATGGTAGAGGATCAAACCCTTCTTTGAATTGGTTAACAAGAATGCGCTGCTTGTCTGGGATCAAGCGTGATAAGAGACATTCAACAAAATCAAATCATCTTTCTCGCACCTTCAGTTTTGACAACAACAATTCAAAATATAAATCAGAAAGCTCTACAAATTGGACCTCTACGTCTCAAAACTGGAAGCGAACGTCTGAAACGACTCTACACTAAATTTATTCGTAATGACGTTAAACTAATATGACTGTAACGACGATAAACTACCTTATGTTCGGGTGTAGTTTAAAACATCCCTACCTTTATGATTTCCCAGAGCACCAAGCATCTGCTCTATGCCGGGGCAACCACAATTCCGGTACGTCCTTCAAAGGATCTAATCCACTGAATTCAAGACTAAAAATAGTTTTCTCCGACACTACAACTGTTCAGTCGAAATATTGCACATTTGATATAACATTTTCCTTAATTTTCTTAAATATTTAAAGGTGTATATTATAAATATAGAACATATTTGGGTTTATCTGCAAAATACTCTTTACCATATGTTTATATATTATAATTAACATTATGAAGGAAAATATATGCATATTATATTTATATAATATTTTAGTAATTAAAATATGCATATTATATCAAATAATCTTAATCAAATTTCTTAAAGATTTATTACCATATAAAATGATTAAGATTATATCTCTAATATAACAAATATTACTAATATTATTCATGGAGATATTGTGCAAGATTTAGCTCAGGTCAGGAGATCAAGATTTTCAAGATGTCAGGATCAAAAATCTGCTAAAATCGTAGAATCAATACTGGCAGAAACTCATGAGATATTTCCAAAATCCAGATATTTAGAAGATCTCCACATGTCAACATGTAAAAGCCCCAGAAATTTGGAATCCTAACTCCCCCAAACCGTGGCGGTTGCGGGGCCAAATTGCCCTATGTGCGGCGGATCCGCGGCCCCTTTGTGGCCGTTGGATCTAAGATTTTTGGTGGGTGATTATGATTGCATATCTTAACCTATGAGATCTAGGGTTTCTGATTTGAGGGCTATATAAAGGATCGATGGCTAAAGTTAAAAATCATCACCTTTAACACGAAACAAATCACCGTCAAAGAACAAGTGATCTACGACAGGTCCGCGATTCGACATGATAGAGCGACGTGAGTATCGATAGAACACCTACTTCCTACGAGGCAGAGATCGAGAGCAACTTCTTCTTCTTGTAATCTAAACGTGAAGGAATTGTACTTGTAAAGTTGATTAATAAAGGTAGATCATTAGCTTAATTATTTCGCATTTGCTTTCCGCATTTAATTTCTGCATTATGATTTCCTTCTTTATCCTTTCTTCTTTCTCTCCAAACATGCGTGAGTAATTCTCCGCTTGCTAGGGTTCGTAGGATTATGGTAGAACAATGGATGAGAAAATATTTTAACTCCTTTTACATCTTATGAAGTTTATAAATTTTAGCAAAAGAATTGTTAACATCCTAATCGGGCACGCTATCAATTTATTGATAGTCTCGACCGTGATTTGAGATTAGATTAACAATTGTTTTGTTAAGAGCTAGACATGAATAGAGATCAATGAAGGGACAAAGGTCAATAGTAGGGAAACCCTAGTTTCTTCCAAGAACCTTAATCCCCATTCATCACTATCGATCTAGTTTTAAATCTATCAAAAAATAAAAGAAGTCATCTTTATTAGTCATTCATCAACTACTAAATCCTGACGAATCCTACAAGCTCTCTTCTTATATATTTTACATCCGTGTTCAACATAGATCTAGAATCTCTCTCCCCTTCTTTCAATTAACTCATCTAAAGAAAGATTAAAAGTTCCACACATCCCTGGGGACAACCCGTACTCATCTCGGCTAGCTATACGCGACACCGTTATTGATTGCGATTACTACAAAAACACTCTTTCATGACAAATCAGCAACCGTTCACTGGTGGCAATCGACGGTCATTCTTGCTCCCAACGTCAGAATCAAAAGGAATTCAATCTTCGAAAGGGAATTCCCTGATGTAGAGGATAATGAAAAATCCCACAGAGTGATGATGGCATCATATTCGCCGAAAACTGCCTTGCGGCTTCCTGACTGCGTTTGATATAGGTGACCTAAATGCAATTATTGTAATTGTATATGGATCTATATGGATAGAACATTCTTGCTCGAGATGATAGTATGCTATCCGGTTTGCTTTATCATTCATATTTATATGTTTTACTTGGTATTACGCATCACTAATACATGTTGATAAAGCCCTTAAGATCTTTGCTTGACTACCAGGATTATGATATGATCATAATAGTGGGTAGTCCATAATCACATCCTTAAATATTCCTAGTCATGGGATTATCAAGACAAGGTATCGATACTCCATAGTAGACTAGTGTATACGTTTCTTGACCCAATCGGGGCAACGACTGGTCCCACACCTATTGGTATTTGACACCGAAAATTATATACAGGTGCTCATTAGAGAATGAGACTTGCC
Organism: Agapanthus africanus; assembly: GCA_030015575.1. NCBI lineage: Eukaryota > Viridiplantae > Streptophyta > Magnoliopsida > Asparagales > Amaryllidaceae > Agapanthus > Agapanthus africanus. The sequence continues at coordinate 605,050,846 of CM057342.1, read as the reverse complement.
GAGAACTCATAGATGGTATTATATCTATTGTCAGATAGCAGTTCTTTGGTGACAATAGTTGTAAGTCCACGTTGCTCACCCCGGTTCTTACGGGGAGGCGGAAACGGTGAAAAACAATTTTTGGCGCAAAGGCAACATGGACTAAAAGAAGGATCTTTGCTAAACTACAAACTAGTAAACTATTAGAGGTGCTATCTACTATGCCATAGAAATTATACCTCACGATACCGGTCTTTCGGGTCTTCATTCCGCTGTCCCGCTCGTCCATCCAAGCTCCGAGGATCGATCTGGATCTTGGTCACCTCCGCGGCCTTCTTGAGTCGAAGACGATCCACCCGAGAGTTGTACACCGAGCTCCACCTCGAGCCGAGGCAACTAGGGCAACAAGATCGCTAGTCTTGATGTCCTAGGTTATGTAGAAGAGGTAGATGGAAGTGTTTGTCTATTAGGATCCTTTTTCTCTCAACACATGAGATCAAAGAATTTTTCAAGAGGAGGAAGATGAAGGAGAACTAGCAACCATGGAGCTCTTTCTCTTTTCTTCTCACAAGAGAGAGAATTAGAAAATAGAAATGAAATTGTTCACTAAAGAAAAGGGCACCATGGTTCAATAATGCATAAACACCATCATTACCAATCCTTTCATGATAAAATTGATGGCTACTAATGACTTGACCATTTTCATAATCCAAAAGAAAAAGAAATCCAAAGAAAACTTTAGACCGCTCATGAAGGTGAAAGTCAACTTTGGTCAAACGGTCAACAAAGTCAAGTGTGGTCAAATGGTCAAAGCAATTAGCCATAATATAATTATCACTAAAACGATTAGTAAAGAATGTCCCCGGCTCATAATGGTTTTGACCGAACCAATTGCCAAAACCCTAATGAGTCCGCCTCAAAATGGTTTTGTCCGAATCAACTGTCAAAACCCTAATGAGGCACCTCCTCCTTCTTCGCTCCTCAAAACTGTGCATACACACCCACATTCGCATTCCGTAGAATGCGAATGCACAGAAGACAAAACAAATCTATCCGTGCAATACTAGGATCCGGCTTAAACCAAAGCCCACTAGTATTGCCTGCCCGAACAGCATACGCACACAAGTGCACGTAAGTGATCACAGCCCTGCCGTAAAACATACGGCCTCTACACGTTTCGCCCAGTGCAGGGAAACTCTCTATGTGGGACTCTAAAGACTCGACACTACGCTGGCAGTGGGTTTAACCACAGACCGCAAGCGGCACTAGCTGTACGTAACGGTCCCCAGGTAGATGTCGATAAGAAGGCTGATGAGGTAAACCCATCTGAACTCCTACTGAGCCTGTATATGACAATCTCCGTATAGTCCGGTCCGTTCGTCTGAGAACATCGCATGGCGGGCCTAGGGGGGGTGGTAAACGTTAGTCCCCTAATAGCGGTACAAGTCGTGTCGGAGTGTAGCCCAGAACACCCTGAGATAACACTGGAAACCTACCAGTATATCTCGCTTGCCCTGGCCAGGGACTACTTGTGTAATGGCTGTCCTAGACACAGCGCGATATCAACCCCCAATACCGGGAGAGACGAATCCTGTCTAACCGTCACTGCCTCCAAGTGCTTCGGGACTGCACCCAACTACTTCCTGTTTGCACAACTCCTTTGAGCCGTGGTAGGGTAGTAATCAAAGTACAGTAGGAACACACTCGAGGCGAAGTGACAGTGTCAAGTCAGCGGACTAAGCTGTACTCATGTCACCTGGGAACTGATAACTGATGATAGGTATAATACCAACCAACAGTTCCTGATGAGTCCTGTCCAGTGTACTCGTAACCTAACGAGCACCCGCATACTATCTCCAGTACGACGTACTGATGGCTGTGGGACAGACCATCTCCCCTGCTGGGATGAGAAGCGCATACGCTAGTCTACTCCGGAGTATCGATGCCCTGTCTCGATAGTCCTACGACTAAGGACCTGTATAAGGATGTGCTTATAGATTACCCAGCCCCACATGTATGACTGTCATCACAACGCTGGTAATCAAGCAAAGATCCTAAGGGCTCTACTAATATGTATAAGCGATATGCTAAAAGAAACACATGCACATATTGAAGTAGAGACAAACCAAGTAGCATACTACCATTTTGAGCAAGATTGTCTATACAACTGTGAATATCCCAAGCTTCCATTAAGTAATATACAAACTAGTATGATACATTAATGGCCTCTGGGGCATATACACTAACAATCTCCCACTTGCACTAAGGCCATGTACTGGCGTATTGAAGACCTATCATCTCGATCAGCCGCTCGAACTGAGTCTGGGGGAGGGCCTTCGTGAGTGAATCTGCAGTGTTATTCTCCGAATCTACTCTCTTCACCTCGATCTCCCGGTGATCTACGATCTCCCTGATCAGGTGGTACCGCCTCAAAATGTTCCTGGACTTCTGATGGGACCTGGGTTCCTTCGATAAAGCTATAGCGCCGTTGTTGTCGCAATACAACGGTATTGGATCAACAATGGTAGGAACCACCTGAAGCTCCGTGAGGAACTTCTTCATCCAGACAGCTTCCTTTGCGGCATCGCAAGCAGCTATGTACTCCGCTTCCATAGTTGAGTCAGCAACGGTTTCCTGCTTGGAACTCTTCCAGCAAACCGCCCCTCCATTGAGGGTAATGACATAACCCGACATGGACTTGGAGTCATCCTTGTCATTATGGAAGCTGGAGTCAGCAAAGGCCTCGATCTGGAGGTCTTTTCCGCCATATACCAAGAACATCTCCTTAGTCCTTCTCAGGTACTTGAGAATGTTCATTACCGCTATCCAGTGTTTCTCCCCTGGGTCCGACTGATACCGGCTTACAACGCTCAATGCGTATGCTACATCTGGTCTGGTACATAACATCGCATACATTATAGAGCCTACCGCAGATGCGTAGGGTATAGATGACATGCGAGCCCTTTCCAAATTAGTCTTGGGAGATATCTCTTTGGAGAGGGTGATTCCGTGACAAGCCGGTAGATTACCGCACTTGGAATCTTCCATACTGAATCGTTTCTGTATGGTGTCGATGTACCTGGACTGTGAAAGTCCCAACATCCTCTTAGATCTATCACGATAGATCTGGATCCCCAGAATGTAGTTGGCATCGCCCAGGTCCTTCATGGAGAACCTCTGTGACAAGAATCCTTTGACTGACTGTAGCATAGGAATATCATTTCCTATTAGGAGAATGTCATCCACGTACAAGACGAGGAATACCACAGTTCTCCCTACAATCTTACTGTAAATGCATGATTCATCTGGGTTTTTGATAAAATTGAATTCCTTGACAGTATCATCAAAGAAGATGTTCCAACTCCGCGATACCTGCTTTAGTCCATAGATGGACTTTAGCAAGTTGCACACTTTACCGCTGCTCCCACTCTGAATGAATCCTTCCGGCTGATCCATATAGACGCACTCTTCTAAATTTTCATTTAGGAAAGCCGTCTTTACGTCCATCTGTCAGATTTCATAATCGTGGAAAGCAGCAATGGCAAGAAGGATCCGAATGGATTTGAGCATAGCCACTGGAGAAAAGGTCTCGTCATAGTCCAAACCAGGTCTTTGACGAAAACCCTTTGCAACAAGTCTAGCTTTATAGGTTTCAACCTGCCCATCTATACCAATCTTCTTTCTGAAGATCCATTTGCAGCCTACGGGTTTTACCCCTTCTGGAGCAAAGTCTAAAGTCCAAACTTTGTTGGTGTACATGGACTCCATCTCGGTCCGCATTGCATCCAGCCATTATACCGAGTCACCGCTCTGAATGGCTTGCTGGAAGCTAGTAGGCTCACCATAATCAATAGTGCAATCCTCTCTATCCCCGTCTATGAGAAAACCGTAGTATCTCTCGGGCGGATGAGACTGCCTACTACTCCTGCGGAGTGGCGTTGGAATGTCCGGTTCTCTTGAAACTTCTGGTTCTTCCAAGCTTTCAGTAATAGCTTGTGGTTCTGGAATTTCTTCCAGTTCTATTGCGCTCCCACTTATCTGATTTTCTAAAAATTCAGTTTCCAAGAAGTGGGCATGCTGAGAAACAAAAACCTTTTGTTCCTCTGCGGAATAGAAAAGATACCCCCTGGAGTTCTTTGGGTATCTCACAAACTTACACAGTACTGAGCGTGCCTCGAGCTTGTCCGCATGCTGCTTCTTTACAAAAGCTGGACATCCCCATGTCTTAAGATACTTAAGATAGGGTTTCTTCCCACTCCACATCTGATATGGGGTGGTAGGCACAGTCTTGGTTGGAGCCTTGTTCAAGAGATATGCAGCTGTTTCTAGTGCATAACCCCAGAAAGATCGCGGCAACTCAGCCTTACTCATCATGGAACGAACCATATCCAATAGGGTTCGATTCCGCCTTTCCGATACACCGTTGTGTTGTGGTGTGTATGGAGGAGTAAGCTGAGAGAGAATTCCATTCTCTTTTAAGTAGCCCAGAAACTCGGCACTCAAGTATTCACCACCTCGATCAGATCTTAGTGTCTTGATACTTTTGCCTATTTGTTTTTCAACTTCATTCTTGTATTCCTGAAATTTCTCAAAGGCCTCGGATTTATGCTTCATCAAGAAGATATGTCCATACCTAGAGAAATCATCTGTGAAAGTAATGAAGTATGAATAACCACTTCGCGCATGTGTAGACATTGGACCACACACGTCACTGTGTATGAGTCCCAAGAGCTCGCTTGCTCTTTTTCCGTGTCCAGTGAACGGAGTCTTTGTCATCTTTCCCATGAGACAAGATTCACAAGTGGCATAAGACTGATACTCGAACGGATTCAAGTATCCCTCTTTATGTAACTTTGTTAACCGTATCTCATTAATGTGACCCAGTCTACAATGCCATAAGAAAGCCTGATTTGTTTCCGGAGACTTTCTTTTAAGTGTGTTCTGAACACTGAAAACCTGAGCTTGATTTAATACGTATATTCCATTTTCTAATGTACCTGACCCAATCAGAACTTGATTTAGGTGGATGTGGACCACATCGCTTACAAAAGTAAAATCATATCCTTCCTTAGAAAGTAAGGATACATATATGATATTACAAGTCGCACCTGGTACATAAAAACAGTTACGTAGAATCAATATCTGCCCAGTTGTCAGTCCAAGATGATATTCCCCTACTGATTCAGCGTACATGCTCATTCCGTTAGCAACCCTGAGAGTCATATCACCTATCTTGATAACCCTACGGTTTCTCAAAGCCTGTAACGAATTACAGATGTGAGATCCTGATCCGGTATCCAATACCCAGGAGGTAGGGTTAACTGACATACAGTTCTCTATCACAAACACACCCGAAGCCGAAGCCACAACATGCTTCGAATCCTGGCTACTGGCTATGCTAGCCCTGCAATCTTTCTGCCAATGTTCATTCCCATAACAATAGGAACGTCCCTCTTTTACTACATCCAGTCCCGAAACTTCTGCCCTTCTCTTTCCTTCTACTTCCCTGGTTTCCTTCAGGGTTGAAGGTAGAGACTGTAGAACTAAGTCGGCATCTGACCCGTTCTTCAACGTAGTCTTCAGGTCCATGAGCTCAAAATAGCTGGTCTCTGTAAGGACGTTGTCCCCTACAGATGACCCGATAGCCAACCTCGCTGGAAGCAATTCGTTCGAGGTCTCATATCTTGCGATACGAGATTGCTCTCCATATAAATCTTTGTTATGGAGGAAGATAGAAACTAAGTCCATCTTCTCGCGCTGCCTCTGGTATGCACCATCAACTGAGGCTAACACGAGGCACTTGGTTTTCGCACAGTCTTTTTCCGATGTCTTACGGATATGAATATCCGTGACAGGGGAAACTAAACCTGAGACGGCAGGGGTTGGATTCGTTAATAGGTGTCCCAGCTTGTCATGGGCAATGGACATCTGGACAGACCTTTGCCAGTCACAACGGTCAGATTCAGTCATTTTATTATCTAGATGTAACCTAGGTGTGGTCACTGGGTCGCTGTAGTTAAGAGAGAGAGAAGAAAACACTCAGCATGATGCTCTTGCAAGTTTAGATTGGTTTTTAATTTATCTAAACAGGATGGCTCCCACTGTCTCTCGAATCCCTCCTCAAACCATAAAGGAAGAATTAGTCGGTATCAAACTCATCGTACAATACTTGCTTAACCGTTCAGCCAGGCCAGTGTCGGTACTTCGAGGGAGGTTTTCCAATGCTTTCGCGAAGTTCCTTAATTTAGTAACCTCTTTTCCCTGTGGGCGTAGCCCCGCTAACACCTTTCTAGTCACCTACTTGGTTTATAGCATTGATCGTTAAGTGAGAAAGTTCCCGAGGAGTAGCATATACTCACAGTAGGATCGGGATCCAAATATCATCGCATGACAAAACTGAAGGAATCCTACCAGAATCATCACACTCCGAATGGTATGCAGCGCTAGCAAGTTTCAGTTTCTTTAGAAACTCCCGATGTGGATTTTTGCCCCATGCTCTTATGACCTTGACGAAGGTCAACAAATCATAAGTCACATGTCAAGTTCTACCCGTCATTGTCCAGGTTAATTTGAACCCACCCGTACATACCCTTGACGAAGATCAACAAGGTAATATGACTGTCCCAAACCAACGCATCTATCTATGCTACATATGAACACCCAACAGCTACTAATCACTATGCCTTGACGAAGGTCAACAAACATAGCTTGAATACTATTGAATATTCATACGAAATGACGAAGGGCTATGAATGGTTTTGGCGAAACCGTGAACGTAGTGAACTTGATATAATCGATGGAACGATATAACTTTTAAAAAAGGAGTGGTTCAAGCTCCGTGTTTAAAAGTTGGTTTTTGAAAAGAACCGAGTGGTTTTGAAAGTGTTCCAACGAATTTTACTTGGTTTATTTTCTTGCATTAATTTTAATGCGTCCCATCATTTAATCCTACCATTGCAGAAAACAACGAAAATATGACGTACGCTTATGCCATCCGCATTCGCCACGGGGCCTCGTCATCACCCGTTAGGTTACTTAACTAACGACGGAGCGGGGGCTGGACTAGCGCGGATGCAAAACATAAGCAACGCCTAAATAGATATCATATATAGATATATACATTCGTCAGATGCAATGATAGCCATTCCAGATCACAGATGAACACTTTGGATATATTAGGAATTCGCGATTCGTTCGAGCCTGCGACGAAAAGCGGATTACACGATCGCGATGAATAGCCAATACCCTACCCTAGACCCATACGGGTGCGGCAAACTACCCGCCAAGTACCCGAAGCGAAGTAACCTCCCTCAACAACGTGAGTAGGCCACTCGGCAGTTCAAGATACCCGGTAGTTTGTGCACCCCACCTTGGGTCTATCCTAGGAGCAAAAACGGTAAAAAGAAATTATACAATGGCGGCTACAACCTCATCCCGGATGTGCGGCCAAATAAATAATATTACATCAATCTACAAATTTTACATGAATGAAAGAAAAAGAAACTCTCATCTCACATCCATCCGGCTATTCATCCGCGACAATCCAACGAGTTCATATACACAAACCATCAACATTACAGATCACAGATATGTATAACCCCCACTAATCGACGTATAGCGATTAGTAGACGTTGAATACATATATCACATCACAGATAATATCCATTAGCCAAAGTCTACGGAATATCGATCAAAATACGGATTTGTAACCACCCTAAAAATCAATTTGTTCTCTGAAAAGTCTGGGTAGAAACAAACTATATTAAAAATCCCAAAACCTCCAACTAAATACACTGCACCAACTCGGTCCACGGCCGAGTCAACTCGGCCGCGGATCCGCGGCAAGAAGCATGTTCTTGCCGCGGAACCGCGGCGCTTTGACCGGTTCAGTGGATCGTTTTTGGTGGGTGTCTTTAGAAAACCATGAGCCGATTTTTCATGTATGTCAAATAATTTTTTGAGCAGTATAAAAAATCGACAGAAAGTTGATTTTTCCCGGACGTGTTTTGTGATTTTTTTCCGATCGATATTCTAAACACTTTGCTAACTTGCTAGTTTATGTTTAGCTAGGCTCTGATACCACTGTAAGTCCACGTTGCTCACCCCGGTTCTTACGGGGAGGCGGAAACGGCGAAAAACAATTTTTGGCGCAAAGGCAACATGGACTAAAAGAAGGATCTTTGCTAAACTACAAACTAGCAAACTACTAGAGGTGCTATCTACTATGCCATAGAAATTATACCTCACGATACCGGTCCTTCGGGTCTTCATTCCACTGTCCCGCACGTCCATCCAAGCTCCGAGGATCGATCCGGATCTTGGTCACCTCCGCGGCCTTCTTGAGTCGAAGACGATCCACCCGAGAGTTGTACTGTCACGACCCGCAGGGTACGGAACGTGACTGGCACTTAAGTTTACGAAACGTCTCAAGACGTCCATAAAATAAGTAAGCCAAAGCCCAGAAACCAAAACCAAATAAGCAAAAGAGTGAAGAGAACCCAATCAATTGAAAACGAGTTTATCAAATAAGTCATATAAAAACCTTTTTAAAACAATACAAATTTTTCCGAAAATTTCGGCAGAGTCTCCTTTGTAAATACTGGCCCCCAAAATGGGTACAACAAGAATATATATGAATCCAACAAATAAGGCATCCCCAAGCGGGAGCTAGCTCTTCGCCACAAGGCGGTCACAAATCCCATGCAATATAAAACAACATCATGCAAAATAATCATAAAGAAGCATGAGAAAAACAGCATGTCGACTCAAGTGAGCTCGACCCCAAAATACAGCATAAAAAGTCCACAAATCTCACAGTCTCATCTCTAGGTCAATATACAACAATACTGGTAGATACAGTAGATGGAGTACTCTAGATACAAAGAATATACAAGGTGGTGCAAAAATAATAATATAACCCACCTAAGAGCAAAACCTCGAGTCCAGGCAAAAGAAGCAAGTGCGCCCGCCGCTACTGTACTGACGGAGCGGACCTGAAAAAGGTTGTGGCACAACTGGGGTGAGTTGCCAACTCGTGAGTAATAAATAACATCTACACAGGCTATCGTATGCATGCACACAAGTATTCTAGCATCTCTAATACAGGTATGGCAGGACATAATAGCAGGTATGTATGCAATATGAATATACTAGCAGGTATGAATGCAATGCGAATCAACTCATGATCTGAATGTGTAATTATAAGAATCATGTTTTTCCTTTAGGAATCTCTTTTGAAATACCAGCACAATACCAATAGAATCAACAAGAACCTGTGTCCAGCAACGACACCTCAAAACTATCACAAATCTCATATATCCATGTCATAGTATCTCTGGCCTCAGCCATCCGGCTGACCCAGCTCAATATCAAAATCTCATCATCTCGCGGCCACGGTCGGTATCCTCTGGATATCCGCCGTGCCAAACAGTCACCGGTAGGTAATCCGTCCCCTGCCAGGCTCAACGTCAACACCACATTCATCTTGCCCCGGGGTACCAGACCGGGCCCACCATGTACCCGTGACGGTTCCTCCACTCCTCGACACGGATCTCGAAAACCACAGCAAACTCATGGTGGACGACACTTTACATCACTAGAAAACCGCAATTACATATTTTAAAAACATAATAAGTTTAGAAATTTTGCGGCTTTCCCCCGAAATCCAGAAATATCATAAAATCTCAAGAAATCCTCATAAGTGCATATATCAATGGTGATGAATGCATATGGTATCAATAATTAAGCTACGATATATGATTAATAGACTAGGCATGAACAAATAATATGATGAGGTACATGCACATGAATAGCAATCCTACGATTTCATTTTAAGGAATTAAAGGCAATAGCACAGGTTTAAGCATCAATTAGTAAAAGGTTTCAAATTATAGGTTATCTAGTGTGGTGGCATGGCAATTACCAGGGCGTGTGTGTAAGCATGAATAGTGCTCGTGCTGCATATAAAAACCCTGGCAATGGTGCAGGTGTCCTATAAAATGGTTTCGTATATGTATGTCAATATAGGGCATGAATGTAGCAAATAATCATACAAGTATTACACCCCTAATTACTAACATTACTAAGAATCTTTTAAAGGTACTAAAACTATCGGGCGACTTGCGCCATCCAACGATAGTCCCCCGTAGATATTATATCTACTCACCGGAATCCCTAGCTAGTCACGTCCAATCACCGCTTTCCCCTTTCGTGCCGCGTCTGACGTCTCCGCGACCGAACCTGGAATTTACATCAATACAAATATAAGGTTACAAATCAAGAACGACGCAATTCCCTAACGAAAATACCATAGTTCACAAGCTAGGTACAACGTGCACAAAGTGCGCGGAACACACGCGAAAATCGCAAAAATCTACTAAAATCGTCGATTAGGTCGCCCGGAAAAACTGAAACCCGAACACTCAAAATCCGCACTCACACATCCTAAAAGTCATAGGATACGGTAAAAATGTCATCAAGACATCGCAATTAATTCATCACAATATTTTAGTAAAAACTAGTAAGCACTAATTTGCAATTTGGTGCAAATATCGAGAATTAGCGACAAAGTTAACACAATCCAACACAACAATCCAAACTAACTCACTAGATAGCCACTACACTAATTTTAAACCATTAACTATGCTTCAAAACATATTTTCCACAACCAACCCTTCTCTTGATTTTTGGTAATTAGCAAAACAAGGAAAATATCACACAAGATTAACTTGGATTAGCATAACATCAAGCCACTTAAGCAAAGTAACCTTATAGATTGGTTAAGTAAACAACTAAATAGCTAATTAGCTTTAATTAACTAAATAATGGTTTCTAAAAACCCTAGTTTAACCCTAACCATAAACCTTTAAAAACTAGATTAGAAACTAACACTAAATTTTAGCCCAATTAGCAAGTTAACCACTTAGATTAAGCTAACAAAATAACTAGATAACAAAATAGCTTAATTAACCTCTTAATGGTATTCTAAACCCTAAATTAATTTCAAACCACAAACTAAAAAAAAAACTAGTATGCAAATAGCACTAAAATTAACACAAACAATTTTCAAAGTTCAATTAGCACACTTTAAACTACAATTTAACCGAAGATTGAAATTATACCTCACAATCTATGGATCTAGCATGATCATTTGCCTCTAAAATTGCCTCCTTTCCACAAGATTTAAACCAATTTGGGCTTGAAAAGAGATAGAATAAGGTTTTGTGTTGAATTTGTGAAGAAAATTAGGGATTTCGGTGGATTTTTTTGATGAAATTGAAGCAAAAGGAGATGGGGGAAAATGGGGACCTGCACATTCTTGAGGCTTGGCCAGGGAAAAGGGTGGGGGGAAAGTGAGGAATTGGAGTTGGAAAAACCAAGGTCAAAGCTCTCACATGTCACTCAAAACCCATACCTAAATTACTATATTTTAATCCTATTCAAAACAATTCATTTCATCACATGAATAAAGTCAAAGTGAGGCAAGCAATTTTCTGGACCTTATCATGGTGGGGCCGGCCTAGGGCTGAGGGAAGAGAGAGAGGGGTTTTACAAAAGAAATTTTATGCAAAAAGACCCCCTACAAGTCCAAAATTGCAAGTTTAAGCCTAAATTCAATAAATTTCGTTTCCTACAATAAAAATTAGTTAAAACTCAAAATAAAATACTAAAAATTTATGTTACAACTAGATTTTAATTAACATAATTTTAAAGATTAAAATTAGCCCAAAAAAATTTGTATTTATCGCTAATTTAATGTATTTTCTTACCGGCTTAAAATAATATTAAAAAATTGAAAAATAGGGAAAAAATTTTAAATGACCAAAATTTAATAAGTATTTCATTAGCTACTAAAAACAAGCAATTACCTATCCATTTTAGGTATAACTAGTTCTAAACTGCAAAATAACAAAAAAGACGGTTTACGGAAAAATACCGAATTTTCACCGATTTTCAGGAAAACTCCAAAACGACTTTTCAAGGCGCTACAATCTTTCCCCCTTAAAGAAATTCGGTCCCCGAATTTAAAAATATAACTACGCGTACCTTCAAAGAGATGGGGATATTTCTTCCTCATCTCGCCCTCGGTCTCCCAGGTAACCTCCTCGCTGCTCGGGCTACGCTAAAGGACCTTGACGGTTGGTATAATCTTCGATCTCAACTTCTTCACCTGCCGATCCAGGATGGCCACCGGCTGCTCTGCAAAGGAAAGGTCGCGCTCCAGCTGGACTGTCGGGTGCTGAGTCGCATGCGAAGGGTCGTGAAGGTACTTGCGGAGCATCAAAACATGGAAGACGGGGTGAACATCGGGAAAGCTGGGTGGAAGGGCCAAACGATATGCAACTGCGCCGACACGCTCGAGGATCTCGAAGGGACCTACGAATCTAGGGCTAAGCTTCCCCTTTTGCCCAAAACGCATCACGCCCTTCATCGGAGAGACTTTCAGAAAAACATGGTCGCCAACTGCGAACTCTAATCTGCGACGGCGCCTGTCTGCATAGGATTTCTGTCTGCTCTGAGTTGCCCTCATCCGGTCTCGAATCAACTGTATCTTCGCTGTCGTCTCCTCAACAAGCTGCGGCCCCAAAAAGCTGCTCTCGCTGAGCTCTGTCCAACAGACGGGCGATCTGCATCTCCTCCCATACAATGCCTCGAAAGGTGCCATCTGAATAGTATCCTGGAAGCTGTTGTTGTAGGAGAACTCCACTAGAGATAAATGACGATCCCAGCTACCGCCGAAGTCTAAAACGCACGCTCTGAGCATGTCCTCGAGAGTCTGAATGGTCCGCTCTGACTGTCCGTCGGTCTGCGGATGAAACGCTGTGCTGAAGCTCAAACGAGTGCCCAAAGCCTCCTGAAGTCTCTGCCAAAGTCGGCTGGTGAACTGGGTGCCTCGATCTGACACGATACAAGTCGGTACGCCATGCAACCGCACGATCTTATCGATGTAAAGCTGGGCATACTGAGCGAAGCTGAAAGTCGTCTTCACTGGAAGGAAGTGAGCCGCTTTCGTCAATCGATCTACGATCACCCAGATGGAGTCATACCCTCGACTGGTCCTGGGTAGACCCACAATGAAATCCATCGAAATCTGCTCCTATTTCCACTCCGGAATGGGTAACGGCTGCAGCTCTCCTGCGGGCCTCTGGTGCTCGGCCTTGACTTGCTGACAAGTCAGGCATCTCGATACAAACTCCGCAATGTCCCTCTTCATCCCGTCCTACCAGTAGGTCTCTCTCATATCATGGTACATCTTGGTGGAACCGGGGTGGACACTATACACTGATCGATGTGCCTCCTCAAGAATGTCGCGCCGTAATCCATCAGTATCTGGTACGCACAGTCTAGATCCATAGCGTAAAATCCCCTGATCGTCAATCACGAACTCGGAAAATCTGCCCTGTCCCATCTGTGCCATGATCTCTGAGCAACGGTCGTCACTGCGCTGTGCCTCATATATACGGTCAAGCAACTGTGGGCATGCACGAACATGCGCGAGCTGTCCCCTTGTCTGAGTGAACTCGAACTCAACTCGGCTGTCGCATAACATCTGCCAATCTGCTGACGACTGCCTCTGCACTGCGCGCAAAAAGGATAGACTACCCCCGGGCCTCCTACTCAACGCATCTGCCACCACATTCGCCTTGCCTGGGTAATATAAGATCTCGCAGTCGTAGTCTTTTACCAACTCCATCCAACGACGCTGTCTGAGATTCAGGTCTCGCTGCTGAAATATGTACTTTAAGCTCTTGTGATCGGTGAATATCTGACACGACTCGCCGTATAGGTAATGTCGTCAAATCTTCAGTGCAAAGACCACTGCAGCCATCTCCAAATCGTGAGTGGGGTAGTTCTGTTCATGCTTCTTCAACTGCCGAGAAGCATAAGCGATCACCCGGCCATGCTGCATCAATATGCATCCTAACCCTACTCGCGAAGCATCACAGTAGACCACAAATCCGCCTGATCCCGAAGGCAAAGATAATACCGGCGCCGTAGTCAAACATGTCCGCAGCTGCTGAAAACTGCGCTCGCACTCCTCTGTCCAAACGAAAGGAACTCCCTTCCGGGTCAAACCGGTCAAAGGTGCAGCTATACGGGAGAAGTCCTGAACAAAATGCCTGTAGTAGCCCGCCAGGCCTAGAAAACTACGGATCTCAGTAACCGATGTAGGCCGGGGCCACTGCTGAACAGCCTCAATCTTCTTCGGGTCCACACATATGCCGTCTCTCGTAACCACGTGACCCAAGAATCCGACGCTGTCCAGCCAGAATGCACACTTGGAGAACTTTGCGAACGGCTGGTGCTCCCTTAGAGTCTGTAACGTAATCCGCAAGTGCTGCTCGTGCTCCTCTCTGCTCCGGGAGTACACCAAGATATCGTCGATAAACACGATGATGAACAAGTCAAGATACGACCTAAATGTACGGTTCATCAAATCCATGAATGCTGCTGGGGCGTTGGTGAGTCCGAACGACATCACCAAAAACTCATAGTGGCCGTAGCGCGTGCGGAAAGCTGTCCTCGGTATATCCTCCTGTCGAACTCGCAGCTGATGGTATCCTGATCGCAAGTCGATCCTCGAAAAATACCCCGCACCCTGAAGCTGGTCGAACAAATCATCAATGCGTGGCAACGGATACCTGTTCCGAACGGTAACTTTGTTCAGCTGGCGGTAGTCGATGCATAAGCGCAAACTTCCATCCTTCTTCTTGACAAACAGGACCGGAGCACCCCACGGAGAAACACTAGGTCGAATAAGCCCCTTATCTAACAATTCCTGCAACTGATCCTTCAGCTCTCGAAGCTCTGCCGGGGCCATCCGATAAGGCGGTATAGAAATAGGCCCCGAGCCGGGAATCAAATCGATGCAGAACTCAACGTCGCGCTCAGGTGGTAGCCCAGGTAGCTCATCAGGGAAAACATCAGGGAACTCACAAACAACCGGGACCCGGTCGAACGGAACCTCTGCAGCTCGAGTATCACAAATATACGCTAAGAATCCCTGACATCCCTTCCGCAAGAGCTGACCAGCGCGAAGAGACGAAATCAAGCTGGGAAGGGTGACGCTGCGGTCTCCCTGAATAACAAGGACTGGCTCTCCCGGAAAGCTAAATATGACTGCCTTCTCAAGGCAGTCCACCGAAGCATAACAAGTGGCTAGCCAATCCATGCCCAGAAGCACATCAAAGTCCAACATATCGAGGAGAATCAAATCAACTGATGAATCCCTCTCCCCGATACGAACGGAACACAAACGAAATACAAAACGAGCGACAAACGACTCGCCTACCGGAGTAACAACAACAAGCGGGTGATCTAACGACGACGACTCACGGCCCAACATCGGTGCAAAGTGTGTAGAGACGTACGAATGTGTGGAACCTGGGTCAAATAATACCCGTGCGTCGAAAGAGCAAACTGGCAAGGTACCTGTCACAACGGCATTGGATGCCTGCGCATCCTGCGGTGTCAAAGCAAATACTCGGGCCTGTCCTCCACCGATAGCGGGCTGACCTCGACCTCGGCCTCTGCCTCCTCGTCCTCTCTGAACAGGACCGCCGCGTCCACGGCCTCTGGGTGCACCTAACTGGCGTGGAGTATCGCCTGTGGTAGGAAGTAGGGCTCTCTGAGGAGGGGGTGGTGATGGTGGTAGGGTCACATGCGGAACTATCGCTGCTCCCTGTCGTCTCGTCGGACAGTCTCTGACAAGATGGTGCGGACTCCCGCACCCAAAACACCCTGGCGACGGCTGCTGTCCCTGTGGATAAGAACCGTATAACTGTCCCCGTCCAAATCCTCTGCCAGGCCTATCTCTCGGAAAGAATCCGGCGCGCTGCCTCTGAGACGGTACATCGGTGCGAATCCTCTTCGGCCTAGAAACGGCCGAAGTCTGTGATATGCGTGCCTCCATTCGTAATGCCGTATCCATAGCAGCTGAATAAGTGTCGTAGTGCTGGGCGCCAATAGCAAGATATAGCTGGGCATCAAGTCCCTGTACGAACCTCTTCACCATCTTCTCTTCGGTATCCACCAAATACTGAGCATATCGGGATAACTGTGTAAACTGGATGTCATACTCAGACACCGTCATCCCAGGTGTCTTGACTAAGGCCTCAAAGCTACGAGCTCTGGCGTCACGAACGATCTCTGGGAGGAAACGAGCTAGAAAGACCGCTGTAAACTCGGCCCAAGTCATAGGCGGTAGACCTGCAGCTCGACCTCTCAAGACTGACTCCCACCATGTCTGCGCAAGACCCTCTAGTCGGAAACTCGCAAGCTCTACCCATCGATCATCCGAACATCTCAGCGAACGGCAGATCCTGGCTAAACTGTCAAGGAACGTCTGTGGGTCCTCCGCTGCCTCGGTGCCGGTGAATACTGGAGGTCTCAGCCTCATGAAATCCTGTAGTGAAACCGGAATGGCCACGGTGGTAGTAGTAGGAGCAGGTATCATGGTCGTCTGTGATGTAGTAGGTACGTCGTCCGGTCTCGGTGTACGACTGGCTGCAACTAGGGATCCTACCATCTGACGTAGCTCCTGCATACTCCCCATCATCTGTCGCAACTCCTCCATACCAGTCTCAAGCCTATCCATACGGCCTGGGGAAGGTGGATCGGTCTGTCCCTGCGGCGTAGGCATACCACCCTGCTCAGTCCTAGTCTCGGACGAGCCAGCTCGAATCTCGTCTCGGACGGCAGCCCTCTGTGCCCTCGTAGCCTTCGGCGGCATAGTGGCTGTTACAGGAAAACGGGTAGTAAGAACAGTGCAATAGGATCATAGGATACACGGAATTGAAGAAGGAATTTTCAAGCAAGTATATCCTAAAGTCACTTAGGCGGAGTACCGTATCGCAAGTATGCCGCGGACATACGCACGCTACGTTACCCTGCTTAAGTCACTTACTCCATCTACCAAGGGTCATCCTACACTCAAAAAGGTAAAACCTATCGCTCTGATACCAACTTTGTCATGACCCGCAGGGTACGGAACGTGACTGGCACTTAAGTTTACGAAACGTCTCAAGACGTCCGTAAAATAAGTAAGCCAAAGCCCAGAAACCAAAACCAAATAAGCAAAAGAGTGAAGAGAACCCAATCAATTGAAAACGAGTTTATCAAATAAGTCATATAAAAACCTTTTTAAAACAATACAAATTTTTCCGAAAATTTCGGCAGAGTCTCCTTTGTAAATACTGGCCCCCAAAATGGGTACAACAAGAATATATATGAATCCAACAAATAAGGCATCCCCAAGCGGGAGCTAGCTCTTCGCCACAAGGCGGTCACAAATCCCACGCAATATAAAACAACATCATGCAAAATAATCATAAAGAAGCATGAGAAAAACAGCATGTCGACTCAAGTGAGCTCGACCCCAAAATACAGCATAAAAAGTCCACAAATCTCACAGTCTCATCTCTAGGTCAATATACAACAATACTGGTAGATACAGTAGATGGAGTACTCTAGATACAAAGAATATACAAGGTGGTGTAAAAATAATAATATAACCCACCTAAGAGCAAAACCTCGAGTCCAGGCAAAAGAAGCAAGTGCGCCCGCCGCTACTGTACTGACGGAGCGGACCTGAAAAAGGCTGTGGCACAACGGGGGTGAGTTGCCAACTCGTGAGTAATAAATAACATCTACACAGGCTATCGTATGCATGCACACAAGTATTCTAGCATCTCTAATACAGGTATGGCAGGACATAATAGCAGGTATGTATGCAATATGAATATACTAGCAGGTATGAATGCAATGCGAATCAACTCATGATCTGAATGTGTAATTATAAGAATCATGTTTTTCCTTTAGGAATCTCTTTTGAAATACCAGCACAATACCAATAGAATCAACAAGAACCTGTGTCCAGCAACGACACCTCAAAACTATCACAAATCTCATATATCCATGTCATAGTATCTCTGGCCTCAGCCATCCGCCTGACCCAGCTCAATATCAAAATCTCATCATCTCGCGGCCACGGTCGGTATCCTCTGGATATCCGCCGTGCCAAACAGTCACCGGTAGGTAATCCGTCCCCTGCCAGGCTCAACGTCAACACCACATTCATCTTACCCCGGGGTACCAGACCGGGCCCACCATGTACCCGTGACGATTCCTCCACTCCTCGACACGGATCTCGAAAACCACAGCAAACTCATGGTGGACGACACTTTACATCACTAGAAAACCACAATTACATATTTTAAAAACATAATAAGTTTAGAAATTTTGCGGCTTTCCCCCGAAATCCAGAAATATCATAAAATCTCAAGAAATCCTCATAAGTGCATATATCAATGGTGATGAATGCATATGGTATCAATAATTAAGCTACGATATATGATTAATAGACTAGGCATGAACAAATAATATGATGAGGTACATGCACATGAATAGCAATCCTACGATTTCATTTTAAGGAATTAAAGGCAATAGCACAGGTTTAAGCATCAATTAGTAAAAGGTTTCAAATTATAGGTTATCTAGTGTGGTGGCATGGCAATTACCAGGACGTGTGTGTAAGCATGAATAGTGCTCGTGCTGCATATAAAAACCCTGGCAATGGTGCAGGTGTCCTATAAAATGGTTTCGTATATGTATGTCAATATAGGGCATGAATGTAGCAAATAATCATACAAGTATTACACCCCTAATTACTAACATTACTAAGAATCTTTTAAAGGTACTAAAACTATCGGGCGACTTGCGCCATCCAACGATAGTCCCCCGTAGATATTATATCTACTCACCGGAATCCCTAGCTAGTCACGTCCAATCACCGCTTTCCCCTTTCGTGCCGCGTCTGACGTCTCCGCGACCGAACCTGGAATTTACATCAATACAAACATAAGATTACAAATCAAGAACGATGCAATTCCCTAACGAAAATACCATAGTTCACAAGCTAGGTACAACATGCACAAAGTGCGCGGAACACACGCGAAAATCGCAAAAATCTACTAAAATCGTCGATTAGGTCGCCCGGAAAAACTGAAACCCGAACACTCAAAATCCGCACTCACACATCCTAAAAGTCATAGGATACGGTAAAAATGTCATAAAGACATCACAATTAATTCATCACAATATTTTAGTAAAAACTAGTAAGCACTAATTTGCAATTTGGTGCAAATATTGACAATTAGCGACAAAGTTAACACAATCCAACACAACAATCCAAACTAACTCACTAGATAGCCACTACACTAATTTTAAACCATTAACTATGCTTCAAAACATATTTTCCACAACCAACCCTTCTCTTGATTTTTGGTAATTAGCAAAACAAGGAAAATATCACACAAGATTAACTTGGATTAGCATAACATCAAGCCACTTAAGCAAAGTAACCTTATAGATTGGTTAAGTAAACAACTAGATAGCTAATTAGCTTTAATTAACTAAATAATGGTTTCTAAAAACCCTAGTTTAACCCTAACCATAAACCTTTAAAAACTAGATTAGAAACTAACACTAAATTTTAGCCCAATTAGCAAGTTAACCACTTAGATTAAGCTAACAAAATAATTAGATAACAAAATAGCTTAATTAACCTCTTAATGGTATTCTAAACCCTAAATTAATTTCAAACCACAAACTAAAAAAAAAACTAGTATGCAAATAGCACTAAAATTAACACTAAAACAATTTTCAAAGTTCAATTAGCACACTTTAAACTACAATTTAACCAAAGATTGAAATTATACCTCACAATCTATGGATCTAGCATGATCATTTGCCTCTAAAATTGCCTCCTTTCCACAAGATTTAAACCAATTTGGGCTTGAAAAGAGATAGAATAAGGTTTTGTGTTGAATTTTTGAAGAAAATTAGGGATTTCGGTGGATTTTTTTTGATGAAATTGAAGCAAAAGGAGATGGGGGAAAATGGGGACCTGCACATTCTTGAGGCTCGGCCAGGGAAAAGGGTGGGGGGAAAGTGAGGAATTGGAGTTGGAAAAACCAAGGTCAAAGCTCTCACATGTCACTCAAAACCCATACCTAAATTACTATATTTTAATCCTATTCAAAACAATTCATTTCATCACATGAATAAAGTCAAAGTGAGGCAAGCAATTTTCTGGACCTGATCATGGTGGGGCCGGCCTAGGGCTGAGGGAAGAGAGAGAGGGGTTTTACAAAAGAAATTTTATGCAAAAAGACCCCCTACAAGTCCAAAATTGCAAGTTTAAGCCTAAATTCAATAAATTTCGTTTCCTACAATAAAAATTAGTTAAAACTCAAAATAAAATACTAAAAATTTATGTTACAACTAGATTTTAATTAACATAATTTTAAAGATTAAAATTAGCCCAAAAAAATTTGTATTTATCGCTAATTTAATGTATTTTCTTACCGGCTTAAAATAATATTAAAAAATTGAAAAATAGGGAAAAAATTTTAAATGATCAAAATTTAATAAGTAACTCATTAGCTACTAAAAACAAGCAATTACCTATCCATTTTAGGTATAACTAGTTCTAAACTGCAAAATAACAAAAAAGACGGTTTACGGAAAAATACCGAATTTTCACCGATTTTCAGGAAAACTCCAAAACGACTTTTCAAGGCGCTACATGTACACCGAGCTCCACCTCGAGCCGAGGCAACTAGGGCAACAAGATCGCTAGTCTTGATGTCCTAGGTTATGTAGAAGAGGTAGATGGAAGTGTTTGTCTATTTGGATCCTTTTTCTCTCAACACATGAGATCAAAGGATTTTTCAAGAGGAGGAAGATGAAGGAGAACTAGCAACCATGGAGCTCTTTTTCTTTTCTTCTCACAAGAGAGAGAATTAGAAAATAGAAATGAAATTGTTCACTAAAGAAAAAGGGCACCATGGTTCAATAATGCATAAACACCATCATTACCAATCCTTTCATGATAAAGTTGATGGCTACTAATGACTTGACCATTTTCATAATCCAAAAGAAAAAGAAATCCAAAGAAAACTCTAGACCTCTCATGAAGGTCAAAGTCAACTTTGGTCAAACGGTCAACAAAGTCAAGTGTGGTCAAATGGTCAAAGAAATTAGCCATAACATAATTATCACTAAAAAGATTAGTAAAGAATGTCCCCGGCTCATAATGGTTTTGACCGAACCAACTGCCAAAACCCTAATGAGTCCGCCTCAAAATGGTTTTGACCGAATCAACTGTCAAAACCCTAATGAGGCACATCCTCCTTATTCGCTTCTCAAAACTGTGCATACACACCCGCATCCGCATTCCGTAGAATGCGAATGCACAGAAGACAAAACAAATCCATCCGTGCAATACTAGGATCCGGCTTAAACCAAAGCCCACTAGTATTGCCTGCCCGAACAGCATACGCACATAAGTGCACGTAAGTGATCACAGCCCTGCCGTAAAACCATACGGCCTCTACACGTTTCCCTCAGTGCAGGGAAACTCTCTATGTGGGACTCTAAAGACTCGACACTACGCTGGCAGTGGGTTTAACCACAGACCGTAAGTGGCACTAGCTGTACGTAACGGTCCCCAGGTAGATGTCGATAAGAAGGCCGATGAGGTAAATCCATCCGAACTCCTACTGAGCCTGTATGTGACAATCTCCGTACTGTTCGGTCTGTTCTTCTGAGAACATCGCATGGCGGGCCTAGGGGGGTGGTAAACGTTAGTCCCCTAATAGCGGTACAAGTCGTGTCGGAGTGTAGCCCAGAACACCCTGAGATAACACTGGAAACCTACCAGTATATCTCGCTTGCCCTGGCTAGGGACTACTTGTGTAATGGCTCTCCTAGACACAGCGCGATATCAACCCCCAATACCGGGAGAGACGAATCATGTCTAACCGTCACTGCCTTCAAGTGCTTCGGGACTGCACCCAACTACTACCTGTTTGCACGACTCCTTTGAGCCGTGGTAGGGTAGTAATCAAAGTACAGTGGGAACACACTCGAGGCGAAGTGACAGTGTCAAGTCAGCGGACTAAGCTGTACTCATGTCACCTGGGAACTGATAACTGACGATAGGTATAATACCAACCAACAATTCCCGACGAGTCCTGTCCAGTGTACTCGTAACCTAACGAGCACCCGCATACTATCTCCAGTACGACGTACTGATGGCTGTGGGACAGACCATCTCCCCTGCTAGGATGAGAAGCGCATACGCTAGTCTACTCCGGAGTATCGATGCCCTGTCTCGATGTAAGTGCACGGCGGCGCCCCGGCCGTCAATCCGACGCCGGAATGCGGAAACGGTGATAAACTTAAATTTTGCGGACTTTGCAAACCGGCACCACCGCGCACTAAACTCCGGATCGAACCATTAACTAGTCTACGCTACTAAAAAGAAAGGGAAGAGATGTATACCGACGATCCAAGTCCTCCGGTCTTCATCTCCACTCCGATCTCCTCGCGGGATCTCCGTCCACATCGTCGCCTCCTCGCCGGAAAAGGGCACCACATCGCCTTCGTCTTTTACGGGCTCCCGCCTCAATACCGAGGCAACTCGAGCATGAAGCCGGCAACTCGACATGCTCAAGATATGCTGTAGAATGTAGTGTAGAAGATGCTTGTCTCTTTGGGGTTATGTTGTTGCCAATGAGGATGATGGAGGAAACAAGGATTAGAAAAATGGTGCTTGCATTTTTCTAGCATGAAAACTAGATCAAGAAAGAAAACTCTCATGAAATGAAGCTCTCTCTTCTTCTTCTCACAACCATGAAAGACTTATTCATCAAGTGAGAATAAAGGGTGGAGGAATAACCATATCAAGCTAGAAGGGAGGTGAGTGTAGGAGAAGTCAAGAGGTGACCACAAACAAACATGAACCATGCTTGTTCTACTATTCAACCCATACCCTTTCAATCACAATAAAAAGCAAGTCAATGGTGCAAGATATGAAAGCCATCATAATCAATACAATTGCAAGAAACCCCCCCACAAAGTGTTATTTGCAAAACTGCAAATAACCCCCTCCATCGAAAAAGTCCGGCCGGGAAAGAACAAAGGAAAACCGGCCGGAACGGAATGCAAACTGGCAACTCCAGAAAACTGGTCCCGTAATAAATTACAGGAAAACCCCAATACTGTGCATACACACCCGCATCTGTATTCCGTCCGGATACAAATGCAATGAGACAAAATCTACACTGTACTAAACTAAGACCAGCTTAAGCCAAAGCCGGCTAGTTAAATCCGTTCGATCCTGATCCGTGCAATACCGCACGTATCAGATCAAACCCTGCCATATAACTATACGGCCACTAGTACAAAACTGTCCGATCCTGATCCGTGCAATACCGCACGTATCTGATCGGACCTTGCCATATCTCCATACGGCCTCTACAGCGTTTCGCCCGAAAGCTGAGTAACTGAAAGTGTGGTGGACTCTAAAGACTCGTCAATACTATGGCTGTGGATTTAACCACTAGCCCGTCAGAGGTATAAGCCAATACGTAACGGGCCACCAGCTATTGACCAAAAGGGACGTCGATGAGCGAACTCATCCTGACACCCTACTGAGCCTGTCAGTGACAATATCCGTGCAGTCCGGTCCGTTCGTCTATGAGTATCGCATGGCGGGCCTAGGGGGTTGGTAAAAGTCAGACCCCCAAAAGCGGTACAAGTCGTGTCGGAGTGTAGCCCAGAACACCCTGAGATACTACTGGAATACCTACCAGTAAATCTCCTTGCCTTGGCCAAGGACTTTGTGTAATGGCTCTCCTAGACACAGCACGACCTCACCCCCAATACCGGGAGAGACGAACCCCTGAAGATACGCTCACTGCCTCCATGTGGCTCGGGACTGTACCCAACTAAAACCTGTTTGCACGACTCCTTTGAGCCGTGGTAGGATAGTAATCAAAGTACAGTGGGAACTCACACGAGACAAATGACGATCCCCAGGTCGATGAACTAACCTGCACACATGTCACCAGGGAACTGCCATCTGACGTCTGGTATATGACCAACTAGCATGTTCCCGGCGAGTCCTGTCCGGTGTACTCATAACCCAATGAGCACCTGTATACATCTTAGGTGATCCAACTGACACCAGTGGCTTGTGAGACCGGCCACCGCCCCTCGTCGGGGTCTCGACTGTATACACTAGTCTACTAATGGAGTATCGATGCCCAGTCTCGAAACTCCCACGACCAGGGACCTTTTAAGGATAAGCTTGTAGACCCCCAGCTCCCACTTATATGATCGCCCTCATACTGCTGGTGGTCAAGCAAGAATCCTAGGGGCTCTATCAACGTGTAATAGCGACGTGTCATGTCACTTAAAACAGTACACGATGATAAAGGCAAACCAGATAGCATACTATCATCTCGAGTAAGACTGTCCTACCGGGATAGGTCCTCCCTCAATCATTACAATCACGTACCTGTGACCTAATAATTGACTCTGAGGGCACTATCTCCAACAATCTCCCACTTGCACTCAAGGCTAATTATTGCGATGTCGCATACTCACAGCCCGTGTGATACCGAACATCCAACTCCTCTACTAGTCAGTCTCACAAAGCTCGTTTGCGGAACTATTGCGTTCGAGGAATAGCCTCAGTGAGTGGATCCGCTTAGTTGTTTCTTTCTATGTCTCTCTATATCTCAAGTTCGCGGAGAAAGCCATCTCCCGAAAAGAGTAATACCTGTCTCAGAATATGTCTGGATGTCTGATGGGACCTAGCTCATAAATGAACTCCAAATCCAAACTTCTTAGACTGTATCGTCAACTGAACTTAATCAGTATCCTGCCCCATACCACCCTCAGTATTTCCTTGGACCACCTGTCCAAAATGCTGCCCCTCGTTAGAAGGAAAACTATAACTCTGACAACCTCCTTGTCGTCCATGTCACCTTGGAAGCCTGGAATGATAACTGTCTCCTGAATGAGGCTGTCGTTATCATATCCCTAGAACATCCACTTATGTTCTAAAACTGCTTCCGATTGTTTCTCCAGGATTGGATTAATGTCAACTTATTGCATCTAGTGCAAGAACAACATCTGGTGTGGTACTTGACATCTCATGATTGACTCAATTGCCTAAGCAAGTGATCTGCCAATCATGCACGTCCCTCTCCCCTTTAGTCTGTAAGACACCTTTAGAGAGGGTGACTCCATTACCTGCAGGTACACTACCGTGCCAGGAGTCGTCCATCCTAAATACTCTTAGAATGCTGTCAAGTACCCTGATTGGGAAACCACCCAAATCTAGATCTAAAACCATAGATCCAGTAACCAGTATGTCAGATATAAAATCCATTTCCTTTGTGGAGAAACAACTGTGTGACGACCAAAGTATATCCGATCGTAGTGTAGGAGTTTCTTTTCCTACTCTGTGTATATCATCCAAATACCAGGATATCACACCCTACTACCTTCTCAACAGATCCATCCCCTATTCTGATGAAGTCAAACCTATGACTGTCACGTCAGAAATAGATGATCTATGTCCGCTACATCTGCTTTAGTCTATAAATAGACATAAGCTGCCTGTCCACCAATGCTTCCGCTGCTCCCACTGACTACGACAACCCTCTGGCAGAGTCCTATAGACGTACACTTCTAAAACTAGTTTAGAACGACGCTATACTCATCCTCCCGCCGGGTCTCGTAACCTGGAACAACAGCAATGGCAATTGTGGGTAAACAAGAACTTCCCTGTCACCGTCCTTGAGGCTACCGTAGTACCTCTCGAGTGCCTGAAGTTACCCACCGTATCTGCGGAGTGGCCAATGGAATGTCAAACCGGATTGAATCTTTAGGTTCCTTATCAAATCTTCAGTAATCGTTTGTGGTTCTGGAATCACTTCCAGTTCTACCATACTCCCACTACTGTTTTCTGAAAAAATCCATTTTTAATAAAACTGTGGCGAGTCTAGAACAATATCTCTATTGTTCATCCAGATGGTAGAAAGTCAACCCGCGTCATAGCCTGGGTCAACCCACAAACAGCCATTACAGAAACGTGCCTTGAGTTGTCCAGTGTCTGGTTTTAAGCATAAGCCGGACAACTCCCCGTACCTTAACATCGTTAAGATATGAACTGTTCTATATCCCATATAGGACCAGAGGCACTGATTTAATTGAACCAGATTCAAATCATGCAGCTGTCCCCAGTGCATGTTCCCTAAATGGAAGAAGGTCGATCAGCGTTACTCAACTTAGGAATGCTTCCAATTATGAGTAACCTGAAAGAGAAGCAATTTCTCTTAATCATCACTATCAACTGAATACCATATACAAGTATCTACATCTTCGATCTCTTTGAAGAATCCCGATACTTGCTACACCTGGTTCTCTTCTCTATTCAAATACCTATAACTTCTCAAAATTCGGACCCTGTGTTTCCACGAAACACCTGTCTAAAACTAGAGAAGTCATAAGTAAACCGAATATAGTACGAGGACCTACCCCTCTGTCCTGATGGACCCTGGACAACATACAATACTCTGTATAAGTCCCTTGAGTCTGATAACTCATTCACTGTGTGTCGTAGGTTGAAAACTGTACTTATGGCCAAGAAGAATTACACCGCTGCTTAATGCTCCTTACCTAACCATCCACTGATATAGGTAAATGTCGTAGACATAATTTCAGAAAGGTATATCTCACTCTATGAAAATAGACGTACAGATATATCAATTTGAAATTGGTGCATAACAGAGGATATTCAAAACCAAATATTTGCCGACCGGCAAACAGCCCAGGTGATTTCCTCAAATATCACCGATTACAACGAATCCCGATATAATGAGGATGATCACCCAATTCCCAATAACTTACTCCCACTCATCATCTGTAAAACCATACAGATGTGAGAATCAAACCTGGTAAATACATACCCTGGAGCAAGTGTCTAATCAAGAAATCAGTTTTCTTTTAACAGTACACAGTTGAACTGAAACATTGAAATGTTTCGATAGGGTATCCTGGTATTCCTAGTAATGCCTCTTCCATTATCCAGATTCACAACTGTAACCGTGTAATTCTTTGCCACATCTCCAAATCCCTTCATATGTCTTTAGTCATTACCTTCTGCACACCCCCTTTAGGCCAAATGGTTTTCTTCCTTCCCTACCGTTCGGCACCAGCCTATGGTTTGGAAGAAGACTATCCAATAAGCATAATGGGTGTACTGTCCCAATCCTAGGAACACTCGCAATGAGAGAGGGTGAAGATAAAAGACAACCGAATAAACCTTATTCCTATTTCTCCTGGACCAGAATCCATCCCCGAACTGGAACAAGTTCCTTTCGAGTTCGTATATAACCATACGATGGAATATCCAATAAACTGTGGATCTTCGTAGTGATACGGAGTGTCCTGGAGAAATACAAAGGTGATTTTAGGATTGGCGAAGAAATACCTGGTTTGGTCGTGAATATCTGTTGCAATTTACTTTGCCCTCTCACTAATCCCTTGCTTTGTCTTAACTTAATACCTTCTGCACACCATTGTTATGCTAATTGGTTTTCTTCATTCCCTACCGGTCGGCACCAGCCTAAGGTTTGGAAGAAGACAATCCAATTTGCGTAATAGGTGTACTACCCCTAAACCAAGGAGTACTCGTAACCTGAGAGAGGGTAAAAAGAAAAGACAACTGAATAATCCTATCCGTTTTCTCCAGAACCGGAAACCATCCTCGAATAAATTCTTTCGAGTTCGTATCTAACCATACGATGGTTTTGTCCAATTGAAGTAGACGTTCGTAGTAATACGGGGTGTCCTGGAGAAAAGGGTAAAAGTAGGAGTGGCAATGAGATTTGCAACTCTGACAATCCAAAAGCCAGTGTTTAAGAAGGTTCGGTCAACTTGGTCACTGAGTCAAAGTCTTAGGGTCGGGTCAATGGTCGCTGCCAAAGAGAGAGAGAAAAGAAACACTCAGCGTGCACTCTAACCTAGATCAGAATGGTTACCAATTTATCTAATCTGGAAACCTCCCACTGTACCTCAAATTCTCCTCCAAACCTGAAAGAAGAATTAGTCGGGGTCACCCGAGGAGTAAACTAACTCATCAGTGGGAATCGGGATCCAACTATCATCGCATGATAACGTGACGGAATCCGCTCATATCATCACACTCCAGAAGGTATGCGCATATCTGGCAAGTTTCAGTACTTTTGAAACTCCCGATGTGATTTCTGCCCCATGCTCTTATGACCTTGACTTTGGCCAACATATCATAAGTCACATGTCAAGTTCTGCCCGTCATTCTCCAGGTTAATTTGAATCCACCCGTACATACCCTTGACTTTGGCCAAAATGGCAGCACGACTGTCCCAAACCAACGCATCTATCTATGCTGCATATGAATAACCAACAGCTACCAAACACTGTGCCTTGACTTTGGCCAACATACACAGCTTGAATACTATTGACTACCCATATGAAACGACGGAGGGCTACGAATGGTTTCTGGCGAAAACCTTTAACGTAATGAACTTGATATCGTCGAAGGAACGGATAGCTTTTAAAAATATAGTGACGAAAACCGTTGCTAAAGAGGTCACTCCCGGTGAAGGGATCTCGGCTCTTTCCCCGTAGAATGAGGTGCAGGATATTCCAAATGAATACCACGATGCAAAGCAAAAGTAATCGGCTATAGTGAAGTTAATGCCCTGACGCAAACTTCTGTCCAAGGGGTCACTCCCGGTGAAGGGATCTCGGCCCTTGCCTCGTCGACTGAGGAGCAGGATATTCTAAATGAATACCACGATGCAAAACAAAAGTAAACGTCCTTGCAATAACAGCTTTTGAAAAAGTGTTCCAACAACATCAGATTAGGTTTGTTTTTAACTTGCATTGATCCGAATCAATGCAGTCCCATCAATTGATCACACCAAAAAGAACGAAAATATACTGATGTACGTATATGCCATCCGCATTCGCCACTGGGTCCCGTCATTACCCGTTAGGTTAGCTTACTAACGACAGAGCGGGGACTGGACTAGCGCGGATGCAAAACATATACAACATCTACTAATATATATACCAATATATTATATTCGCTCAAGGCGTGAATAAAATGCAACATCACAGAAATGTACAGCATCACAGAACAATACAGATATCTGGGATCCCCGGGTTTCACAGAGCCACTACTGAAACCCGACGTTCCCCTGGTCGTGTGGATAGCCTGTGCAATGAAATCCTATACCCCCTACGAGTGCGGCGAATAGCCAGCCAATCCTGGAGTGAAGCCCCCTCCGTCCCAATGCCATGAGATGCGGGCTTGTTGCCTTCCAGAACCCGGCTATCCGTGCACCCCTCCGCGGGGTAACCCTAGTACAGAAAGTAAAATATACATACAACGGGTACATCGACCGCAACCAGGTCGTGCCCCAAAAGAATAATACAATCAGGCAGTGACGGCAGTCCACATGTCGGACGCTCGCCCCGCAATATCAAATGTACATAATACGACAACACAGTACTAGCATTGCATCCAGGCTATCTCCCACGACCAATCCGCAACATCACAGCAGATACATAGAACATCAACGTGAAAGTCACGTTCGCAAATCCGTCTAACCGGGCTATAGCAGTTAGACTGGATTTACCGATCGAGTGACATTCACGGTCGCAGATATAATGTAAATACTGTGAAAAATGTGTTTAAAAAAATTTCCGATTGATCAAACAATTAACAAGTGGGCCCCAAAAAAAACTGTAGCAGTTACAGAAAATATGAGCCCAATTTAAATATTCCAGAAACCCAAATTTATCCCCAGAAGCCCACTGGAAAAATCCGGCCCATTGATCTTTTTAGACTGCGGCGGAAGGGCGGCCAAAAGTGGGTTTTGGCCGCGCTTCCGCGCTCTGATCAGGAGATCAATGCCTCGAATTTGAACAGTAGGCTTACAATTTCTAGTACATCAATATTTTACAACCTGAAAAATTTTTGGAGACTGAAAAATTTCAACAGAAACTGTCGTGGGTGTATTTGGGTTTTCGGACATTTCGATCGATCGGAACTGAAAAACACATTACACAAAGCTAGACTAAGTTAATGGGGAGGCTCTGATACCACTGTAAGTGCACGGCGGCGCCCCGGCCGTCAATCCGACGCCGGAATGCGGAAACGGTGATAAACTTAAATTTTGCGGACTTTGCAAACCGGCACCACCGCGCACTAAACTCCGGATCGAACCATTAACTAGTCTACGCTACTAAAAAGAAAGGGAAGAGATGTATACCGACGATCCAAGTCCTCCGGTCTTCATCTCCACTCCGATCTCCTCGCGGGATCTCCGTCCACATCGTCGCCTCCTCGCCGGAAAAGGGCACCACATCGCCTTCGTCTTTTACGGGCTCCCGCCTCAATACCGAGGCAACTCGAGCATGAAGCCGGCAACTCGACATGCTCAAGATATGCTGTAGAATGTAGTGTAGAAGATGCTTGTCTCTTTGGGGTTATGTTGTTGCCAATGAGGATGATGGAGGAAACAAGGATTAGAAAAATGGTGCTTGCATTTTTCTAGCATGAAAACTAGATCAAGAAAGAAAACTCTCATGAAATGAAGCTCTCTCTTCTTCTTCTCACAACCATGAAAGACTTATTCATCAAGTGAGAATAAAGGGTGGAGGAATAACCATATCAAGCTAGAAGGGAGGTGAGTGTAGGAGAAGTCAAGAGGTGACCACAAACAAACATGAACCATGCTTGTTCTACTATTCAACCCATACCCTTTCAATCACAATAAAAAGCAAGTCAATGGTGCAAGATATGAAAGCCATCATAATCAATACAATTGCAAGAAACCCCCCCACAAAGTGTTATTTGCAAAACTGCAAATAACCCCCTCCATCGAAAAAGTCCGGCCGGGAAAGAACAAAGGAAAACCGGCCGGAACGGAATGCAAACTGGCAACTCCAGAAAACTGGTCCCGTAATAAATTACAGGAAAACCCCAATACTGTGCATACACACCCGCATCTGTATTCCGTCCGGATACAAATGCAATGAGACAAAATCTACACTGTACTAAACTAAGACCAGCTTAAGCCAAAGCCGGCTAGTTAAATCCGTTCGATCCTGATCCGTGCAATACCGCACGTATCAGATCAAACCCTGCCATATAACTATACGGCCACTAGTACAAAACTGTCCGATCCTGATCCGTGCAATACCGCACGTATCTGATCGGACCTTGCCATATCTCCATACGGCCTCTACAGCGTTTCGCCCGAAAGCTGAGTAACTAAAAGTGTGGTGGACTCTAAAGACTCGTCAATACTATGGCTGTGGATTTAACCACTAGCCCGTCAGAGGTATAAGCCAATACGTAACGGGCCACCAGCTATTGACCAAAAGGGACGTCGATGAGCGAACTCATCCTGACACCCTACTGAGCCTGTCAGTGACAATATCCGTGCAGTCCGGTCCGTTCGTCTATGAGTATCGCATGGCGGGCCTAGGGGGTTGGTAAAAGTCAGACCCCCAAAAGCGGTACAAGTCGTGTCGGAGTGTAGCCCAGAACACCCTGAGATACTACTGGAATACCTACCAGTAAATCTCCTTGCCTTGGCCAAGGACTTTGTGTAATGGCTCTCCTAGACACAGCACGACCTCACCCCCAATACCGGGAGAGACGAACCCCTG
This sequence comes from Agapanthus africanus, assembly GCA_030015575.1. Taxonomy (NCBI): domain Eukaryota; kingdom Viridiplantae; phylum Streptophyta; class Magnoliopsida; order Asparagales; family Amaryllidaceae; genus Agapanthus; species Agapanthus africanus. Next base: position 605,019,280 of record CM057342.1, on the reverse strand, counting down.
AAGATACGCTCACTGCCTCCATGTGGCTCGGGACTGTACCCAACTAAAACCTGTTTGCACGACTCCTTTGAGCCGTGGTAGGGTAGTAATCAAAGTACAATGGGAACTCACACGAGACAAATGACGATCCCCAGGTCGATGAACTAACCTGCACACATGTCACCAGGGAACTGCCATCTGACGTCTGGTATATGACCAACTAGCATGTTCCCGGCGAGTCCTGTCCGGTGTACTCATAACCCAATGAGCACCTGTATACATCTTAGGTGATCCAACTGACACCAGTGGCTTGTGAGACCGGCCACCGCCCCTCGTCGGGGTCTCGACTGTATACACTAGTCTACTAATGGAGTATCGATGCCCAGTCTTGAAACTCCCACGACCAGGGACCTTTTAAGGATAAGCTTGTAGACCCCCAGCTCCCACTTATATGATCGCCCTCATACTGCTGGTGGTCAAGCAAGAATCCTAGGGGCTCTATCAACGTGTAATAGCGACGTGTCATGTCACTTAAAACAGTACACGATGATAAAGGCAAACCAGATAGCATACTATCATCTCGAGTAAGACTGTCCTACCGGGATAGGTCCTCCCTCAATCATTACAATCACGTACCTGTGACCTAATAATTGACTCTGAGGGCACTATCTCCAACACTCGATAGTCCTACGACTAGGGACCTGTATAAGGATGTGCTTATAGATTACCCAATCCCCACAAGTATGACTGCCATCACAACGCTGGTAATCAAGCAAAGATCCTAATGGCTCTACTAATATGTATAAGCGATATGCTAAAAGAAACACATGCACATATTGAAGTAGAGACAAACCAAGTAGCATACTACCATTTTGAGCAAGATTGTCTATACAACTGTGAATATCCCAAGCTTCCATTAAGTAATATACAAACTAGTATGATACAGTAATGGCCTCTAGGGCATATACACTAACAATAGTACATGGTAATCTTTTGACCTAAGATCGTCATAGTGTTTTGTGTGTGCTCCCATTATACTTTCACTTCTATCCAACCACGACTTTAAAGTGCCGTGCATACATCTTTTAGTTGGGTATTGTCCCGAAGCACATGGAGGCAGTGAGCGATCAAGAAGGGATTCTTCTCTCCCCGTATAGGAAGTTGATGTCGCGTTGTGCATGATATAACTATAACCTTAAGTCTTTGGCCAGGACGGTTGAGATAAATTGATAAGTGTTATCAGTTGTATCTCGGATGGTTATGAGTTTGATATCAGCATGACTTATTGGGTTATTGGGGGTCTGACTGTTTCCACCCCCTAGACCCTGTATGCGACGCTTTTTGACAAAGAGATCGGACTGTACGATAATTGTCACCGATAGGCTTTGTTTGGTTTAGATGAGTTTGCTTATCGACCTTCCTTTTGATCAATACCTGGGTAGCCGTTACGTATAGCTAGTGCCGCTGAAGAGCTTATGGGTTAAATCTTTAAGGGATTGATATGAAATTGTTTCAGATTCAATCGGACATGATCCTATTAACCTACTGCCAGCGTTTTGTCAAGTCTTTAGAGTCCCATGCCGAAAGTACCCGCTCAAGTGATACGATGATGTGGATTGGTATTGTGTGTATAGTTGATACATGCAGGAATTCGATTAAACACGTGTATATGATACACTTATATTAATTGGACATTTGATAATACTAACCGGTTTATTTATAAGCCGGATTATTAAGTCAAGTGTTGACTTAATATCCATATATGTGATATGGTTTTGGTATTATGTATATGATACACACACAAACACACACACACACACTCAATCGTATATGATACTAATGTATTTATATGTATATGATACATATACTAGGTTTGTCACTTAGTGACAAAGAGGCATGTGAAGGCATGTGTGAAAGTGGGGGCCACTTGAGGGGATAATCATCATCCCTCTCTCTTTTATATGATAGAGGAGAGAGAAAAGGGATGGTTAATTCATTCATTTTCCTTTTCATCTTCTCTCTCATGTGTTGAGAAAAAGAGAAGAAATTGAGAAAAAAAGAGAGAGCTTTCTACATCATCTTTTTCCTCTTGCGTACTAGCAATTTGTGAGAGCAAGTTGCTTCACGAAGAAGTGTTTTTTGGTAGAGTTGAAGCTTATAGTTGTAATGATCCTAAAATCCAGGTACACTTTTATTATTCCAATGTTAATATAAGAAGGTAATTCTGTTCTGGTAATGAATTATAAGTATTCTTGATAAATAAGTGCATGAATCAACTTGTAGCTCATTGGTTAACTCTTTACACTGTTGTTCCATAGTCCTTGTGTTCGAACCCTTGTAACACAATTATTTTATTTTGAATTCTTTTTACAATTTTGGAATCCGGAAAGTTTTACGGGTGATTCACGGAGTTTTGAAAAGTTATAAAACAAACGAGATATATTTTTGGACTGAAACAACCGAACCGAGCCTAACACCCAAGACCCGAGCTCAATGAGGGAGGTTGACCAGCCCCAGTCGGCCCCAAGCCTGGTTTGGGTGGCCAAGTGAAGAGTCGTCATGACCCGCTCGTGGGTGCACGTCTTTTTGGCTTCCTGCAGTTCATTTTTACACCCCAAACAGCCCCATTACCCCAGTAACTCCCAGACTCTTCATTTTATTAAACAATTTTTAAATGCCCTTCAAAAAATTTTCTACATCATTCTTCTTTGCTTCAACCCTATAAATACCCAAGCCTAAGTTAGTGTATATGCCCTAGGGGCCATTATTGTATCATACTAGCAGGTATATTACTTAATGGAAGTTTGGGATATTCACAGTTGTATTGACAGTCTTGCTAAATAAGATAGTATGCTACTTGGTTTGTGTCTACTTTAATATATGCATATGTTTCTTGTAACGTATCACTTATACATATTAGTAGAGCCCATAAGTTCTTTGCTTGATTACCAGCATTGTGATGGCAGTCAAACTAGTGGGGGCTGGGTAGTCTATAAGCAACATCATATACTTGTCCCTAGTCATAGGATTATCGAGATAGGGCATCGATACTCCAGAGTAGACTAGTATGTACGCTTCTCATCCCAGTTGGGGAGATGGTCTCTCCCACAGCCATCAGTACGTTGTACTGGAGATAGTATACAGGTGCTCGTTAGGTTACGGGTACACCGGACAGGACTCGCAGGGGAACTGATTGGTTGGTATTATACCCATAGTAAGTTAATAGTTCCCAGGTAACATGAGTACAACATAGTCCGCAGACTTGACACTGCTACTTCGCCTCGAGTGTGTCCCACTGTTCTCAGATTGCTACCCTACCACGGCTCAAAGGAGTCGTGCAAACAGGTAGCAGTTGGGTGCAGTCCCGAGCACTTGGAGGCAGTGGCGGTTAGACAGGATTCGTCTCTCCCGGTATTGGGAGTGGATATCGCGTTGTGTCAGAGAGCCATTACGCAAAGTCCCTGGCCAGGGCAAGCGAGATTTACTGGTAGGTTCCAGTAGTTTCTCAGGGTGTAATGGGCTACGCTCCGACACGACTTATACCGCAATTAGGGGACTGACGCTTGCTACCCCGTAGGCTAGATATGCGATAGTCTTAGACGAACAGACCGGACTGTACGTAGATTGTCACATCAGGCTCAGTAGGAGTTCGGATGGGTTTCCTCATCGGCCTTCTTATCGACATCTACCTGGGGACCGTTACGTACAGCTAGTGCCGCTTGCGGTCTGTTGTTAAACCCACTGCCAACGTAGTGTCGAGTCTTTAGAGTCCCACAAAGAGAGTTTCCCTACTCCAGGCGAAACGATATAAAGGTCGTATGGTTTTACGACAAGGGTTCGGACGCATACGTGTGTTTACGCACGTACGACGTTCAGAAAGTTTTTACTAGTCGGCTTTGGTTTAAGCCAGATTCTAGTATCGGGTTATTGGATTTATACAGTCTAAAGTTTTTCCGTGTTTTCACGGATTGTAGGGACGTTCTCGTAATTTGCCGGGAAGTTTCTAGAAGCATGGTGACTTGGGGGGTAAGGTGGCATTAGCATTAAATGATATTGTGACTCATTATGTGTGATTCATCATGTCATTAATGTATTATTAAATGCTTAATGACTCACATAGTGAATCACTCATTATGCATTTATGTAGCATGATGAATAATCTCATTTTATTCATTTATTCATTATGCTTCATATATCAAGTGAGAAACAATATCATATTTCATTTTTATCATCACCTTCTCTCTCCTCAAGCTCTCTCATTCTTGAAACCCTAACCCTAACCTCTCATGTGTTGAGATCAAGGATTAGCTAGACTAATACATTCATAACCTTACTCTATATCCCCTAGGTAGCTTAGATTAGCACTTTGAGCAATCTAGTTATCTCAAGTTAGAGATTAAGCTTGGCGTAGGAGCTCTCGGGTGGATCGTCTTTGACTCGAGAAGGCCGTTGAGGTGCCGATGTTCCAAGGAGCCTACAAGAAGTGGAGTACAGCGATGAAGACCCGAAGGACATGTAACGTGAGGTATAACTTCGAATCCGAGTAGTTAAACCTCTTGTAGTTTGCTAGTAACGGTTTAGACATGATTCATGCGCTCAAGTCTGTGTTACGAAGCTTTGATAATCATTTTTCATATATTCCGCCTCCCCGCAAGTTCGTGGGGTGAGTGACATGGACTTACAGTGGTATCAGAGCCAACTAAACCATTACTAGCTTGTTAGCAACTAATTAGATATTCGATCGACGGAAAACACGAAAACGAAACCCCGGGACCCCTAAGTTTCTGTTAATTTTAAACATGTCTAAAAAATTATATGATATGCCTTAAAATTCACAGCAGGGAAATATAAGAATACTGGGAAAATACGAGCCCCTAACTCGGCAAGACGGTCGTGGATCCGCGGCAAGATGGTGCTTTTGGCCGCGGATCCGCCGCCGAGTCAACCCCGAGTTGACTCGGATTTGCACAGTAATTCATATTTTTTGGTGTTTTGTTTTCCTGTATATTCTGTTTCTGGCCAGGTTACTTCTGTGCTGGCTTGCAATTGTGGTAGACATGGAAAATGGTTGTCGATCGATATTCTAAGATATTTGCTAATTGGGTTTTTATCTGTAATGTTTAATGTGTTCGTAAACCTCCCCTAACTGCTAGTATGTCGGTTGGCAGGGGGTTGCACATTTCTGTAATGTTTACTGTTTGTGTATATGAACTTGATTGGAGTGTTGTGATGATTAGCCGGGGTTTGAGATGGGTTTAATATTCATTCATTCGATGTAAATGTAATATGATGTAATATTCTTTTGCGGGGCGCATCCAGGTTGCGGTTGTAGCCACCCTTGTATTATTTCTTTTTACTGTTTTTTGCTCCTAGGATAGACCCAAGGCGGGGTACACAAACTACCGGGTACTTTGAAGTGTTTAGTGGCCTACTCACATTGTTGAGGGAGACCGCTTCACTTCGGGCACTTGGCGGGTAGTTTGCCATACCCGTAGGGGTCTAGGGTGGGGTAATGGCTATTCATCACAACTGTGTAATCCGTCTTTTGTTGCAGGCTCAAAGCAAACGCGGATTGCTAATATATCCAATAAAGTTCAGCAGTGATCTGGAATGCTTATTATTGTATCTGACGAATGTACAATATCTATATATGATAGCTATTAGACGTCACTTATGTTTTACACCCGCGCTAGCCCAGCCCCCGCTCTGTCGTTAGTTAAGTAACCTAACAGGTGATGACGGGACCCCGTGGCGAATGCGGATGGCATAAGAGGACGTGGTATTTTCGTTGTTTTCTGCAATGATAGGATAAATGATGGGACGCATTGTTATAATGCAAAGAAAATAAACCAAAGTTCAATCGTTGGAACAAATTTAAAAGAAACCACTCGGTTATTTTAAAAGAGCAGAATTTTTAATTACGGAGCTTTAACCACTCCTTTTAAAAAGCAATTAGGTTCCTTCGATTATATCAAGTTCACTACGTTCACGGTTTTGCCAAAACCATTCGTAGCCCTCCGTCATTTCTTATGAATGATCAATAGTATTCAAGCTATGTTTGTTGGCCTTCGTCAAGGCATAGTGTTTGGTAGCTGCTGGGGTATTCATTTGGTGCATAGATAGATGTGTTGGTTTGGGACAGTCGTATTACCTTGTTGGCCTTCGTCAAGGGTATGTACGGGTGGGTTCAAATTAACAAGATAATGATGGGCGGAACTTGACATGTGACTTATGATTTGTTGGCCTTCGTCAAGGTCATAAGAGCATGGGGCAAAAATCCACATCGGGAGTTTCTAAAGAAACTGAAACTTGCTAGTGTTGCATACCATTTGGAGTTTGATGAATGTTGGTAGGATTCCTTCAACATTATCATACGATAATATTTTGGATCCCGATCCTACTGTGAGTACATGCTACTTATCAGGAGATTCGTCACTTAACGATCAATGCTATAAACCAAGTAGGTGTCGAGAAAGGTGTCAGCGGGGCTACACCCCCAGAGAAAAGAGGTTATTTAATTAAGGAATTTCACGAAAGCGTTGGAAAACCTCCCTCAAAGTATCGACACTGACCTGGCTGAACGGTTAAGCAAGAATTGTATGGTGAGAATAGTCCTGGCTAATTCTTCTTTTATGGTTTGAGGAGGGATTCGAGAAACAGTGGGAGCCATCCTGTTTAGATAAATTAAAAACCAATCTAAACTTGCAAGAGCATCATGCTAAAATGTTTTCTTCTCTTTCTCTCATTGCAGCGACCTTGTGACCACACATAGGTTACATCTAGATAACAATTTGACTGAATCTGACTTATATGAATGGCAAAGGTCTGTCCAGATGTCCATTGCCTATGACAAGCTGGACCACCCTATTACTACTCAAGATCCCACCGTCCCAGGTCCAGTTTCCACTGTCGCGGATATGGATATCCGTCAGACAAGGGAAAAAGATAAAACGAAAAACAAGTGCCTCGCGTTGGCTTCAGTTGATGGTGTATACCAGAAGCAGCGCGAGAAGATGGACATAGTTTCCATCTTTCTCCATAACAAAGATTTATATGGAGAGCAATCTCATATCACGAGATATGAGACCTCGAACGAATTAATTCAAGCGAGGTTGGCTGTCAGGTCATCTGTAGGGGACAACGTCCTTACAATGACTAGCTGTATTGATAAGCTCAAGGACCTGGAGACCACGTTAGGAAACGAGTCAGATACTGACTTGATTCTACAATCTCTGCCTCCTACCCTGAAGGAAACCAGGGAAGTAGAAGAAAAGAGAAGGGCAAAAGTTTCGGGACTGGATATAGTAAAAGAGGGACGTTCCTATTGTTATGGGATTGGGCATAGGCAGAAAGATTGCAGGGCTTTAGAAGCCAGTAGCCAGGATACGAAGCATGTTGTGGCTTCAGCCTCAAGTGTATTTGTTATTGAGAACTGTTTGTCAATTAACTCTACTTCCTGGGTACTCGATACTGGAGCAGAATCTCATATCTGTAATTCATTACATGCTTTGAGAAACCGTAGAGTTATGAAGGTAGGTGATTTGTCTCTCAGAGTTGCAAACGGAATGAGCGTGGACGCTGAATCCGTGGGAGAATATCGCCTAGGTTTGACAAGTGGGCAGATATTGATTCTACGTAACTGTCTGTGTGTACCTAGTATGATTTGTAATATCATATCAGTGTCCTCACTTTCGAGAGAGGGATATGATTTTACATTCGTAAGCGATGTAGTTAACATCCACCTAAATCAAGTTCTGATTGGGTCCGGTACATTAGATAACGGTATATACGTAATGAGTCAAGCTCAGGTTTTCAATGTCCAGAACACACTTAAAAGAAAGTCTCCGGAATTAAGTCAGGCTTTCTTATGGCATTGTAGACTAGGTCACATCAATGAGAGAAGGTTGACTAAGTTACATAGAGAAGGATATTTGAATCCGTTCGAATATCAATCTTATGCTACTTGTGAATCTTGACTCATAGGAAAGATGACCAAAACTCCATTTACTGGACACGGAGTAAGAGCAAGCGAGCTCTTGGGACTCATACACAGTGACGTGTGCGGTCCAATGTCTACACATGCGCGAGGTGGTTATTCCTACTTCATTACTTTTACGGATGATTTCTCTAGGAATGGACATGTCTTCTTGATGAAACATAAATCAGAGGCCTTTGAGAAATTCCAGGAATACAAGAATGAAGTGGAAAACCAAAAAGACAAAAGTATCAAGACACTGAGATCTGATCGATGTGGTGAATACTTAAGTGCCGAGTTCCTGGGTTGCTTAAAAGAGAATGGAATTCTCTCTCAGCTTACTCCTCCATACACACCACAACACAATGGTGTATCAGAAAGGAGGAATCGAACCCTATTGGATATGGTTCGTTCCATGATGAGTAAGGCTGAGTTACCGCGATCTTTCTGGGGTTATGCGCTAGAATCAGCTGCATATCTTTTGAACAAAGTTCCAACCAAAACTGTGCCTACCACACCATATCAGATGTGGAGTGGAAAGAAACCCTATCTTCAGTACCTGAAGACATAGGGATGTCCAGCTTTTGTAAAAAGGCAGCATGCGGGCAAGCTCGAGGCACGCTCAGTACAGTGTAAGTTTGTGGGATATCCAAAGAACTCCAAGGGGTATTATTTCTATTATGCAGAGGAACAAAAGGTTTTTGTTTCTCATCATGCCCACTTCTTAGAAGCTGAATTTTTAGAAAATCAGAAGAGTGGGAGCGCAGTAGAACTGGAAGAAATTCCAGAACCACAAGCAATTACTGAAACCTAGGTAGAACAAGAAGGTTCAGGAGAACAGGACATCCCGACGCCACTCCGTAGGAGTAATAGGCAATCTCATCCGCCCGAGAGATACTACGGTTTTCTCATAGACGGGGATAGAGAGGATTGCACTATTGACTATGATGAGCCTACTAGCTTCCAGCAAGCCATTCAGAGCGGTGACTCAGTAAAATGGCTGGATGCAATGCGGACAGAAATGGAGTCCATGTACACTAACAAAGTATGGACTTTGGACATTGCTCCAGATGGGGTAAAATCCGTAGGATGCAAATGGATCTTCAAAAAGAAGATTGGTGTAGATAGACAGGTTGAAACCTATAAGGCTAGACTTGTTGCAAAGGGTTTCTGTCAAAGACCTGGTTTGGACTATGATGAAACCTTTTCTCCAGTGGCTATGCTTAAATCCATTCGGGTCCTTCTTGCTATTGCCGCCTTCCACGATTATGAAATCTGGCAGATGGACATAAAGACGGCATTTCTAAATGGTAATTTGGAAGAGAGCGTCTATATGGATCAGCCAGAGGGATTCATTCAGAGTGGGAGCAGCGGTAAAGTATGCAAGCTGCTTAAGTCCATTTATGGACTAAAGCAGGCATCGCAGAGTTGGAACATCTGTTTTGATGATACTGTCAAAGAATTCGACTTTATCAAAAATCCAGATGAACCATGCATATACAGTAAGATTGTAGGGAGAGCTGTAGTATTCCTCGTCTTGTACGTGGATGACATTCTCCTAATAGGAAATGATATTCATATGTTACAGTCAGTCAAAAGATTCTTATCACAGAAATTCTCCATGAAAGTCCTGGGTGATGCCACCTACATTCTGGGGATCCGGATCTATCGTGATAGATCAAAAAGGATGTTGGGACTTTCGCAGTCCAGGTACATAGACACCATAGTGAAAAGATTCAAAATGGATGATTCTAAGCACGGTAACCTACCGGCTTGTCACGGAATCATCCTCTCCAAAGAGATTTCTCCCAAGACTGATTTGGAAAGGGATCGCATGTCGATTATACCCTACGCTTCTGCGGTAGGCTCTATAATGTATGCAATGTTATGTACCAGACCATATGTAGCATACGCATTGAGCGTTGTAAGCCGGTATCAGGCAAACCCAGGGGAGAATCACTGGATAGCAGTAAAGAACATTCTCAAGTACCTAAGGAGGACTAAGGAGATGTTCTTGATGTATGGCGGAAAAGACCTCCAGATGGAGCCTTTGTCGACTCCGGCTTCCAGAGTGACAAGGATGACTCCAAGTCCATGTCGGGTTATGTCTTTACCCTCAATGGAGGGGCGGTCTGTTGGAAGAGTTCCAAGCAGGAGACCGTTGCTGACTCAACAATGGAAGCGGAGTATATAGCTGCTTGCGATGCCGCAAAAGAAGCTGTCTGGATGAAAAAGTTCCTCACAGAACTTCAGGTGGTTCCTACCAGTGTTGGTCCAATACCTCTGTATTATGACAACAACGGCGCTATAGCTTTAGCGAAGGAACCCAGGTCCCATCAGAAGTCCAGACACATCTTAAGGCGGTATCACCTGATCAGGGAGATCGTAGATCGGCTGGAGATCGAGGTGAAGAGAGTAGAGACGGAGAATAACATTGTTGATCCATTCACAAAGGCCATTCCTCAGACACAGTTTGAGAGGCTATTCGAGATGATAGGTCTATGATATGCCAGCTCATGGCCCTAGTGCAAGTGGGAGATTGTTAGTGTATATGCCCTAGGGGCCATTATTGTATCATACTAACATGTATATTACTTAATGGAAGCTTGGGATATTCACGGTTGTATTGACAGTCTTGCTAAATATGGTAGTATGCTACTTGGTTTGTGTCTACTTTAATATGTGCATATGTTTCTTGTAACGTATCACTTATACATATAAGTAGAGCCCATAGGTTCTTTGCTTGATTACCAGCGTTGTGATGGCAGTCACACTAGTGGGGGCTGGGTAGTCTATAAGCAACATCCTATACTTGTCCCTAGTCGTAGGATTATCGAGACAGGGAATCGATACTCCAGAATAGACTAGTGTGTACGCTTCTAATCCCAGTTGGGGAGATGGTCTGTCCCACAGCCATCAGTACGTCGTACTGGAGATAGTATACAGGTGCTCGTTAGGTTACGGGTATACCGGACAGGACACGCAGGGGAACTGATTGGTTGGTATTATACCCATCGTCAGTTAACAGTTCCCAGGTGACATGAGTACAGCATAGTCCGTAGACTTGACACTGCTACTTCGCCTCGAGTGTGTCCCACTGTTCTTAGATTGCTACCCTACCACGGCTCAAAGGAGTCGTGCAAACAGGTAGCAGTTGGGTGCAGTCCCGAGCACTTTGAGGCAGTGGCGGTTAGACAGGATTCGTCTCTCCTGGTATTGGGAGTTGATATCGCGTTGTGTCAGAGAGCCATTACGCAAAGTCCCTGGCCAGGGCAAGCGAGATTTACTGGTAGGTTCCAGTAGTTTCTCAGGGTGTAATGGGCTACGCTCCGACATGACTTATACCGCTATTAGGGGACTGACGCTTGCCGCCCCCTAGGCTAGATATGCGATAGTCTTAGACGAACAGACCGGACTGTACGGAGATTGTCACATCAGGCTCAGTAGGAGTTCGGATGGGTTTCCTCATCGGCCTTCTTATCGACATCTACCTAGGGACCGTTACGTACAACTAGTGCCGCTTGCGATCTATGGTTAAACCCACTGCCAGCGTAGTGTCGAGTCTTTAGAGTCCCACACAGAGAGTTTCCCTGCTCCAGGCGAAACGATATAGAGGTCGTATGGTTTTACGACAAGGGTTCGGACGCATACGTGTGTTTACGCACGTACGACGTTCGGACAGTTTTAACTAGTCGGCTTTGGTTTAAGCCAGATTCTAGTATCGGGTTATTGGATTTATACAGTCTAAAGTTTTTCCGTGTTTCCACGGATTGTAGGGGCGTTCTCGTAATTTGCCGGGAAGCTTCTAGAAGCATGGTGACTTAGAGGGTAAGGTGGCATTAGCATTAAATGATATTGTGACTCATTATGTGTGATTCATCATGTCATTAATACATTATTAAATGCTTAATGACTCACATAGTGAATCACTCATAATACATTTATGTAGCATGATGAATAATCTCATTTTATTCATTTATTCATTATGCTTCATATATCAAGTGAGAAACAATATCATATTTCATTCTTATCATCACCTTCTCTCTCCTCAAGCTCTCTCATTCTTGAAACCCTAACCCTAACCTCTCATGTGTTGAGATCAAGGGTTAGCTAGACTAATACATCCATAACCTCACTCTATATCCCTTAGGTAGCTTAGATTAGCACTTTGAGCAACCTAGTTATCTCAAGTTAGAGATCAAGCTTGGCGTAGGAGCTCTCGGGTGGATCGTCTTTGACTCGAGGAGGCCGTTGAGGTGCCGATGTTCCAAGGAGCCTACGAGGAGTGGAGGACAGTGATGAAGACCCGAAGGACATGTAACGTGAGGTATAACTTCGAATCCGAGTAGTTAAACCTCTCGTAGTTTGCTAGTAACGGTTTAGACACGATTCATGCGCTCAAGTCCGTGTTACGAAGTTTTGATAATCGTTTTTCATATATTCCGCCTCGCTGCAAGTTCGTGGGGTGCGTGACATGGACTTACAGCCTATTCCTATGTTTTTCCCCTTTGAAAATATTCTAAAATTATACTAAAATCCCTTAAAGATTTTTCCCAAGCTCCCGAACATCGAAGCTCCATTGAACCGTATCTTAGTTCCTTACAATCGATGACTCTAGTTCCTAGTAATCGGTGAATTGGTAGTTAGACCAATTCACACCGCGGGTAAGTCTCCCTATCCTCTCATTCTTCTCTCCTTGAATCTATTCCTTCTCCATGTCGTCGAATCCTATGCTTAAATAAATTCTTTTATATCAAAATCACTTCATTCCATCTAAAACAATTTCATGAAATAAAAGAGGGAAAACTTGTGAATTTAACTTGCTAACCAAGTTCATGGAATCGTCTCAAATCTAATATTGCTAGAACATGTAGCCGTATTTTAATGATAGGCCTTTATCCATATACACACAATATATAGTTTCATGTAGCTTTTATTACTCTTTATGTTTTAATATGAATGTTAGAAATTGTTAAACATATTTTTAGTTGATACCACACGGGGTAACGACCTAAGCCCCCCACACATATGAATTTTAAACTAAAAAAATTTGTTTGTAAAATCTATGGTTATGAGTTTTTATTAAAATACCCTATAGTTTTCAAAATAGAATTAACCATCACCATTTCCTTTGCAATTTTGCCTTTACAACCCTTTTTAGGGGAACCCTGTTACAGATGGTGCTGGTTAAACCACGTCTTGGGTCTAGTAGAGTGAGACACAGAGCTCTTCAAGGAGCGCGGTCTCGAAAGGAAAAGTGGGTTTTAAAAAATAAAGAAATAAAACAATTCCTATAAAATTAAAAAAAAGGAAAGATGAGAAAAATTAAATTAATTTGGTTAGAACCTATTATTATAATTTATAATTAGTTTAAAAGAAAACAAGCTTTCAAATTAGATTTTTCAAGAAAATACCCTTAACTCTAGAAAGGGCAGTTTTTACTACAGTACCCTGAAGTTTGGTTTTTCACAAAAATACCCTAACCTTCCAAAAGTATACTTTTTATCAAAACACCTTCGACATTCTAAATAATATTTTTAGAAAAATATTCTCAAGATTTTAAAATATAATATTTTACATAAAACCCCTCGAGAATTTAATGGCTTATTTTATATAAATACCATGATGTTTCGAAATGTCATCTTTTCACATAAATACCTTAGAATTTCTAAGACTAATATATGTTAAGTATTTAGGTATCTTATGGATTTAAGTGACCTATTTTCTCTTGAGTCTTAGGAAGCCGGAGAAAATGAGTGTTACCACTTGCCTATCTTACTATTTAAACAAAGTCAATTCGTACCATATCAAATTAAATTGGTTTTAATAATTGACTTGAACCTGAATCACATCTGTTATCCTACTGGTCATATGCCATGTATCGCATACTTGAATCACATGAATAAACCTATTACATGCTTGAACTTGACTTGACCCGAATCATAAATACGACCTGACTTGAATACTTGGACTTGACTTGAATACTTGAACTCGACTTGAACTTGAATTGCACTCTCTTGTGTATTCATAGATTCGGGCAAGACTTGTAACTAAATCTATAAATTAAAATACATGGGGATAAAGGGTAGTTTGGTAAAGAATGTATGGCGTGGCACGAGAGTCCACTAAAAATCACCTAAATTGAATCTCGTGTGCCATTGTGTTGGGGTTTGCTAGCGCCCTGGCCATCTACCGTGGCCGATGAGGAACAAAAATTTTGGTGTTTAAAAAACTTGGCGCTAGAAACAACTATCTAGAATCAAAACCAAACATGAAACTAGCAAACTACAAAGAGGTTATCTACTATGATAGAAGTATTTTACCGAATGAACCTTGTCTTTCGGTCTTCTACCATCTTCCTTAGCTCCTAGAGGTTTCCTCGATCGAACTTAGCCACCGGTCTTCTTCCGTCGAAGATGATCCACCCGAGTGATGTAGCTCATAGCTCTAGCTTCACACTAAGAATCTAGTGAAGCAACTAGGGACTCTAGGTTGCTAATCTAGAGTGCCTAGGGATGTAGTGTGTTTCTCAAAGTGTTTATCTATCTCTTCTTCTACCCTTGATTCTCAACACATGAGATGGTAGGGTAGAAGATAAAGAAGAAGGAGGAGCTAAAGAAAGGTAGTGAAAAGAGATAACCAAATGGTGAGAGTGTTTATAAAATCTAACCATGCCAAACTCTCATGTGAAGAAAACTCAAGTGAGTAAAAACTCAAGTGAGAAAACAAGTGAACAAAAACTAGAGAGAGAAAAACATCAAGCATGGTTTTGTAAAACACATTTTTCAAATATAATAATGCAACCATACTTGAATAGTGAGCACAAATGAATTAACAATTCATTTGTCTACACTATTCATGCATGGGTCTCACCATACTCTTTTCTTTACCTTTACACCTCATTTTCATTTAAATAAATAAATGTATAATCCAAAATGAGTTGTCCACCTTCTAGAATGTTTTCTATATAAATACGGATTACACTCAACTGTATATACATACCTGTATTTGTACCAAAATTCGAATACCCAAAGAGATAGAATAATACAAAGAACATAATACTAGAATATACATATCGAAATACATATACATAAATTATTAAATCAATACCTGATTTAATAATCCAGCTCAATCCCGAGCCAGCTAGTATTATCAACCGTCCGATCGAAAGTCCGGGTAATTAGTACAATCATTCGATCGGAACCCTGCACGTATCAAAATACGGCTACTACATCATTTTGCTTGAACTAGGGAAACCCTCTGTGTAGGACTCTAAAGACTCGTCAATACGCTGGCAGTGGGTTTAACCATAAGCACGTCAACGGCACTAGCTGTATGTAACGGCTACTCAGGTATTGAGTGAAAGAAAAGCCGACGAGCAAACTCATCCGAACCCATACTGAGCCTGTCAGTGACAATCTCCATACAGTCCGGTATGTTCGTCTAAGTGTATCACATATTGGGTCTAGGGGGTGGATAAAGTTAGACCCCTAATAACGCGATATTTCGTGTTGGTATGAAGCCCATCACCTACTGAGAAACTACTGATCCAAATCAGTAATTCTCGTCTACCTTGGCCAAGGATTTCTGGTGATGCCCACCCGTGCACCGTGCGACATCAACCCCCAATACCGGGAGAGACGAATTCCCGACGATCCGCTCACTGCCTCCATGTGGCTTGGGACTGTACCCAACTAAAAGCTGTTTGCATGACTCCTTTGAGCCGTGGTAGGGTAGTAATCAAAGCACAGCGGGAATTCACACGAGACAAATAATGATCTCAGATCAACAGACTAATCTGTACTCATGTCACCTGAGAACTTCTATTTGACAATAGGTAAAATACCATCTAGCATGTTCCCGGTGAGTCCGTCCAGTATACTCATAACCCAAAGAGCACCTGTATACTATCTTAGGTGACTAACTGAGACCAATGGCTTATGAGACCGGCCACCGCCCCTCGTTGGAGTCTTGAAAAGTATACACTAGTCTACTCCGGAGTATCGATGCTCAGTATCGATACTCTCTCGACTAGGGACATTAAGGATGTGCTTATAGACTACCCAGCTCCCATGTATATGATCGCCATCATAATGCTGGTAGTCAAGTAAGAATCTTATGGTTTCTATCAACATGTAATAGTGATATGTAATATCACATAATGAATGTACATGAAGATAGAGACAAACTAGATAGCATACTATCATTTTGAGTAAGACTGTTCTACTCGTATAGGTCCTCCCTCAATCATCACAATCGCGTGCCTGCGATTACAATATTGACTTGAGGGCACTATATCCAACACGTTGTCCCGTGGGTTTGACGGGACCTTGTACTTTTACGTGTTGTTGGTCCGTGGGTTTGACGGACTACTCTCGTATACACGCATACCTTCATTATCGAACTACAAACAACCACGTTTAAATAGAATAACCACGCTTATACATTGACATGCTTATGTTTAATTGATACCTTTACTTGACCGCTATTATATTAGAATTCATATTCTACTTATATGCATATCCTTTATCGCTTTTATATTCTTATGTTTTGGGACTTACCGATCACAAGTTTGCTATCGGGCATTCCACCCACCTCTTTGTTTTCTTGGAATGTTCGTTAGGTGATCTAGGGACTGAGAAGGTGGAACCGATTGAGGAGGATTAAATCAGTTCACATCCCAAACAGATTCTTAGTTTCAATCCAGCTTTATTTTTCAGTATGCCACCTGTTTAGGCACTTTCAAGTTATTGTACTTTTGATTCAAACATCGTATCTATGTTTTGAAACTTATGGAAGTTGAATGTAAATAAAATAGTAGTTGAAATTTTTTTGTTCCTTGTTAATTCTTGTTATACTATTATATTGCTTATAAATACTTAGCGTAGTTATTGCGGGAAATGACCTTCTTGAAATAAATACGTCGCGGGCTTGTCACGTGATCGTCATCGTTCCTTTGGGAAGCCCATCCAGGTCAGTTCTACATGAATGTCATAAGCAATGTATCACAAGAATTATGAAATTCAACAAGTTTTACATTCCTTAAATTTCAAATTCCTTGAATCTATTCTAATCCTTCTTTTCTCTATCAAGGTGATGGATTCCCCCAACCACTCCAACATCAACATCGATATACTACCACCACCTGCTGCTGCTGCAACTCAATTTAATGAACAAATGGTGCTTTTAGGGGCTATCAAGAGTCTACTTGAGGGCCGCGGGAGCAAACTTATCTTTTTCATCAAGGACTAGTTCGCCTTGAAGTAGAGGCACCAGGTGTGAAGCAGTTTCGGGCGTTGCACCCGAAAAATTTCTCTGGGAAAGAAAGCCCGCTTGAAGCTGAAGAATGGGCTCAAATTATAGCAGATGCCATGGCGACATCCCAAGTTTCAGATGTGGCTTGGGTTCGTGTAGCGAAACTCCAGCTTTCAGATAATGCCAGGGTCTGGTGGAAGGCTGAAGAGAGCCGTCTTGCACAACCTATTGAGTGGAAGACTTTTCGCGATCTCTTCGACGCTAAATACTTCCCGGAGACTGCTCATTTCGAGATGGAGTAACAGTTTATCCACCTGCAACAAAGATCCATGCGGGTCAAATCGGTAGACGAGTATGATTCACAATGCTCGGCAGGTAAAGCTTTCGTCTCGAGTTTTGTTGTTCTATAATTCCGTAAATGTTTCTGAAACCAATACCACATCAGGTTTGCTGCATGCCTAATACCTACAGTCGAGATCCGAGCCATATGCTTCCAGCAGGGCTTAGACCTCATATTTTTGCATAAATTGGAGCATAGCTCTTGGTGACACATGGAGGGTTTTCAAGCCATGACTCACTAAGTTGAAAATACACCATATTTTTTTTTCTAATTAGAGTTATTCTAGTGATGAGAGGGTATGTTTCAGATTTAGACAAGGGAGCTCATTCTCTTTGTAGGGTTCCTAGGCACCCCAAGGAGGTCTCACAAGGCATCGAACATGCCATATTAAAATTTTACGGTGCCTACAAACCCTAAACTACGGATCGTCGGCTAGATGTCTAGGCGAAAAACTAACTAGTTAACACTTAACTAAAAGTTTAACAGAAATACAACCTTTGTAGATCCGGTGCTCCACCTCCATAGCTCCGCAACGAGGTCCTCTCCGCTGTCCAAATCAAATCCGGGCTCTAGAGTCGGCTTCGTCGGAGAAAAAGGGAGCTAGGTCGTCGATGTCCATGCCGAAGATGATCTACGTCGAGGCATCGCTAGATCAAGCTCACAACTTCACCAAGTCAAGAAACTTGTGAAGTAAACACACTCTACTACTTGGCAAGAGGTAGGGGATGAAGAAATAGGAAGTGGGTAGACTTTAGTTTTGGATTTCTCACTCTTTTCCAACAATCACCATTGATGGAGCTTGGTTTTCTTCACTTGAAGAATGAAGAAGATGAAGAAGAATATTATGATAAGTTAATTAAAAACCATAGAAAAATCAAAACTTATCATAATGTTAACTAGAGTTAAGTGTAGAGAATGAATCATGGTTAGTGGGAATGGTTAGGGTTAAGGATGAGATAAGAATGGTTGACTTGATCAAAGATTCATGAAGCTTCAACTAAACTCCAAAATAAGCCACCATTCTTTTCTCCTCTTTTCCAAAATGAATAAACAAATAAATAAATGAATAAATAAAGGAAATGAAACCCTAACCATTCTTTTAACCATGGTTTAATTCTTTGCACTTAACCAAGTAATCATGTATCATCAAACATGATACAATCAAATGCACAAAATCATATCGCATATGTAATGCGCACACCCGAGTGAGAAAATCCATTTAAAGTGAACCAATACTAGTTAACGCAAAGTAATATATCAAATATATAATTATACATTAAATCATTAAATCAACACTTGATTCAATGATCCGGTCATGTCGCACACAACCGACTAGTATACAATGTATCGGCTTATCGAATCAACGCTTGAATCGATAACTAGGTTATATCGCATACAACCATTCGATACATTCATCGCGAGAATGGAATACGGTATCACATACTCGCATTATTCTCGGTCCCGCACATATCTCATATGCGCTCCTATTTCGTTTCGCTTGAGCCAGGAAACCTCTGTGTAGGACTCTAAAGACTCGTCAATACGCCGGCAGCGGATGATGATCATATCAAACACCCACAAGCCGCAAGCGGTCTGCTAAACGTAACGGCCACCCGGGTATTGAGCGATCTGAAGATCGACGAGCAAGCCCGCTCACACTCCAGTGAATCCGACCAGTAACACTACCGTACAGTCCGGTCTGATCGTCTGATATGTCGCATATCTCGCCTAGGGGTGGTAAACGTCAGACCCCAATAGCTCGATAAGTCGTGTCGATATGAGGCTCATAACGGGTCGAGAAACTACTGGTAACACTTACCAGCAATTCTCTGAGCAGCCCTGGCCAGGGACTTCCTGTTATAGCCAATCGAACACAGCGCAACATCAACCCCCTATACCGGGAGAGACGAATCCCCTCCTATCGCTCATTGCCTCCATGTGACTCGGGACTGTACCCAAAAACCACCGTTTTGCACGCCCTCTTGGACGTGGTAAGATGGAAATCAAAGCACAGTGGGAACCACACAAGACTCTATGACGATCTCGGGTCAACAGACTACTCTGTACCAGTGTCACCAGAGAACTGCCATCTGACGTGAGGTATAATACCATCTGGGAGTTCTCGGCGAGTCCGTCCAGTGTACCCAGTCTTTACTGAGCACCCGTATATCATCTCTGATGTCAAACACCAATGGATATGGGATCATCCATCGCCCATCTGTATGGGTCGAGAAGGTACACGCTAGTCTACTCTGGTATATCGATGCCCCATCTCGATACACCCACGACTAGAGACTTTGAAGGATGTACTTATGGACTACCATGTCCCCACTAGTATGATCCGCATCATAGTCCAGGTAGTCAAGTACAGATCCTAAGGGCTTTACCAACATGTAACAGAGAGACAATCAGCATACACGTTAAGGTAAAGTGTAACCAGATAGCATACTATCATGTCGAGCAAGAAAGTCCTCCCTATATATGTCCCAGCATCCACTACAATATACATCCTATGTACAGTAATGGCCTCTAGGGCATACATATAACTAACAATCTCCCACTTGCACTAGGGCCATCTGTAGCAGTGGTTGCAGTATCTCATACTCAACCATCCCATGAAAGTCTCTCTCTGGGAACAGGCCTTTGTGAGTGGATCCGCTGTGTTGTCCTCTGAGTCTACTCTCCAAACCTCGATCTCCCTGGAGATCAACCATCTCCATGATCAAGTGATACTGCCTTAGAATATGTCTGGATCACTGATGGGACCGGCGATCCTTGGCATAAGCCACAACTCCATTGTCACACAATGGTAGGAATGTAGTTCATCTCATGAACCAATACACACCCAAACAGCCTCTTTGGTAGCATCTTAAGTAGCGATGTATCCTGCCTTTATCGTCTAGTATGTCACGGTATCCAGCTTGGAACTCTTCCAGCACACCGTCCCTTTACTGAGGGTAAAGACAATGCCTGCGACTGACATTCAGTCGTCTTTGTCACCCTGGAACCCTTCCAGTGATTCTCCTCAGGATCGATTGACACCACCTCACTACATCTAGTGAGTATCCTAATATCCATTTAGATCTATCTCATAGGTCCAAAACCCAGGATTTAGTAGGTATCACTTTGATCCTATATGGAGAATCTTTGTGATAATCGGAGATTGATCGAGCGTAGCATAGGAAACTCCTTTCTTATCAAGAGTATGTCATCCACGTACTCTACGAAGATCGTCACCATACTCCCTACTACCTTTTTGTATATACAAGGTTCATCTACCATTTTGATGATGTCAAACTCTTTGACCGCTTCATCAAAACAGATGTTCCAACTCCGCGATGCCTGCTTTATCCTATAAAGCATCTTGCACACGTTTCCGCTGCTCCCACTGTCTACGAAGCCCTCTGGCTGTGTACTTATAGACGCTCTCTTCTAAATCATCATTTAGAAAAGCAGTCAAGACACCCAACCACCAGATATCGCAGTCATGGTATGTAGCCGTGGCAAGTAGGATCTGGATGGACTTAAGCATAGCTACTGGAAAAGGTTTCATCATTATCCACGCCTGGTCGATGACGAAAACCTTTAACAATTCTAGCTTTGAAAGTCTCAACTTTTCCATCTACACCAAGTAATCTTCTCAAGATATACTTTCTCCTGATGGGGATTTAACCCTTCAGATATAGCAACCAAAGTCCATACTTTGTTGGTGTATAAGGATTCCATCTCAGATCGCTAAGCATCCAGCCATTCTTACAGAGTCTTACTCCTGATGGCCTGCTCGAAGCTAGTTGGGTCATCATCTCATGATGCAATCCTCGCTCCCACTGTCATAGAGAAACCGAAGCATCTCTCAGGTGGGTGAGGAACCCTACTAGATCGGCGGAGAGGCTGAGGTTCGTTGGTATCTACTGAATCCCTTGGTTCTATCAAATCATCTGCTGTAGTTCGGATAGCTGGAACACTTCCAGTTCTACATAACAGACCTTGCCTTGAGCTTGTCCGGATTTTGCTTTTAGACATAGGCCGGACAACCCCAAATCTTAACTGACTTTAGACATGGGCTCTTCCCATACTATATCATATATGAAGTGGTAGGCAACTGATTTGATTCGAACCCTATTCAATAGGTATGCAGCTTCTCAAGCGCATAACTCCCAAAAGGAAATAGGTAACTCAGTAGTACTCATCATAGAGCACACCTTATCATATAGGGTGTGACTGCTCCGCCCCGATATACCATCGTGCTATGGTGTATACAGAGGAGTAATGCTGAGAGAGAATCTCATTCTCCTTTAGAATAGTCCAGGAATGCCGTGCTCAAGTATTCTCCTCCCTGATCACATCAAAGGACATAATACTTATACCCGTATTGGTTCTCTACTTCTAACTTATATTCTGTGAATATCTCAAAAGGTTCGGACTTGTGTTTCAACAGGAACATAGGTCTGAATCTCGAAAGATTATCAGAGAATGTAATGAAGTATAAAGAACCAGTCCTGGCATGTGTAGACAGGGGACCTACATACATCAACATGTATCATCCCAAGAGTTCACTAACTCTTCCTCTGTTTCCACTAAACAGAGCTATGGTCATCTTATCTTTGTGACATGACTGGCGAGTTTCACAAGATGTAAATTCAAACTGATTTAAATATGCATCTATATGTAACTCTAGCTAGTCGGGTCACATTGATCTGACCTAGTCTACAATACCTCAAGAAGAAATCGTTCAGTTCTGAACTTTTCCTCTTGTGTGTGTTCAGTATACTAAGAACTGTAGTTTGATTTAGAACATCAATGCTTTTAGATAACGTGCCCGAACCGATCAACTTTTGATATAGGAAATGTTCAAAACATTACCCAACAATACAAAATTATATCCTTTCTTTACTAATAAAGAGACTGATATGATTTTGTATATCAGGTTCGGTATCTAATAACATTCGTTCAGAATCAATGTATTGGTAATACAGGGTGACAGTGACCAACAGACTTGGCTGCAACACTTGCCCCGTTTTCTGCCTCATGAAACTTATCACCCGTTCTCAGTTCTCTGCCTTTCTGTAGCCCTATGTAACAGATTACATATCCGGGATCCTGATCTGGTATCACATACCCAGGACGTAAAGAATACTGAGAAACAGTTCTGTATAATGAACACACCCGAAGATGATGCATCAGCATGCACTCTCTTCGTTTGGGCGGCACGGGAAATCTGGTATTCCCCAATTTCCTTCTCTGTCTTATAACAATTATAAGTTGGAGCGGGACCAACGTTCCCCAGCTCAGTATAACAAGCGGGTTCGGTCAATAATCCGTTTTATTATCTTGATTAAGGCGTGATATGGTCGCTACCTGGAGAGAGAGAGAAGAAAACACTCAGCGTGCGCTCTTGCAAGAATAGATTGGTTATTATTTTATCTAATCAGGATGGCTCCCACTGCTTTTTATCAAATCTTCCTTCAAACCCTAAAAGGAAAGACTAGTCGGGATTAATTACACACTACAAGTTCGCCAATCTTTCAGCCAGGCCAGTGTCGGTACTTTGAGGGAGGTCCCCCGTGCTTTCGCACGAACCTAATTAATGTAAACCTCGTTTTCCCAGAGGCGTAACCCCGTTGACACCTTTCTAGACACCTACTTGATCGGCTAATTGCAATGTGTAAAACTCTCCCAGGAGTAACTCTTACTCGCAGTGGGTATCGGGATCCAACTATCTCATAGAAGGTATGCAATCTCATTGCAAATTTCAACACTTGAAATTCCCGATAATATTTTGCCCCGAACGATCTATGACCTTGACAAGGTCAACAAACCATAGACCGCAAGTCAAGTTCAACCCGTCATTTCTTGATTGAATCAAACCCACCCGCACGACCCTTGACAAGGTCAACAAGGCCGTACGACTACCCTAACCCAATCTGCATCATATGCATAAGCAGACAAATACTGGTTAGCTACCGCACACTGCGCCTTGACAAGGTCAACAAACGCAGCACGAATACTAAACAGGACTTATCTGAAATGACGGAGGGCTACGCTAGGTTTTTCTGAAAACCTATTGCGTAATGAACTTGATATTGTTGTAGAATCGAATAAAGGTTTTTAAAAATGGAGTGATTTTGAGGCTTTTCTAGTTTTGCTAAAGGAGTCACTCCCGGTGAAGGGATCTCGGTCCTTTCCTCGTCGAATGAGGTGCAGGATATATCATATATATCGCTGTGCAAAGCAAAAAACCCAAAAGCAGTCAAAAGAAAACCGAGTGTGTAGCATCTGCCAGTTATTGCTAAAGGAGTCACTCCCGGTGAAGGGATCTCGGTCCTTTCCTCATCGAATAAGGTGCGGGGTATATCATATATACCGCTATGCAAAGCAAGAACTGTAGCTACCAGTTTTATTTTAAAATTCGATTCTACAACATCTTAGGTTTCTTATCTTTCATTAATCACATTAATGAAGTCCCATCATTTAAATACCTAAACATCACAGATAAATACGACGTACACTTATGCCATCCGCATTCGCCTCGATGTCCCCTCGTGCACCGTTAGGTTAGGTAACTAACGGCAGAGCAGGGCAGGGCTAGCACGGGTGTAAAACATAAGTAACGTCTATATAATATATCATATATACTATATACTGTATCTATCACAGAACATCACATGATCTCATCACAGATATCGCAGCAGAAGAAACATATGAAATATTGGATATACTAGGACGTCCGTGTTTTTAATACGAGCCAGTATAAAACACGGATTCCACGGTCGTGATGAATAGCCAAACCCACACCCCTAGACCCCTACGAGAGCGGCAAGCAACCCTGCCAATTCTAGAGTTAGGAGACCCGGACTCGACTCCTCGAGTTGGTCTCCCACTGGACTCCAGAACCCGGTTACTTGTGCTCCCCTCCTTGGGTCTATCCTAGTGCGGAAAAGTAAATAATATACAAGAGGTGACAACTTCCGCAACCTGGAAGCGCCCCAATAAAAGAATATTACATACAAGTTTTTACATGAATGAAAATGAAAAACACTCATCTCACATAAAAACCCCCGGCTATTCAAACACGACGATCCAATATAACATATCCAGCAACACATAACATCACATGTCATCAACGTAAGTAAATATGCGCATCCCAATTGTCGTTGACATATAGCAACGAAACCGGCGATATCACATATTACACTTACGGTCACAGAAAAGAAAGTGTAAAACTACAACAGTTGGAATCCGCAACCACCTCAGACATCTCATGCCTGACCAAATGAATTTCTTAGACATCACATGCCTAACAATTATAAACCCCGCATTTTAGTCTCAAAATCGAAAACTCTTTTCAATACCAAGTCGGGCAATTCAACAAGATTCCCGACATCCTGATCGAATGCTCGTCGCAAACTTTAGTAGGCGGCCGCACCCCCAATACCGTCGACGAAGTGCACCAAGGCGGAACACCGCTATCGCGAGCACCCGGAGGGATGCTTTCGGCGACGGGGTTCTCCTACAGTCACTTGGTCGGGGCTATGGAGTGAGGTTGTCTATTAAGTTTACCCGGCGAGTATCCGCGTACGCTACGTGATTGCGACGGACTTTTGATCACATCAAAATTCCATGGCAACCGATCAAGTGAGACTAAACCGCTAGATTTACAACATTCATTCAGTTATCTCATAACTTCTTGTGAATTCCAATTATTGTATCCCATTCCAGATAAACAGAAAATGTTAAACTTTCCGATCGAACAATCGAACACCCAAGTTTTCCCGATACATATCAACACATGAAAATGGTCTAACAACATTCCGTTCGTGCCTCAGTACCAACGGTCCAGCCGTAGAAGGGTCAAGCCAACGCCTCACATGTGGCACGCCGTACTGCCCCAAACCCGAAGGTTCAAAGGGCAGTTCAAGACGGTCACATAATCGAGTTAAGGTTTGTTGTCTTCTAGAGGGACCATCGTGTTACTTGCACTACTTAGAACGTGATTAAACTACAGAAATATCCAACACTTGGAAATTTCCCGACAGGGGAAAAATTGGGTATTTATATCCGGTCGAACTTTTTAACATATTCAAAAAATTATCCGGAACGACACATAGACAAAGTTTGACAATCCGATCGAATGTATGAACTCCCAATACAACCCAAAATACTCAACTCTTGATTTTAGATTAAAAATTCCCAGGAAAACCAGCACTGAAAAATAGGAGTTACTGTGCAAAATTCAATGGCAGATAAGACAAAAGTGCGGCGGAAGGGCCGCATTAGCACGCTAATGCCGCGGTTCCGCCGCACTTTAGAAAGATCATTAAGTAATTTTTGCATCGTAATTCTTAGATTTACCTGCTTGTTTTTCTGCATATTTTTAATTTTCAAAAATCCACGAATTTCAAAAATGTACAGAGAGCATTCTAAGGTTTGGGTTTCGGTTCGATCGGACTTCAAACTCCGTCTACGCATCGCCTAAGGCTCTAGCTAGGCTCTGATACCACTGTAGGGTTCCTAGGCACCCCAAGGAGGTCTCACAAGGCATCGAACATGCCATATTAAAATTTTACGGTGCCTACAAACCCTAAACTACGGATCGTCGGCTAGATGTCTAGGCGAAAAACTAACTAGTTAACACTTAACTAAAAGTTTAACGGAAATACAACCTTTGTAGATCCGGTGCTCCACCTCCATAGCTCTGCAACGAGGTCCTCTCCGCTGTCCAAATCAAATCCGGGCTCTAGAGTCGGCTTCGTCGGAGAAAAAGGGAGCTAGGTCGTCGATGTCCATGCCGAAGATGATCTACGTCGAGGCATCGCTAGATCAAGCTCACAACTTCACCAAGTCAAGAAACTTGTGAAGTAAACACACTCTACTACTTGGCAAGAGGTAGAGGATGAAGAAATAGGAAGTGGGTAGACTTTAGTTTTGGATTTCTCACTCTTTTCCAACAATCACCATTGATGGAGCTTGGTTTTCTTCACTTGAAGAATGAAGAAGATGAAGAAGAATATTATGATAAGTTAATTAAAAACCATAGAAAAATCAAAACTTATCATAATGTTAACTAGAGTTAAGTGTAGAGAATGAATCATGGTTAGTGGGAATGGTTAGGGTTAAGGATGAGATAAGAATGGTTGACTTGATCAAAGATTCATGAAGCTTCAACTAAACTCCAAAATAAGCCACCATTCTTTTCTCCTCTTTTCCAAAATGAATAAACAAATAAATAAATGAATAAATAAAGGAAATGAAACCCTAACCATTCTTTTAACCATGGTTTAATTCTTTGCACTTAACCAAGTAATCATGTATCATCAAACATGATACAATCAAATGCACAAAATCATATCGCATATGTAATGCGCACACCCGAGTGAGAAAATCCATTTAAAGTGAACCAATACTAGTTAACGCAAAGTAATATATCAAATATATAATTATACATTAAATCATTAAATCAACACTTGATTCAATGATCCGGTCATGTCGCACACAACCGACTAGTATACAATGTATCGGCTTATCGAATCAACGCTTGAATCGATAACTAGGTTATATCGCATACAACCATTCGATACATTCATCGCGAGAATGGAATACGGTATCACATACTCGCATTATTCTCGGTCCCGCACATATCTCATATGCGCTCCTATTTCGTTTCGCTTGAGCCAGGAAACCTCTGTGTAGGACTCTAAAGACTCGTCAATACGCCGGCAGCGGATGATGATCATATCAAACACCCACAAGCCGCAAGCGGTCTGCTAAACGTAACGGCCACCCGGGTATTGATCGATCTGAAGATCGACGAGCAAGCCCGCTCACACTCCAGTGAATCCGACCAGTAACACTACCGTACAGTCCGGTCTGATCGTCTGATATGTCGCATATCTCGCCTAGGGGTGGTAAACGTCAGACCCCAATAGCTCGATAAGTCGTGTCGATATGAGGCTCATAACGGGTCGAGAAACTACTGGTAACACTTACCAGCAATTCTCTGAGCAGCCCTGGCCAGGGACTTCCTGTTATAGCCAATCGAACACAGCGCAACATCAACCCCTTATACCGGGAGAGACGAATCCCCTCCTATCGCTCATTGCCTCCATGTGACTCGGGACTGTACCCAAAAACCACCGTTTTGCACGCCCTCTTGGACGTGGTAAGATGGAAATCAAAGCACAGTGGGAACCACACAAGACTCTATGACGATCTCGGGTCAACAGACTACTCTGTACCAGTGTCATCAGAGAACTGCCATCTGACGTGAGGTATAATACCATCTGGGAGTTCTCGGCGAGTCCGTCCAGTGTACCCAGTCTTTACTGAGCACCCGTATATCATCTCTGATGTCAAACACCAATGGATATGGGATCATCCATCGCCCATCTGTATGGGTCGAGAAGGTACACGCTAGTCTACTCTGGTATATCGATGCCCCATCTCGATACACCCACGACTAGAGACTTTGAAGGATGTACTTATGGACTACCATGTCCCTACTAGTATGATCCGCATCATAGTCCAGGTAGTCAAGTACAGATCCTAAGGGCTTTACCAACATGTAACAGAGAGACAATCAGCATACACGTTAAGGTAAAGTGTAACCAGATAGCATACTATTATGTCGAGCAAGAAAGTCCTCCCTATATATGTCCCAGCATCCACTACAATATACATCCTATGTACAGTAATGGCCTCTAGGGCATACATATAACTAACACTCTTTTCTATGCAAAAAAACCTTCACTAGCTTTTTCCTCATGTTGTTCTTCTTCTACCTCTAGCCTTTCATGTCTCATGTATTGAGAAATCTAAGGCTATGAGAGACAAACCATTCTATCTATATTCTCTACATCATCTAGGTCATCTAGTGTAGCGAACTAGGTGCCCTAGTTACTTCAGATTTGAGGTGGGAGCTCGATCTACAGACTCTCGGGTGGATCATCTTTGACATGAGAGGACCGACGAGGAGGCCCGATCGAAACGATCCATGGAGCCTATGACGAGGAGAAGGACAGCGACAAGAAGACCTGAAGGATATGAAATCATGAGGTATAACATTCTATCGATGTTGTTTACTTCATAGTAGTTTGCTAGTTAGGGTTTAGTATCGATCCTGGAGTTCAAGTCGGTGTTACGAAGCTTTGAAAAGATTGTTTTTTACTAATTCCGCCTCCCCACGACCCGCATGGTGCGTAACATCGACTTACAGTGGTATCATAGCCTACTAAACCTTTACAAGCTTGTTAGCAAGTGTTAGAACTTCGATAGTCGGAAAAATCGAAAAACGAAACAACAATACCCTATGTTTCTGTCGATTTTTAAAAGTGCCAGAAAAATTATTTCAGAGCTATGAAAAATGTGTGCAGGGTATCATTAGAACTCCCAAGAAAAAGGTGTCAGTGAATCGCTAATACGGCCGCGGAAGCACGGCGGAACGGTGCATTCCGCCGCGGTTCCGCGGCCGAGTCGAGGCCGATTCGACTCGTTCTTCTTCTATTTGTTCTAATTTTTGGTGTATTGTTTTATGGAATATTTGTTTTCTACCCAGTTTTTTTTGATGTGCTGGTTTGCACTTGGGGTAGACACGGAAAATATTTTTCGATCGAAATTCTAAATGTTCTTGGCTAACCGGATCTTCTATGTTATTATATGTGTTTTTAAACTTCAGATAATTGCTATACGTTGGTTACCTTGGGGTTGCACATATCTGTTGGTTTGTGTATATGAACTTTATTGGATCGTCGATGATGAATAGCCGGGAATGTGAGAAGAGATTTTCTTTCATTCGATGTAAATTGTAAAGTGATGTAATATTATTTTACGGGGCACATCCGGGTTGAGGTTGTAGCCACCGTTGTATTATTTCTTTTACTGTTTTTTGCTCCTAAGATAGACCCAAGGTGAGGTGCACAAACTACCGGGTTCTATGAAGTACCGAGTAGCCTACTCACTTTGCTGAGAGAGGTTGCTTCACTTCGGGAATTTGGCGGGTAGTTTGCCTCACCTTTAGGGGTCTGGGGTGGAGTTTGGTTATTCATCATGACCGTGGAATCTGTCTTTCGTTACATGCTTAAACGAAACGCAGAATTCCTAGTATATCCAATGTTAGTTGTATGTATGCCGTAGAGGCCATTATTGTACATATGATGTATATTATAGTGGATGCTTGGACATATATAGAGAGGACTTTCTTGCTCGATATGATAGTATACTATCTGGTTGCTCTTTATCTTAACATGTATACTTGTCTCTTGATACTGTTTTATGGTTACATGTTGGTAAAGCCCTTATGATGTGTACTTGACTACCAGGATTATGATGCAGATCATACTAGTGGGGCCTTGGTAGTCCATAAGTTCATCCTTTAATGTTCCTAGTCATGGGTGTATCGAGACAGGGCATCGATATACCAGTATAGACTAGCGTATACGCTTCTCGACCCATGTGATGGGCGATAGATGATCCCATATCCATTGGTGTTTGACATCAGAGATGGTATACGGGTGCTCAGTGGAGACTGGGTACACTGGACGGACTCGTCGAGAACTCCTAGATGGTATTATATCTTACGTCAGATAGCAGTTCTCTGGTGACACTGGTACAGGTTAGTCTGTAGACCCGAGATCGTCATAGAGTCTTGTGTGATTCCCACTGTGCTTTGATTTCCACCTTACCACGTTCAAGAGGACGTGCAAAACGGTGGTTTTTGGGTACGGTCCCGAGTCACATGGAGGTAATGAGCGATAGGAGGGGATTTCGTCTCTCCCGGTATTGGGGGTAGATGTCGTGCTGTGCTCGATTTGCCATAACAGGGAAGTCCCTGGCCAGGGCTGATTTAGAGATTTACTGATAAGTGTTATCGGTAGTTTCTCGACCTGTTATGAGACTTGTATCGGCATGACTTATCGAGTTATTGGGGTTTGACGTTTACCACCCCTAGACTTGATATGCGACATCTTAGATGAAGAGACCGGACTGTACGATAGTGTTACTGACAGGCTTTATAGGAGCTAGAGCGGGCTTGCTTGTTGATCTTCTGATCGCTCAATACTCGGGTAGCTGTTACGTCCAGCTAGTACCGCTGACTGCTTGTTTGTGTTTGATGTGATCATCACCTACTACCGGCGTATTGACGAGTCTTTAGAGTCCTACATAGAGGTTTTACTGGCTCAGGCAAAACAAAGTAGGAGCACATATGTGATATGTGCGGGACCGAGAATGATGCGAGTATGTGATACCGCATTCTATTATCGCGATTTTTGTATCGGTCGGTTATATGTGATATAGCCGGGTTATCGAATCAAGTGTTGATTCGATAAGTTGGTACATATAATATTAGTCGGTTATATGAGATATAGCCGGATTATTTAATCAAGTGTTGATTTGATAATTTAGTGTATAATTGTATATTTGATATACTAGTTTACATTAACTAATATTAGCTCACTTAAGCATTTATTTTCTCACATGTGCACACTTAATATGTATGTGATATATATTAATTGTGTTTTCTTTTGTGTCATGGTTGTTGATACACACTACATGGGTGTATGAGACTTACACCATACTAATTATATTGTGGGGGTTTAAATATTTAAAGTAAATCCAAATTAGTGGATATTTGCTCACATGCATGAAGCTTGTAGAAGCTTATGGATGCATTGACTTAGTCCACTCATTTTGTTTTACTTAAGATATTTATTAACCTAACCATTATAATTTAGCTATGGTTATGTCTCTACATGAGTTAGGTATATGATACAAACTCATCCATGGTTCACTCTCTCACTTCATTAGTTCATTCTCATATCTTGACTTCATCTTCTTCATCCTTGGAAAAAAGCATGCTTTGTATTTCCAAAGTGAGAAAATATTGTGAGAAAAATAAAACTAAAGTAAGCCCACATCCTACTTCATCATCCTCTACTAGATTAGCACTTTAGTATAGGGTGTTAGCTTCACTAATCTTTCATTAGTGAAGTAGAAGTTTGAGTTAGTGTCTCCTCGACATAGATCATCTTCGGCCTCAAAGACTTCAAGCAAGATCGTTCTTTTCACCTTGAGAAGCCATGCAAGAGTCCGGGAGTTCCATGATCGCAGCGAAGGGACAACTATAAGGAGCAAATGAAGTGAAGGACCGGTCTACAAAGGTTGTATTCCGTCATCACTTAGAAGTAAAGTAGTTTACTTTCTAGTTTAGCTCCTAAAACTCTAGTTAGATCCTTGGTTAGGGTTGTTTGGCACACTAAATTTTAAAATACGGCATGTTTGATGCCTTGCGAAACCTTGTGTTTGTGCCTAAGAACCCTACATCCAATATGTCCATCTGTGATCTGGAATGCCTATTATTGCATGAGACGAATGATTATTATATATATGCTATATAGTAGACGTTTCTTATGTTTTGCATTCGCACTAGTCCAGCCTCCGCTCTGGCGTTAGTTAAGTAACCTAACGGTGTTAGACGGGGCCCAGTGACAAATGTGGATTGCATAAGCGTACGTCATATTTTCGTTTCTCTCTATAATGATAGGTGTAAATAATAGGACCGTATTAGATTAATGCAAAGCAAACAAACCAAAGTTGAATCGTTGGAACAAATTTAAAAACCACTCGGTTTTTTCAAAACAGCAACTTTTAAAATGCGGAGCTTAAACCACTTCTTTAAAGGCTATCAGGTTCCTTCGATTAAATCAAGTTCACTACGTTCACAGTTTCGCCAAAACCAGTCGTATCTATTCGTCATTTTAGTTGAATATTCAGTAGTATTCAAGCTATGCATTTTGACCTTCTCCAAGGCATAGTGATTGGTAGCTGCTGGATATTCATCTGTAGCATAGATAGATGCGTTGGTTTGGGACAGTTGTACTACTATTTTGGCCTTCGTCAAGAGTATGTACGAGTGAGTTCAAATTAACCTGGACAATGACAGGAAGAACTTGACATGTGACTTATGATATGTTGTCCTTCGTCAAGGTCATAAGGGCATGGGGCAAAAATCCACATCGGGAGTTTTTACGGAAAATGAAACTTGCTAGTGAAGCATACCATTTGGAGTGTGATAATGTTGGTAGGATTCCTTCAGGATTATCACACAATGATATTTGGATCCCGATCCTACTGTGAGTATCTGCTACTCCTCGGAAGATTTTTTCATTAAAAAAATCAATGCTATAAACCAAGTAGGTGTCTAGAACGGTGTTAGCGGGGCTATGCCTCCAGGGAAAATAGGTTATGTAATTAAGGAACTTCGCGAAAGCATTGGAAAACCTCCCTCGAACTACCAACACCAGCTTGGCTGAAAAGTTAAGCAAGTATTGTAGGTGAGATTAATTCTGACCAATTCTACTTTTATGGTTTGTGGAAGGATTCGAGAAACAACGGGAGCCATCCTGTTTAGATAAACTTAAAACCAATCTAAACTTGCAAGAGCGTCAAGCTAAGTGTTTCTCCTCTCTCTCCTAATTGCAATGACCATGTGACCGGACTTAGGTTTCAGCTAGATAATTAGTTGACTAAACCAGACTATATTGATTGACAAAGGTTTGTCCAGATGTCCATTGCCTATGACAAGCTGGGCCACCTCCTTGCTACTATCGCCCCGCCGTCCCAGGTCCATTTTCCACCGTCGCGGATGTTAATATCCGTAAGACATCGGAAAAGGACAGTGCGAATGCCAAGTGCCTCGTGTTGGCCTCAATGGATGGTGCTTACTAGAGGCAGCACGAGAAGATGGAGTTTGCTTCTATCTTCCTCCATAACAAAGATTTATATAGAGAGCAATCTCATATCGCAAGATATGAGACCTCGAAGGAATTGCTTCAATTGAGGTTGGCTGTTGGGTCATCTGTAGAGGACCATGTCCCTACAATGATCAGCTATATTAAACAGCTCAAGGACCTAGAGACCACGTTGGAGAACGAGTCACATGTAGACTTATTTCCACAGTCCTTACCTGTCACGCCCCGAAAGTATGGAACATGACCGGCACTTAAACTACGAACGTCTCGAGGCGTACGTAATCTAAGTGAGCCGAAAACCCAGAAATCCAAACCAAGAAAATTAGCAGAGTGAAGGAAAAAACAATTTAAATCAAGTAGTTTTAATAGCATAAGCCAAATTATGCGGTTTAAAAACATCAAATATTTCCCGAAAATTTCGGCAGAGTCTCCTTTGTAAATACTGGCCCCCAAACGGGATACAACATGAATAGTATACGAAATCAATAAAAAAGCATCCCCAAGCGGGAGCTAGCTCTTCGTCAAAAGACGGTCACAACCACACAAGCAATATCATATACAACGCCAAGGGCGAGGATCAAAACTCAAAAGGAAACGCAAAACAACAAGAATTCCACAGAAATACAACGCGCGATTCTACGGTCGAAAGAATAACATCATTGATCTCTATCTCAAAAATAAATACATGTTTGGTTGATGGAACTTCTTGATACAACAGAATAATGATATACAAGATATATAATGGGGGTATGATACAAGTAAACCCACCTACTAGCAAATCACCCGAACGAAACTATGCCCGCAAAGCCGTAAAGAACCCTGTACGGCAAACCTGCAAGAAACTGGGGCACAACGGGGGTGAGTTGCCAACTCGTGAATAGAAAAACATTTACGAATAGAAGTCGCATAAATAACGCAACCTAGGTCAATGATCATAATATATCCTCAATATATATGTATAACATGCAGCCTATAACAATGGCGAGGGTAATATCTAACCCGAGTGTAATCTCTTGTGCCCGTGTCAATGCCTCAGGTAGCAATATATCATATGGATGATGTATGAATGCATGAAACAGAATGCATGTACTGAAGAAAACTGCTTTAATAAATTAGTGAGATTTCTGTATTTTTAAAATGAGGTATCATAATGAAATCAGCATAAAACAGTGCCTAGCATCGGCACAAAACGTAATCCCAATATCTCGATATCTCTGTATCACAGTCTCTGTACCTCAATATCTCGAAATCTCAATGTCTCAATCACAATATCTAGGGCGCCGTCAGTCCAGACCGGCCCCTACCATCCATCTCAAGACCACGACGGTATCCTCCAGATATCCGACGCGTCGGGTAATATCACCGGTAGGTAGTGCTCCCCTGCCAGGCTCAACGTCAGCAACACGACCTTCTTGCCCTGGGGTACCTTACCGGGCCCACCATGTACCCGAAATGGTTCATCCATCTCCTCGAATCGGGTCTCGAAATCCATCAGCAAACTCATGGTGGACGACTCATACATCATGGGAAAACCGCATTTTTATTTAAAAAGGGAGAAAGCAGTTTATATATGTTTTGCGGTTTTCCTCCAAATCCAGAAAATATCATGGAAATTCGAATCATCAATAGCATGTAAAACTATGAATATAAGCATGAGAATCCATGAATACGGCATAACAATGAATAACAGTATGCATGAAGCGACAAGTAATAACTACAATATCTAAGCTGGCATATAAGGTATGCACACTAATATTATGTCAAACTACTAGCTATCAATCTAAGTTAAGCAATAATATTTTCTAAGGTGTACGTGATATGGCAATTACCGATGAAGATGTGTGTGAGCCGGCAAGTAAGTGTATGTGGTACATACGCATCATCGGTAATGGTGCTGGTGTCCTAACAGCATAATGTTAATAATGCAATATGAAATAACAATGTAAGTATGCGATGCGGAGTGAGCAACCAAAATGAGCGGGAGCTAAATATTAAACAATGGTGCCATTTGAAATAACACGAATCGCGGGGTTTTGAAAATAGGGGCTACGGTGGTTTTTAAGAAAGGATACGTTTTTTGAAATATCCGTAGATCCCTTGACCTGTCTTTTAAAATACCCACGATCCGCTAGTTTTGAAATAGGTAGGAGTCTAATCTAATCTAACAACTACACTAAACTATACGGCTGAACTAACAAGCTGAACTACAGGTAAGGAAACCGCCTATCATCTGAGTCGATACATATACATACCTGTATATGTATAGTCGGTGATCCCGCCTCAATAATATCATATCCGATACCATATCTATAATCAGGCATCCCAAGTCAAGAGTGCGGATCAATCATCAATATAGCTTGTACGTAAATCCGTCGTACGGCATCCCAAATCTGGGTACGGGTCAATATCACATTCATCATACTATTCACCTAGTATCCTCTTTATCAAATATCATGATCGGGGTACTGATCTACGTCTAGTACAATACTGATACCGCCTAAGTATGCATGGACGTGTGTGAAACACTACGTCAAGGACCCGCTACAACGTCATGTCGTATCTCAAATACGAACCCTGCTATATCACCGATCTCACGGCCTCAAATCAAATCTCATCGACTCATCTTAAATCCCAAGTACTATCCTCATTATCCATGCATGCGTATATGAATGTACATATGCATAGTCCCATACCCACGCATATATACATATATACACATCCCAATCTGCGCACAAGAAAGTAAAGTATGCAAGTCTGTGTGTGCGTATGTGGGTATAACAACTACTCTAGGGTTTCGCAACTAACCCAAAGGTGCTCCATGAACACATAAACATAACATGAATAAACATTCTCGTATCATAAAACACCCATATAAACATATATATATGAGCTACACTACGGACTGCGGGGGTGCTATACGCCATCCACCCGACTTCTCCCCGTAGATATAAATCTACTCACCTGGTCCTCGCTCGCCGGTGCCGACGTCGCCACGCGCATGCTTGTCGTCTCGAAGTCCACATGGGGTACCTACATATCATAACGCACCGTATCGTATTAAAATCCGACTCATGACCCAAAAACGACACCTGAATCCCACATAGGTCAAAACCTATGGTTGCTTTCACAAATTAACCCAAAAACCCTCAACGTCGGCGTACAAACGCCAAACCATCGAGAAAAACTCAAACGTATCAATCGTGGTTTCACAACACCTTAATTATATATATAAAATAGTGTTAAAATCACCAAAACTTCAAATTCGCTTTAAAGCTATTTTTCCGAAAACCTAATAAGCAAAATTAACCGCTTTAATACAACATCTTGATGTTTAAACGAATCTAGCGGCCACAATATTCACTAAATATCATAACAAAGTCATATAAACCATTCCTATAATTTATTCTCATCAATTTCCATAAATTCCAAAATTCTAGTTTACAATATACCCAAATTTTAACAATTTTATAGCAAAAAAATGCACAAACCACAATCTAGCTTGGATTTTCATGGACTAAAGTATTAAACTACACATTAAAATGTTAATAATGCCATGAATACCCTAATTAGATTTTTATCTCTATTACTTAATCAAATTTCAAAAACCTAGTTTGCTTAAAAACTTGATTTGGACAATTTAAATGCAACAATTTACATAATAGCAACTAGATTAGGTTTTCCATGCCCTCACATGCCAAAATACACTTTGTAAACTTAAACAAGTGACAATAACCATATTTGAATTCAAACCCTAACTCATAAATTTTCCAAACTAGCAATTAAACCTAATTAAACACCTAATTAAGCTAATTTAAAGCAATTAACAACAATTTAACAAAAAGGTTAGAATTATACCCAAATAAATTTGAAGATCCCACAAGCACACTTAGCCTCCCAAATTGAAATCTAAATCCCTAGATCCATGCTATGGTAGCCAAGAAAAAATGGGTAGGAGGTGGATTTTGATTTGGATTTTTGCTTGATTTTTTGAGAAAAAGGGTGGATTTTTGATAGAAATTTTGGGGATTTTGATGGAAAATTAGATGAAGAATTTGGGGGCTATTGTGGGTTCAGGTTTCGGCCAGAATTGGTGGAGATTGGGTGAGGGAGGAGAGAGAGTGAGGTGGGGAAAGTCCACCCTAGTCAAAGTCCACTCTAATTCTATCATTTTCTACTCTTTTCTTTTCTTTTCTTTTGACAAAAGAAGTGATTGGAGAGAGAGAGAGGGGGAGGGCTGTCATGGTGGGGCCGGCCATATGGGGAGAGGGAGAGAGGGTGAGGTGTGGGTGTGTGGGTTAGGGAAAAAGATAAATGTATTACCCCAACTCCCGTTAACACTAAATTTCACCGAAAAAAAGCCTTTTTCTTCGATATTTTCTAAACTGTTTTGGCAAACGATTTCATTTCAAAAACCATATGATAAAATTTTATTTAAAATTTTATGATGCACAAAATTTGTTTCAACTCATCCCAATTTGTAATTTTCCCCAATTAAATGTATTAGTGACGGCTTAAAATAATATTAAAATAATTAATTTCGGAAAAAATTTCAGAAAATTTGAAATTTCTCCAGTGGCTCAATAAACACCAAATACTAGCAATTACATAGCTAGAATATGTATATTTAATTTTATAATAAAAATATTTGTATTTTGACTTTTTACAGAAAACCCCCTTATTTTACCGTTTTTTCGATATTTCACCGAAACGATTTTCAAAACGTTACACTACCTTCTACTTACACCCAGGGGAAGAAACTTATACTTCCAGTTGAGAGCATCCTGAAGGAAACCAAGGAGACACCCGCTCTGCTTATTGGGGAATCTTCCTCTTCAGGATCCAATGAGAAAGCCAATGGTGAGAAGAAGAAGACCTCCATAAAACCGATAGAGGTAGAAGGAAAGGACAGGGTGAAAGTTTCAGGGATAACAGCAGGGAAGGAGGGATGTTCCTATTTTCACAGAAAAGGGCATTGGCAGATGGAATGTAGGGCTTGGAAAGTCAGAATCCAGGATCCAAAGCATGTTGTGGCTTCGGCTTCAGGTGTGTTTATGATTGAAAACAATCTGTCAATTAACTCTACTTCCTGGGTACTAGATATCGGATTAGGATCTCATATCTGTAATTCTTTACAGGCTTTGAGAAACCGTAGAGTTATCAGGGCAGGTGATGTGATTCTCAGTGTTGCTAACGGAATGAGCGTGGGCGTTGTATCCGTAGGGGAATATCACCTAGGATTGACAAGTGGGCAGATATTGATTTTACGTAACTGTTTGTGTGTACCCAGTCTAGCTTGTAATATCAAATCTGTATCTTTACTTTCTAAAGAAGGATATGATTTTACATTTGTAAGCGATGTGGTCCACATCCACCTTAATCATGGTTTGATTGGGTCAAGTACATTAGAGGACGGTATATACGTGTTAAATCAAGCTTAGGTTTTCAACGTCCAGAACACACTTAAACGAAAGTCTCCAGAATTAAATATGGCTTTCTTATGGCATTGTACACTGTGTCACATCAATGAAACAAGGTTGATGAAATTACTTAGAGATGGTTATTTGGATTCGTTCGAATATCAGTCTTATGCAACTTGTAAATCATATCTCATAAGAAAGATGACAAAGACTTTGTTCATTGGACACGGAGTAAGAGCGAACGAGCTCTTGGGACTTATACACAGCGACTTGTGTGGTCCAAGATCTACACATGCACGAAGTGGTTATTCCTATTTCATTACTTTTATGGATGATTTCTCTAGGTATGGACATGTCTTCTAATTGAAGCATAAATCCGAGGCCTTTGAGAAATTCTGAGAATATAAGAATGAAGTGGAAAAAAAAACAGGCAAAAGTATCAAGACACTGAGTTCTGATCGAAGTGGTGAATACTTAAGTGTCGAGTTCCTGGATTACTTAAAAGAGAATGGAATTCTCTTTCAGCTTACTCCTCCATACACACCACAACACAACGGTGTATCGGAAAGGTGGAACAGAACCTTATTAGATATGGTACATTCCATGATGAGTAACGCTGAGTTGCCGTGATCCTTCTGGAGTTATTGTTCATCACAGAAAACTGCATTTTAATATCTCTTATTCATTATCAATTTTGTTATTTATCGGTACTATTAATCAGTATCTGCTCAGTAATTATAGTTTACAGGTATTCGTGATAAAATACTGGAAACACACTCAAAATCACGGATATAGCGTTTGGGTGCCGACACTACAATCAGAACAGAAAACCGACCGATATTCAAAGAGCTCTTTTGCAATAAATGTGTGCACACAATTTTGGTCCAACACAACACAAGTGTGCACATAGCTCTTTGATGACTTGGACCATAGTGGGGCTGTCCATGGCACAAGTGGACACATGTGGGTGTGATGGGTGATAAATGCAAAAAGTTTTGATGTGATATAAGCATCCAGTTTTCCTCCAAATCTCTGAATGCAAACCGGGCTTAAATAGATAAATTAAACAGCATCATAGTGTTAGTGGAGAACACACAATTCCACCATACCAAGACGAGCCTCATTGCTCGGATCCTGACCGGCGAACCCCCACCCCCAAAATCCGGTGCCACCGGTCCCCTTGCTCCAAATAATCCCATTTTTCTTCTGGTCATTTATTAGGGTCACATTAGTCCATCTATACTGTTTGTTTATTCTGGAGTTGAGCCTATAAATACCAAAAAATCATGAGCAAGGGGATGTGTAATATATACCTTTTTCATTTTCTTTTGTTTTTGGTTCATGCTTGAGAGTTGTGTGGGCTATAACTTGGCTTCTTCTTTTTCTTCCCTCTTGAAGCTTTCGTTTAAGAGCTTCATTATGGAGGTTGAACAAGTTACCAATATCTTGTACCTCAACTTCATCAAGTGTTGAATAATATTGTTATTGCTTTGTTTACTTGCTTCTTATGTTTTTTGCTTTCTTTTGCTATTGTTAAGAGTAACTAATCTTTCTTTGGTTGTGGTGATGGTGAGAAAATGAGATGAAAGGCTTTGTCTTCCTCCTCCTCCTGTTTATGTTTAAAATGCTTAATGTGATTCTAACTTAAAGATTTTTTTATGTATTGATGTGCTATGGTATTTTGAAACCAAGGTTACTTTGTAATCTCTTCATATACCATATTCACTCCCTTTCCCCATTTCACAATGTTTAAGTTAAGATCAATTTGGTGTTAAGTTTGCTAAGTTTAGATACGGTATTTTGTGACCAAGTGCGTAACAAACTCTCAGTTTTCATATACCTTATACTATCACAAACACTTAGCAAAGTTAACACTAAAACTAATTGCTCTCACTCGCTAATTTGTGTTTTTGATGTTGTCGTATACTCGCTAACCCTTATGCTTAGTGTTGATACCTCAAGCTTGGACATACAAACGGTAAGTGAACAATACGGACTCATTTCGTATTTTGAGTCGAGATCCGAGAACTTGATGGTTTGTGCTTTGTAACCACTTTGACAAGTCATGCTTCACTTCGGGGTCGACACAAGGACAGAAAACTCATGATCAAGGGAGCGTCGAAGGAATCGCCGCGATTCATCCATCCGAGCCAAAGCCACGGCCATTTCCTTCTTAACTTGTTTTCTTTGTTTTCGTGTTTTATAATTTTGTGACAAACCAACCAATTCATTATTTGTTGAATCTTAAGCAACAAAACCTAATACATAATTCCCTGCGGATCGACCCATACTTGCCATCAGTACGTATTAATATGTGCTTGTATGCTACTTGGTTTGTATCTATTTTAATATGTATATACGTATTGATAGAGCCCTTAGGATCTTGCTTGACTACCAGCGTTGTGATGGCAGTCACACTAGTGGGGGCTGGGTAGTCTACAAGCACATACTTTTTCAGGTCCCTAGTCGTAGGATTATCGAGACAGGGCATCGATACTCCGTAGTAGACTAGTGTGTATGCTTCTCATCCCAGTTGGGGAGATGGTCTGTCCCACAGCCATCAGTACGTCGTACTGGAGATAGTATACATGTGCTCGTTGGGTTACGGGTACACTGGACAGGACTCGCAGGGAACTGTTGGTTGGTATTATACCCATCGTCAGTTAACAGTTCCCAGGTGACATGAGTACATCATAGTCCGCAGACTTGACACTGCTGGTTCGCCTCGAGTGTGTTCCCACTGTTCTTAGATTGCTACCCTACCATGGCTCAAAGGAGTCATGCAAACAGGTAGCAGTTAGGTGCAGTCCTGAAGCACTTGGAGGTAGTGGCGGTTAGACAGGATTCGTCTCTCCCGGTATTGGGAGTTGATATCGCGCTGTGTCTGGAAAGCCATTACGCAAAGTCCCTGGCCAGGGCAAGCGAGATTTACTGGTAGGTTTTCCAGTAGTTTCTCAAGGTGTAATGGGCTTCGCTCCGATACGACTTATACCGCTTTTAGGGGACTGACGCTTGCCGCCCCCATAGGCCCGATATGCGATAGTCCTAGACGAACAGACCGGACTGTACGGAGATTATCACATCAGGCTCAGTAGGGGTTCGGATGGGTTTCCTCATCGGCCTTCTTATCGACATCTACCTAGGGACCATTACGTACAGCTAGTTCCGCTTGCGGTCTGTGGTTAAACCCACTGCCAGCGTAGCAGTCGAGTCTTTAGAGTCCCACACAGAGAGTTTCCCTGCTTCGGGCGAAACGATATAGAGGTCGTATGGTTTTATGACAGGGTTCGGACGCATACGTGTTTTTACGCACGTACGATGTTCGGACAGTTTTTACTAGCGGGCTTTGGTTTAAGCCAGATTCTAGTATCGGATTATTAGATTTATACAGTCTAAAGTTTTTCCGTGTTTTCACGGATAGGACGGGCGTTCTCGTAAATTGTCGAGAAGCATTTAGAAGGATGATGACATGGAGGCTAAGGTGGCATTTGCATTTATTGGATTAATGAGTCATGGTGTGATTCATCCATGGAGTTAATGATGCATTTATGATTTAAATGACTCATGAGATGAATCACTATGTGAGTTAATGAAGCATGATGACACATTATTATTTGTTATTCATTTAATAATATCATATGCTTCATATATTCACAATGATTTCATTATTCCAAAAGGATTCTCACTCTCACATTCTCTCTCCTCAAGCCCTCTCTCTTCAAACCCTAACCCTAACCTCTCATGTGTTGAGATCAAGGGTTAGCAAGACTTATTAATCCCTAATCCTACTCTATATTCCCTAGGTTGCTTTGATTAGCACTTTGAGTAACCTAGTTACCTCAAGTTAGAGGTCAAGTTTGGAGTAGTAGCTTTCGGGTGGATATTCTATTACAAAGAGGAGGCCGACGAGGAGGTGGTCAACGAGAAGAATAAGGACTTGGTTCATTAGGTATAATCTTCTTTCATAGTAGCTAATCCCTCCTATGATAGTGTTAGTTAGGGTTTGGCAAAGATCCGTAAGTTAGTCGATATTAGTTTAGACAAAAATGATTGTTTTACCTATTCCGTC
This sequence comes from Agapanthus africanus, assembly GCA_030015575.1. NCBI lineage: Eukaryota > Viridiplantae > Streptophyta > Magnoliopsida > Asparagales > Amaryllidaceae > Agapanthus > Agapanthus africanus. The sequence continues at coordinate 604,976,502 of CM057342.1, read as the reverse complement.
TCCCCGCACATCGTGGGGTGTCTAACGTCGACTTACACAAAGAACTCCAGGGGGTATCTTTTCTATTACGCATAGGAATAAAAGGTTTTTGTTTCTCGTCATGCCCACCTTTGGGAAAATCATTTTTTGGAAAAAAGAATTAGTTGGAGCGCAATAGAACTGGATGAAATTCCAGAACCACAAACTATTACTGAAAGTATGGTAGAACCAGAGGTTTTAGAAGAACCGGACATACCAGTGCCACTCCGCAGGACTAGTAGGCAGACTCATCTGCCCGAGAGATACTACAGTTTTCTCATAGACAGGGATAGAGAGGATTGCATCATTAACAATGATGAGACAACTAGCTTCCAGCAAGCCATTCAGAGCGGCGACTCGGTAAAATGGCTGGATGTAATGCGGACCGCGATAGAGTCCATGTACACCAACAAAGTATGGACTTTGGACTTTGCACCAGAAGGGGTAAAACCCGTAGGTTGCAAATGGATCTTCAGAAAGAAGATTGGTGTAGATGGACAAGTTGAAACCTATAAAGCTAGACTTGTTGCAAAAGGTTATTCGTCAAAGACCTGGTTCGGACTATGATGAAACCTTTTCTCCAGTACCTATGCTCAAATCTATTCGGATCCTTCTTGCCATTGCTACCTTCCATGATTGTGAGTTTTGGCAGATGGACGTATAGACAACTTTTCTAAATGGATATTTGGATGAGTGGGTCTATATGGATCATCCAGAGGGTTTCAATCAGAGTGGGAGCAGCGGGAATATGTGCAAGATGCTTAAGTCCATTTATAGATTAAAGCATGCATCGCGGAGTTGGAACATCTTTTTTGATGAGACGGTCAAAGAATTCGACTTTATCAAAAATCCAGATGAACTAAGCATATATAGTATGATTGTAGCGAGAACTGTGGTATTCCTTGTCTAGTACGTGGGTGACATTCTCTTGATAAGAAATTAAACTCCTATGCTACAACCAGTCAAAAGGTACTTGTCACAGAGGTTCTCCATGAAAGACCTGGGTGATGCCTCCTGCATTCTGGGGATCCAGATCTATCGTGATAGATCTAAGAGGATGTTGGGACTTTCACAGTCCAGGTACATCGACATCATACTGAAAAGATTTAGTATGGAAGATTCTAAGCGTGGTAGTCTACCGTCTTGTCACGGAATCACGCTCTCCAAAGAGATGTCTCCCAAGACTGATTTGGAAAGGGCTCGCATGATAATTATACCCTACGCTTCTGCGGTAGGCTTTATAATATATGCGATGTTATGTACCAGACCAGATGTTGCTTACGCACTAATCATGGTAAGCCGGTATCAGTCAAACATAGGGGAGAAGTACTGGATAGCAGTAAAGAACATTCTCAAGTACCAAAGAAGGACTCAGGAGATGTTCTTGGTGTATGGTGGATAGGACCTCCAGATCGAGGCCTTTGCTGACTCTAGCTTCCAGAGTGGCAAAGATGACTCCAAGTCCATATCGGGTTATGTCTTTACCCTCAATAGAGGGGGGTCTGTTGGAAGAGCTCCAAGCAGGACACCATTGCTGACTTGACGATGGAAGCAAAGTATATCGCTGCTTGTGACGCCGCAAAAGAAGCAGTCTGGATGAGGAAGTTCTTAACAGAACTTCAGGAGGTTCCGACCATTGTTGGTCCAATACTTCTGTATTGTGACAACAACGTCGCTATATCTTTAGCGAAGGAACCCAGGTCCCATTAGAGATCCAGAAATATCTTGAGGTGGTACCACCTGATTAGGGAGATCATTGATCGCCAGGAGATCGAGGTGATGAGAGTAGATACGGAGAACAATGCTACAGATCCACTCACAAAGTCCATCTCTTAGACACCGTTTGAGAGGCTATTCGAGATCATAGGTATGCGATACGCCAATATGTGGCCTTAGTGCAAGTAGGAGATTGTTAGTGATATATGCCCTAGAGGGCATTACTATATCATACTGGTTTGTATATTACGTAATGAAAGCTTAGGATATACACAGATATAGTAACAGTCTTGTTCGAAATGGTAGTCTGCTACCCGGTTTGTTTCTACCTCAATATGTGCATGTGTTTTCGCATATCGCTTATACATATTGGTAGAGCCCTTAGGATCTTTGCTTGACTACCAGCGTTGTGATGGCAGTCACACTAGTGGGGGCTGGGTAGTCTATAAGCACATTCTTATACAGGTCCCTAGTCGTAGGATTATCGAGATGGGGCATCGATACTCCAGAGTAGACTAGTGTATATGCTTCTCATCCCAGCAGGGGAGATGGTCTGTCCCACATCCATTAGTACGTCGTACTGGAGATAGTATGCAGCTGCTCATTGGGTTATGAGTACACTGGACATGACTCGTTGGGGACTGCTGGTGGGTATTATACCTATCGTCGGGTAGCAGTTCTCAGGTGACATGAGTACAGCTTAGTCCGTCGACTTGACACTGCTACTGCGCCTCGAGTGTGTTCCCACTGTTATTTGATTTCTACCCTACCATAGATCAAAGGAGTCGTGCAAACAGGTAGTAGTTGGGTTCAGTCCCGAAGCACTTGGAGGCAGTGGCGGTTAGATATGATTCGTCTCTCCCTGCATTGGGGGTTGATATCGCGCTGTGTTCGAAAGGCCATTACACAAAGTCCTTGGCCAAGGCAAGCGAGATTTACTGGTAGGTACTCCGGTAGTTTCTCAGGATGTTTTGGGCTATTTTCCGGCATGACTTATTGCACTATTAGGGGATTGACGATTACCGCCCCATAGACCCGATATACGATACTCTTAGACGAATAGATCGGACTGTACGGATATTGTCACAGATAGGCTCAGTAGGAGTTCAGATGAGTTTGCTCATCGGCCTTCTTATCTACATATACCTGGGTAGCCGTTATGTGCAGCTAGTACCACTTGTGGCTTGTGGTTAAACCCACTGCCAGTATAGTGTTAAGTCTTTAGAGTCTCATACAGAGGGTTTCCCTGCATCGGGCAAAAGATGTAGAGGTCGTATGGTTTTATGACAGGGTTCGATCACGTACGTGTACTTGTGCACGGATGATGATTCGGACAGATAATACTAGTGGGCTTTAGTTTAAGCCAGATCCTAGTATTATACTGATGGATTATTTTCGTCTCTTTTGTATTCATATTTTTCAGAATACGGATACGGGTATGTATATACGAATGAGGGGAATTTTTGTAATTTGTTCAAAGATTCTTCTAAAAGAAGACACCTCATATTTTGTATTAAACATTTTAGGTTAAATGTTTATTGCATTGTGAGGTTGAGGAAATGAAGTGGATTTTTGCATAAATTGGAGCATGGCTCTTGGTGACATATGGAGGGTTTTCAAGCCATGACTCACTAAGTTGAAAATGAACCATATTTGATTTTCTAATTAGAGTTATTCTAGTGATGAGAGGGTATGGTTCAGATTTAGATAAGGGAGCTCATTCTCTTTTCTATGCAAAAAAACTTCACTAGCTTTTTCCTCAAGTTGTTCTTCTTCTACCTCTAGCCTTTCATTTATCATGTGTTGAGAAACCTAAGGCTATGAGAGACAAACCATTCCATCTATATTCTCTACATCATCTAGGTCATCGAGTATAGCGAACTGGTGCCCTAGTTATTTTAGATTTGAGGTGGGAGCTCGATCTACAGACTCTTAGGTGGATCGTCTTTGACATGAGAGGACCGACGAGGAGGCCTGATCCAAACAATCCATGGAGCCTATGACGAGGAGAAAGACAGCGACAAGAAGACCCGAAGGACAAGAAATCATGAGGTATAACATTCTATCGATGTAGTTTACCTCATAGTAGTTTGCTAGTTAGGGTTTAGTATCGATCCTGGAGTTCGAGTCGGTATTACGAAGCTTTGAAAAGATCGTTTTTTACTAATTCCGCTTCCCCGCGACCCACGGGGTGCATAACATCGACTTACAAAAACAACTACGTTAGAATATCTATCTTATACCTGTAAATGATCATGCTTAGATACTCTCATATAAAACCTTACCTGTTCACTTTTACTTGGTTTCTATTCACTTTATATATTTGTCAGTCATCTTTATTTACTTCCTTTGGGGACTTACCGAGCACTAGTTCGCTAGTGACATTTCTCTCTGTTTCTTTTTCTTAGAATTTTCATCAGGGGGACCAGACTCTGAGGAGATCGAGCCGAGCCAGGAGGACTTGGATCGGTTCGCTACCCAACCTAATTACTAGCTCCTTTATGCATTTACTTTCTGTATGTCATTGTTTAGTCATTTTAAATCACTGTATCTTTTTATTTCCGACAGTTGTATTTGAAATTTGAATATAAATAAAATTGTTGTTTAATTTTATAATCTTGTATTGTTGCACATTCTTATATTTCTTACATACGCTTAATGTATTTATTAAGAGAAATGACCTTCTCATAGTAAATACGTTGCGGGCTTGCCACGTCACCGTTTCTATTTACTGGGAAGCAGGACGCGACATTTACCTTCTTAACCATTTAGCAAATTCAATTTTTTTAAAAGAATATATATATCAAGGCACGGGGGAAAATGAGGTATGGCACTAGGATGGTGTGCATATTAAAAATGGGTAAATGGTTGTGAAGGCTAAAGTTAGCCATTCCTCTTCTCATCTTTTCTTTTTCTTCTTCTCCTCCTCCTCATATAATTCCTTTCTCTACCTCCCAAACAAATCCTACAACACAAAATAATCTCCACAAAAAAAATCATATCTTTTCTTTCAAAGAACTCTTGTGGAAGCAAGTCTTCACCCTTGAGGCCACTTGTAAGCTTAGGACTCCCCAAAAAACTAACCAAGAGGTAAGGTGCTAATCTAAATTATGTTTTAGCATCTACTTGTCATAACAACACTAATTAAATCTAAAAGTCTATGTTTTAGGTTGTTTTAAAACTTAATGTGGGGTTTGAGGTGGAAAATTGAACTTGTGTGAATTCCTTGGTAACCACAATTGATATCCGGATAGATAAAGGTATTTTAGTGATATTTATCATATGTTTTAACACCAAGACTTCACTAATCCACCATTATGTTTTCAAGTGCTAAAACTAGTATTTTGTTGTAGTTTGGGGGGTTCAAATTGAATCTGCTAGTACTCTAGTGATCACAGAGATAAATTATGATTACTGGGAGCTTGTTATAGAACCATAAGTGCACCCTAGAAACCAGGACCCATTTCACTTTACTGTTGCCACCAAAAAATTCCAAATGGCCTCAAATTGTGGTTCTTCTAGAGAGTTAGGGTGTGGGTTTTTGTCGGGGGCTCTTTAATCCTCAAACTAGATCTCTGGTATACTTAATTTCTTCCCATTTCGTGTAACACCCTAGCACGCTCTTACAATATTAATTGGTATTTTAAAACTTTCTTTATTTTATTCTTTTGGGTTGCGATTGATTCGAATAGTAGAGGTAGTTATCGGATCCAACCCGCATGTCTGAAACCCACTATGGTGCTAGATTATATCTAATATTTACCGATAAACTAAATCTATATGTATCTAGTATAATATATCTATATATAATATCAAAATCTCTATATATCTTTTGGGTAGCCACAAGTTAAGGATAATTTTTAATTATTAACCGTCTTCATATGGTTGCCATCCCATATCTTATTTTACTTTTATCTTTTACGTTTAAATCTCAAAATATCTAATATCAAATATTTATTAAATCTAGGTATATTTTTAGAATCCATTTAAATCTTAAATTAGGAATATGAGTTATTTAAAATATATTCTTGCATTATTGTTGAGAAGTTTACGTATGTGAATTATTTTCTAAAATATATTTTTGATGAGATTTTGGTAGAGATTGGTTGTAGTTTGATATTATCTATATACATTAAAACTAATATATATTTATAACCTAATTTAAACTACACACACACACACACATACACACACTATATATTTTTATATTAAACACAAAACCTCTCTTTTTCTATCTCTCTCTCTCTTCTAACTAAATCCCCCATCATCAATTTATATATTCTCTTTCTTCGTTCTGTAAGCCCACACCCATTCTCGACGACGCAACTCTAGCCGCATCCTAGAAGCTTAACCGAGCTATCAAAACTCGGTGTTAATTTGTATAGCGTCGTGTTGCTTCCGTTCATCGCGTTCGTTTTGAGGCAAGTTTATAACTTGCTACAAGCTATGGTTTACGCAATTTACTTATATGTTGTCGTACTATCATCATCATCATCGTCGTCGTCGTCGTCATCATCATCATGCAACTATATCTATATAATTTATACACCGTATTTATTTAACGTTAATCAGTTTTATAATATACAGTGTATGCAAGTTTACAACTTGCGACATGCTATAATTATATATATATATCTATATCTATATATATATCGTCGTAATATTTCTTATTATTATCATTATACCGTTTGTATCTATATAATCCATATATCGTTAATTAGTTTATAATCTGTATTTTATAACGTTATGCAAAATATAGTTTGAAAATATTATAGTTTACACATGAAACGTCGTCGCCAAGCGGATACGACAAATCTGGAATTTGCTGTACACCTTACCTTATAAAATCCAATATAAACCATAGAAAAATTATTAGCACATGTTCTTTAGTTCATTACGAAGCTAACTTAGAATACTATAACCCTGTGAAATTTTTACTTGCAACATAAATTGTTTAAATAACGTAAACTGTAAATGAAAGTACTTCTGAACTGCTGTCCAGGGATATTCCAGCTGCAACTTTCAATTTCGAACGTTCATAAATTTTTGTAGGAACAAGCTGAGATGCTTTAACTTATACAAATGAAAACCTTATTGAATGAGATTTGTTTTGGTATATGACACGTCCCTTTTGGAGAACGTTTGTTATTTTTAAGTTATTTTACAAATCAGGCCGACGCTGAATTTCTGAACGAAACTTTCTTGTACATGGTTAGTCAATACCACTTTTATAGTTATTAATCAGATTGAATATACTATCCCTGTTAATGTTATTATATTGTTCTTATACATGATATGATTATGTTATCCTTAACATGCTTGTATCCTACCAGATTATAATATTTTTGTTATCATATTAATACCTATTGCCTGTAATATTTACCGATGCCAATAATATTGTATTGTTATCCTCATTGACCTGACTTGTTGTCTTGCCAGACAAGACCTGTATATGATTATTCCTGTGTTGGCATTAGGAAGAAATTCTACTGATACCCGACTTGAACACGAAACCCGTGGAAAAAGGGAAAATCAATAATGAAACCTGACTTATAACTCAACAGTTCACTACCTTCTAGAGACTGATCGGTCGATACGAGCTTCGGGCCCCGGAATGGTGATACTGACATCATTCTTCTATACATGATATTGTTTTTAATACCTAGCGGCACGTCTCAGACTCAGCCCCAAGTGTCATGACCGTGGTCCCGGGCACGCATAAGATACTATTGAGTTACATCGAGAATTTCATTAATTAGTTTCAAATACCGTTAGGATAGATAACTTAGAAACACAGAGTTTAGGATACACATGAGATACCTATAGCCTACTGATATATCGCCTGTGATTGTTTGTTTATAGTTATACATTATTTTCCACATAACCCCCTATATCGTACATTGCTCAGTTTATTATTATAATATTTATAATGCACTGACGTCTGGGTTTTGCATGGCCCAGGTACTTGACTTAGCATGTGAGTATTTCGACGGGACTACCGACCAGTGAGGACCATCTCTTTGATATAGCTCTTATTGATGGTTAGTTATTCCTTGGATCTTTATTGCTTCCGCTATCTTATCATTTCTTGTGGCTATTGAACATGTGGTAGATAGATTTAGTATTTTATTGTTCTTGATTACTGATTGACAACCTTAATTTGACTATGGAAGGATGTTTCCTTACCGTAGGTAGCATGATTGGTTTTGTTACATCCCGAAATTTTCATATTTTGGGAAGCGGGACGTGACAAGGTTTTGTTGGTATCAGAGCATAGGTTTTTGATTAGATAGGCTTGGTTCAATTTATAGTTGGGTATGGTACCCAATACTTTGTCCCCAAGACCCAGAATTTTTGGAACATGTCCTGCCACATTATTATCTTGTTATTCAAATTCTTGAATCTTATCCTTCCCTTAAACTCTTTATCTCGACGATTTGGATATGACTTTGCATCTCAGCATGGAATCCTCCTGATTCCTTATTGTTTTCTCCATTTTTATTCCTTCGATTCTGATAATAGGATTTGGGCAACTTGAATGGAGTTATGTGATTGTAACTATGTACCGTGGCATGGTTACAATACGGTACTCTATTTGGGTAATCTGGAGTTCTATTTTGATTCATTTTCCTGACTTATGTTCATTGTACTACTTTGTCTTCACTCGGTGTCATTGCTTATGTGTTTATGTATTATCGCGACCTTGAATCCAACAACTGCGTTATATCTTTTCTCTTGTTCCGTAATGACCAATCCGTCTGTGTTTCGAAGAACAAGGAGAAACATAGTAAAGCATATAATGATTTCAGTAGTTTTACATTGACCCCAGCAGGAGCTAGTACAAACCACTTCAAGGCTGATCAAGTGTAAGATATTTCTTTAAAGATGTTCTGACAGACTCGCCTCAATTTTATCAGAGTAGCATAGCAGAAGTGCAGCAGGGCTGATAACCCACAAGTTTTAGAACAGACTTGCAAATTCAAGATGAAGGGAACCGTTTACTGAAAGGTGAAGTTCGTAAACATGTTGCAGATGAAGCGCTAGTAGTAATTAGGGATTTCATGGATGTGTTCGAGTACATCTTGGGTTTACCGCTAAAACAATTGTAGAGTTTGCGATTGATCTTATTCCCGTAGCAGCGGCAATTCAAAGGCTTTTATTCGACACTGGTAGGACTGGAAGAGGCAGATACGTTTCCGAATTACTAAAGAAGGGCTGGATTCATAGCAATGATTCACCGTGGGGTGCTCCAGTTATTTTAGTCAAGAAGAAAGATAGCACGTGGAGGATGTGCATCGACTATCGAGAGTTAAATCGGGTGACTACTAAGAATAAGTACCCAATCTCTCGCATAGGAGAATTATTCGATCAACTTAGTGGCGTGAAAGTTTTCTCGAAATTGGATTTGAGATTAGGGTATCATCAAGTTCGGGTGAAAGAAGGAGACATTTGTAAGACAGCGTTCCGAACTCGATATGGGCATTATGAGTATTTGGTTATGCCCTTTAGAGTTACTTACGTACCGGTGATATTAATGGATTTGTTGTGTTAGGAATATGTATGCCCTAGAGGCCATTATTGTACATGTGATGTATATTATACTGGATGCTTGGACATATATATATAGGACTTTCTTGCTCGACATGATAGTATGCTATCTGGTTACTCTTTATCTTAACATGTTGACTGGTATTCTTTACTGTCTTGCTCTCACATGTTGATAAAGCCCTTAGGATATGTACGTGACTACCAGGACTATGATAAGATCATACTAGTGGGGCCAGGGTGGTCCAAAAGTACATCCTTTAATCAGTTCCCAGTCGAGGGAATATCGAGACTAGGGAATCGGTATTCCAGAGTAGACTAGTATGTACGTTTCTTGTCCCTTAGAGGGCGATGGTTGATCCTACAACCATTGGTGTGTGACATCAAAGATTGTACACAGGTGCTCATTGAAGAATGGGTACACCGAACATGACTCGCCGGGGACTCCTATGTAGTAGTATACCTATCGTCAGATAGCAGTCCTCTTGTGACACTGGTACAGGTTAGCCTGTAGACCCGAGATCGTCATAGAGTCTTGTGCGGCTCCCACTGTGCTTTGATTTCCTCCCTACCACGCTCAAAGGAGACGTGCAAACAGGTGGATTTTGGGTATAGTCCCGAGTCGCATGGAGGCAATAAGCGATAGGAGGGGTTTCGTCTCTCCCGGTATTAGGGGTTGATGTTGCGCTATCCTTGATTGGCTATAACTAGAAGTCCCTGGCCAGGGCTGCTTATGAGATTTACTGATAAGTTTTATCAATAGTTTCTCGAACCGTTATAGGCTAAACATCGGCATGCCTTATTACGTTACTGGGGTCTGATGTTTACCACCCTTAGACATGATATGTGATATATCAGACGAAGAGACCGGACTGTACAGTAGTGTTACTGATAGGCTTCATGGAGACTATGGACAAGCTTGCTTGTTGATCTTCATATCGCTCAATACCCGGGCAGCCGTTATGTCCAGCTAGTACCACTAACGGCTTGTAGGTGACTGATGTGATCATCACCTACTGCTGGCGTATTAACGAGTCTTTAGAGTTCCACACAGAAGTTCCCTGGTTCAAGCGAAATGAAGTAGGACACATATGTGATATGTGTGGGCCTGATTAAATACGTGTATGTGATACCGTATTGTAATCTGGCAGTTATCTGATATCGGTTCGGTTATATATGATATAACCAGATTGTCGAATCAAGTGTTGATTTGATAATGTGATAAACAGATAAATGATATTAGTCGGTCATATGTGATATAACCGGATTATTAAATCAAGTGTTGATTTAATAATGTGGTATACATTATATGTGATATAGTTATATCTTAACTACTATCATTAGCTCACTAATTATTCTTCATAATTATTCTTCATAATATATATATATATATATTAATATATATATATATATATATTATAATAATAATGAAGCATGGCATAAAATTCTATTTTGTGAAAATAGAAATGGGGTGGAAAATGAGAGCATGGTTGTAAGCATGGGATTTACTTTTGTTTATTCATCTTGACTCACTATTCAAGCATGGTTGGAATTTTATATTGCAAAATTCCATGCTTGAATGAGTGGGGTCAAGGGTTGCCATTCATTCTCGGCTCATTCTCAACAGTTAGCCATTTTCTTGAGTTGCTCGCATGGTTGCTCTCTAGCTTCTTCTTCTTCCTCAATTGCTATACTTCAAGCTTCAACCCTCACATGTGATGTGAACCATAAAGCTTGAACACAAACTTGTGAGATTTTAACATCCCCAACTTCACCATCCTACACTTGACTAGCGATCGAGTGTAGCGTGTTTACTATGCTAAAGTGTTTAGTGTAGATGTAGCTTTAGGTGGAGGGACTTCGCGTGGAACATCTTCGGCACAAAGGTCATCAGAGGAAGCTCGCCTAAAGCCTCAAGTGGAGCCTAGTGGAGTCGTGGGACTACTACACGGAGCATGTGAAGTGAAGGACTCGAACTACAAAGGTTGTATGCTCTTTTCTTCTCCTTAGTTCATCACACCACAAAGGTAAATCCTAATAATCTAGTAAAGATCTTGTATAGTCTAACTTATCACCTAATAAAAATTAAAATTTGGCATTCTTGATGCCTCTAGAACCTCATGGTGGTGCTAAGGTCGACTTTCATGTTGAACCGGATCTTTTCACCATTTCAAGAACAATTCGTGGTGGTATTCATTGATGATATTTTGGTCTATTCGAGGAGCAAAGAAGAGCATGAAGAACACTTGAGAATCACACTGTAGACATTGAGGCAAAAAGGTTATATCCTAAGATAAGCAAGTGCGAGTTTTGGCTTGAAGAAGTGAAGTTCTTGGGTCACGTTGTATCTAGGGATGGAATTGCAGTTGACCTCGAAAAGATTGCAGCTGTTCATGATTCGCCAATTCCAAAGAATGTAGGGGAGATCAAAAGTTTCCTTGGTCTTGTTGGATATTATAGAAGGTTTGTGGAGAACTTCGTTCGAATAGCAGAACCCTTGACCAAGTTAACATGAAAGGTGGTACCGTTTGTTTGGGCTGAGAAATGTGCGTCAGATTTTGAAGCACTGAAGCAAATATTGACAACCACTCCTATTTTGACAGTGCCAGAGGTTCCGGAGGATTAGTTATTCATAGCGACGCATCTGGGAAAGGCTTGGGATGTGTCTTGATGCAACATGGAAATGTTGTAGCCTATGCATCGAGGCAATTGAAGACTTATGAGAAGAACTACCTAACTCATGTTTTGGAGCTAGCAGCAGTTATTTTTGTGCTAAAAATTTGGATACATTACTTATTGGGCGAAAGGATAGAGATGTTCATTGATCGCAAGAGCCTAAAATATGTGTTTACACAGAAAGAGCTCAACATGAGGCAGTGTAGATGGTTGGAGCTGATGGCCGACTATGATTTTGATCTAAAGTACCATCCGGGGAAAATTAATGTAGTACCGGATGTTTTAAGTCGGCCGCCAACGGTATGGATGTTGACTACACAGAAGGAGATTATAACAGATTTTCAGAGATTCGAGTTAAAGCTTGTACTACCAGATTCTTCGGGATAGTTGATACAGCTGCAAATACAGTCATCCTTGATTGATAGCATTAAGGCAGCACAGTTGCACAATCCTAGATTGTAGAAATTGCGAGGACAAGTAGAAGCGGGACTTCACACGGATTTAATGATTCATGAAGATGGTTCTTTAATATATGGAAGTCGTTTGTGTATGCCTAAAGGAGATGTTCGTGAAGAAGTCATGAAAGAAGCTCATAGTTCTGCATATTCCGTAAATCCAGGAGGCACGAAGATGTATAGAGATTTATGACAACACTTTTGGTGGGAAGGAATGAAAAGAAAGATTGCTCGTTACATGTCGAGGTGCTTGGTGTGTCAGCAAGTCAAGGCTGAACATCAAAGGGTAGCTAGCTTGTTGCAACCACTTCCGATTCTCCAATGGAAGTGGGAACATATAACCATGGATTTCATGACAGCCTTACCACGGAGTCCAAAGGGAAATAACGTAGTTTGGATGATTGTCGATCGACTGACCAAGGAAGCTCATTTCATACCATTTCGAGTTGTTCAGTCAACAAATGCTTTAGCAGAGAGGTACATATAGGAGATTGTGAGATTGCATGGAGTACCAGTAAGTATCGTCTTTGATCGTGACACCCGGTTCCAATCACATTTTTGGAGGAGTCTACAAGAAAGTTTAGGAACTTGCTTAAACTATTGTATGGCCTACCATCCTCAGACAGATGGACAGTCTGAGAGGACGATCAAAACTCTTGAAGATATGTTGAGAGCCTACATGTTGGAATTCAAGAGTTCATGGCAGGATCATTTACATTTAGTGGAGTTTTCATACAATAAAATTTTTTAGGCGACTATACAGATAGCTCCATTCGAAGTGTTATATGATCGTAAGTGTCGCTCACTAGTATGTTGGGACGGTGTTGGAGAAAAAAATTGTTGGGATCAAAACTCATTATGCAAACTGTGGAGAAAGTTAACTTGATTCATGATCATATGAAGGCGGCACATGATCGACAGAAAAGTTAGGATGATACTGGAAGAAGAACTTTGGAGTCTGCTGTTGGTGATCTTATGTTCTTAAAGATATCACCGACTAAGGGAGTAATCCGATTTGGTAGTCGAGAGAAGTATAGTCCTCGATTCGTGGGGCCTTTCGATATCATTGAGTGTGTTGGAGATGTAGCTTATCTATTAGCTTTACCACCATCCTTGGCGGTTGTTCATGATGTGTTTCATGTATCTCAATTCCGCAAGTATGTTCGAGACGAGTCACACGTCCTTGATCACTCAGAAGTAACAGTAAGAGAAGATTTAAGTTATGAAGAGCAACCGATGGTTATTGTGGATCGACGAGAAAAGGTTCTTAATAATAAAGTAATCCTTTTGGCACTTGTTTCGTGGGGAAATTGTTCGCATGGAGAATCTACTTGGGAATATAAAGTCGAGATTCAACAACAGTTTCCACAACTCTTTTCTTAGATCCGTATCTTCTTGTCTTTTCTTGTTTCATGAATTTCAAGGACGAAATTCTTTTGTAGTTGGGTATAATATAACACCCTAGCATGTTCTTACAATATTAATTGGTATTTTAAAACTTGGTTTATTTTATTCTTTTGGGTTGCGATCGATTCAAATAGTAGAGATAGTTATCCGACTCAACCCGCATGTCTGAAACCCACTATGGTGCTAGATTATATTTAATATTTACCGGTAAACTAAATCCATGGGTATCTAGTATAATATATCTATATATAATATCTAAATCCCTATATATATTTTGGGTAGCTACAAGTTAAGGATAATTTGTAATTGTTAACTGTCATCGTATGGTTGACATCCTATATCTTATTTTACTTTTATCTTTTACGTTTAAATCTCAAAATATCTAATATCAAATATTTATTAAATCTAGATATATTTTTAGAATTCTTTTAAATCTTAAATTAGGAATATGGGTTATTTAAAATATATTCTTGCATTATGATTGAGAAGTTTACGTATGTGAATTATTTTCCAAAATATAGTTTAGATGAGATTTTGGTGGAGATTGGTTGTAGTTTGATATTATATATATACATTAAAACTAATATATATATATTTATAATCTAATTTAAACCATACTATATATTTTTATATTAAACACAAAAGCTCTCTTTCTCCGTCTCTCTCTCTCCTCTAACTAAATCTCTCCCTCATCAATTTATATATTCTCTTTCTTCGTTCTTCAAGCCGACACTCATCCTCACCGACGCAACTCCAGCCGCATCCTAAAAGCTTAACCGAGCCTTCAAAACTCGGTGTTGATTTGTCTAGCGTCGTGTTGCTTTCGTTCATCGTGTTCGTTTCGAAGCAAGTTTACAACTTGCTATATTCTATGGTTTATGCAATTTACTTATATGTTGTCGTATTATTATTATTATTATTATCATACAACTATAACTATATAATTTATACACTGTAGTTATTTAACATTAATCGGTTTTATAATATACAGTGTATGCAAGTTTACAACTTGTGACAAGCTATAATTATGTATATATATACATCGTCGTAATATTTATTATTATTATCATTATACCATTCGTATCTATATAATCTGTATATCGTTAATTAGTTTATAATCTGCATTTTATAACGTTATGCAAAATATAGTTTGAAAATATTATAATTTACACATGAAACGTCGTCGCTAAGCGGATACGACAAATCTGGAATTTATTGTACAACTTACCTTATAAAATTCATTATAAATCATAGAAAAATCATTAGCATATGTTCTTTAGTTCGTTACGAAGATAACTCGGAATAATATAACTCTGTGAAATATTTACTTCCAAAATAAATTGTTTAAGTAATCTGTAAATGAAAGTATCTCTGAACTGCAGTCCAGGGATATTCCAACAGCAAACTTTCAATTTTGAACTTTCATAACTTTTTATAGGAACAATATGAGATGCTTTAACTTATAAAAATAAAAACCTTATTGAATTATCTTTGTTTTGGTATATGGCACGTCCCTTTTGGAGGATGTTTGTTATTTTTAAGTTATTTTACAAATCAACGTGACGCTGAATTTCTGAACGGAACTTTTCTTATACATAGTTAATCAATACCACTTTTATAGTTATTAATTGGATTGAATATGCTATCCCTGTTAATGCTATTATCTTGGTCTTATACATGATATGATTATGTTATCCTTAACATGCTTGTAACCTGCCAGACTGTACTATTTTTTGTTATCATGTTAATACCCGTTGCCTGTAATACTTACCGATACCAACAATATTATATTGTTATCCTGATTGACTTGACTTGTTGTCTTGCTATACAAGACCTGTACACGATTATTCCCATGTTGGCATTAGGTAGACATTCTATTGATACCTGACTTGAACACAAAACCTGGGGGAAAAGGGGAAATCAATAATGAAACCCGATTTGTAACTCAATAGTTCACTACCTTCCGGGGACTGATCAGTTGATACGGGCTTCGGGCACCGGAATGATGATGCTGAAATCATTGTTCTGTACATGTTATTGTTTTTACTGCCTAGCGACACGTCTCAGATTCAGCCCCGAGAGTCATGACCGTAGTTCCAGGCATGCACGAGATACTATTGAGTTACATCGAGAATTCTATTAATTGGTTTAAAATACCATTCAGATAGATAACCTAGAAATACAGACTTTACGATACACGTGACATACCTATAGCCTGCTGATATATCACCTATGATTGTTTGTTTATAGTTATACATTATTTTGCACATAACCCCCTATAAAGTACATTGCTCAGTTTATTATTATGATATTTATGACGCACTGACGTCTTGGTTTTGTATGGCCCAGATACTTGACTTAGCACGTGAGTACTTTGACAGGACTACCGACCAGTGAGGACCATCTCTTTGATATAGCTCTTATTGATGGTTAGTTATTCCTTGGATCTTTATTGTTTCCTGTATCTTATCATTTCTTGTGGCTATTGGACATGTGGTAGATAGATTTAGCAGTTTATTGTTCTTGATTACTGATTGACAGCCTTAATGTGACTATTGAAGGTTGTTTCCTTGCCATAGGTAGCATAGTTGGCTTTGTTATGTCCCGAAATTTTCGTATTTCTAGAAGCAAGGTGTGACATTTCGTGTATACAAAAATCTGGGACCATTTTACTTCACTTTTTGGCGACATTTAAGCGTACGATACGGATATATCGACTTTCGATTTAGTGTTTTCGTTGGTTAATAGCAATTCAGGGTAGTCCTTGGTGGTTTTGCACACGTATAGCGCACGAAGGTCGCACACATTAACCTACGTAAGATTAGTTCGCTTTATGTATGTATACATGTCGTATCGATATTTTAGCCCCACACGCGCTAAAGTTTTTATTCGATGATAAGATCCGTTTCGGGGACTTCTGAAGTGTCAATAAAAGGGAAGGAGGTGATTGGATTCGAGTAGATCGAGGATGTTCCGGTGAGTAGATTTAACATCCACGGGAAAATCGTTTGGATGGCGTTAAGCCCCCGACCAGATTCATGTTATACAATCACTATTTACATTCATATGCTGCATTATCATTATCATACATACTCAATTACTTACTACACTTTGATACACCCTTGCTAGGACACTTGCACTATCACCAATGAGTTTTATGCCACACGTGCACAGCCTCACACACACACACACCCCATTGGTAATTGCCATATCACGTATACTATAGAACTTGCCATGTTACCTTGCATTGCACTATATCCCTGTTAGTGGTTAGATTTTTGCTCATCACATGCTTGCACGCATTATGCTGATATTCTGCACTTTTATCACCATTACCATGTCCCCTATACGATGTTGTTTTCATGAGATTTCTGTTTTCTATGACATTTAAGAAACCGCGTAACACATTTTATAAAACTTGTGAAAGTTTTTAATAAATGCGGTCTTCTCTTGATATGATATTTGACGTCCACCATGAGTTTTCTTGGTTTTAAGTTATGAGTATTATCCGATTCGAGGAGTGAGGAGTTACCGTCTGTGGATACATAGTGGACCCGGTACGGTACCCAAGAGCAATATAGAAAGGCATTGAGCCCATCAAGGAGAAATACCTACTGGTGATAGTATGGGAACTCGGCGGATATCCGGAGGATACCGACCGGAGCTATATGTTTCAGATGGATATGAGGACCGATCCGAGGGACGGCACTTGAGATATTGGATTTTAAGTGTCGATGTTTGACACCGAATTTATGATGACTCATTGATGGCATTTCTGCTTTACCTTATTAGAATTGTTATGATATGCTCATTTTATACATGCCGCATCCATGTTACTACACGTCGTTTACTTCATATATGTTACGTCCATACCACTATACATCATTATAACCTCATATATAGGATTGTCGCTGTTTCGTTCATGCGTGCGATTACCACTTATGATATTAAATATTACACACGAGCTGGCAACTCAACCCCATTGTGCCACAGTTTCTTGCATGGCCGACCGTTCGGAGTAGTCGCAGCTTGGGGCGTACTTTTACTTTTAGATGTGATCTTTTTGGCTTAGGTAGGTTATGAGTGTTCTTGTGTCGCCTTCTTTTGTACTTGTACATTGTATCTAGTATGCTCCATCTACCATATGTGTATTTGACTTAAAGACCAGACCGAGAGACTTGTATTATATTGACTCTGGGTGTCGTGCTCGTGTGAGCCGATTGTGTGGTTATTCTTTATTATTGCTTTCTTTTCCTTCCTGGCTTTATTCTTCACCCGAGGCGTCATATATTTAAACTGCGTGGTTGTGTTCCGCTAACTGGGTGTTGAGATTGCTCCCAAGTGGGGATGCTTGTTTATATATTACTTATGTATCAGTTTTGATCAAAATTTACAATGGAGGTGCTGCCGAAAATTTTAATGATAACTTGTTTTCAAAAATGTTTTGCAACAACTTTTTTACGATTTAAATTAACATCTCTTTTCTAAAACTTCACCTCTTTATCTTTTCTTACGGTTCAGATTCATGGTTTTCGGCTTACTTAAATTGCGTTACGCGTTTAGACGTTGCATGATTTAAGTGCCAGTCACGTTCCTACTTTAGGTCATGAAAAAATACCCAAGCCTGTTCCTAAGTTCTTCCTGAAAATATTCTGAAATTATACTAAAATCCATTGAAGAATTTGCCCAAGCTCCCGAACGTCGAAGATCTGCTCAACCGTATCTTAGCTCCTTGTAGTCGGTGAATCTAGTTCCTAGTAATCGGTGAATTGGTAGTTAGACCAATTCACACCGCGGGTAAGTCTCCCCATCCTCTCATTCTTCTCCCCTTGAATCTATTCCTTCGCCATGTTGTCGAATCCCATGCTTAAATAAATTCTTTTATATCAAAATCACTTCATGCCATCATAAACAATTTCATGAAATAAAATAGAGAAAACTTGTGAATTTAACTTACTTACTAAGTTTATAAAATCATCTCAAATCTAATGTTGCTAGAACATGTAGTCGTATTTTAATAATAGGCCTTTAGCCATATACGCACAATATATAGGTTCATGTAACTTCTATTACCCTTTATGTTTTAATATGAATGTTAGAAATTGTTAAACATATTTTTAGTTGATACCACACGGGGTAACGACCTACCCCACACATATACGTAAAAATTCTAAACTAAAAAAATTAGTTTATAAAATCTATGGTTAGGAGTTTTTTTATAAAATACCCTTTAGTTTTAAAAATAGAATTAACTATTCCTATTTTCTTTGCAATTTTGCCTTTACAACCCTCTTTAGAGAAACCCTGTTATATATGGATGGTGTTGGTTAAAGCACGTCTTGGGTCTCGTAGTGTGAGACGCAGAGCTCTTCACGGAGCGCGGTCTCGAAAGGAAAAGTGGGTTTTTAAAAAACCAATTCCTATAAAATTAAAATAAAAGGCAAGATGAGTAAATTAATTTGGTTAAAACCTATTATTATAATTTGTAATTTGTCACGACCCGAAAGTATAGAACGTGACTGGCACTTAAATTACGAAACGTCTAAAGGCGTAACGTAATCTAAGTAAGCCAAAGCCCAAAAATCTAAACCAATTAAAGAAATAGAGTGAAGGAAAACTTATTAAAAGAAAGCGATTTAAAACAAAATAAGTTGCACTAAACATTTTAAAAGCATCAAAATTTTTCCGAAAATTTTGGCAGAGTCTCCTTTGTAAATAGTGGCCCCCGAATGGGTACAACACATATAAACACATATATATCAAGAATAAAGGTATCCCCAAGCGGGAGCTAGCTCTTCGCCAATAGCAGAACACAACCACATGCAATGAATATATCATAATAATTCAAAATACGTAAAATAAATATAAAAGCATCACGTTGGCTCAAGTGAGTATCGACACCAGACCACAAAACAAGTCTCACCGTCTAGTCCAATATACAAGGGTAGATGGAGTGTACTAGATACAAAGTAATATACAAGTGAAAACAAGATATCCTCGCAAACCACCATGAGCAAGCTGCAAGTCCAAGCAAATGAAGAAAGTATGCTCGCCGCTACTGTGCTGATGGGTCAGACCTGCAAGATACCGTAGCACAACGGGGGTGAGTTGCCAACTCGTGAGTTGTAAGTAACATCTAATAAGGCTATCGCAAGTATGCATGCAGTGCTTCACACCCTACATATACCGATATGATACAATACACTGGAATGAATGCAACATGAATGCATAATCAATACCCGAACCTGAACATATCTGGTATGAGAAAATCTTTATTTTTATCTTAGCAAAAGGCTCCTATGAAGTAACTGAAATAATATCAATGAAATCAACAGAAACCCGTGTCAAGTATCGACACAAAATCAGAATAAATCTCAATTCATCAATATCTCAATGTCTCGACATCTCAATGTCATAATATCACAATATCTCTGTATCTCAAATCTCAATATCTCGGGCTCCGTCAGTCCGGATCGGCCTAAATCATCAAATCTCACGACTACGGTCGGTATCCTCCGGATATCCGCCACAACAGACATCACCGGTAGGTAGTCCATTCCCCTGCCAGGCTCATCGTCATCCCCACAAAATCTCTATCTCACCCCGGGGTACCATACCGGGCCCACCATGTACCCGAAACGGTTCCTCCACTTCTCGAATCGGGTTTGAAATCCAACAGCAATCAGGAAAACTCATAGTGGAAGACACATACATCACGAGAAAACCGCAACTTGCATTTTTAAAAGATAATGAGTTTATAAAAGTCTTGCGGTTTTCTCCCAAATCAAGAAATCTCATATAAAATCCGAAATCCCAGAAATCAAGAG
The DNA here is from genome assembly GCA_030015575.1 of Agapanthus africanus. Lineage (NCBI taxonomy): Eukaryota > Viridiplantae > Streptophyta > Magnoliopsida > Asparagales > Amaryllidaceae > Agapanthus > Agapanthus africanus. Next base: position 604,955,858 of record CM057342.1, on the reverse strand, counting down.
ATAAGAAGCAGTGAATACCGGCATAAAGTCCCATAATATTGCATAACAGAATGAATGTGTGAATGTATGAAGTATCTAAGTAAGGAACGCACTGTCTAAACTAGCATATGAGGGCAGACATACTAACAATATGTCGAAACTAATAGCTAGCAAGTTATATCAATAAAGTAATGTTTTCTAAAGTGTGCGTGGCATGATAATTACCGATGATGATGTGTGTGAGCTGGCAAGCAAGTGTACGTGAAACATGCGGATCATTGGTAGTGGTGCTGGTGTCCTACAAGATGATATCACAATATATAATTATACATATAACGATACGATGCGATGAGATGGCTAACTAGGAAACTACGCATATAATGCAAATACTATAAGTAATACTAAACCGTCAGGCGCTTCGCGCCATCCAGACGATCCCTCCATAGATGTATACATCTACTCACCGGGACGCTTCGATTAATCTGATCTGATCTCCGCCCTGTCTTTCCGCGCCGCGTCCGACGCCTCTGCACCCGATCCTAGAATCGCACACTGCAAACACATAAGGCTAGATATTCTGTAAAACGTGATATCAAGATCATGCGAGAAAACTAGCGCCACTAGCTAAACACGTGTGCACTCGGAGCACAAAACAAGAATGTTAACGTCAGAAACCACTCTGATTCGCTATGATACACATCAATCTCCAAAACTAAACTTGCAACACACGTATCGTACATTGCACAAACGTCATATTTAAGGTAAAAAGGCTTCAGATTTTGATACGAGTGGAATTAGGAAAAGTTGCATATACCAATGACCTTAATTATATAGCAGATGACACTCGACAAAACCCTATAACCAACCCTCCTAGTCTGGCCGCAATTTGCGGCCTGAATGCATTAATTTGCGGCCTCAAAAGGGAATTGGGGTCTTGGGCTTTGGTGCTGTAATCCTAGTCCTATAAGCATGTCACAGTAATTGCAACTTGTCTCAGTAATGCTCGATTTAATAGCAGAACACGTTTGAACACTAATTTTAATTAAAACCGTATTTAGGCACTAATCTAAAACATTATAATGTTTTAGTGCAAGTTAGTATTTGCACAAAGCTAATAGACACTAATCTACTCTTAATTACCCTAACAAGTCATTAAAACCCTTAACTTATTCTATCCTTTTACTAAAATCCTAAACTTGCATTTAAAACCATAATTAAACACCTAATTAAGTTTGTTTTAAAGAACTTAAACAACAACTTAACATAAGACTGAGATTATACCTCATAAGTTTTGAAATCTAGCATGCTAACCTAGCCTCCAAAGATGGTTTCATTACTCCAAGATTCAAGCTAGAATAAGCTAAGGAGAATGGATGAAGAATTTGCTTTGAATTTGTGGGGTTTTTTTTTGGATTTTATATGGATTTTTGGGAATTTTTGAAAGGAAAATGAGATGGAGAATTGGGGAATGAGGGGGCTGCCTTGCTCCGCCAATTTTGAGGGAGGAAGAGAGAGAGAGTGGAATGCGTAGATGTGTGTAGAAAAGTCTTGAATTAGTACATGTTTTCACTTATTTAATTAATTGTTTGATTTTCCTTTTAAATTAATTTTAGAAGTGGGAAAAGAGATGGAGAAGTGGTGAGTTTCAGCAGGTGGAGGGCTCGGCCAGGGGGGAAAATGAGGGTGAGTGTGTGTGCATGTAGAATTTTCTAGGTCAAGAAAAGCCTCATCATGTCATATATTAACACCTTTTTCTTAATTAATTTATTTCCTAATTAATATAGTGCTAGAAAACTCTAGAAATATGGAGACAATTGGAGAAAAGAGAGTGTATGGTAAACTTGTTATTTAGTTTGTCATGGTTCACTAATGTGTGTTTAACCCATTCCAATTTGTAATTTTTCACTAATTTAATGTATATTTGAAAACCTTAAGTAATATTTAAAATAATTAATTAAGGAAAAATATTTAAATAAACTAATAATTATAAGTGACTAAATAAATACCAAATACTAGCAATTATATAGTTAAAATAGGTGTATTTAAGTTTATAATGAAAAATAATTGTAGTTAAGTTTTACGGAAAATACGATTTATTTTACCGATTAACAGAAAATTCACCTAAAGGATTTTATTTATTTATTTATTTTTTTAAAACGTTATATAATTAGCTTAAAAGAAAACAAGCTTTCAAATTATATTTTTCAAGAAAATACTCTTAACTCTAGAAAGGGTAGTTTTTACTACAATACCTTAAAATTAGGTTTTTCACAAAAATGCCATAACCTTCCAAAAGAATACTTTTTATCAAAACACTCTCAACATTCTAAATAATATTTTTAACAAAACATTCTCGAGATTTTAAAATATAATATTTTACATAAAACCCCTCGAGAATTTACTGGCTTATTTTACATAAATACTGTAAAATTTCTAAATGCCATCTTTTCACATAAATACCTTAGAATTTCTAAGACTGGTATTTGTTAAGTATTTAGGTAGCTTATGGGTTTAAGTGGCCTATTTTCTCTTGAGTCTTGGGAAGCCGGAGAAAATGAGTGTTACCACTTTTCTATCTTACTATTTAAATAAAGTCAATTCGTACAGTATCAAATGTATATTGGTTTTAATAATTGACTTGAACTTGAATCACATCTGTCATCCTACTGGTCAAATTCCATGTACCTCATACTTGAATCACATGAATAAACCTATTACATGCTTGAACTTGACTTGACCCGAACCATGTGTTGGTATCCGGCGCCCGTGCCGTGGAGGCTACGGCCGAGGCAAGCGAAAACAAAAACTTTTTGCGGGCACCGAACGCGCAAACCCCAGGATACGATCCAAAACCTTAATCTAGCAAACTAGAAAAGTAAGGGTTGAGAAACAGCAACCTTTGTCGCGTGTCCACCCAATTGTGAAAGTCCCCTCCAAGCTCGTAGACGTCGGGAACGGGCTTGAAAATTGACCACCCTCGCCGAATACGATCCACCTGAGGAAAACCGGAAAAAGCTCTAACCGATGATCCAAACTTGCTAGGTGTGGATGGTCGGTGATGTAGGAATCTTTCACTAAACTTTTTCTTTCATAACCATACTCAAGAAAGAGCAAGAAGAAGAAGAGAGGTGAGGAAGATGGTTGCTAACACTTGCAACTATGAAGCATGAACTCATGAAGCAAGTGTAGAAAAGAATCTCCAAGTGTGTAATGAAAAATCAATCTCTTATGTAGAAAAGAATAGCTATTATATAATCCAACCATGGTGCAATTGTGCATCCAAATCATTTTATCAATAAAAAACTCAAGCCAAGCTTTTCTACATGTTCACAACCATGCTTCTTGTCTCATCACTTTCCACCTCATTTCCTATTTAATTTTTCTAAATAGAAAAATAAATATGAGGTGTCCTTCTTCTAGAAGTATTCCCGTATAAATACGGAATACTTCACCTAGTATATGTATCGCTACATATACGCATATCCGTATAAAAATACGGATAGCACCAAAGAGAGAAAATGAATAGTGAGCAATAATACTAATATATATATATATATATATCAATATATATATATATATATAAATTATTAAATCAAAACCTGATTTAATAATTTATATAATCCTAAGCCGGCTAGTATAATCAATCGCCCGATTAAAGTCCGTGTATCTCGTACACGTATTTAATCGGACCCCTGCACGTACCAATGCACAGCTCCTACATCTATCGCCTGAACCAAAAAAACCCTATGTGTGGGACTCTAAAGACTCAACAATACACTGGCAGTGGGTTTAACCACAAGCACATCAGCGGTACTAGCTATACGTAATGGCTACCCAGGTATTTTTCGAAAGGGGATCGACAATCAAGTACGTACTTACCCTACTGAGCCTGAATGTGACAATCTTTATACAGTCCGATCTCTTCGTCAAAGAGTATCACATATCGGGTCTAGGGGGTGGATAACGTTGTTGGATATAGTGCCCTCAAGGCAATTATTGTAATTGCAAGTGGGCAATTATTGTAATTGAGTGAGGACCTATACGGGTAAAACAGTCTTACTCGAAATGATAGTATGCTATCTGGTTTATCTTCATCGTTGATGAAGCCCATATGATTCTTTCTTGACGACCAGCATTATGATGGCGATCATATATATAGGAGATGGGTTGTCCATAAGCACATCCTTAAAAGTCCCTAGTCGTGGGAGTATTGAGATTGGGCATCGATATTCCGGAGTAGACTAGTGTATATGTTTCGACACCCCGACGAGGGGCGGTGGCCGGTCTCACAAGCTACCGATGTTTTGTCACCTAAGATAGTATACAGATGCTCACTGGAGGTGAGTTCACTGGACGGACTCGTCGAGAACTTCTAGATGGTATTATATCTATCGTCAGATGGATGTTCTTAGGTGGTATGAGTACAGGTTAGTTCTTTGACCTGAAATCGTCTTTTGTCTCGTGTGAGTTCCTACTGTACTTTGATTACTACCCTACCACGGCTCAAAGAAGTCTTGCGAACAGGTTTTAGTTGGGTACAGTCTTGAGCCACATGGAGGCTGTGGTTGATTTTCAGGGATTCGTCTCTCCTAGTATTAGGAGTCGATGTCGCGCTATGTTCAGTCGGCTATCCCTAGAAATCCGTAACCACGGTGGATGAGATTTACCGATGGTTGATCGGTAGTATCTCTGTTGGTGATGAGCTTGACTCAGACACAACTTATCGGGTTAGTAGGGGTCTGACGTTATCCACCCCTAGACCCGATATGCGATACTCTTTGACGAAGAGACCGGACTGTACGGAGATTGTCATATTCAAGCTCAGTAGGGTAAGGACGTACTTGATTGTCGGCCCCTTTTTCGGCAAGTACCTGGATAGCCGTTACGTACAGCTAGCGCCACTGACGTGCTTGTGGTTAAACCCACTGCCAGCGTATTGCCGAGTCTTTAGAGTCCGACACGGAGGGTTTTCCCGGTTCAGGCGACAAATGTAAGAGCCGTACGTTGGTGCGTGCACGGGGTCCGATTAAATATGTGTACGGGCTACATGGACTTTAATCGGGCGGTTGATAATACTAGCCGGTTTAGGATTAAGCCAGATTATTAAATCAGGTTTTGATTTAATAATTTATATATGTATTTTGATATGTATATTTTAGTATTATTGTTCAATATTCATTTTCTCTCTTTGGTGCTATCCATATTTTTATACGGATACGCGTATATGTAGCGATACATATACCAGGTGAAGTATTCCGTATTTATACGGGAATACTTCTAGAAGAAGGACATCTCATATTAGCTTTTCTTTTTAGAAAAACAAATGGGAAATGAGATGGAAATAAGGTGGCGTAAGCATTTAGAGAGAGATGGCTTGGAGAGATCATTTATTGGTTCATTTATTGATGCACTATTGCACCATGGTTGTATAAAAAGGTAGCCATTCTCTTTTGACTTACACTTGATTATCATTTTTCTATGCTTCATGCTTCATGAGACTTAGACCTCCTCACCTCTACCTCCTTCTCCATCTTCTTGATCTTGCTCTCATAAGCATGGATTCTAAAGAGAAAAGTTTAGTGAAATATTCCTACATCACCGACCATCCACATCTAGGAAGTTTGGATCATCGGTTTGAGCCTCCTCTGGTTTCCCTCGGGTGGATCGTCTTCGGTGAGGGTGGTCGATATTCAAGCATGATCCCGATGGCTACAAGCTTGGAGGGGTCTTCCACAATTGGGTGGACACACGACAAAGGTTGTAGTTTCTTAACCATTTTTGTTTTAGATTTCTAGTTTAGGGTGTTTGGATTGTATCTTTGGGTTTGCGCGTCCGGTGCCCGCAAAAAGTTTTTGTTTTCATTTCCGCCTCACCCACGGCCTCCACGGCGCGGGTGCCGGACTCCAACCCCTACTAACCTGATAAGTCATGTCTGAGTCAAGCTTATCATCAACAGAGATAATACTGATCAGCCATCAGTAAATCTCATCCATCGTGGCCACAGATTTTCAGCGATAGCCGACTGAACACAACGCGACATCGACTCCAAATACCAAGAGAGACAAATCCCTGACAATCGACCACTGCATCCATGTGGCTCGGGACTGTACCCAACTAAAACCTGTTTGCACGACTTCTTTGAGCCGTGGCAGGGTAGTAATCAAAGTACAGTGGGAACTCACACGACAAATGAAGAATCAGGTCAAAGGACTAACCTGTACTCATGGCACCTGAGAACTTCCATTTGACGATAGATATAATACCATATAAAAGTTCTCGGTGATTCCGTCTGTAAGGCCGGGTGTGCCCCGCATGCAAGCGCAGCGGAAGCGGGAATGGACGGAAAACGAAAATTCCGTAAGAGCACGACCGGCCGTACGCCAAAAATCGACCAAGCACTAGTATCTAGCTATACTAAAGAACAAAAGGAAGAGTTCAGAGGTTCTACATACTTTGTAGCGTGTCCAGCTGATCTCGGAAGACCGCATCTAAACTTTGTGAGCTCCCAAACGTGTCTGCACGCCAACTGCTTCACCGTAGAAGATCCGCATTGAAAGCGGGCTGTCCGAGCTCCAACTCCGTCACCGGGCGGAGAGACTTCCTCCAGAGGCTTGCTAGGCGTGAAGGAAGGCGATGCGAATTCTGGATACTCTATACTTTTAACCATACTTCTCCATAGCAACACTTGCCATTTACCTAGAGAGATCAAGCTCTTGTTGTGTGAGGAAGAAGAAGATGGATTTTTTTGATGGCTTGTTGTGAAAAAGAATTGTGTCATCTCTTTTTACTAACCATGTCATGTTTTACCATGACACATACCCCCCTCTCCCACTCTCTCTCATGTGTGTGTCAACACACAAGAGAAGGGTGGGGCCCACCATTTAATTAAGTATATAAAATATATAATAATATCTATACATTAATAGATATATATATAGAAAGATATATATACATTTACACACACATATATATATATATATTTATTTGTATATTTATTTATACATAATTTAGAATGGTGGGAATTAATATATATATCAAATATATATATATATATATATATATAAAATAAGTATTAGTACATATATCCTATACACGTGCACATCATGTATCATATACACAAAATGCCATCAATATCTTCTCGGTATTATATACCGTAGAAAGGGTGTGTATCTTATACATAATACTAGAAACTGTATCATCAATACAGTTATCAAGTCAACACTTGACTTGATATTCCGGCTTTTAAACTGGCTAGTATAACAGTCGTCCGATTAAATGCGTATATCCAATATATATGTTTTACCGAACTCATGTATGTATCCTTATACGTACGTCACATCGTGTTTTTCCTGGGCAGGCACTTTCATTGCGGGATTCTAAAGACCTGTCAATACACTGGCAGTAGGTTATACGGGATCTTATCCAAATGAATCTGAAACACTTTTAGATTCAACCCCCTTTCAGGTTAACCCATATGCTCGTCAGTGGCACTAGCTGTACGTAACAACTATCCAGGTATGAGCAAGATAAAGGAAGGTCGACGAGCGAACTCATCTGGACCCAACAAAGTCTATAAGTGACAGTCATCGTCCAGTCTGGTCTCTTTATCAAGGAGTATCACATACTGGGTATGGGGAGTGGAATCTGTTAGACCCCTAATAACCCGATAAGTCGTGCTGACAGAGGACTCATAACCAAAGAGATACAACTGGTAACACTTACCAGTTTATCTCTACTACCGTGGCTACAGACTTCTGGCTATAGTCGTGTCCTGCATAGTGCGATACCGACTCCCAATACCGGGAGTGACGAATTCCTTCGACCGCTCACTGCCTCCATGTGCTTCGGGACTGTACCCAACTAAAACCTGTTTGCACGACTCAATAAAGCCATGGTAGGGTAGTAGTCTAAGTACAGTAGGAACACACACAAGACACTATGGCGATTTCAGGTCTAGGGACTATCCTGTACTCATGTCACCAGAGAACTGCTATCTGACATTGGTATAATACCATATTGGAGTTCTCGACGAGTCCGTCCAATGTAACTCATCCAATGAGCACCAATATACAATCATTAGTGTTAAACACCAATGGCTATGGGATCAGCCATCGCCTCATACAGGGTCATGAAACGTATACACTAGTCTAAACTGGAGTACTAATGCCTTGTCTCGATACTCCTATGACTATGTACATTTGAGGATGTGCTTATAAACTACTAGGCCCCACTAGTATGATCCTTATCATAATCCTGGTAGTCAAGCAAAAATCCTATGTACTTTATCTCATGTTTTAGTGATACACGATAACTAGTAACATATATTCACATGACAGATAAAGACAAACCAGATAGCACACTATCATCTTGAGTAAGACTGTTCTTGGTATAGACCCTCCTCGAATTCAGTAATTGCATTCCCGCAACTACGATAATTGCCTTGAGGAAACCTATATCCAACACCGTCCAGTGTACTCACCTCCATTGAGCACCTGTATAACATCTTAGGTGACACAACACCAATGGCTTAGAGACCGGCCATCGCCCCTCGTCGGGGTCAAAAAACATATACACTAGTCTACTCCGGAATATCAAGGCCCAGTCTTGATACTTTCATGACTAGGGACCTTTAAGGATATGCTTATAAACAACCCTGCTCCCACGTATATGACCGCCGTCATAATGTTGTTCGTCAAGCAAGGATCCTACGGGCTTCATCAACGATGAAGACAAACTAGATAGCATATTATCATTTCGAGTAAGACTATTCTACCTGTATAGGTCCTTCCTCGATTATCATAATCGCATACTTGGGATCACAAAAATTGCCTTGATGGCACTATATCCAACATCATGAGTACGACTTGACTTGAACACTTGGACTTGACTTGAATACTTGAATTCGACTTGAACTTGAATTGTAATCTCTTGTGTATTCATGGATTCGGGCAAGACTTATAACTAAATCTATAAATTAAAATACGTGGGGATAAGGGGTGGTTTGATAAAGAATGTATGACGTGGCAGGAGAATCCACTAAAAATCACCTAACTTGAATCTCGTGTGCTGTTGTCCCATGGGTTTGACAGGTTCTTATACTTCTATGTGCTGTTGGTCCATGGGTTTGACGGACTACTCTCGTATGCACGCATACCTTCATCATCGAACTAGAAACAACCACGTTAGAATAGAATAGCTCCACTTATACATTGACATGCTCATGTTTAATTGATACCCTTACTTGACCACTGTTACATTAGAATTCATATTCTATTTACATGCATATCCTTTATCGCTTTTATATTCTTATCTTTTGGGACTTATCGAGCACAAGTTCGCTGACAGGCATTTGTTTATCACAGAAAACTGCATTTTAATACCGCTCATTCATTATCTGTTTTGTGATATATCGGTACTATTAACCAGTGTCTGCTCAATAAATACAGATTACAGATATCCGTGACACAATACTGGAAACACACTCAAAATCACGGATATAACATTTATGAGCCGACACTGCAACCAAAACTGCAAACCGATCCATATTTCAAGAGTTTCTTTTTGCAACATGCATGTGTACACACTTTTTATCTAAATGTTCCAACACATACAAGTGTGTACACTAGCTTGTTGGTACATGGACTGTTAGTTATATGTATGCCCTAGAGGCCATTATTGTACATATGATGTATATTATAGTGGATGCTTGGATATATATAGAGAGGGCTTTCTTGCACGACATGATATAATGCTATCTGGTTGCTCTTTGTCTTAACAAGTAGACTTGTATTGTGATGATGTCTTGCTCTCATATATTGATAAAGCCCTTAGGATGTGTACTTGACTACTAGGACTATGATGGAGATCATACTAGTGGGGCCAGGATAGTCCACAAGTACATCCTTTAATTGTTCCTAATCAAGGGTGTTTCGAGACAGGGCATCGATATTCCAGAGTAGACTAGCGTATACGCTTCTTAACCCATATGATGGGTGATGGATGTTCCCACATCCATTGGTGTTTGACATCAAAGATGGTATACGGGTGCTCAGTGGAGACTGGGTACACAGAACGGACTCGCCGAGAACTCCTAGTTGGTATTATACCTATCGTCATATAGCAGTTCTCTGGTGACACTGGTACAGGTTAGTCTGTAGACCCGAGATCTTCGTAGAGTCTTGTATGATTCCCACTGTACTTTGATTTCTACCTTACCACGTTCAAGAGAACGTGTAAAACGGCGGCTTTTGGGTACAGTCCCGAATCACATGGAGGCAATGAGCGATAGGAGGGGATTTGTCTCTCCCGGTATTGGGGGTTGATATTGTGCTGTGCTCGATTGGCTATAATAGAAATTCCCTGGCCATGGCTGATACGGAGATTTACTGGTAAGTGTTATCAGTAGTTTCTCGACCCGTTATGGGTCTCATATCAGCACGACTTATCGGTTACTGGGGTCTGACGTTTGCTACCCCTAGACTGGATATGCAGCATATCAGACGAAGAGACCTGACTGTACGGTAGTGTTACTGACAGGATTTACAGGAGTATGAGCAGGCTTGCTTGTTGATCTTCTGATTGGTCAATACCCGGGTAGCCGTTCCGTCCAGCTATACCGCTGATGGCTTGTGGGTGCTTGATATGATCATCACCTACTGCCGACGTATTGACGAGTCTTTAGAGTCCTACACAGAGATTTATTGGCTCAGGCAAAACGAAGTAGGAGCACTGTGATATGTGCGGGACTGAGATTAATATGAGTATATGATACTGTATTCTATTCTCGCGATTTATGATATCGGTCGGTTATATGAGATATAGTCGGGTTATCAAATCAAGTGTTGATTCGATAAGATGATACAAATAATATTAGTCGGTCATATGAGATATAGCTGGATTATAATCAAGAGTTGATTTAATGTATAATTATATATTTGATATATTAATTTACATTAACTAATATTAGCTCAATTAAGCATTTCTTTTCTTACTTATGCATTTAATATATATATGTGTGATATATATTAATTGTATTTCTTTTAGTGTCATGCTTGATGATACATGCTACATGGGTGTATGAGACTCACACCATGCTCATGATAATGTAAGGTTTATTTATTTAAAGTAAATCTAAATTAGTTGGAAATTAGTCACATGGGTGAATCTTGTGGAAGTTTGTAGACCCATTGACTTAGTCCACTAGTTTTGTCTTAACTTAGATATTTATTAACCTAACCATTATCTAAACCTATGGTAAAGTCTCTACATGAGTTATATGAGATATTTATCACCCATGGTTTCCATAACATTATCTTCTTCATCTTCATCTTCATCAAGAGTGAGCTCTCTAGATTTTTGGAGAGGTGAAGAAAAATAGTGAGAAAATTAATTCTAAAGTGAGCAAAAATCCTACTTCATCATCCTCTACTAGATTAGCCATTTAGTTTAGGGTGTTAGCTTCACTAATCCTAAATTAGTGAAGAGGTAGCTTGGGTTGGTGTCTCCTCGACGTAGATCATCTTCGGCCTCGAAGACTTCATGTAAGTCTTGTTCCTTTCATCTTGTAAAGCCATTCTAGAGTCCGGAAGATCACTACTTGGAGCGAAGAGACTACTGCACGGAGCTATTGAAGTGAAGGACCGGTCTACAAAGGTTGTATTCCATATTCACTTAGATGTAAAGTAGTTTATATGTTGTTTTGTCTAAATCTCTAGTTAAGATTCTAGGGTTAGGGTTGTTTAGCATGGCAAAATTTTGAAAATGGCATGGACGATACCTCCGAAACCTTGCTGTCGTGCTAGGCATTCCTACAGTGGTATCAGAGCCAAGTTAGAGAACTAGACGATATTTGTAGAATTACGAAACCGAAACAACTCCGAAACACTCGAAACAAAAACCTAGTTTTTGTCGAAATTTTTAAGACGTCTAAATTTTTTTTAAGCAACTGCAGAATGTTATATGAGATGTAACATGAACACTGAACAAATACGAACCCATTTCGCCGGATTTTACCTGGTGAAATGCCCAAATAATCCGGCCTGGCCGGCCCTATGTTGTTTTCTTGGGTTCGTCCGGCCCTATGTTGTTTTCTTGGGTTCGTCTTCGTTTGGTGTTCTGGTCTCTGGGTTTTGGTGTTTCAGGTGTTGCTTGTTTTTGCTGAAATTGCATGAGATGTTAACTTTCTGTAAAGGCAATTTGGAGTGTTTCGTAGTCGTAATTCTAACATTGTTTCGGGTTATTTAGACGGCGTTAAAAAGTTCGAACGGATATCAATAACCCATTTTTTCCCTCGATGGAAATTTCCTAAGAGTTGGATTTTTCCAAGTTAAAGGACATTCAAAAATCATGCAATTAATGCGATGGACCCTATAGAAGAACGAAAGCCTAACTCGATTCTATGACCGTAAGAATCGCTGCCAAACCCTAGGATTTGCGGTAGTTCCGCGGCGCTATAGGTGAGGCAAGGGTTGACCCTTCTACGGTTGGTCCATAGGTATTGTGGCATGTTCTGAGTATTTTTAAACTGTGCTCAAGTGTTGAGCTCTTTAGGAAATTTTGGGTGTTTGTTGATTCGATCGAAATGTTTAACATCGTCTAGCTATCTGTGGAATGTCATACAATATTTGGAATTCATATAGTAAGGCATGAAATCTGAAGTATGTGATATTTCGGGTTTATGATGTCTAAGGTGATTGTGGATTCCAAATGTTGTAGTTTGACATTTTCTTTTATGCGACCGTAAGTGTAATATGTGGTGTATCGCCGGTTTCATTTCTATATGTCAACGACAATTGGGATACGCATATTTACTTACGTTGATGACATGTGATGTCATGTATTGCTGGGATATGTTATATTGGATTGGCGTGTTTTGAATAGCCTGGGGTTTTTATATAAGATGAGAGTTTTTCATTTTCATTCATGTAAAAACTTATATGTAATATTCTTTTATTGGGGCACTTTCGGGTTGAGGATGATGTCACCATTGATGTATATTATTTACTTTTCCGTATTAGGATAGACCCAAGGAGGGGAGCACAAGTAATCGGGTTTAGGGTCCAGTGGGAGACCATCTCGAGGAGTCGAGACCGGGTCTCCTAACTCTAGAATTGGTAGGGTTGCTTGCCGCTCTCGTAGGGGTTTAAGGATGTGGGTTTGTCTATTCATCATGACTGTGGAATCCGTGTTTTATACTGGCTTAATTTAAAGCACGGAATTCTTAGTATATCCAATATTTCATATGTTATCTTCTGCTGCTGATTTTCTGTGATGTTATCACTTTATATTTGTGAGACGAATGCTTTATTATTATTTATATGATATATAATAAACGTTGCTTATGTTTTGCACCCGCACTAGCCCCGCCCCTCTATGCCGTTAGTTAAGTAACCTAACAGTGCATAATAGGACACTGTGGCAAATGCGGATGACATAAGCGTACGTTGTATTTTCGTTTGTTTTGTGATTCTTAGGATGCATAAATGATAGGAATTCATTAATAAGATTAATGAAAAAGAAAGAATGCTAAAAAGGTGTCGGGGAATCAAATTTTAAAAAAGAGTGGCTCTAGTTTTTGCTTTGCATAGCGGTATTCCTTGTAGAATATCCAGCACCTCATTCGATGAGAAAAGAGCCGAGATCCCTTCACCAAGAGTGACCTGTTCAGCAAAACTAGCAGATACTGCAACCTACTCGGTTTTGTCTTTTGATTGATTCTTTTAGCTCTTGTTTTGCATAGTGGTATTTATGAAATATTCTGCACCTTATTCGATAAGGAAAGAGCCGAGATCCCTTCACCGGGAGTGACCTCTTTAGAAAAACTAGTAAAAAGCTTAAAAAGCACCCCTTTTCAAAAATCACTTGTTTCTACAACGATATCAATTTCATTACGCAAAAGGTTTGAAGGGTTACGGCAGCGCCCCGGCCATCGAAGCGTGGCCAAATGAGGAACAAAAATTTACTAAAACCGGCGCTACCATTACCCGATTCCCGGATCTACCTTAAACCCTAAACTAGCAAACTAATATAGAGGTTAGAATGGTTATACCGAGTTGATCCGTGTCCTTCGGTCTTCATTCCAAGCTCCTAGCGGTTCCTTGACGAAGTTTGGTTATCGGTCTTTCTCTATCTCCGATGATCCACCTGAGGGAAACGGCGCAAGATCCAGCCTCGACAAACGAGGCAACCGACGCTCCAAAGTTGCTAGCGATGGAGAGTAGGGGTGTAGTAGTGTGTCACTATATTTTTCTCTCTGCCCATAAGCTCACTGAGAAACTCAAGAAAGATGAAGAAGGGGGTGAACTTTAGCATGAGCAAAAATGGCTAAGTGTGCAAGTAGTGAGAGTGAGAGAGTGGGCTAGTATGTGTAATGAAGTAATCAACCAAAATGAAAAAGAACGTGTAAGTGCACGGCGGCGCCCCGGCCGTCAATCCGACGGCCAAATGCGGAAGCGGTGATAAACTTAAATTTTACTTGAACTGGCAAACCGCCGCGCACTAATACCCGGATCGAACCATTAATTAGTCCTAGCTATCTACAAGAAAGGGAATAGAGATATACCGACGATCCAAGTCCTCCGGTCTTCTCGTCGTCGTCCCAATCTCCTGCGGAATGTCCCGTCTCCTCCTCGTCGCCGGAAGTGCACCACATCGCCTACTTCTTTTACGGGCTCCCACCTCAATGCCGAGGCAACTCGGGCACGAAGCCGGCTACTCGACGTGCCCAAGATTCGCTGTAGAATATCTAGAGAAGAAGTCTCATTTGGGGTTGTGGAATTGCCATTTGGTGGAAGAAAAGAGAGCTTTTTTCTTAGCACAATATCAACCAAAAATGCCACACCAAAAGAATCAATCAACCCCCACCCTAAAGTGGCCGGCCCATGTAGGAAAAAGAGAGAGGGAAAAATCAAGGGGGAGGTAACCATATGAATCATGCAAGAGAGAGAGAGAGGAATGGTTATCATGAAAAACAATGATACCAAAACAAAACCCATACTCCACCACCAACCACCAACCTCATCATCAACAACCATGATGAGCCAAAAGTCAAGCCATCATGAAAAACAAAGTCAAGAAGTCAAGGTAAGGTGCTCCATCATGATACAAGGAAAAATGCAAAGACCCCCCTCCACAATTGCCTATTTGCAACAATGCAAATAAGCCCTCCTCCACCAATCTTCGGCCAATGAACGATACAAAGGAAATTGGCCGAAACGGAAAGCAAACTGGCAACTCCAGAAAACTGGTCCCGTAATAAATTACAGGAAAACCCCGATACTGTGCATACACACCCGCATCTGTATTTCGACCGAAATACAAATGCAATGAGACAAAGTCTACACTGTACTATACTAGGATCTGGCTTAAACCAAAGCCGGCTAGTAATTTCTGTTCGATCCTGATCCGTGCAATGCCGCACGTGTCTGATCGAACCCTGCCATATAACCATACGGCCTATAGTACAAACTGTCCGATCCTGATCCGTGCAATACCGTACGTATCTGATCGGACCTTGCCATATCTCCATACGGCCTCTACAACCTTTCGCCCGAAAGCTGAGTAACTGAATGTGGGGGACTCTAAAGACTCATCAACACCTTGGTTGTGGATTTAACCACTAGCACGTTAGAGGTATAAGCCAATACACAACGGGCTACCAGGTATTGACCAAAAGGGACGTCTGTGAGCGAACTCAGCCTGACTCCCTACTGAGCCTGTCAGTGACAATATCCGTACAGTCCGGTCCGTTCGTCTATGAGCATCGCATGGCGGGCCTAGGGGGTTGGTAAAAGTCAGACCCCCAAAAGCGGTACAAGTCGTGTCGGAGTGTAGCCCAGAACACCCTGAGATACTACTGGAATACCTACCAGTAAATCTCCTTGCCTCGGCCGAGGGCTTCGTGTAATGGCTCTCCTAGACACAGCACGACCTCACCCCCAATACCGGGAGAGACGAACCCCTGAAGATACGCTCACTGCCTCCATGTGGCTCGGGACTGTACCCAACTAAAACCTGTTTGCATGACTCCTTTGAGCCGTGGTAGGGTAGTAATCAAAGTACAGTGGGAATTCACACAAGACAAATGACGATCCCCAGGTCGATGAACTAACCTGCACACATGTCACCACGGAACTGCCATCTGACGTCTGGTATATCACCAACTAGCATGTTCCCGGCGAGTCCTGTCCGGTGTACTCATAACCCAATGAGCACCTGTATACATCTTAGGTGATCCAACTGACACCAGTGGCTTGTGAGACCGGCCACCGCCCCTCGTCGGGGTCTCGACTGTATACACTAGTCTACTAATGGAGTATCGATGCCCAGTCTCGAAACTCCCACGACTAGGGACCTTTTAAGGATAAGCTTATAGACCCCCAGCTCCCACTTATATGATCGCCCTCATACTGCTGGTGGTCAAGCAAGAATCCTAGGGGCTCTATCAACGTGTAATAGTGACGTGTCAGGTCACTTAAAACAGTACACGATGATAAAGGTAAACCAGATAGCATACTATTATCTCGAGTAAGACTGTCCTACCGGGATAGGTCCTCCATCAATCATTACAATCACGTACCTGTGACCTAATAATTGACTCTGATGGCACTATCTCCAACAATCTCCCACTTGCACTCAAGGCTAATTATTGCGATGTCGCATACTCACAGCTCGTGTGATACCGAACATCCAACTCCTCTACTAGTCAGTCTCACAAAGCTCGTTTGCGGAACTATTGCGTTAGAGGAATAGCCTCAGTGAGTGGATCCGCTTTGTTGTTTCTTTCTATGTCTCTCTATATCTCAAGTTCGCGGAGAAACCCATCTCCCGAAATGAGCAATACCTGTCTTAGAATATGTCTGGATGTCTGATGGGACTTAGCTCATAAATAAACTCCAAATCCAAACTTCTTAGACTGTATCGTCAACTGAACTTAATCAGTATCCTGCGCCATGCCACCCTCAGTATTGCCTTGGATCACCTGTCCAAAATACTGCCCTTCGTTAGAAGGAAAACTATAGCTCTGACAACCTCCTTGTCGTCTATGTCACCTTGGAAGCCTGGAATGATAACTGTTTCCCGAATGAGGCTGTCGTTATCATGTCCCTAGAACATCCACTTATGTTCTAAAACTGCTTCCTACTGTTTCTCCAGGATTGGATTAATGTCAACTTATTGCATCTAGTGCAAGAACAATGTCTGGTGTGGTACTTGACATCTCATGATTGACTCAATTGCCTGAGCAAGTGATCTGCCAATCATGCACATCCCTCTCCCCTTTAGTCTATAAGACACCTTTAGAGAGGGTGACTCCATCTTCTGCAGGTACACTACCGTGCATGGAGTCGTCCATTCTAAATACTCTTAGAATGCTGTCTAAGTACCCTGATTGGGAAACCACCCAAATCTAGATCTAAAACCATAGATCTAGTAACCAGTATGTCTGATATAAAATCCATTTCCTTTGTGGAGAAACCACTGTGTGACGACCAAAGTATAACCGATTGTAGTATAGGAGTTTCTTTTCCTACTCTGTGTAAGTCATCCAAATACTAGGATATCACACCCTACTACCTTCTCAACAGATCCATCCCCTATTCTGATGAAGTCAAACCCATGACTGTCATGTCAGAAATAGATGATCTATCTCCGCTACATCTGCTTTAGTCTATAAATAGACATAAGCTACCTGTCCACCAATGCTTCCGCTGCTTCCACTGACTACGACAACCCTCTGGCAGAGTCATATACACGTACACTTCTAAAGCTAGTTTAGAACGACGCTATACTCATCCTCCCGCCGGGTCTCGCAACCTGGAACAACAGCATTGGCAATTTTGGGTAAACAAGAACTTCTCTGTCACCGTCCTTGAGGCTACCGTAGTACCTCTCGGGTGCCTGAAGTTACCCACCTTATCTGCGGAGTGGCCAGTGGAATGTCAAACCAGATTGAATCTTTAGGTTCCTTATCAAATCTTCAGTAATCGTTTGTGGTTCTGGAATCACTTCCAGTTCTACCATACTCCCACTACTGTTTTCTGAAAAAATCTATCTTTAACAAAACTGTGGCGAGTCTAGAACAATATCGCTATTGTTCATCCAGATGGTAGAAAGTCAACCCTCGTCATAGCCTGGGTCAACCCACGAACAGCCATTACAGAAACGTGCCTCGAGTTGTCCAGTGTCTGGTTTTAATCATAAACCGGACAACTCCCCGTATCTTAACATCGTTAAGATATGAACTGTTCTATATCCAATATAGAAACAGAGGCACTGATTTAATTGAACCAGATTCAAATCATGCAGCTGTCCCCAGCGCATGTCAACTAAATGGAAGGAGGCCGATCAACGTTACTCAACTTAGGAATACTTCCAATTATGAGTAACCTGAAAGAGAAGCAAGATCTCTTTATCATTACTATCAACTGAATACCATACACAAGTATCTACATCTTCGATCTCTTTGAAGAATCTCGATACTTGCTATACCTGGTTCTCTACTCTATTCAAATACCTATAACTTCTCAAAATTTGGACCCTGTGTTTCCGCGAAACACCTGTCTAAAAACTAGAGAAGTCATAAGTAAACCGAATATAGTACGAGGACCAAGCCCTCTGTCCTGATGGACCCTGGACAACATACAATCCTTTGTATAAGTCCCTTGAGTCTGATAACTCATTCACTGTGTGTCGTAGGTTGAAAACTGTACTTATGGTTAAGAAGAATTACACCGCTGTTTAATGCTCCTTACCTAACCATCCACTGATATAGGTAAATGTCATCGACATGATTTCAAAAAGGTATATCTCACTCTATGAAAATAGACGTACAGATATATCAATTTGAAATTGGTGCATAACAGCGGATATTCAAAACCAAATATTTGCCGACTGGCAAACAGCCCAGGTGATTTCCTCAAATATCACCGATTACAACGAATCCCGATATAATGAGGATGATCACCCAATTCCCAATAACTTACTCCCACTCATCATCTGTAAAACCATACAGATGTGAGAATCGTACCTGGTAAATACATACCCTGGAGTAAGTATCTAATCGGGAAATCAGTTTTCTTTTAACAGTACACAGTGAGACTGAAACATTGAAATGTTCCGATGGGGTATTCTGGTATTCCTAGTAATGCCTCTTCCAGATTCACGACTGTAACCGTATAGTTCTTTGCCACCTCTCCAAATCCCTTCATATGTCTTTAGTCATTACCTTCTGCACACCCCTTTAGGCCAAATGGTTTTCTTCCTTCCCTACCGTTCGGCACCAGCCTATGGTTTGGAAGAAGACTATCCAATAAGCATAATGGGTGTACTGTCCCAATCCTAGGAACACTCGCAATGAGAGAGGGTGAAGATAAAAGACAACCGAATAAACCTTATTCCTTTTTCTCCTGAACCAGAATCCATCCCCGAACTGGAACAAGTTCCATTCGAGTTCGTATATAACCATACGATGGAGTATCCAAATAAACTGTGGATCTTCGTAGTGATACGGAGTGTCCTGGAGAAATTCAAAGGTGATTTAGGATTGGCAAAGGAATACTTGGTTTGGTCGTGAATATCTGTTGCAATTTACTTTGCCCTCTTACTAATCCCTTGTTTTGTCTGAACTTAATACCTTCTGTACACCACCGTTATGCTAATTGGTTTCCTTCATTCCCTACCGGTCGGCACCTGCCTATGGTTTGGAAGAAGACTATCCAATTTGCGTAATAGGTGTACTATCTCCTAAACCAAGGAGTACTCACAACTTGAGAGAAGGAAAAAGGAAAAGACAACTGAATAATCCTATCCGTTTTCTCCAGAACCGGAAACCATCCTCGAATAAATTCTTTCGAGTTCGTATCTAACCATACGATGGTTTTGTCCAATGGAAGTGGACGTTCGTAGTAAAACGGGGTGTCCTGGAGAAAAGGGTAAAAGTAGGAGTGGCAATGAGGTTTGCAACTCTGACAATCCAAAAGCCAGTGTTTAAGAAGGTTCGGTCAACTTGGTCATTGAGTCATAGTCTAGGGTCGGGTCAATGGTCGCTGCCAAAGAGAGAGAGAAAAGAAACACTCAGCGTGCACTCTAACCTAGATCAGAATGGTTACCAATTTATCTAATCTGGAAACCTCCCACTGTACCTCAAATTCTCCTCCAAACCTGAAAGAAGAATTAGTCGGGGTCACCCGAGGAGTAAACTAACTCATCAGTGGGAATCGGGATCCAACTATCATCGCATGATAACGTGACGGAATCCGCTCACGTCATCACACTCCAGAAGGTATGCGCATATCTGGCAAGTTTCAGTTCTTTTGAAACTCCCGATGTGATTTCTGCCCCATGCTCTTATGACCTTGGCGAAGGTCAACAAATCATAAGTCACATGTCAAGTTCTACCCGTCATTATCCAGGTTAATTTGAATCCACCCGTACAAGCCCTTGACGAAGGTCAACAAGGCTATACGACTGTCCCAAACCAACGCATCTATCTATGCAGCAGAAAGGTAACAAGCAGCTACCATACACTATGCCTTGACGAAGGTCAACAAACATAGCATGAATACTACGTGCTACTCTTCTGAAACGACGGAGGGCTACGAATGGTTTCTGGCGAAAACCTTTAACGTAATGAACTTGATATCGTTGAAGGAACTGATAGCTTTTAAAAATATAGTGACGAAAACCATTGCTAAAGAGGTCACTCCCGGTGAAGGGATCTCGGCTCTTTCCCCGTAGAATGAGGTGCAGGATATTCCAACTGAATACCACGGTGCAAAGCAAAAGCAATCGGCTATAGTGAAGTTAATGCCCTGACGCAAACTTTTTGTCCAAGGGGTCACTCCCGGTGAAGGGATCTCGGCCCTTGCCTCGTCGACTGAGGAGCAGGATATTCCAACTGAGTATCACGATGCAAAACAAAAGTGAACGTCCTTGCAATAACAGCTTTTTTTGAAAAGTGTTCCAACAACATCAGATTAGGTTTGTTTTAACTTGCATTGATCCGAATCAATGCAGTCCCATCAATTGATCACACCACAAAGAACGAAAATATTCTGATGTACGTATATGCCATCCGCATTCGCCACTGGGTCCCGTCATTACCCGTTAGGTTAGCTAACTAACGACAGAGCGGGGACTGGACTAGCGCGGATGCAAAACATATACAACATCTACTAATATATATACCAATATATTATATTCGCTCAAGGCGTGAATAAAATGCAACATCACAGAAAATGTACAGCATCACAGAAACAATACAGATATCTGGGATCCCCGGGTTTCACAGAGCCACTACTGAAACCCGACGTTCCCTTGGTCGTGTGGATAGCCTGTGCAATGAAATCCTAGACCCCTACGGGCGCGGCAAGTTACTCGCCAAAAACCTGAAGCGAGGCAGCCCCCTTCAGCGCCGTGAATGGACCACCCAGCACTTCACGGAATCCGGTAACTTGGGCACCCCTCCTGGGTCAACCTGTACCCCCTACGAGTGCGGCGAATGGCCCGCCAATCCTAGAGTGAAGCCCCCTCCGTCTCAATGCCATGAGATGCGGGCTTGTTGCCCTCTAGAACCCGGCCATCCGTGCACCCCTCCGCGGGGCAATCCTAGTACAGAAAATAAAATATACATACACCGGGTACATCGACCGCAACCAGGTCGTGCCCCAAAATAATAATACAAACAGGCAGTGACGGCAGTCCACATGTCGGACGCTCGCCCCGCAATATCAAATGTACATAATACAACCACAACTGTACTAGCATTGCATCCAGGCTATCCCCCACGACCGATCCGCAACATCACAGCAAAAACAGAACATCAACGTGAAAGTCACGTTCGCAAATCCGTCTAACCGGGCTATAGCAGTTAGACCGGATTTACCGATCGAGTGACATTCACGGTCGCAGATATAATGTAAATACTGTGAAAAATGTGTTTAAAATATCCGACCGATCAAATTTTAACAAGTGGGCCCCAAAACAAAACTGTAGCACTCACAGAAAACCTGTGCCCAATTTTAATATTCCAAAACCCATATTTTAAGCCCAGAAGGCCTCTGTAAAAAATTGGTGAAGTGATCTCCACAGTGTGCGGCGGAAGGGCGGCGGGAAGGGGGTTTTCGCGGCGGTTCCGCGCTCCCACTGTGGAGTTACTTCGTCGAATTTTTACAGAGCTCTTAGATTTTCCAGTACATCAATATTTTACAACCTGAAAAATTTTTCGACACCAAAAATTTCCAACAGAAAACTGATGCTAACAAAAATGTAGTTTTGGAACATTCGATCGATCGAAACAGAAAAACACACTACACCAAGCTAGACTAAGTTAATGGCGAGGCTCTGATACCACTGTAAGTGCACGGCGGCGCCCCGGCCGTCAATCCGACGGCCAAATGCGGAAGCGGTGATAAACTTAAATTTTACTTGAACTGGCAAACCGCCGCGCATTAATACCCGGATCGAACCATTAATTAGTCCTAGCTATCTACAAGAAAGGGAATAGAGATATACCGACGATCCAAGTCCTCCGGTCTTCTCGTAGTCGTCCCAATCTCCTGCGGAATGTCCCGTCTCCTCCTCGTCGCCGGAAGTGCACCACATCGCCTACTTCTTTTACGGGCTCCCACCTCAATGCCGAGGCAACTCGGGCATGAAGCCGGCTACTCGACGTGCCCAAGATTCGCTGTAGAA
Source organism: Agapanthus africanus (assembly GCA_030015575.1). Lineage (NCBI taxonomy): Eukaryota > Viridiplantae > Streptophyta > Magnoliopsida > Asparagales > Amaryllidaceae > Agapanthus > Agapanthus africanus. Next base: position 604,933,190 of record CM057342.1, on the reverse strand, counting down.
TATCTAGAGAAGAAGTCTCATTTGGGGTTGTGGAATTGCCATTTGGTGGAAGAAAAGAGAGCTTTTTTCTTAGCACAATATCAACCAAAAATGCCACACCAAAAGAATCAATCAACCCCCACCCTAAAGTGGCCGGCCCATGTAGGAAAAAGAGAGAGGGAAAAATCAAGGGGGAGGTAACCATATGAATCATGCAAGAGAGAGAGAGAGAGGAATGGTTATCATGAAAAACAATGATACCAAAACAAAACCCATACTCCACCACCAACCACCAACCTCATCATCAACAACCATGATGAGCCAAAAGTCAAGCCATCATGAAAAACAAAGTCAAGAAGTCAAGGTAAGGTGCTCCATCATGATACAAGGAAAAATGCAAAGACCCCCCTCCACAATTGCCTATTTGCAACAATGCAAACAAGCCCTCCTCCACCAATCTTCGGCCAATGAACGATACAAAGGAAATTGGCCGAAACGGAAAGCAAACTGGCAACTCCAGAAAACTGGTCCCGTAATAAATTACAGGAAAACCCCGATACTGTGCATACACACCCGCATCTGTATTTCGACCGAAATACAAATGCAATGAGACAAAGTCTACACTGTACTATACAAGGATCCGGCTTAAACCAAAGCCGGCTAGTAATTTCTGTTCGATCCTGATCCGTGCAATGCCGCACGTGTCTGATCGAACCCTGCCATATAACCATACGGCCTATAGTACAAACTGTCCGATCCTGATCCGTGCAATACCGTACGTATCTGATCGGACCTTGCCATATCTCCATACGGCCTCTACAACCTTTCGCCCGAAAGCTGAGTAACTGAATGTGGGGGACTCTAAAGACTCATCAACACCTTGGTTGTGGATTTAACCAATAGCACGTTAGAGGTATAAGCCAATACACAACGGGCTACCAGGTATTGACCAAAAGGGACGTCTATGAGCGAACTCAGCCTGACTCCCTACTGAGCCTGTCAGTGACAATATCCGTACAGTCCGGTCCGTTCGTCTATGAGCATCGCATGGCGGGCCTAGGGGGTTGGTAAAAGTCAGACCCCCAAAAGCGGTACAAGTCGTGTCGGAGTGTAGCCCAGAACACCCTGAGATACTACTGGAATACCTACCAGTAAATCTCCTTGCCTCGGCCGAGGACTTCGTGTAATGGCTCTCCTAGACACAGCACGACCTCACCCCCAATACCGGGAGAGACGAACCCCTGAAGATACGCTTACTGCCTCCATGTGGCTCGGGACTGTACCCAACTAAAACCTGTTTGCACGACTCCTTTGAGCCGTGGTAGGGTAGTAATCAAAGTACAGTGGGAACTCACACAAGACAAATGACGATCCCCAGGTCGATGAACTAACCTGCACACATGTCACCAGGGAACTGCCATCTGACGTCTGGTATATCACCAACTAGCATGTTCCCGGCGAGTCCTGTCCGGTGTACTCATAACCCAATGAGCACCTGTATACATCTTAGGTGATCCAACTGACACCAGTGGCTTGTGAGACCGGCCACCGCCCCTCGTCGGGGTCTCGACTGTATACACTAGTCTACTAATGGAGTATCGATGCCCAGTCTCGAAACTCCCACGACTAGGGACCTTTTAAGGATAAGCTTATAGACCCCCAGCTCCCACTTATATGATCGCCCTCATACTGCTGGTGGTCAAGCAAGAATCCTAGGGGCTCTATCAACGTGTAATAGCGACGTGTCAGGTCACTTAAAACAGTACACGATGATAAAGGTAAACCAGATAGCATACTATCATCTCGAGTAAGACTGTCCTACCGGGATAGGTCCTCCATCAATCATTACAATCACGTACCTGTGACCTAATAATTGACTCTGAGGTCACTATCTCCAACAGAACGCCCATCAAAGAAGTGGCCGGGCCCCCCTCTCTCTTTCCCACCAAAAAAATATCTCACCAATTTGCAAATAAACAAATCAACCATACTCAAGCCCATACCATGTTCTATGTTCATTGCCACCTCACATCCTCCACCTCATTTATAAAACAAATGAATTTCCATAAATGGAAAATCATATAATTGAGGTGGCATCTTCTAGAAGGTATTCCGTATAAAATACGGAATACTTCCCAGTACATGTATCGAAATACATATACGCGTATTCGTACAAAAATACGAATAGCCAAGAGAGAAAATAAATAGCGAACAATAATACTAGAATACATATATATAAATACATATGTAAATTATTAAATCAAAACCTGATTTAATAATCCGGCTTAATCGTAAGCCGCTAGTATTATCAACCGTTTGATTAAAGCCTGCGCAGCATGTGCACATATTTAATCGGACACCTGTATGTACGAACATACGTGATCTACACCATATCGCCTGAACCGTGAAAAACCCTCTGTGTGGGACTCTAAAGACTCGTTAATACGCTGGCAGTGGGTTTAACCACAAGCACGTCGGCGGCACTAACTGTACGTAACGGCTACCCAGGTATTGAGCAAAAGGGAGGCCGACGAGCAAACTCATCCTGAACTCCTACTGATCCTGACAGTGACAATATCCGTACAGTCTGTTCTGTTCGTCTAAGAGCATCGCATATCGAGTCTAGGGGGTGGATAAAGTCAGACCCCTAACAACGCGATATTTAGTGTCGGCATGATACCATCACCACCTGAGACACTATCAATCCTGGATAGATAATTCTCGTTTACCATGGCCATGAATTTCTGGTGATGGACACCAATACACAACGCGACATCAACCCCTAATACCGGGAGAGTCGATTCCCTGACGATTCGATCACTGCCTCCATATGTCTCGGGACTGTACCCAACTAAAACCTGTTTGCACGACTCCTTTGAGCCGTGGTAGGGTAGTAATCAAAGCACAATGGGAACTCACACGAGACAAATGACGATCTCAGGTTGACATACTAACCTGTACACATGTCACCTGGGAACTGCTATCTGACAATAGGTATAATACAAACTAGCAGGTTCCCGGCGAGTCCGTCCAGTGTACTCATAACCCAATGAGCACCTGTATACTATCTTAGGTGAACAAACAAACACCAATGGCTTGTGAGACCAGGCCACCGCCCCTCGTCGGGGTCTCGATCAGTATACACTAGTCTACACTGGAGTATCGATGCCCAGTCTCGATACTCCTACGACTAGGGACATTTAAGGATGTGCTTATAGACCCCCAGCTCCCACGAATATGATCGCCATCATAATGCTGGTAGTCAAGAAAGAATCCTATGGGCTCTATCAACATGTACATGATGATAAAGAAAAACCAGATTAGCATACTATCATCTCAAGTAAGACTGTTCTATCGGTATAGGTCCTCACTCAATCATCATAATCACATGTCCGCAACTATGATAATTGCATTGAGGGCACTATAGTCAACAATCTCCCATTTGCACTTAAGGCCAATTATTGCGATGTCGCATAATCACAGCCCGTGTGATACCGAACACCCAACTTCTCTACTTATCAGTTTTTCAAAGCCCGTTTGCGAAACTAATGCGTTCGAGTAATAGCCTCAGTGAGTGGATCCGCTCTAATATTTCTTTCTGTATCTCTCTATATCTCAACTCCGTGGAGAAAGTTATCTCCCGAAATGAGCAATACATTTCTTTGAATTTGTCTGGATATCTGATGGGACCCAGTTCATAATTAAACTCCAAATCTAGCAAACTTCTTAGATTGTATCATACACTGAATTTAATCAGTATCCTGTGCCATGCCTTTCCTCAGTATCCGCTTGGACCACCTGTCCAACATACTGTCCTTCAAAAGAGGGAAAACTATAACTCTGACAGTCACTCTGTCATCCAGGTCACCTTGGAAGCCTGAAATGATAACCGTCTCCTGAAGGAGGCTGCCGTTACCATATCGCAAGAACATTCATTTATGTTCAATAACTGCTTCCTAATGTTTCTCCAGGATTGGATTAATATATCTGCTTATTGCATCTAGTGCAAAAGCAATATCTGGTGTGGTACTTGACATTTCATGATTAACTCAATTGCCTAAGCAAGTGATATGCTAATCATGCAGATCCCTCTCCCCTTTAGTCTGTAAGGCACCTTTAGAGAGGGCGACTCCATCACCTACAGGTACACCACCATACCAGGAGTCGCCCATTCTAAAATTCTTTTAGAATAATGTCAAAGTACCTAGATTGGGATACTTCCTAAATCTAGATCTAAAACCATAGATCTAGTATCCAGAAACCCGGATATTACATCCATATCCTGTGTGGAGAAACAACTTTGTGACAACCATAGTACAACCGATCGTAGTATAGGAATATCTCTTCCTATCAAGTGCATGTCTTCCCAAATACCTGGACATCACTCTCTACTACCTTCTTAGCAGATCCATCTCCTATTCTGATGAAGTCAAAGCCTATGACTGTCACATCAAAAATAGATGATCTATTTCCGCTATACCTGCTTTAGTCTATAAATAGACATAAGCTACTTGCCCACTATGCTTCCGTTGCTCCCACTGACTACAACAACCCTCTGGCAGAGTCATATATATATATATACGTGCACTTCTAAAGCTATTTTAGAACGATGCTATACACATCCTCCTGTCGGGTCTTATAATCTAGAACAGCAGCAATGACAAGTCTGGGTAAACAAGAACCTCCCTATCACCGTCACTGAGAAGACCGAAGTACCTCTCGGGTGCCTGAGGTTACCCACGAAAATCTGTGGAGTGGCTAATGGAATGTCGAAACTATTTGAATTCTCAGGTTCTATTAAATCTTCAGTAATCGTTTGTGGTTATGGAATCACTTCCATTACCATACTCCCACTTTTGTTTTCTGAAAAAATCCATTTTACTAAAACTGTGGTGAGTTAAGAATAATATAAATATTGATCTTCATGATGGTAGAAAGTTAACCCTCGTCAAAGCCTGGGATAACCCACAAACAGCCATTACTGAAACGTGCCTCGAGTTTATCCAGATTCTGGTTTTAAGCATCTGCCGGACAACTTCCTATACCTTAACATCGTTAAGATATAAATTGATTATATATATCTAATATAGAAACAAAACACTAATTTAATTGGAACCAGATTCGAAATCATGCAGCTGTCTCCAGTGCATATCAGCCAAATGGAAAAAGGCCAATCATCGTTACTCAACTAGGAGTGCATCCATATATGAGTAATCTGAAAGAGAAACAAGTTCTCAAAAACATTACTATCAACGGAATACCAAACACAAGTATCTTAATCTTCGACTTCATCGAAGAATCTTGATACTTCCAACAAATGGTTCTCTACTTTATTCTTATACCTATAACTTCTTAAAATCTGAACCTTGTATTTCTACGAAATACTTGTCCAGAACTAGAGAAGCTATGAGTAAAAAGAATATAGTATGAGTACCAACCCCATTGTCCTAATGGACACCGGACAATATACAATACTTTGTACAAATCCACTGAGTTTAATAACTCAAACCTTGTGCGTCGTAGGTTGAAAAACTGTACTTTGGTTAAGAAGAGTTACACCGCTGTTGAATGCACCGTACCTAATCACCAACTGATATAGGTAAATGTCATAAACACAATTTCAAAAAGTTATAACTCACTTTATAAAATAAACGTACAGATATATCAATTTGAAATTGGTGTTAGTGTATATGCCCTAGAGGCCATTACTGTATCATACTAGTTTGTACATTACTTGATGGAAGCTTGGGATATTCACCTTGTATTGACATTCTTGCTCAAAATAGTAGTATGCTACTTGGTTTGTCTCTGCTTTAATGTGTACATGTGTTTCTTTTAGTATATCACCTATATGCATTAGTGGAGCCCTTAGGATCTTTGCTTGATTACCGGCGTTGTGATGGCGATCACACTCGCAGGGGCTGGGTAATCCACAAGCACATCCTTATACAGGTCCCTAGTCGTAGGACTATCGAGACAGGGCATCGATACTCCAGAGTAGACTAGCGTATGCGCTTCTCATCCCAGCAGAGGAGACGGTCTGTCCCACAGCCGTCAAGACGTCGTACTTGAGATAGTATGCGGGTGCTCGTTAGGTTACGAGTACACTGGACAGGACTCGTTGGGAACTGTTGGTTGATGTTATACCTATCGTCAGTTAACAGTTCCCAGGTGACATGAGTACAGCTTAGTCCGCTGACTTGACACTGTCACTTCGCCTCGAGTGTGTTCCCACTGTTCTTTGATTACTACCCTACCACGGTTCTACCGAGTCGTGCAAACAGGTGGTAGTTGGGAGCAGTCCCGAAGCACTTGGAGGCAGTGACGGTTAGACAGGATTCGTCTCTCCCGGTATTGGGGGTTGATATCACGCTGTGTCTAGGAGAGCCATTACACATAGTCGTCCCTGGCCAGGGAAAGCGAGATTTGCTGGTAGTGTTACCAGTAGTTTCTCAGGGTGTTTTGGGCTATACTCCGACACGACTTGTACCGCTATTAGGGGACTGACGTTTGCCACCCCCCTAGGCCCGCCATGCGATACTCTTAGACGAACAGACCGGACTGTACGGAGATTGTCACATACAGGCTCAGTCGGAGTTCGGATGGGTTCACCTCGTCAGTCTTCTCATCGGCATCTACCTGGGAACCGTTACGTACAGCTAGTGTCGCTTGCGGTCTGTAGTTAACCCCACTGCCAGCGTAGTGTCGAGTCTTTAGAGTCCCAAACAGAGGGTTACTCGCCTTTGGGCAAAACTGAGTAGAGGTCGCATGGTTTTGCGACAAGGTTCGTTCACACTCGCGCACTTATGCACGTTTGGTGACCGGGCAGTTATTAGTGGTGGGCTTTGGTTTAAGCCTGATACTGGTATTTGTTTTGTGATTGGTTTTGTCTCATTGTATTCTTGTTCCACGGAACGCGGATGCGGGTGTGTATGCACAGTTGATAGAGGCAGAGGAAGGGGATTCTCATTAGGGTTGTTGACCATTTGACTTTGGTTGACTTGTTGACCGTTGATTTTTTCCAAACCCTAATGAGAATGATAAATATGATTAATAATGATAATTAAGGATTGTTGTGTGATGGTTAGGTTGACCATTTGACCATGGTGGACATTTTGACCATTGTTGACATTTTGACCATAATCATTTCATATCAAAGATGCTTCTTGATCTTTGCAAATTTCATTTATTATGAAATGATAATGGTCATTCCATACTCACCATCACATTTTCATTTTTAATTATTATTATTAATCTATTATTCTCTCATATGAGCATGGTTGCAAAATAGAGCTCTCATTCTATCATATCTTTTCTCTCTCTTTGCAAAAGCTCTTCTTCTTCCTCTCTCAAAGCTTAAGTGTTCCATATGTTCGAAATCATAAGTTTTTCAGACAAAGCCACGACAACACATCTCTACTCATTCTAGGGTATTAGGTTTAGCAAACCAAATACCTTAGTTACCTCTAAGTTGAGGTAGGAGCTCAAGTTCGAGGCCCTCAGGTGGATCTATCTTCGGCAAAGAGGAGACAAGGAGGAGGAGCCGTTCAAACTACCACAAAAAGCATGCAAAGAGCAGAACAACAAGAAGAGAAGGAGTTCAAGACTAGGTATAACCCCCTAACCGAGTAGGTAAAGCTCGTAGTTGTTGCTAGTGTGTTGTTTAGCCAAGATCCGTATTGTACGGTCCATGTTATCTAGTCAAGAAAAATTTTCGTTTTACCGTTTCCGCAACCCCGAAAGTACCGGGACAGGTAACGTGGACCTAACAGTGGTATCAGAGCCTAACTAAACACACCCTAGCATGTTAGCAAAGTATCTAGAATTTCGACCGGACAAAATACCGCAAAACACCCCGGAAAAATCAAGTTTCTGCCGATTTTTATTTCTGCTCTAAAAATAATAAATCATTCACTAAAAATCGGCTCAGGCTTTTTATAGAACACTGGAGAAATTCGATCCACTAACTCGGTTAAAGCGCCGCGGAACCATGGCATAAGCTTACTTATGTCGCGGATCCGCGGCCGAGTTAACTCGGTTGTGAGTCCGGTTTCCTGCAGTGTTCTTATAGGGGTATTTTGGGATTTTTGGAATATGTTTTTTCTGCCCAGATTTTTCAGAAAGCAAAATTTGTTTTTGGGTCTTAAAAATCCGTATTTTTTGGACGATTTTCTGTAGATTTTGGCTAATGGGTTGTATCTGTAATGTGATATATGTATTGAACGTCTGCTAATCGCTATACGTCGATTAGTGGGGGTTATACATATCTATGATCTGTAATGTTGATGGTTTGTGTATATGAATTCGTTGGATTGTCGCGGATGAATAGCCGGGGGGTTGTGAGATGAGAGTTTTCTTATTCTTTCAATTCTTGTAATATGTAAATTGATGTAATATTATTTGTATGGCCGCACAACCGGGTCGGGGTTGTAGCCGTCATTGTATAATTTCTTTTTACTGTTTTTGCTCCTAGGATAGACCCAAGGAGGGGTGCACAAACTACCGGGTATCTCGAAGAGCTGAGTGGCCTACTCACGGAGTTGAGGGAAGTTGCTTCGCTTCGGGTACTTGGCGGGTAGTTTGCCGCACCCGTAGGGGTCTAGGGTGGGGTTTGGCTATTCATCACGACCGTGTAATCTGTCTTTCGTTGCAGGCTCGAACGAAATGCAGATTCCTAATATATCCGAAGTATTCATTTGTGATCTGGAATGGCTATCATTGCATCTGACGAATGGATTTATATATCTATATATGATATCTATTTAGGCATTGCTTATGTTTTGCATCCGCGCTAGTCTAGCCCCCGCTCTGTCATTAGTTAAGTAACCTAACGGATGATGACGGGACCCCGTGGCGAATGCGGATGGCATAAGCGTACGTCATATTTTCGTTGTTTTCTGCAATGGTAGGATTAATTGATGGGACACATTAATTTAATGCAAGAAAATAAACTTAAAAGACGTTGTTGGAACAATTTTCAAAAAGCTGTTATTGCAAGGACGTTCATTTTTGTTTTGCATAGAGATATTCGGTTATGAATGCCCAACACCTCAGTCGACGAGGCAAGGGCCGAGATCCCTTCATCGGGAGTGACCCCTTGGACAAAAGTTTGTGTCAGGGTAATAACTTCACTATAGTCGATTATTCTTTCTTTGCATCGAGGTATTCAGTTTAGAATATCCTGCACCTCATTCGACGAGGAAAGAGCCGAGATCGCTTCACAGGGAGTGACCTCTTTAGCAAAAGTTTTCGCCACTATATTTTCAAAAAGGCAATCATGTTCCTTCAACGATATCAAGTTCATTACGTTAACGGGTTTTTCGCCAAAAACCCAGCCGTAGCCCTCCGTCATTTCGGATTGGTATTATTTAGTCTTCGTGCTACGTTTGTCGACCTAGTCAAGGCGTAGTGAATGGTAGCTAGATGATATTTTTCTGTGCATTGCAAAAGGGATTGGTTAGGACAGTCGTACGGCCTTGTTGACCTAGTCAAGAGCATGTACGGGTGGGTCTAATGCAATCAGGATAATGACGGGTAGAACTTGACTAACGGTTTATGGTTTGTTGACCTAGTCAAGGTCATAAACCGTTAGGGGCAAAAACCATATCGGGAGTTTCTAAAGAAACTGAAACTTGCAGATTTAGCATACCTTCTGGAGTGTGGTTACTAGAGTGGATTCCATCTAGGTCATCACACAATGATAGTTGGATCCTGATCCCACTGATGAGTTGGATTACTCTCGGCAGATTATTTCACTTAACAATCAATGCTATAAACCAAGTAGGTGTCTAGAACGGTGTTAGCGGGGCTACGCCTCCAGGGAAAAGAGGTTACTTAATTAAGGAACTTCGCGAAAGCGTTGGAAAACCTCCCTCGAAGTACCAACACCAGCCTGGCTGAAAGGTTAAGCAAGTATTATGACGTGCGATTAATCCTAACTAATTCTTCTTTTAAGGTTTGAAGAAGAATTTGAGGAAACAGTGGGAGCCATCCTGGTTAGATAAATTAATAAACCAATCTAATCTTGCAAGAGCGCACGCTGAGTGTTTCTTTTCTCTCTCTCCAGGTAGCAACCATTTCACGCCCTAATCAAGATAATAAAATGTATCGCTTGACCGACGAATTCTTATTCGGGGCTGGGGAACGTTTGTTCGGCTCTAACTTACGACAACAGTCATAAGTATGAGCAAGGGAAAGAGGTTTATATGGATTCCAAGGATACCCAGTTGAAGAAGAAGCATGATTTTGCATCTACTTCAGGTGTTCTTGTAATTGAGAACTGCTTTACGGTCAGCCCTACCTCCTGGGTACTTGATACCGGATCAGGATCTCATATCTATAATTTATTGCAGGGACTGAGAAAAAGTAGGAAAGTTGTACCTGGTGATATGTCGCTCAGAGCAGCGAACGGAACACAAGTTTATGCTGCAGCCGTCGGTGAATATCACCTGGTGTTGCCAAATGGCAATACTATGATTTTGAACCACTGCTACTATGTACCTTCCATGGTTTGCAACATCATATCAGTTTCTTTACTCGATAAAGATGGATATAACTTTGTTCTTGATAGAAATATCATGAAAATCTTCCTTCATAAGGTAATGGTTGCAGAAGGTACACTGTGTAATGGTATCTACGTTCTAAATCAGAATACAGTTCTCAATATACAAAACACACGCAAGAGAAAGAATTCAGATACGAATGAATCCTACTTGTGGCATTGTAGACTTGGTCATATCGGAGAGAAAAGACTAAGTAAGTTGCATAAAGATGGACTCTTGAATACGTTCGAGTTTTCATCTTATGAAACTTGTCAGTCTTGTCTCAAAGGGAAGATGACCAAATCTCCGTTCACCGGACATGGAGAAAGAGCAACAGAGCTCTTAGGACTCATACACAGTGATGTATGTGGTCCGATGTCTATACATGCAAGGGGTAGGTTCTCGTACTTCATCACATTCACTGACGATCTCTCTAGATTCGGATATGTGTATCTGATGAAACACAGATCTGAAACTTTTGAGAAATTCAAGGAATTTAAAAACGAAGTAGAGAACCAGACTGGCAAAAGTATCAAGATCCTCCGGTCTGATAGAGGAGGGGAGTACTTAAGCACGGAATTCCTAGATTACTTAAAAGAGAATGGTATTCTCTCTCAGCTTACTCCTCCTTATACACCACAGCACAACAGTGTATCGGAGCGGAGGAATCGTACCCTATTGGATATGGTTCGCTCCATGATGAGTAGTGCCGAGTTACCTCTTTCATTTTGGGGGTATACGCTTTTGACAGCAGCATATCTATTGAATGATGTTCCGTCTAAATCAGTGCCTAAGACTCCGTTCGAGATATGGAATGGAAAAAGGCCATATCTTAAAAGATTTAAGATATGGGGTTGTCCGGCTTATGTTTAAACGCATAAACCAGATAAACTAGAGGCACGGTCAGTTTTATGCAAGTTTGTGGGATATCCAAAGAATGGTTATGGATATCTATTCCACCACACCGAGGAACAGAAGGTGTTTGTTGCTCAGCATGCCGTTTTCTTAGAAACGGAGTTTCTTGCAAAAGAAATTAGTGGGAGCACGGTAGAATTGGAAGAAATTCAGCGACCACAAACTGAAACTGAAGATTTGACAGAACCTCAGGATTCAATAACCCCAAACGAACCTCAGCCACTCCGCAGATCTGGTAGGATTTCTCATCCGCCCGAGAGATACTACGGTTTTCTCATAGACGGGGATCGAGAGGATTGCATCTTGGAAGAAGATGACCCTACCAGTTTCAGGCAGGCCATTATCAGTAGGGACTCTGATAAGTGGCAGGAACAATGCAATCCGAAATGGAGTCTATGTACGCCAATAAAGTGTGGACCTTGGATATTGCTCCACCTGGGGTTAGACCTGTTGGATGCAAATGGATCTACAAAAGGAAACTTGGTGTAGATGGGTAGGTGGAAACCTATAAAGCTAGACTCGTTGCAAAAGGTTTTCGTCAAAGACCTGGTTTGGACTATGACAAAACTTTTTCTCCGGTGGCTATGCTCAAATCCATTAGGATCTTACTTGCCATTGCTGCCTTCCATGACTATGAAATCTGGCAGATGGACGTTAAAACGGCTTTTCTAAACGGCTGTTAGAAGAGTGCGTTTACATGGATCAGCCAGAAGGTTTTGTAGACAGTGGGAGCAGCGGGAAGGTGTGCAAGTTGCTTAAATCTATTTATGGATTAAAGAAGGCATTGCGGAGCTGGAACATCTGTTTTGATGAGGCAATCAAGGAATTTGATTTCATCAAGAACGAAGATGAACCTTGTGTCTATAAGAAGATTGTAGGACGAACTGTCGTATTCCTAGTCTTGTACGTGGACGACATTCTTTTGATAGGAAATGACATTCCTATGCTACAATCGGTCAAGCTATTTTTGTCACAACGGTTCTCCATGAAGGACCTGGGTGATGCCTCGTACATTCTGGGGATCAAGATCTACAAAGATAGATCCAAGAGACTACTGGGACTTTCGCAGTCCAGGTACATAGAGACCGTACTAAAAAGATTTAGTATGGAGGATTCCAAGCGCGGTAACATACCCGCATTGCACGGAATTACCCTCTCCAAGAAGATGTCTCCTAAGACTGACGAGGAAAGTGTTCGCATGAGCACTATACCCTACGCTTCGGCGGTAGGATCTATAATGTATGCGATGCTATGTACAAGACCAGATGTAGCTTACGCGCTGAGCGTGGTGAGCCGGTATCAGTCAGACCCAGGTGAAGACCACTGGACGGCAGTGAAGAACATTCTCAAGTACCTGAGAAGGACTAAGGAGATGTTCCTGGTCTACGGTAATGGAGACCTCAGGGTCGAGTCCTTTACCGATTCAAGCTTCCAGAGTGACAAAGATGACAGCAAGTCTGTCTCGGGTTTTGTGTTTACCCTCAACGGAGGGGCGGTATGTTGGAGGAGTTCCAAACAGGATACCGTCGCAGACTCGACGATGGAGGCTGAATACATTGCTGCAAGCGATGCCGCAAAAGAAGCAGTCTGGATGAAGAAGTTCATTAGTGAAATTCAGGTGGTTCCGTCCATTGTTGACCCAATACCTTTGTATTGCGATAACAATGGGGCTATAGCTTTAGCGAAGGAACCAAGGTCCCATCAGAAATCCAGACACATCTTAAGGCGGTATCACCTGATCAGGGATATCATTGATCGCCAGGAGATCGAGGTACGGAGAGTGGACACAAAAGACAACACGGCGGATCCATTCACGAAGGCCTTACCCCAGACTCAGTTCGAGCGGTTGATCGAGATGATAGGTCTTCGATACGCCAGTACATGGCCTTAGTGCAAGTGGGAGATTGTTAGTGTATATGCCCTAGAGGCCATTACTGTATCATACTAGTTTATATATTACTTAATGGAAGCTTGGGATATTCACCTTGTATCGACATTCTTGCTCAAAATAGTAGTATGCTACTTGGTTTGTCTCTTCTTTAATGTGTACATGTGTTTCTTTCAGTATATCACCTATACGCATTAGTGGAGCCCTTAGGATCTTTGCTTGATTACCGGCGTTGTGATGGCGATCACACTCGTGGAGGCTGGGTAATCCACAAGCACATCCTTATACAGGTCCCTAGTCATAGGACTATCGAGACAGGGCATCGATACTCCGGAGTAGACTAGCGTATGCGCTTCTCATCCCAGCAGGGGAGACGGTTTGTCCCACAGCCGTCAGTACGTTGTACTTGAGATAGTATGCGGGTGCTTGTTAGGTTACGAGTATACTGGACAGGACTCGTTGGAAACTGTTGGTTGGTATTATACCTATCGTCAGTTAACAGTTCCCAGGTGACATGAGTACAGCTTAGTCCGCTGACTTGAAACTGTCACTTCGCCTCGAGTGTGTTCCCACTGTTCTTTGATTGCTACCCTACCACGGTTCTACCGAGTCATGCAAACAGGTGGTAGTTGGGAGCAGTTCCGAAGCACTTGGAGCAATGACGGTTAGACAGGATTCGTCTCTCCCTGTATTGGGGGTTGATATCACGCTGTGTCTAGGAGAGCCATTACACATAGTCGTCCCTAGCCAGGGAAAGCGAGATTTGCTGGTAGTGTTACCAGTAGTTTCTCAGGGTGTTTTGGGCTATACTCCGACATGACTTGTACCGCTATTAGGGGACTGACGTTTGCCACCCCCTAGGCCCGCCATGCGATACTCTTAGACGAACTGACCGGACTGTATGGAGATTGTCACATACAGGCTCAGTAGGAGTTCAGATGGGTTCACCTCGTCAGTCTTCTCATCGGCATCTACCTGGGGACCGTTACGTACAGCTAGTGCCGCTTGCGGTCTGTGGTTAACCCCACTGCCAGCATAGTGTCGAGTCTTTAAAGTCCCACACAGAGGGTTACTCGCCTTTGGGCAAAACTGAGTAGAGGTCGCATGGTTTTGCGACAGGGTTCGTTCACACTCGCGCACTTGTGCACATTTGGTGACCGGGCAGTTATTAGTAGTGGGCTTTGGTTTAAGCCTGATACTGGTATTTGTTTTGTGATTGGTTTTGTCTCATTGTATTCGTGTTCCACGGAACGCGGATGCGGGTGTGCACGCACAGTTGATAGAGGCAGAGGCAGGGGTTCTCATTAGGGTTGTTGACCATTTGACTTTGGTTGACTTGTTGACCGTTGACTTTTTCCAAACCCTAATGAGAATGATAAATATGATTAATAATGATAATTAAGGATTGTTGTGTGATGGTTAGGTTGACCATTTGACCATGGTGGACATTTTTACCATTGTTGACATTTTGACCATAATCATTTCATATCAAAGATGCTTCTTGATCTTTGCAAATTGCATTTATTATGAAATGATAATGGTCATTCCATACTCACCATTACATTTTCTTTTTTAATTATTATTATTAATCTATTATTCTTGTTAGTTATATGTATGCCCTAGAGGCCATTACTGTACATAGGATGTATATTGTAGTGGATGCTGGGACATATATAGGGAGGACTTTCTTGCTCGACATGATAGTATGCTATCTGGTTGCTCTTTACCTTAATGTGTATACTGATTGTCTCTCTGTTACATGTTGGTAAAGCCCTTAGGATGTGTACTTGACTACCTGGACTATGATGCAGATCATACTAGTGGGGACAGATAGTGTATAAGTACATCCTTCAAAGTCCCAAGTCGTGGGTGTATCGAGACGGGGCATCGATATACCAGAGTAGACTAGCGTATACCTTCTCGACCCATACAGATGGGCGATGGATGATCCCATATCCATTGGTGTTTGACATCGGAGATGATATACGGGTGCTCAGTAGAGACTGGGTACACTGGACGGACTCGCCGAGAACTCCCAGATGGTATTATACCTTACGTCAGATGGCAGTTCTCTGGTGACACTGGTACAGAGTAGTCTGTTGACCCGAGATCGTCATAGAGTCTTGTGTGGTTCCCACTGTGCTTTAATTTCCACCTTACCACGTCCAAGAGGGCGTGCAAAACGGTGGTTTTTGGGTACAGTCCCGAATCACATGGAGGCAATGAGCGATAGGAGGGGATTCGTCTCTCCCGGTATAGGGAGTTGATGTTGCGCTGTGTTCGATTGGCTATAACAGGAAATCCCTGGCCAGGGTTGCTGAGATTTACTGGTAAGTGTTATCAGTAGTGTCTCGAATTGTTATAGACCTCATATCGACACGACTTATCGAGCTATTGGGGTCTGACGTTTACCACCCCTAGGCGAGATATGCGACATATCAGACGACGAGACCGGACTGTACGTTAGTGTTACTGGTTGGATTCACTGGAGTGTGAGCGGGCTTGCTCGTCGATCTTCTGATCATTCAATACCTGGGTGGCCGTTACGTTTAGCAGACCGCTTGCGGCTTGTGGGTGTTTGATATGATCATCATCTGCTGCCGGCGTATTGACGAGTCTTTAGAGTCCTACACAGAGGTTTCCTGGCTCAAGCGAAACGAAATAGGAGCGCATATGAGATATGTGCGGGACCGAGAATGATACTAGTATGTGATACTGTATTCGATTCTCGCGATTTATGACATTGATCGGTTATATGCGATATAACCGGATTATCGGAACAAGTGTTGATTCGATAAGTTGTTACTGTTGATATTAGTCGGTTATATGCGATATGACCGGATCATTAAATCAAGTGTTGATTTAATGATTTAATGCATAATTATATATTTGATATATTACTTTGCATTAACTAATATCGGTTCACTTTAAATGGATTTTCTCACTCGGGTGTGCACATTGTATATGTGATATACTTTTGTGCACTTGATTGTATCATGTTTGATGATACATGTTTGCTAGGGTTTTTGTGTAAAGATCAAACCATGGTTACATGATAATGGTTAGGGTTTTGTTTTATTCACTTATTTATTTATCTATTGATTTTTGGAAAATGAAAAGCATAAAGGGAAAATGGTTGCTAGTTTTGTTATATCTTTGAAGCTTCATGAAGCTTTGACTAAAGTGACCATTTTGTCTCATGCTTAACCCTAACCATTCACTTGAACCTTAGTTAGTTCTCTAAACTTGACCATGGTTCATGATTATGATAAGAATGATTTTATTATTCTTATTATAAAACTTATCATAACAATTATCATCTTCTTCTTCTTCTTCAAGAAAGAAGCTTACATTCATCAATGGTGATTTGATGAAAAGAGTGAGAAATCCAAATCTAAAGTGAACCCACTTCCTATTTCTTCATCCTCTACCTCTTGCTAAGTAGTATAGGGTGTTTCCTTCACAAGTTTTCATGACTTAGTGAAGGTGGAGCTTGATCTTGCGATGCCTCGACGTAGATCATCTTCGGCACGAAGCCGACGACCTTGCCCGCCCATTTCTCTGATGAAGCCGACGCTAGAGCCCGATTTTCCATTTGGACAGCGAGGAGACTTCATTGCGGAGCTATGGAGGTGGAGGACCGGATCTACAAAGGTTGTATTTCCATACTCTTAGTTAAAGTAGTTAACTAGTTGCTTTTTCGCCTAAACTTCTAGCCAACGATCCGTATTAGGGTTTCTTGGCACCCGTAAAATTTGAAATTGGCATGGTTGATGCCTTGTGAGACCTCTTGAGAGTGCCTAGGAACCCTACAGTGGTATCAGAGCCTAGCTAGAGCCTTAGGCGAAGTCTAGACGGAGTTTGAAGTCCGATCGAACCCGAAACCCCATTTTTCCACGCTCTCTGGACTTTTTCTGAAAACGTGGATTTTTACAAATTAAAAATTGCTAAAAAATTCAGCAGGGGAAACTAAGAATTACGATGCAAATTTTTTTTTATTGAAGCTGCTACAGTGCGGCGGAACCGCGGCAGAAGCTTGGCTTCTGCGGCGGTTCCGCGGCCAATAAATGAGATCACTGTTAGGTTTCTGCACAGTAATTCCTATTGTCAGGTGCTGGATTTTCTGGGAATTTTTAATATTTATTCAAGAGTTGAATTTTCTGGTGTGTTTTAGAGCTTCGATGTTTCGACCGGATTATCAAATTTCGTCTTTGTGTATTTCCGGATAATTTTAGAATATGTTAAAAAGTTCGACCGGATATAAATACCCAATTTTTCCCCTATCGGGAAATTTCCAAGTGTTGGATTTTTCCGTGGTTTAAAGACATTCTAAGTAGTGCAAGTAACTCGATGGACCCTCTAGAAGACAACAAACCTTAACTCGATTATGTGACCGTCTTGAACTGCCCTTTGAACCTTCGGGTTTGGGGCAGTACGGCGTGCCACATGTGAGGCGTTGGCTTGACCCTTCTACGGCTGGACCGTTGGTACTGAGGCACGAACTGAATGTTTTTAAACTTGTTTCATGTGTTGATCTATATCGGGAAAACTTGGGTGTTTGACTGTTCGATCGAAAAGTTTAACATTTTCTATTTATCCGGAATGGGATACAATAATTGGAATTCACAAGTAGTTATGAGATAACTCAATGAATGTTATAAACATAGCAGTTTAGTCTCAATTGATCGGTTGCCACGGAATTTTGATGTGATCAAAAGTCCGTCGCAATCACGTAGCGTACGCGGATACTCGCCGGGTAAACTTAATAGACAGCCTCACTCCATAGCCCCGACCAAGTGACTGTAGGAGAACCCCGTAGCCGAAAGCATCCGTTCGGGTGCTCGCGGCAGCGTTGTTCCGCCTTGGTGCACTTCGTTGACGGTATCGGGGGTGCGGCCGCCTACTAAAGTTTGCGACGAGCATTCGATCAGGATGTCGGGAATCTTGTTAAAATTGCCCGACTTGATATTGAAAAGTGTTTTCGATAATGAGACTAAAATGCGGGGTTTATAATTGTTAGGCATGCGATGTCTAAGTAATTCATTTGGTCTGGCATGCGATGTCTGAGGTGGTTGCGGATTCCAACTGTTGTAGTTTTACACTTTCTTTTCTGTGACCGTAAGTGTAATATGTGATATCGCCGGTTTCGTTGCTATATGTCAACGACAATTGGGATGCGCATATTTACTTACGTTGATGACATGTGATGTTATGTGTTGCTGGATATGTTATATTGGATCGTCGTGTTTGAATAGCCGGGGGGTTTTTATGTGAGATGAGTGTTTTTCATTTTCATTCATGTAAAAACTTGTATGTAATATTCTTTTATTGGGGCACTTCCAGGTTGCGGAAGATGTCACCCTTTGTATATTATTTACTTTTCCGCACTAGGATAGACCCAAGGAGAAGGGCACAAGTAACCGGGTTCTGGGGTCCAGTGGGAGACCAACTCGAGGAGTCGAGTCCGGGTCTCCTAACTCCAGAATTGGTAGGGCTGCTTGCCGCTCTCGTAGGGGTCTAGGGGTGTGGGTTTGGCTATTCATCGCGACCGTGGAATCCGTGTTTTATATTGGCTTGTATTGAAAACACGGACGTCCTAGTATATCCAATATTTCATATGTTTCTTCTGCTGCGATATCTGTGATGTGATCATGTGATGTTCTGTGATAGATACAGTATATAGTATATATGATATATTATATAGATGTTACTTATGTTTTACACCCGCGCTAGTCCTGCCCCGCTCTGTCGTTAGTTACCTAACCTAACGGTGCACGAGGGGACATCGAGGCGAATGTGGATGGCATAAGTGTACGTCGTATTTATCTGTGATGTTTAGGTACTTAAATGATGGGACTTCATTAATGAGATTAATGAAATAAAAGAAACCTAAGATGTTGTAGAATCGAATTTCAAAATAAAACAGGTAGCTACAGTTCTTGCTTTGCACAGCGGTATATGTGATATATCCTGCACCTTATTCGATGAGGAAAGGACCGAGATCCCTTCACCGGGAGTGACTCCTTTAGCAATAACTGGCAGATGATACACACTCGGTTTGTCTTCTGATTGCTTTTAAGAGTTTTGCTTTGCACAGTGATATATATGATATATTCCGCACCTTATTCGATGAGGAAAGGACCGACGATCCCTTCACCGGGAGTGACTCCTTTAGCAAAACTAGAAAAGCCTCAAAAGCACTCCATTTTTTAAAATCATTTGATTCTACAACGATATCAAGTTCATTACGCAATAGGTTTTCAGAAAAACCTGTCGTAGCCCTCCGTCATTTCAGATACGTACTAGTTAGTATTCGTGCTGCGGTTGTTTGGCCTCCGTCAAGGCGTAGTGTACGGTAGCTAACTAGTGCTTATCTGCTAGCATATGATGCGATTGGATTAGGGTATTCGTACGGCGTTGTTTGGCCTCCGTCAAGGGTCGTGCGGGTGGGTTTAATTCAATCAGGAAATGACGGGTTGAACTTGACTAGCGGACTATGGGTTGTTTGGCCTCCGTCAAGGTCATAGGACGCTAGGGGCAAAATATTATCGGGAATTTCAAGTGTTGAAATTTGCAATGAGATTGCATACCTTCTATGAGATAGTTGGATCCCGATACCCACTGCGAGTAATTGTTACTCCTGGGAGAGTTTTACACATTACAATTAGCCGATCAAGTAGGTGTCTAGAAAGGTGTCAACGGGGTTACGCCTCTGGGAAAACGAGGTTTACATTAATTAGGTTCGTGCGAAAGCACGGGGGACCTCCCTCAAAGTACCGACACTGGCCTGGCTGAAAGATTGGCAAACTTGTAGTGTGTAATTAATCCCGGCTAGTCTATCCTTTTAGGGTTTGAAGGAAGATTTGATAAAAAGCAGTGGGAGCCATCCTGATTAGATAAAATGATAACCAATCTTTTCTTGACAGAGCGCACGCTGAGTGTTTTCTTCTCTCTCTCTCCAGGTAGCGACCATATCACGCCTTAATCAAGATAATAATACGGAATATTGACCGAACCCGCTTGTTATACTGAGCTGGGGAACGTTGGTCCCGCTCCAACTTATAAATGTTATAAGACAGAGCAGGAAATTGGGGAATACCAGATTTCCCGTGCCGCCCAAACGAGGAAAGTGCATATGATGCATCATCTTCGGGTGTGTTCATTACAGAGAACTGTTTCTCAGTATGCTTTACGTCCTGGGTATGTGATCCCAGATATGTAATCTGTTACATAGGGCTACAGAAAGGTAGAAAACTGAGAACGGGTGATAAGTTTCATGAGGCAGAAAAAGGGGAAAGTGTTGCAGCCAAGTCTGTTGGTCACTGTCACCCTGTATTTCAAATACATTGATTCTGAACGAATGTTATTAGATACCGAACCTGATATACAAAATCATATCTATCTCTTTATTAGTCAAGAAATGATAAAATTTTGTATTGATGGATAATGTTTTGAACATTTCCTATATCAAAAGTTGATCGGTTCAGGCACGTTATCTAAAAGCATTGATGTTCTAAATCAAACTACAGTTCTTAATATACGGAACACACACAAGAGGAAGAGTTCAGAAATGAACAAATCCTTCTTGAGGTATTGTAGACTAGGTCATATCAATGTGACCCGACTAGCTTAAGTTACATGTAGATGCATATTTAAATCAGTTTGAATTTACATCTTGTGAAACTTGCCAGTCATGTCACAGAGATAAGATGACCATAGCTCCGTTTATTGGAAACGGAGAAAGAGTTAGTAAACTCTTGGGACTGATACATGATGATGTATGTAAGGTCCCCCGTCTGCAAATGCTAGGACAGGTTCTTTATACTTCATTACATTCTCTGATGATCTTTCGAGATTCAGACCTATGTTCCTGTTGAAACAAAAGTCCGAACCTTTTGAGATATTCACAGAATATAAGTTAGAAGTAGAGAACCAATACGGGTATAAGTATTATGTCCTTTGATGAGATCAAGGAGGAGAATACTTGAGCACGAAATTCCTGGACTATTCTAAAGGAGAATGAGATTCTCTCTCAGCATTACTCCTCCGTATACACCATAGCACGATGGTATATCGGGGTGGAGCAACAGCACCCTATGTGATATGGTGTGCTCTATGATGAGTACTACTGAGTTTCCTGTTTCCTTTTGGGAGTTATGCACTTGAGAAGCTGCATACCTATTGAATAGGTTTCGAATCAGATCACAGCCTACCACTCCATATGGGATATGGTATGGGAAGAGCCCATGTCTTAAGCTAGTTAAGATTTGGGGTTGTCCGGGCTATGTCTAAAAGCAAAATCTGGACAAGCTCGAGGCAAGGCAAGTTATGTAGAACTGGAAAGGTTCCAGCTATACAAACTACAGCAGATGATTTGATACAACCAAAGGATTCAATAGTTACCAACGAACCTCAGCCTCTCCGCCGATCTAGTAGGGTTCCTCACCCACCTGAGAGATACTTCGGTTTCTCTATGGCAGTGGGAGCGAGGATTGTATCATGAGATGATGACCCAACTAGTTTCGAGCAGGCCATCGAGAGTAGGGACTCTGTAAGAATGGCTGGATGCTTAGCGATCTGAGATGGAATCCTTATACACCAACAAAGTATGGACTTTGGTTGCTATATCTGAAGGGTTAAATCCCCATCAGGAGCAAGTATATCTTGAGAAGATTACTTGGTGTAGATGGAAAAGTTGAGACTTTCGAAGCTAGACTTGTTAAAGCTTTTCGTCATCGACCAGGCGTGGATAATGATGAAACATTTTCAAGTGGCTATGCTTAAGTCCATCCAGATCCTACTTGCTACGGCTACATACCATGACTACGATATCTGGCGGTTGGGTGTCATGACTGCTTTTCTAAAACGATGTTTTAGAAGAGAGAGTCTATAAGTACACAGCCAGAGGGCTTCGTAGACAGTGGGAGCAGCGGAAACGTGTACAAGATGCTTTATACGATAAAGCAGGTATCGCGGAGTTGGAACATCTGTTTTGATGAATTAGTCAAAGAGTTTGACATCATCAAAATGGTAGATGAACCTTGTATAAACAAAAAGGTAGTAGGGAGTATGGTGGTGATCCTCGTAGAGTACGTGGATGACATACTCATGATAGGGAAAGAGTTTCCTATGCTACGCTCGGTCAATCTCCGCTTATCATAAGGATTCTCCATAAAGGATCAAAGTGATACCTCCTAAATTCTGAGTTCTCATCTATGAGATAGATGTAATTGGATGTTAGGATACTCACTAGATGTAGTGAGATGGTATCAATCGATCCTGGGGAGAATCACTGGAAGTGTTCCAGGGTGACAAAGACGACTGAATGTCAGTCACAGGCATTGTCTTTACCCTCAGTAAAGGGACGGTATGTTGGAAGAGTTCCAAGCTAGATACCGTGGCATACTAGACGATAAAGGCTGGATACATCGCTACTTAAGAAGCTACCAAAGAGACAGTTTGGATGTATATTAGTTCATAAGATGAACTTCGTTCCTACCATTGTGAGACAATGGAGTTGTGGCTTATGCCAAAAAACGCCCGTCCCATCTGTGATCCAGACATATTCTAAGGCAGTATTACCTGATCATGGAGATGGTTGATCTCCAGGAGATCGAGGTTAGGAGAGTAGACTCAGAGGACAACACGGCGGATCCACTCACGAAGGCCTATTCCCAGAGAGAGATTTTTTATGGGATGGTTGAGTATGAGATACTGCAACCACTGCTACAGATGGCCCTAGTTTAAGTGGGAGATTGTTAGTTATATGTATGCCCTAGAGGCCATTACTGTACATAGGATGTATATTGTAGTGGATGCTGGGACATATATAGGGAGGACTTTCTTGCTCGACATGATAGTATGCTATCTGGTTGCTCTTTACCTTAACGTGTATACTGATTGTCTCTCTGTTACATGTTGGTAAAGCTCTTAGGATGTGTACTTGACTACCTGGACTATGATGCAGATCATACTAGTGGGGACAGATAGTGTATAAGTACATCCTTCAAAGTCCCTAGTCGTGCGTGTATCGAGACGGGGCATCGATATACCAGAGTAGACTAGCGTATACCTTCTCGACCCATACAGATGGGCGATGGATAATCCCATATCCATTGGTGTTTGACATCGGAGATGATATACGGGTGCTCAGTAGAGACTGGGTACACTGGACGGACTTGCCGAGAACTCCCAGATGGTATTATACCTTACGTCAGAAGGCAGTTCTCTGGTGACACTGGTACAGAGTAGTCTGTTGACCCGAGATCGTCATAGAGTCTTGTGTGGTTCCCACTGTGCTTTGATTTCCACCTTACCACGTCCAAGAGGGCGTGCAAAACGGTGGTTTTTGGGTACAGTCCCGAATCACATGGAGGCAATGAGCGATAGGAGAGGATTCGTCTCTCCCGGTATAGGGAGTTGATGTTGCGCTGTGTTCGATTGGCTATAACAGGAAATCCCTGGCCAGGGTTGCTGAGATTTACTGGTAAGTGTTATCAGTAGTGTCTCGAATTGTTATAGACCTCATATCGACACGACTTATCGAGCTATTGGGGTCTGACGTTTACCACCCCTAGGCGAGATATGCGACATATCAGACGACGAGACCGGACTGTACGTTAGTGTTACTGGTTGGATTCACTGGAGTGTGAGCGGGCTTGCTCGTCGATCTTCTGATCGCTCAATACCCGGGTGGCCGTTACGTTTAGCAGACCGCTTACGGCTTGTGGGTGTTTGATATGATCATCATCTGCTGCCGGCGTATTGACGAGTCTTTAGAGTCCTACACAGAGGTTTCCTGGCTCAAGCGAAACGAAATAGGAGCGCATATGAGATATGTGCGGGACCGAGAATGATACCAGTATGTGATACTGTATTCGATTCTCGCGATTTGTGACATTGATCGGTTATATGCGATATAGCCGGATTATCGGAACAAGTGTTGATTCGATAAGTTGTTACTGTTGATATTAGTCGGTTATATGCGATATGACCGGATCATTAAACCAAGTGTTGATTTAATGATTTAATGCATAATTATATATTTGATATATTACTTTGCATTAACTAATATCGGTTCACTTTAAATGGATTTTCTCACTCGGGTGTGCACATTGTATATGTGATATACTTTTGTGCACTTGATTGTATCATGTTTGATGATACATGTTTGCTAGGGTTTTTGTGTAAAGATCAAACCATGGTTACATGATAATGGTTAGGGTTTTGTTTTATTCACTTATTTATTTATCTATTGATTTTTGGAAAATGAAAAGCATAAAGGGGAAATGGTTGCTAGTTTTGTTATATCTTTGAAGCTTCATGAAGCTTTGACTAAAGTGACCATTTTGTCTAATGCTTAACCCTAACCATTCACTTGAACCTTAGTTAGTTCTCTACACTTGACCATGGTTCATGATTATGATAAGAATGATTTTATTATTCTTATTATAAAACTTATCATAACAATTATCATCTTCTTCTTCTTCTTCTTCAAGAAAGAAGCTTACATTCATCAATGGTGATTTGATGAAAAGAGTAAGAAATCCAAATCTAAAGTGAACCCACTTCCTATTTCTTCATCCTCTACCTCTTGCCAAGTAGTATAGGGTGTTTCCTTCACAAGTTTTCATGACTTAGTGAAGGTGGAGCTTGATCTTGCGATGCCTCGACGTAGATCATCTTCGGCACGAAGCCGACGACCTTGCCCGCCCATTTCTCCGATGAAACCGACGCTAGAGCCCGAGTTTCTATTTGGACAGCGAGGAGACTTCATTGCGGAGCTATGGAGGTGGAGGACCGGATCTACAAAGGTTGTATTTTCGTACTCTTAGTTAAAGTAGTTAACTAGTTGCTTTTTCGCCTAAACTTCTAGCCAACGATCCGTATTAGGGTTTCTCGGCACCCGTAAAATTTGAAATTGGCATGGTTGATGCCTTGTGAGACCTCTTGAGAGTGCCTAGGAACCCTACAATTCTCTCATATGAGCATCGTTGCAAAAGAGAGCTCTCATTCTATCATATCTTTTCTCTCTCTTTGCAAAAGCTCTTCTTCTTCCTCTCTCAAAGCTTAAGTGTTCCATGTGTTGGAAATCATAAGTTTTTGAGACAAAGCCACCACAACACATCTCTACTCATTCTAGGGCAGTAGGTTTAGCAAACCAAATACTTTAGTTACCTCTAGGTTGAGGTAGGAGCTCAAGTTCGAGGCCCTCGGGTGGATCTGTCTTCGGCAAAGAGGAGACGAGGAGGTGGAGCCGTTCAAACTACCACAAAGAGCAAGCAAAGAGCAGAACAACAAGAAGAGAAGGAGTTCAAGACTAGGTATAACCCCCCTAACCGAGTAGGTAAAGCTCGTAGTTGTTGCTAGTGTGTTGTTTAGCCAAGATCCGTATTGTACGGTCCATGTTATCTAGTCAAGAAAAAATTTCGTTTTACCGTTTCCTCAACCCCGAAAGTACCATGACAGGTAACGTGGACCTAACAATTGGTGCATAACAACGGACATTCAAAACCAAATATTTGTCGTCCGGCAAAAACCTGATGATTTCCTCAAATATCACCAATTACAATGAATTATGATATAATGAGGATCTAATCACCCAATTTCCAATATCTTACTCCCACTCACCATCCGTAATAACATACAGATGTGAGAAACTGATCTGGTAAATACATACCCTGGAGTCAGATTCCAATTGGCAAAACAATTTTCAATTAATATCGCACAGTGAAACTGAAACATGAAAATGTTTCAAAAGGGGTAACCTGGTATTCCTAGTAATTCCTCATCCATTATCCTGATTCATAACAGTAACCATATACTTACCTGTCCTCACTCATATCCCTTTATTATGTCTTTACTTATTACCTTCTGCACACCTTCTTTAGGCTAATTGGTTTTCTTCCTTCCCTACCCTTCGGCACCAGCCTAAGGTTTGGAAGAAGACTATCCAATAAGCGTAATAGGTGCACTCTCTTAATCCTAGGAGCCCCCGCAACCTGAGAGAAGGTAAAGGCAAAAGACATCTGAATAATCCTATTCTATTTCTCCTGAACCGGAAACCATCCTCGAATCTCGAACAAGTTCCTCCGAGTTCGTATGTAACTATACGATGGCATATCCAATGGAAGTGGATATCCGTAGTGATACGGAGCGTTCTGGAGAAATCCAAAGTTGATGTGGGAGTGGCAGGGGTATACAAGGTTTTGTCGTGAATGATAGCAGTCGCAATTTTCTTTGCCGTTATTCTAATCCCTTTATATGTCTTTACTTATTACCTTCTGTACACCACCTTTAGGCTAATTGGTTTTCTTCCTTCCCTACCCTTCGGCACCGGCCTAAGGTTTGGAGGAAGACTATCTAATAAGCTCAATAGGTGTACCCTCTCCTAATCCTAGGAGCCCTCATAACTTGAGAGAAGGTAAAGAGAAAAGACAACTGAATAATCCTATTCAATCTCTCCAGAACAAGAATCCATCCTCGAATCTGGAACAAGTTTCCTTGAGTTCGTATGTAACTATACGATGGATTTATCCAATGGAAGTGGATGTTCATAATAATACGGGGCATTCTGGAGAAATGCAAAGGTGAAATAGAAGTGGCAATGATATATGCGACACCGTGACATTCCAAAAGCCAAAGTGTTTTAAGATGGTTCGGTTAACTTGGTTCATGAGTTTTAGTCAAGGGTTGGGTCATAGTCGCAGCCAGAGAGAGAGAGAGAAAAGAAACAATCAGCGTGCACTCTAATCTAGATCAGAATGGTTAATCACTTTATCTAATCTGGATGGCTCCCACTGCATCCCCGAATTCTCCTCTAAACCTAAATGGAGAATTAGTCGGAATCACCCGAGGAGTAATCCTACTCATCAGTGGGAATCGGGATCTAACTATCATCGCATGATAACTTGATGGAAGCCACTCAAGTCACCACACTCCAGAAGGTATGCACAAGCCTGGCAAGTTTCCTATATGTTTGAAACTCCCGATATAATTTTTACCCCTAGGACCCAAGTGACCTTGACGGAGTCAACAAATCAAAGAGTTCTAGTCATGTTCAACCCGTCATTATCTTGATTGCATTAAACCCACCCGCACGAGCCCTTGACGGAGTCAACAAGGCTGCACAACTGTCCTAACTAATCACATATCCATGCTACAAACAAGCACCACTCAGTTACCGCACACTACGCCTTGACGGAGTCAACAAATGCAGCACGAATACTAAGTACTATTTGTAGGAAATGACGGAGGGCTACGGCTGGTTTTTGGCGAAAAACCTTTAACGTAATGAACTTGATCTCGTTGAAGGAATCCAAGTGGTTTTATAAATTTATAGTGGTGAAATCTTTTGCTAAAGAGGTCACTCCTGGTGAAGGGATCTCGGCTCTTTCCTCGTAGAATGAGGTGCAGGATATTCCAAACTGAATACCACGATGCGAAGCAAAAGAATAGACTATAGTAAAGTTATTACGTTAACGCAAACTTTTACCCAAGGGGTCACTCCCGATGAAGGGATCTCGGCCCTTGCCTCGTCGAATGAGGTGCTGGATATTCATAACCGAATACCGCTGTGCAAAGCAAAAGAGAACGTCTGTAATGTCAGTTTTCAAAATCTTGGTTCCAACAACATCATATAGGTTTGTTTTATCCTCGCATTGATAAGAATCAATGCAGTCCCATCAATTAATCACACCAGAAAAGAACGAAAATATATGATGTACGTATATGCCATCCGCATTCGCCACTGGGTCCCATCATCACCCGTTAGGTTACTTAACTAACGACAGAGCGGGGACTGGACTAGCGCGGGTGCAAAACATATACAACATCTACTAGTATATATATAAATATATATAACAATCGTCCCGGGCATGATATAATGCAACATCACAGAAACATCACAGAATAGTGGATAATTTGGAGCCCCGGGTTTCATTTGAGCCGCAAATGAGACCCGACATTCCCTGTCGTATGGATAGCCTGTGCAATAAAACCTGTTAGTTATATGTATGCCCTAGAGGCCATTACTGTACATACGATATATATTGTAGTGGATGCTTGGACATACATAGGTAGGACTTTCTTGCTCGACATGATAGTATGCTATCTGGTTGCTCTTTATCTTAACATGTACTCTGATTGTCTCTATGTTACATGTTGATAAAGCCCTTAGGATGAGTACTTGACTACCAGGACTATGATGCAGATCATAGTAGTGGGGACATTGTAGTCGCTAAGTACATTCTTCAAATGTTACTAGTCGTGGGAGTACCGAGGCAGGGCATCGATACTCCAGAGTAGACTAGCGTATGCGCTTCTTGACCCATATGATAGGCGATGGATGATCCCATATCCATTGGTGATTGACATCAGAGATGATATATGGGTGCTCAGTGGAGACTGGGTACACTGGACGGACTCACCGAGAACTCCCAGATGGTATTATACCTCACGTCAAATGGCAGTTCTCTGGTGACACTGGTACAGGTTAGTCTGTAGACCCGAGATCGTCATAGAGTCTTGTGTGATTCCCACTGTGCTTTGATTTCCATCATACCACGTCCAATGGGGCATGCAAAACGGTGGCTTTTGGGTACAGTCCCGAATCACATGGAGGCAATGAGCAATAGGAGGGGTTTCGTCTCTCCCGGTATAGGGAGTTGATGTTGCGCTGTGTTCGATTGGCTATAACTGGAAATCCCTGGCCAGGGTTGCTGAGATTTACTGGTAAGTGTTATCAGTAGTGTCTCGAACTGTTATAGACCTCATATCGACACGACTTAACAAGCTACTGGGGTCTGACGTTTACCACCCCTAGGCGAGATATGCGATATATCAGACGAAGAGACCGGACTGTACGGGAGTGTTACTGATTGGATTCGCAGGAGAATGTACAGGCTTGCTTGTTGATCTTCTGATCGCTCAATACCTGGGTGGCTGTTACGTTTAGATGACCGCTTGCAGCTTGTGGGTGTTTGATATGATCATCACCTACTGTCGGCGTATTGCCGATTCTTTAGAGTTCTACACAGAGGTTTCCTGGCTCGGGCAAAACGGAGTAGGAGCACATATGTGATATGCGCGGGATCGAGAATAATACGTGTATGTGATACCGTATTAGATTCTCACGATATGTGATATCGGCCGGGTATATGTGATATAGCCGGGTCATCGGATCAAGTGTTGATTCGATGAACTGATACAGAATTTATATTAGTCGGTTATTTGTGAAATAGCCGGATTATCGGATCAAGTGTTGATTCGATAATTTAATGTATAATTATATATTTGATATATTAAATTATATTAACTAATATAAGCTCACTTAAAGATTCTTTTTCTCACTCGGGTAATACATTGATATATATGCGATATATGTTAATTGTATTATTTTATTTTATTACAATAAATATTGTATATGTAATATATAATATTGTAACATGTTAGGGTTACAAATGCAACATGTTTTGTGGAGTTTAAACATGGTTAGAGTTTGGATTAAGGTAACACTTTCTTGAAGCTTCTAGAAGCTTTGTTTTTGTTTTTAACTAAAGATATTTTCTAAAGATATTTTGTAGATATTTGTTTAACCCAATCCAACCCTTTAACCATGGTTGATTCTCTACATGGGTTATGTCTTCATACTTAACCCATGGTTGCATTTCTAACCTCACTAGTTTTCATTATTCATCATAAAAGGATTTTGATCTTCATCTTCTTCTTCTTCTTGCTTGAAAAAGCTTTCTAGCTTTTTCATAAGTGATGAAAATGAGTGAGAAATTGAAAACAAATGAGAGCTAAATTCCTACTTCATCATCCTCATCTATTCTTGCCATTTAGATTAGGGTGTTTGCTTTGCTAATACTTGATTAGCAAAGCAAGAGCTTGGGTTTGAGTTTCTTCAAGGCAGATCATCTTTGTTATCGAAGATCGGAAGCAAGCTTGCATCTTTCTCTTCGTAGAGCCTCTCTAGAGTCCGGGAACTTGATGATCGCAGCGAAGGGACCACAACACAGAGCTTATGAAGTGAAGGACCGGACTACAGAGGCTGTAATCCTAAACTCTTAGAAGTAAAGTTGTTTACTTGCTATTTGTTTCACCTAATCTCTAGTCTAAGATCTTGGTTAGGGTTTTTCGGCACGTCTAAAATTTAAATCGGGCATGGTTGATGCCTTATATACCCTTGTGACAGTGCCTAGTAACCCTACAGTGGTATCAGAGCCAAGCTAGAGCTTTAGGCGAAGTCCTGACAAAGTTTACAGTCCGATCGAACCCCGAAATGTCGCTTTATACCCCTTCTCTGGAAATTTTTAAAATGTTGATTTTTTCTGTATTAAAATGTTGATTTTTTCTGTTTTCTACATGCTTCTGGGAATTTTTAATTATACTCAAGTGTTGAGTTTTCTGAAGATCTTTTGTATTCGTTGATTTGATCGAAAAGTTTAACTTCGTTTTAAGTTTTTTCGGGTAATTTAGAACGTGTTAAAAAGTTCGAACGGATATCAATAACTCACTTTTTCCCCTGTCGGAAAATTTCCAAGTGTTAGATTTTTCCTTAGTTAAACAACGTTCTAAGTCATGCAAGTAACGCGGTGGACCCTCTAGAAGAACACAAAGCTAAACTCGATTATGTGACCGTCTGAACCGCCTCTAAACCTTAGGGTTTGGGGTAGTATGGCGTTGCCACATGTGAGGCGTTGGTTTGACCCTTCTACGGCTGGACCATTGGTACTGTGGCATGTGATGGATATTTTTTGAACTCCGCTCAAGTGTTGAGCTATTTGGGAAAGCTTGGGTGTTTGTTTATTCGATCAGAAACTTTAACATTGTTTACTTATCTGGAATGTGATACAATATTTGGAATCCATAAGTAGTTATGAGATAACTAATTTGAATGTTATAAATCTAGCAGTTTAGTCTCAGATGATCGGTTGCCACGGGATTTTGATGTGATCAAAAGTCCGTCGCAATCACATAGCGTACGCGGATACTCGCCGGGTAAACTTAATAGATAGCCATGCCCCATAGCCCCAACCAAGTGACTGTAGGAGAACCCCGTCGCCAAAAGCATCCGTTCGGGTGCTCGCGGCAGCGGTGTTCCGCCTTAGTGCACTTCATCGACGGCATCCGGGGGTGCGGCCGTCTTCTAAAGTTTGCGACGAGCATTCGATCAGGATGTCGGGAATCTTGTTGAATTGCCCGATTAGATATTGAAAAGTGTTTTCGAGATCGAGACTAAAATACGGGGTTTATAATAGTTAGGCATGCGATGTCTAAGGAATTCATTTGGTTAGGCATGAGATGTCTAAGGAGATTGCGGATTCCAACTGTTATAGTTTTACACTTTCTTTTCTGCGACCGTAAGTTTAATATGTGGTGTATTGTTGGTTTCGTTGCTATACATCAACGACAATTGGGATACGCATATTTACTTACGTTGATGATATGTGATATTATGTGTTGCTGTGATATGTTATATTGGATCGTCGTGTTTTGAATAGCGGGGGGTTTTATGTGAGATGAGAGTTTTTCTTTTTCATTTATGTAAAATTCATTGTATGTAATATTCTTTTATTGGGGAACTTCCGGGATGAGGATGATGTCACCATTGTATATTATTTACTTTTCCGCATTAGGATAGACCCAAGGCGGGGAGCACAAGTAACCGGGTTCTAGGGTCCAGTGGGAGACCATCTCGAGGAGTCAAGACCGGGTCTTCTAACTCTAGAACTGGCAGGGTTACTTGCCGCTCTCATAGGGGTCTAGGGATGTGGGTTTGGCTATTCACCGGGACCGTGGAATCCGTGTTTTATACACGCTAGTATTAAAACACGGACGTCCTAGTATATCCAATATTTTATATATGTTCTTCTGCTGCAATGTTCTGTGATAAGATCATATTACTGCCTGAGACGAATGTTCATATTATATGTATGAGATATGTATTATATATTGTTGATTTCGTTTCATATCTGATGCTTATGAAGCATAATAAAATGGGACTTCATTAATGAGATTAATGAAATAAAAAAAACCTTAAGATGTTGTAGAAACTTATCTCAAAAACTGGTAGCTCTAGTTCTTGCTTTGCATAGCGGTGTTCCTTGTAGAACATCCAGCACCTTATTCGATAAGGAAAGAGCCGAGATCCCTTCACCGGGAGTGACCACTTTAGCGAAACTATCAGATGCTACAAACTCGGTTTTTCTTTTGATTGTTTCTATAGTTTTTTCTTTGCATAGTGGTATTTGTGAAATATCCAGCACCTTATTCGATAAGGAAAGAGCCGACGATCCCTTCACCGGGAGTGACCTCTTTAGCGAAACTAGAAAAGGCTTCAAAAACACTTCATTTAAAAATCACTCGATTCTACAACGATATCAAGTTCATTACGCAAAAGGTTTTCTTAAAAATCTGTCGTAGCCCTCCGTCATTTTAGGAAGTAGAGTACTTAGTATTCGTGCTGCGTATGTTGAATTTAGTTGAGGCGTAGTGTACGGTAGCTAAGTGATGTCTTCCTACACAGCATATTTTGCGATTAATTAGGACAGTCATGTGATTATGTCGACCATAGTTGAGGGTCATGTGGATGGGTCTAATTAATCATGAAATGACGGGTAGAACTTGACTAGTGCTTATGATATGTTGACCATAGTTAAGGTCATAAGCATTAAGGGTAAAATATTATCGGGAATTTCAAGTGTTAAAATTTGCAATGAGATTGCATACCTTCTATGAGATAGTTCGATCCCGATACCCACTGCGAGTAAGAGTTACTCCTGGGAGAATTTTTCACATTACAATTAGCCGATCAAGTAGGTGTCTAGAAAGGTGTTAACGGGGTTATGCCATGGGAAAACGAGGTTTATTTTAATTAGGTCCGTGCGAAAGCACGGGGAACCTCCCTCAAAGTACCGGCACTAGCCTGGCTGAAAGATTGGCGAACTTGTAGGGTGTAATTAATCCCGGCTAGTCTTTCCTTTTAGGATTTGAAGGAAGATTTGACTAAAACAGTGGGAGACATCCTGATTAGATATATTTATAACCAATCTAATCTTGCAAGAGAATACGCCGAGTGTTTTCTTCTCTCTCTCTCCAGGTAGCGACCATATCATGCCTTAATCAAGATAATAATACGGATGTATTGACCGAACTCGCTTGTTATACTGCGCTAGGGAATGTTGGTCCCACTCTAACTTATAATTGTTATAAGACAGAGCAGGAAATAGGGGATTAGCAGAATTCCTGTGCCGCCCAAACGAAGAAAGTGCATGCTGATGCATCTTCTTCGGGTGTGTTCATTACCGAGACTATTTCTCAGTATCCTTTACGTCCTGGGTATGAGATACCGGATCAGGATCCCGCATATGTAATCTGTTACATGGGCTACAGATAGGTAGATAGCTGAGAACGGGTGATAAGTTTCAAGAGTTGGAAACGGTGCCATTGTTGCAAGCCAAGTCTGTTGGCAGTTATCACCCTGTATTACCAGAATACATTGATTCTAAACGAATGTTATTAGATACCGAACCTGATATACAACATCATATCAATCTCTTTATTAGTAAAGAAGGATATAATTTTGCATTGTTGAATAATGTTTTGAACATTTCTATATCAAGAGTTGATCGGTTCAGGCACGTTATCTAAAAGCATAGACGTTCTAAATCAAACCACAGTTCTTAACATACAGAACACACACAAGAGGAAGAATTCAGAAATGAACGAATCCTTCTTGAGGCATTGTAGACTAGGTCATATCAATGCGACCCGACTAGCTGAAGTTACATAAAGATGCATATTTAAATTAGTTTGGATTTACATCTTGTAAAATTTGCCAGTCATGTCACAAAGATAAGATGACCACAGCTCTGTTTATTGGAAACAGAGAAAGAGTTAGTGAACTCTTGGGATTGATACATGCTGATGTATGAAAGTCCCCTGTCTACACATGCCAAGACCGGTTCTTTAAACTTCATTACATTCACTGATTATCTCTCAAGGTTCGGACATATGTTCCTGATGAAACACATGTCTGAACCTTTTGAGAAATTCAATGAATATGAGTTAGAAGTAGAGAACCAAAAACAGGTATAAGTATTATGTCCTTTGATGTGATCAGGGAGGAGAATACTTAAGCATAGGATTCCTGGATTATTCTAAAGGAGAATGAGATTCTCTCTCAGCATTACTCCTCCGTATACACCACAGCACGTCGGTGTATCGGGGTGGAGCAATCACACCCTATTTGATATGGTGCGCTCTATGATAAGTACTACTGAGTTTCCTATTTTCTTTTGGGAGTTATGCACTTAAGAAGCTGCATACCTATTGAATAGGGTTCTAATCAAATCAGATGCCTACCTTTTCATATGTGGTATGGAATGGGAATATCTTCTACCACATCGAGGAACAAAAGATGTTTTGTTTCTCAGCATGCCACCTTTGTGAAAGGGAATTTCTTGTGAAGAAATTAGTGGTCATGAGGTAGAACTAGAAAGAGTTCCAGCTATACAAACTGCAGCTGATAATTTGGTAGAACCAAAGGATTCATAAGTTTCCAACGAACCTCAGCCTCTCCGCCGATCTAGTAGGATTCCTCACCCACCTGAGAGATACTTCAGTTTCTCTATGACAGTGGGAGCAAGGATTGCATCATGAGATGATGACCTAACTAGTTTCGAGCAGGCCATCAGGAGTGGGACTCTGTAAGAATGGCTGGATGCTCAGCGATCTGACATGGAATCCTTATACACTAACAATGTATGGACTTTGGTTGCTTTATCTGAAGGGTTAAATCCCCATCAGGAGCAAGTATATCTTAAGAAGATTACTTGGTGTACATGGAAAAGTTGAGACTTTCAAAGCTATGCTTAAGTCCATCCAGATCCTACTTACCATTGCTACATACCATAACTACGATATCTGGCGGTTGGGTGTCATGACTGCTTTTCTGAATGATGATTTGGAAGAGAGCGTCTATAAGTACACAGCCAGAGGGCTTCGTAGACAGTGGGAGCAGCGGAAACGTGTGCAAGGTGCTTTATGGGATAAAACAGGCATCGCGGAGTTGGAACGTCTGTTTTGATGTGGTAGTCAAAGAGTTTGACTTCATCAAAATGGTAGATGAACCTAGTATATACAAAAAGGTTGTAGGGAGTATGGTGGCGATCCTCGTATAGTACGTGGATGACATACTCTTGATAGGGAAGGAGTTTCCTATGCTACGCTCGGTCAATCTTCTCTTATCACAAGGATTCTCCATAAGGATCAAAGTGATACCTCCTAAGTCCTGGGTTTTGGATCTATGAGATAGATGTAATTGGATGCTAGGATTCTCACTAGTTGTAGTGAGATGATATCAATCGATCCTGGGGAGAATCACTGGAATGGTTCCAGGGTGATAAGGACGATTGAATGTCAGTCGCAGGCATTGTCTTTACCCTAAGTAGAGGGACGGTATGTTGGAAGAGTTCCAAGCTAGATACCGTAACATACTAGACGATAAAGGCAGGATAAATTACTACTAAGGATACTACCAAAGAGGCAGTCTGGATAAATATATATAATAGTTCATGAGATGAACTTAGTTCCTACCATTGTGTGACAATGGAGTTTTGGCTTTTGCCAAGGAACCCCCGTCCCATCTGAGATCCAGACATATTCTAAGGCAGTACCACCAGATCATAGAGATGGTTGATCTCCAGGGAGATCGATGTTAGGAGAGTAGATACAGAGGACAACAGCGCGGATCCACTTACAAAGGCCTATTTCCCAGTAGAGACTTTTTATAGGATGGTTGAGTATGAGATACTTCAACCACAGCTGATTGTTGGGTATGCGATACCACAACAGATGACCCTAATGAAAGTGGGAGATTGTTAGTTATATGTATGCCCTAGAGGCCATTACTGTACATACGATGTATATTGTAGTGGATGCTTGGACATACATAGGTAGGACTTTCTTGCTCGACATGATAGTATGCTATCTGGTTGCTCTTTATCTTAACATGTACTCTGATTGTCTCTATGTTACATGTTGATAAAGCCCTTAGGATGAGTACTTGACTACCAGGACTATGATGCAGATCATAGTAGTGGGGACAGTGTAGTCGCTCAGTACATCCTTCAAATGATACTAGTCTTGGGAGTACCGAGGCAGGGCATCGATACTCCAGAGAAGACTAGCGTATGCGCTTCTTGACCCATATGATGGACGATGGATGATCCCATATCCATTGGTGTTTGACATCAGAGAAGGTATACGGGTGCTCAGTGGAGACTGGGTACACTGGACGGACTCGCCGAGAACTCCCAAATGGTATTATACCTCACGTCAGATGGCAGTTCTCTGGTGACACTGGTACAGGTTAGTCTGTAGACCCGAGATCGTCATAGAGTCTTATGTGATTTCCACTGTGCTTTGATTTCCATCATACCATGTCCAATGGGGCGTGCAAAATGGTGGCTTTTGGGTACAGTCCCGAATCACATGGAGGCAATGAGCGATAGGAGGGGTTTCGTCTCTCCCGGTATAGGGAGTTGATGTTGCGCCGTGTTCGATTGGCTATAACTCGAAATCCCTGTCCAGGGTTGCTGAGATTTACTGGTAAGTGTTATCAATAGTTTCTCGAACTGTTAGAGACCTTATATCGACACGACTTATCAAGCTACTGGGGTCTGACGTTTACCACCCCTAGGCAAGATATGGACGAAGAGACCGGACTGTACGGGAGTGTTACTGATTGGATTCGCAGGAGAATGTATAGGCTTTCTTGTTGATCTTCTGATCGCTCAATACCTGGGTGGCTGTTATGTTTAGCTGACCGCTTGCAGCTTGTGGGTGTTTGATATGATCATCACCTACTGCCGGCGTATTGACGATTCTTTAGAGTTCTACACAGAGGTTTCCTGGCTCAGGCAAAACGGAGTAGGAGAACATATGTGATATGTGCGGGACCGAGAATAATACGTGTATGCGATACCGTATTAGATTCTCATGATATGTGATATCGGCCGGGTATATGTGATATAGCCGGGTCATCGGATCAAGTGTTGATTCGATGAACTAATACAGAATTTATATTAGTCGGTTATTTGTGAAATAGTCGGATTATCGGATCAAGTGTTGATGCGATAATTTAATGTTTAATTATATATTTGATATATTAAATTACATTAACTAATTTAAGCTCACTTAGAGATTCTTTTTCTCACTCGAGTAATACATTGATATATATGCGATATATGTTAATTGTATTATTTTATTTTGTTACAATAAATATTGTTTATGTGATATATAATATTGTAACATGTTAGGGTTACAAATGCAACATGTTTTGTGGAGTATAAACATGGTTAGGGTTTGGATTAGGGTTAAACTTTCTTGAAGTTTCTAGAAGCTTTGTTTTTGTTTTTAACTAAAGATATTTTCTAAAGATATTTTGTAGATATTTTTTTAACCCAACCCAACTCTTTAACCATGGTTGATTCTCTACATGGGTTAAGTCTTCATACTTAACCCATGGTTGCATTTCTAATCTCACTAGTTTTCATTATTCATCACAAAAGGATTTTGATCTTCTTCTTCTTCTTGCTTGAAAAAGCTTTCTAGCTTTTTCATAAGTGATGAAAATGAGTGAGAAATTGAAAACAAATGAGAGCTAAATTCCTACTTCATCATCCTCATATATTCTTGCCATTTAGATTAGGGTGTTTGCTTTGCTAATACTTGATTAGCAAAGCAAGAGCTTGGGTTTGAGTTTCTTCAAGGCAGATCATCTTTGTTATCGAAGATCGGAAGCAAGCTTGCATCTTTCTCTTCGTGGAGGCTCTCTAGAGTCCGGAAACTTGATGATCGCAGCGAAGGGACCACAACACGGAGCTTATGAAGTGAAGGACAGGACTACAAAGGTTGGAATCCCAAACTCTTAGAAGTAAAGTTGTTTACTTGCTATTTGTTTCACCTAATCTCTAGTCTAAGATCTTGGTTAGGGTTGTTTGGCACGTCTAAAATTTAAATCGGGCATGGTTGATGCCTTATAGACCCTTGTAACAGTGCCTAGTAACCCTACAAAACCTAGACCCCTACGAGCGCGGCAAGTTACCCGCCAAAACCAGAAGCGAGTCAACCCCCTTCAACAATGTGAATGGGCCACCCAGCACTTCACTGAATCCGGTAACATGAGCACCTCTCCGTGGGTCAACCTATACCCCTACGATTGCGGCGAATAGCCCGCCAATTCTAGAGTAAGGTCCCCTCCATCTCAACGCCATGAGATGCAGACCCGTTGCCCTTAAGAACCCGGCTATTCGTGCACTCCACCGCGGGGTAATCCTAGTACAGAAAAGAAAATAATATAAGCATCGACCTCAACCCGGTCGTGCTCCAAATGAATAATATAAAAAATGGCAGTGACGGCAGTCCACATGTCGGACGCTCGCCCCGCAATATCAAATATACAAATGAAATAAAACTGTACTAACATTGCACCATAGCTATCCACTTCGTCGATCCAACCAACATCACAGCACAACACAGAATATCAACGTGAATGTCACGTTCGCAAACCCGTCTAAAAGACATATAGCATTTATACGAGTTGTACCGATCAAATGACATTCATGGTCGTAGATATAAATGTAAGTACTGTGTAAATGTTTAAACAGTGTTAAAAACATCTACTTTGAAATGCCCCGAATAGCCCCCAAACAACAGATAACATAATATCAAAAATGGGCTAAACAAACAATACCACAACACCAAGTTTCTAGAGACCAAGCCACACACCAAAAACGAAGCCAAAACACTACACTATGGCCGGCCTCACCGGAATATCCTCAAATGTGCTCGGCCCAATTCCGGCGAGGTGGTCTCGTGTTTGGGGTGTGGTCTTCTGGTCAAGTCAGTAGTCTTCTGAAATTGTTTGGAAGATTTTTTGAGGACTTTGAAAATCGACAGAGAACAGAAATCTACAGTGCACTGTTTCGGGTTCATTTCGATTTCGATGCATTACCATTGTCTAAACAAGCTAGCAAAGGGTTTAAAAGCGTGGCTCTGATACCATGAAGGGTTACGGCAGCGCCCCGGCCATCAAAGCGTGGCCAAATGCGGAACAAAAATTTACTAAAACCGGCGCTACCATTACCCGATTCCCGGATCTACCTTAAACCCTAAACTGGTAAACTAATATAGAGGTTAGAATGGTTATACCGAGTTGATCCATGTCCTTCGGTCTTCATTCCAAGCTTCTAGCGGTTCCTTGACGAAGTTTGGTTGCCGGTCTTCCTCCATCTCCGATGATCCACCTGAGGGAAATGGCACACGCTCCAGCCTCGACAAACGAGGCAACCGACGCTCCAAAGTTGCTAGCGATGGAGAGTGGGGGTGTAGTAGTGTGTCACTATATTTTTCTCTCTACCCATGAGCTCAATAAGAAACTTAAGAAAGATGAAGAAGGAGGTGAACTTTGGCATGAGCAAAAATGGCTAAGTATGCAAGTAGTGAGAGTGAGAGAGTGGGCTAGCATGTGTAATAAAGTAATCAACCAAAATGAAAAAGAACCCCCATCAAAGAAGTGGCCGGCCCCCCTCTCTCATTCCCACCAAAAAAATATCTCACCAATTTGCAAATAAACAAATCAACCATACTCAAGCCCATACCATGTTCCATGTTCATGGCCACCTCACATCCTCCACCTCATTTATCAAACAAATGAATTTTCATAAATGGAAAATCTTATAAATGAGGTGGCATCTTCTAGAAGGTATTCCGTATAAAATATGGAATACTTCCCGATACATATATCGAAATACATATACGCGTATTCATACAAAAATACGAATAGCCAAGAGAGAAAATAAATAGCGAACAATAATACTAGAATACATATATATAAATACATATGTAAATTATTAAATCAAAACCTGATTTAATAATCCGGCTTAATCCTAAGCCGCTAGTATTATCAACCGTCCGATTAAAGCCTGCGCAGCATGTGCATATATTTAATCGGACATCTGTATGTACTAACATTCGTGATCTATACCATATCGCCTGAACCATGAAAAACCCTCTGTGTGGGCTCTAATACCCTTTCCAAAAATAACAGATGATATATTTTTATATTTTTTGTGATTTTTCAGATTTTTTTAATTTTGATTAACCCGAAATTGCAAAAAGAAAATAATACACCATCCCCGGCAACGGCGCCATTTGATTAATCTCAAAAACTATTTATAACCGCAATCAAGAACGGCGTCACTTTGCAGCTAGCCGGTGAGTACGGGTCGGTCCACAGGGATGTTGTGAATCTCCTAGTCGCGCTAACGAGTTAATTCCGAAGGGTGTTCGGATTGATTATTAAATCTAAAAACCTAATTATTCTATACTACGATTGTCTAGATCTAGTCTTGTTAGGGTTAGGTTTAGGGATGGTTTGGAAATGCAAGTAAATCTCAACGCTTTCTATACCCGAATGAAAATCTATGAGGAGTTATGGTAATTATCAATAAAAGGGATTAGATCCATTCGGGAAGGTGTTCCTTCCTCTAGGTTCTTGTCCTTCCTTTAGAGATCCTTATCCTAACCTCCATGGAAAACGCGCGCAACCAGGCCTTTACACTACGGTGTCATCGTTAGCTCGAGGGGTAGGATGCCGTAGGGCGCGGTGTGTGCGTGTATGCATGGAGTTCTATTGTAAATATTTGATGGGTAAGAAAGGGATGAGAGATCTCATCTCTCAAAAGCCTTCCCCAAAGCTAACTCTAAACAATTTCTTAGGGCAAGGAATTAAATCTTCCTAGTGCAAAGAATTAAAATCTAAACTAGAGCAATTAATTAAATTTACTTACAGATGGCTCTCTCCAATCATCAAAATAGGTTTGTCAGATCTGAATTTCTGAATCGAAAAGAGGCACCGATGCTCTTCGTAAAGAATTCTGAATTTATTATTAAAAGGAGATATAGAAAAGAATACAAGTTTTAGAGTTCCTATTTATAGAGAATAGGAAACCCTAAGTTACATTTTGATCCGCATGTCTAAATTTACAAAAATAGCCCTAGGTCAACTTTTCAGCGCCGCTATAAGAACTTGGTAAAAAATCATGAAGCCCGGGCATTGGATGGCCGCGGAACCGCGGCATTGGTGGGCTTGGGCCGCGGTTCCGCGGCCCTTTGGAAAGCTTAACTGCTGAAAATTTTGGGTTATGTTCTGGATCTTTTTTGGGCTTCTGGTTCTTTGGTTCTTTTGTCAATTGGGCTTCTACATTGGTTCCAGATCTTCAGTGAACAATTTGCAATGGCTTTTTAACCGTTTGCCTTGACATTTCGGACCTTGCGTTGCCTTGTTGATTGTGAACTGTTCTTCGTCTAGGCTTGACTAGGATCCTTCTATTTGTTGGTCAAAAGTCCCGCTTTTGTATCATCTTTCATCTTTTTCACTGTTTTCTGTCCAAGAACCTGTAACCTGTAACATGTAGCAGACATGCGTCAAAAGCACCTGTTTATTTATAAAAAGAATAAGAATGGGGAATATATTAATACAATATTATGGTGTGAACAAATACTCCCAAACTTATCTTTTGCTCGTCCTCGAGCAAACTTATTTTTTATTCTCTACAAAAACCTAACCGCACTTTCGCAGGGAAACGCGATTGCACTGAGCTCGTGCAACAAGCCGTTAAACCTCTAGGTGTCCCTAGTAGGAGGAGTGTTGTCTCCTGAGGGTTTTCAGCGGATACTACCCACAAAATCCTATCAATTAGGCTTTTCGACTTTTGTTCTCCAATTAGGGATTCTAACAAGGAATTCTATTATCTTTGACTCGTAAATTATCCACCCATATTACTCACACTTTCTCATCATTTAACTTAAGATTATATATGTTCTATAGACTTACTTAGCTTTCGGCATCTCTTAAGTCTTCCTTCTAGGGTTTCATCTCCACTTAGGAATTTCTATCAACTCTACTAAAGATACAAGTTCTATTTTTCACTCCTTTCTCTCATCTAAACTTCAATCACATACCCCTACGTGTGTGTATAGATCACCCCTACACTTGGAAATTCAAATCAAGCAATCGTACTCTTGTCCGTTGTCCAAAGCACTTCTTAATTGGTGAACTTTTAAATGAATTTTGCTTACACATCCTTCATGCGACCGTTAATACTTCTTGAGGTACCAACGACCGATTACAAAATGTGTTTGCACTTTTAAAGCGTAATTCCTAGTCTTGCAACACCCAAGGTTTTTTAGCAGTAACTCCCAAACCAGTTGGTCTAAGGCACTAGGTGATGAAGCACCCTCGCTAAATAATTTTCTATTTTTACAGCCTTAAGTAATCGCAAAAATCAGTGTTCATTTTTTTTATTCTTTATTCACACTTTTATATATTTTTTTCATTTTCATTGTACTAAGGACTTTAGACAAGAGCATTTCAAGGTCTCTTCTACTATTCCAAGTTTCGAGGTGTGTGTTGATGCAATTTGTAGGGTATACATTTTCAGAATCTAGACTTAGGCTAGGAATTATTTTTCAAACTTATACTCTAATAAAAGTATCAATACTTTTTCTTTGCTTCAATTTAGCCCAAGAACTGAACTCAAAATTTGCCTATTTCTAAATAAACTACAAAGACATATACTCTCTACCGTTAAACTTTAAGAAAGGTTATTTTTTAGGGTTTTTAATTTACTAAGTCTAAGATCTAGTTGTTCCTAGCCAGTTAACCTATCTGTCAAACTCAAGTCAATTAGCCAAAATTGAATACATAAAATTTTATAATTTTTGAAAATTTTAAATTTTTATGGGTTTTCAAATAAGTATGCAAATGCAAAAATATACATATGAATGCGAAGGAAGAAAACGTACCGAGCATACTCCCAAACTTAAACTTGACAGTGTCCTCACTGTCATGCTAAACCAAGAGGGTCAAAAATGCCGGTACTCCCCTGTTTATTTATTTATAAATTTTTTTTTTAATGTTTTGAATTTTTTTAAAATTTTTTTAATAGAAAAAGAAAACAAAAAATATATATACATATATACAACAAGGTTCCCCCCAAACTTAAGCTTGGGCTTACACAAGCCTTAGCACCAACCATTCAAAACTCTTATCGTGGTAAAGATATAGTCGGTGCAAGAATGGGGTGGAAAGAAAAGAGATAAGAATCACACGAGACCATGTGGAAAGAAGAGTGGAATATGGTCTCGGTGGAGGAGAAGAATGGCGGAAAGAAGAAAGAAGTGGAGTACGATCTTGAGGGTGTAAATCGAGTGAATAGATCAGCGCAATATATGATGACCGATGTGTTAAAAGCGATTGCGCTAACATATCAACCCATCGAGAAATAGGGTCAAATCCCTCAAGATTCGTAAGAAAATATGGGTACGGCGAACTTGGTATAGGAGATGAAAGCGTAACGGTCTCTTGTATGGTCGGAACGATAGGAATGACGACAGGGAGTGAATTAGGGATAGTATCTTTCTCACCGTAGTAAACTGTCTCGAACTTGAAAGATTCCATTAATGGTTCGAAACAATCATAAGCAACCGAGTCTGATG
This sequence comes from Agapanthus africanus, assembly GCA_030015575.1. Taxonomy (NCBI): domain Eukaryota; kingdom Viridiplantae; phylum Streptophyta; class Magnoliopsida; order Asparagales; family Amaryllidaceae; genus Agapanthus; species Agapanthus africanus. The sequence continues at coordinate 604,889,297 of CM057342.1, read as the reverse complement.
GTTCAACTAACTCATCTGAAAATGTAAAGGACTCAAACTCGGCCGGTGAGTCATCAACATCGTCCGAAAAAGTGAAACACTCGTAAGTGTTATCGTTTGTGAGAACTGTGTCAGATTCAAAGGAAATTTTTTCAAGCTCACAGTCTTCAAGCGGGGTCGGAACGATGGAAAGGAGGGAGGGTGATATAACAGTCAAAGGTTCAGGAGGATGAATTGGAAAATCAGACACATCAAATAAAAATGATTCAACCTCAATATTATCCTCAAAACTCTCCTCAATACTTTCCTTATAATTCTCCTCAAAATTCCACTCATCCAGGCCATTTTCATCAAAATCAAGACGCATATAAGGTTCGGGAGAAACATTTAGTGACTCGGGATGATGAATTGGATATAAAATTTCAATCAAATCGACAGGTTCATCATCCGAAATATTCCCGGCGTCTATATTCTCAATCAAGTGAAAATCAATTTCTTTAGACACCTCATCAAAAGCTTGGATATTTATCGATTTAGGTTCTAGAGTGGTGGTGTAAAGATCGAAAGGATTAAGTGCGGTTTCACTCGAAAGGGGTTCTTCACAATTTGGCAAATCAAACACTACAAAGTTGCACAACTCATCATTTTGGACACATGTTTGAAAATTGGAGTTGTTGGATTCAATTGGGTATGGGTAGGTTTGATTTGGAAATCCTCTCTCATTCTCACTCTGTCCAACCGCCTCCTTATACATTGAAAAATTTGAAGCTAGTGGGAAACTAGCTACCGGTTCACTAGGTTGCATAAGGGCGGCTACAGACACTTCCACATTCCTAATCATTTTGTTTGTTGCAGCAATATAAGCTTCCAACGACTCTTCCAAACTAGACTTAGATGGTGAGGGGGTTTCGGTAAAGGATTCGAAATCGTGTGGATATGCAAAACTCCCAACAGGCTGTGTCGAAGCAGTGTCTAGTGAAGGTGGGAAAGTCGGGTAGGACTGGTAGGAAGTGGGTGGTTGGACAGGGGTAGGGTCAACATGTGGATAAAAAGGTGAATGGACTTGTTGATCCCTAGAACTAGATGTGTGGAGAGGGGTGAAAGATCGGCTGCGAGATTGAGCAATATGCTCAGGAATGGACATCGGCTTAGGAGTGACAGAAGGACTTGAAAAAGTGGTATCAACATATGGAAGTGGTGAAGGTTGACTTGGTTGATACAAAGTGGGTTGAAAAGTCGAACTGTTTCACCTAGACGCCTCTATTTGATCTTTCAAAGATATTTTAGTCAAGGAAGGATCGTCTTTAAATTGACCGAACAAATTGATGAACGACGCAAAATTAGGTTCGGGATACCAAACTTCGGCAAGTGATTTATTATGTGGGGTACCCATATTAGAAGAAGGGGAAAAGAAAGAATGTTGGTTGGTGGTGGTGCAAGGATTTATTTGCGGCAAAAGTTTGCAAGTTTCAAATAAAAATTCCCCCCCCTTTTTTATTCTTTTTCTCTTTATTTGAAAATTGTTGCAAAACGATTTTGATAAAAGATATGCAACTGAAAAATATTACTTGCAATCTATTTCTAATTTAAACTAGGCGCAAAAATCCTGCACAAGATTTGTTATATGGAAGGGAATATATTTTATAGCTCATGGAATCCTGCAGGAATTTCCAGAAAAGATATTTCAAAAATTACAGAGGAGGAACAGAGGAGGCTTACAGAGCAATTTTCACGAACAGAGGACACTGTTCAGCTGCCTTTCCGCGGTAAACACGCGTTCCTGCCGCGTTTTCGCGGCAGGCTAGTCAACACGAGTCCCCAAAATTTTTTTACGGCGCTGAGTCAGCAAGACGGCCGCATTTCCGCGGTCTAAGTCAGGTTTTCGCCGCGGAAGCGCGACACGTTGGGGGATTCAAATCTCCAGAAAAATTCTACTGTTTTGGTTTTGAAATCCTTCTCTGTTCTTATCTCCTGATTTCTGTTTCGCCTTCTGGAAATTTCCAGATCCGTCTCGATTGTTCCTGCAAGATTCACACAACAAAGTACACTTTCCAAAAAAAAATAACAATTGATATATTTTTATAATTTTTGGGTTTTTCATATTTTTATGATTTTTTTTTTAATTTAAGATTAACCCGAAATTGCAAAAAGGAAAGTTCTACGCCATCCCCGGCAACGGCGCCATTTGATTAATCTCAAAAACTATCTATAATCGTAATCAAGAACGGAGTTGCTTTGCAGCTAGCCGGTGAGTGCGGATCGGTCCACAGGGATGTTGTGAATCTCCTAGTCGCGCTAACGAGTTAATTCCGAAGGATGTTCGGATTGATTATTAAATCTAAAAACCTAATTATTTTATACTACGATTATCTAGATCTAGTCTTGTTAGGGTTAGGTTTAGAGATGGTTTGGAAATGCAAGTAAATCTCAACGCTTTCTATACCCGAATGAAGATCTATGAGGAGTTATGGTAATTATCAATAAAGGGGATTAGATCCATTCGGGAAGGTGTTCCTTCCTCTATGTTCATGTCCTTCCTTTAGAGATCCTTACCCTAACCTCCATGGAAAACGCGCGCAACCGGGCCTTTACACTACGGTGTCATCGTTACCTCGAGGGGTAGGATACCGTAGGGCGCGGTGTGTGCGTGTATGCATGGAGTCCTATTGTAAATATTTGATGGGTAAGAAAGGGATGAGAGATCTCATCTCTCAAAAGCCTTCCCCAAAGCTAACTCTAAACAATTTCCTAGGGCAAGGAATTAAATCTACCTAGGGCAAAGAATTAAAATCTAAACTAGAGCAATTAATTAAATCTACTTACAGATGGCTCTCTCCAATCATCAAAGCAGGTTTGTCAGATCTGAATTTCTGAATCGAAAAGAGGCACCGATGCTCTCCGTAAAGAATTCTGAATTTATTATTAAAAGGCGGCATAGAAAAGAATACAAGTTTTAGAGTTCCTATTTATAGAGAATAGGAAACCCTAGGTTACATTTTGATCCGCATGTCTAAATTTACAAAAATAGCCCTAGGTCAACTTTTCAGCGCCGCTAAAAGAACTTGGTAAAAAATCATGAAGCCCGGGCATTGGATGGCCACGGAACCGCGGCATTGGTGGGCTTGGGCCGCGGTTCCGCGGCCCTTTGGAAAGCTTAGCTGCTGAAAATTTTGGGTTATGTTCTGGATCTTTTTGGGCTTCTGGTTCTTTGGTTCTTTTGTCAATTGGGCTTCTACATTGGTTCCAGATCTTCTGTGAACAATTTGCAATGGCTTTTTAACCGTTTGCCTTGACATTTCGGACCTTGCGTTGCCTTGTTGATTATGAACTGTTCTTCGTCTAGGCTTGACTAGGATCCTTCTATTTATTGGTCAAAAGTCCCGCTTTTGTATCATCTTTCGTCTTTTTCACTGTTTTCTGTCCAAGAACCTGTAACCTGTAATATGTAGCAGACATGCGTCAAAAGCACCTGTTTATTTATAAAAAGAATAAGAATGGGGAATATAATAATACAATATTATGGTGTGAACAGTGGGCTCTAAAGACTCGTCAATATGCTGGCAGTGGGTTTAACCACAAGCACATCAGTGGCACTAACTGTATGTAACGGCTACCCAGGTATTGAGCGAAATGGAGGCCGACGAGCAAACTCATCCTGAACCCCTACTGAGCCTGACAGTGACAATATCCGTATAGTCCGGTCTGTTCGTCTAAGAGCATCGCATATCGAGTCTAGAGGGTGGATAAAGTCAGACCCTTAACAACGCGATATTTAGTGTCGGCATGATACCATCACCACCTGAGAAACTATCGATCCTGGATCGATGATTCTCGTTCAGAATGGACATGGATTTCTAGTGATGGACACCCGTGCACAAAGTGACATCAACCCCCAATACCGGGAGAAACGAATCCCCGACGATCCAATCACTGCCTCCATGTGGCTCGGGACCGTACCCAACAAAAACCTGTTTACACGACTTCTTTGAGCCGTGGTAGGGTAGTAATCAAAGCACAGTAGGAACTCACAAGAGATAAATGATGATCTCAGGTCGACAGACTAACCTGTACACATGTCACCTGGGTACTGCTATCTGACAATAGGTATAATACCAACTAGCACGTTCCCGGCGAGTCCGTCCAGTGTACTGCTATCTGACAATAGGTATAATACCAATGAGCACCTGTATACTATCTTAGGTGAACAAACTAACACCAATGGCTTGTGAGACCTGGCCACCGCCCCTCGTCGGGGTCTCGATCAGTATACACTAGTCTACACTGGAGTATCGATGCCCAGTCTCGATACTCCCATGACTAGGGACATTTAAGGATGTGCTTATAGACCCCCAGCTCCTACGAATATGATCGCCATCATAATGCTGGTAGTCAAGCAAGAATCCTATGGGCTCTATCAACATGTACATGATGATAAAGACAAATCGGATAGCATACTATCATCTCAAGTAAGACTGTTCTATCGGTATAGGTCCTCACTCAATCATCATAATCACATGTCCGCGACTATGATAATTGCCTTGAGGCCACTATAGCCAACAAGGTTTTCTTAAAAACCTGTCGTAGCCCTCCGACATTTCAGATAAGTGGTATTTAGTATTCGTCCTACGTTTGTTTGCTTTCGTCAAGGCGCAGTGTGCGGTAGCTACTTACTGCTTATCTACTGCATGTGATGCGATTGGATTAGGGTAGTCGTACGACTTTGTTGGCTTTCATCAAGGGTCATGCGGGTGGGTTTAATTCATTCATGAAATGTACGGGTTGAACTTGACTAGCGGACTATGGTTTGTTGGCTTTCGTCAATGTCATAGGACGTTAGGGGCAGAATATTGTCGGGAATTTCAAGTGTTGGAATTTGCAATGAGATTGCATGCCTTCTATGAGATAGTTGGATCCCGATACCCACTGCGAGTAAGAGTTACTCTTAGGAGAGTTTTACACATCACAATTAGCCAATCAAGTAGCTGTCAAGAAAGGTGTTAACGGGATTACGCCCTTGGGAAAACGAGATTTATTTTAATTAGGTCCGTGTGATAGCACGGGGAACCTCCCTCAAAGTACCAACACTGGCCTGGCTGAAAGTTTGGCGAACTTGTAGGGTATAATTATCCCGTCTAGTCTTATCTTTTAGGGTTTGAAGGAAGATTTGATAAAAACAGTGGGAGACATCCTGATTAGATAAGATAATAACCAATATAATCTAGCAAGAGCATACGCTATGTGTTTTCTTCTCTCTCTCTCCAGGTAGAGACCATGTCAGTCCTTAATCAAGATAATAATATGGATGTATTGACCAAACCCGCTTGTTATACTGAGCTGGAGAACGTTGGTTCTGCTCCAACTTATAATTGTTATAAGTCCGAGCAGGAAATAGAAAAATATCCGTATTTCCACGCCACCCAAACGAAGAATAAGCATGTTGATGCATCTTCTTCGGGTGTGTTAGTTACCGAGAGCTATTTCTCAGTACACTCTACGTCCTGGGTATTAGATACCGGATCAGGAACTCACATATGTAATATATTACTTAAGCTAAGGAAAGGTAGAGAACTGGGAATAGGTGACCATTCTCTAAAAGTAGGGAATGGTGCAAGTGTTGTAGCCAAAGCATTTGGTGAATATCACCTTGTATTACCAAATGGGAATACTTTGATCTTGAATGAATGTTATTACGTGCCCTCTATGATATGCAATTTAATATCAATTTCTTTATTAGATAAAGAAGGATATAATTTTGTAGTAGAGAATAATGTTATGAACATTTTCCTAAATCAAGTGTTGATTATGTTTGGTGCGTTATGTAACGGTTTATACGTTCTAAATCAAAACACAGTTCTTAGCGTACAGAACACACACAAGAGGAAGAGTTCAGAAATGAACGAATTCTTCTTGTGGCATTGTAGACTAGGTCATATCAATGCGACACGACTAGCTAAGTTACATAAGGATGGATATTTGAATCCGTTCGAACTATCATCTTATGAAACTTGCCAGTCATGTCTCAAAAAAAAGATGACCAAAACTCCGATTACTGGATATGGAGAGAGAGTTACGGAACTCTTGGGACTGATACATAGTGATGTATACGGTCCTATGTCTACACATGTCAAGAATGGTTCCTCATACTTCATTACATTCACTGACGATCTCTCAAGATACGGACATGTGTTCCTGTTGAAACACAAGTCTGAAGCTTTTGAGAAATTCAAAGAATATAAGCATGAAGTTGAGAACCAGATGGGTAAAAGTATTAAAATCCTTCGATCTGATCGAGGAGGAGAATACTTGATCAATGAGTTCCTAGACTATTTAAAAGAGAATGAGATTCTCTCTCAGCTTACTCCTCTGTATACACCATAGCACAACGGTGTATCGGAGGAAAGGAATTGCACCTTATTAGATATGGTGCGCTCTATGATGAGCACCGCTGGGTTGCCTGTTTCCTTTTGGGGTTATGCGCTTGAAATAGCCATACACCTATTGAATATGGTCCCTACCAAATCTGTGTCTACCACTCCATATGAGATATGGAAGGGGAAGAGACTATGTCTTAATTATATTAAGATATTAGGTTGTCTGGCCTATGTCAAAAGGCGCAATCCAGACAAACTCGAAACAAGATCTTTTCTGTGCAAGTTTGCAGGATATCCCAAAAACTCATAAGGGCATATCTTTTACCACACCGAGGAACAAAAGGTGTTTGTTTCTCGGCATGCCACCTTTTTAGAAAAGGAATTTCTTGCGAAAGAAATTAGTGGCTAGAACTGGAAGAGGTTCCAGCAGCACAAACCACAACAGAAGATTTGGTAGAACCAGAGGATTCGATAGTTCCCAACGAATCTCACCCTCTCCGCCGATCTAGTACGGTTCCTCATCCACTTGAGAGATACTACGGTTTTCTCATTGATGGTGGGAGCGAGGATTGCATCATGGTAGATGATGACCCAACTAGTTTCGAGCAGGCCATCACGAGTGGGGACTCTGTTAAATGGCTGGATGTAATGCGATCTGAGATGGAATCCATGTACACCAACAAAGTATGGACTTTGGAAGTTGCTCCCGAATGGGTAAAACCCATTGGGAGCAAATGGATCATTAAGAAGAAACTTAGTGTAGATGGAAAAGTTGAGACTTTCAAAACTAGACTTGTTGCAAAAGGTTTTCGTCAAAGACCAGGTGTGGATTATGATGAAACCTTTTCTCCAGTGGCTATGCTTAAGTCCATCCGGATCCTACTTGCCATCGCTGCATACCATGACTACAAAATCTGGCAAATGGATGTTAAGACCGCCTTTCTGAATGGTGATTTAGAAGAGAGCGTGTACATGACTCAGCCAGAGGGCTTCGTAGACAGTGGGAGCAGCGGAAAGGTGTGTAAGCTGCTTAAATCTATCTATAGGTTAAAACAGGCATCGCGGAGTTGGAACATTTATTTTGATGTAGTAGTCAAAGAGTTTGACTTCATCAAAAACGTAGATGAACCTTGTATATATAAGAAGGTGGCAGAGAGTAAGGTTGTCTTCCTCGTATTGTACGTGGATTTCATACTCTTGATAGGAAATGATGTTCCTATGCAGTACTCGGTGAAGCTCTTCTTATCACAGAGATTCTCAATGAAAGGTCTAGGTGATGCTTCATACATCTTGGGGATTAATATCTATAGAGATAGATCTAAACGGATACTGGGATTGTCCCAATCCAGGTACATAGACACCATACTAAAGAGGTTTAGTATGGAAGATTCCAAGAGTGGAAATTTACCCACGATCACGGGACTCGCTCTTTCCAAAGAGATGTCTCCTAATATTGATTTGGAGAGAGCTCGCATGAAAGAGATAATCTATGATTCGGCAGTAAGCTATATCATGTATGCGATATTATGTACCAGACCTGATGTAGCATACTCACTAAGTGTAGTGAGCAGGTATCAAGCAGATTCAGGAGAGAATCATTGGACAACTGTGAAGAACATTCTCAAGTACTTGAGAAGGACTAAAGAGATGTTCTTGGTGTATGGTAACGGTGAACTTCAAGTGGAGTCCTTTACCGATTCGAGCTTCAGAGTGATAAGGACGACTCTAAGTCAGTCTCGGGATTTGTCATCACCCTCAATAGAAGGGCGGTTTGTTGGAAGAGTTCCAAGCAGGAAACCGTGGCAGACTCGACGATGGTGGCTGAATACATCGCTGCCAACGATGCTGCCAAAGAGGCTGTCTGGATGAAGAAGTTCATAAATGAACTTGGCGTGGTTCCATCTATCATGCATCCAATACCTTTGTATTGTGATAACAATGGAGCTGTGGCTTTGGCCAAGGAACCCAGGTCCCATCAGCGATTCAGGCATATTCTGAGGCGGTATCACCTGATCCAGGAGATAGTTGATCGCCGGGAGATCGAGATCAGGAGAGTTGACATGAAGAACAACACGGCGGATCCACTTACAAAGGCCATACCCCAGATACAATTTAAGAAACTCTTCGGGATGTTGGGTATGAGATACTACAACAACTGGCTTTAGTGCAAGTAGAAGATTGTTAGTTTTATGTATGCCCTAGAGGCCATTATTGTACATATGATGTATATTATAGTGGATGGTTGGATATATATGGAGAGGACTTTCCTGCTCGACATGATAGTATGCTATCTGGTTGCTCTTTGTCTTAACATGTAGACTTGTATTGTGATACTATCTTGCTCTCACATGTTGATAAAGCCCTTAGGATGTGTACTTGACTACTAGGACTATGATGGAGATCATACTGTAGGGCTAGGCTAGTCCACAAGTACATCCTTTAATTGTTCCTAGTCGAGGGTGCTTCGAGACATGGCATCGATATTCCTGTGTAGACTAGCGTATACGCTTCTTGACCCATATAATGGGCGATGGATGATCCCACATCCATTGGTTTTTGACATCAAAGATGGTATATGGGTGCTCAGTGGAGACTAGGTACACTGAACGGACTCGCCGAGAACTCCTAGTTGGTATTATACCTATCGTCAGATAGCAGTTCTCTGGTGACACTGGTACAGGTTAGTCTGTAGACCGGAGATCATCATAGAGTCTTGTATGATTCCTACCGTGCTTTGATTTCCACCTAACCACGTTCAAGAGAACGTGCAAAACGGTGGCTTTTGGTTATAGTCCCGAATCACATGGAGGCAATGAGCAATAGGAGGGGATTCGTCTCTCCCGGTATTGGGGGTCGATGTTGCGTTGTGCTGGATTGGCTATAACAGGAAGTCCCTGGCTAGGGCTGATACAGAGATTTACTGGTAAGTGTTATTGGTAGTTTCTCGACCCGTTATGAGCCTCATATCGGCATGACTTATCCGTTACTGAGGTCTGACGTTTACCACCCCTAGACTGGATATGCGACATATCAGACGAAGAGACTGGACTGTACGGTTGTGTTACTGTCAGGCTTTACAGGAGTATAAGCAGGCTTTCTTGTTGATCTTCTGATCGCTCAATACCCGGGTAGCCATTACGTCCAGCTAGTACCGCTGACGGCTTGTGGGTGCTTGATATGATCATCACCTACTGCCGGCGTATTGACGAGTCTTTAGAGTCCTACACAGAGGTTTACTGGCTCAGGAAAAACGAAGTAGGAGCACATATGTGATATGTGCGGGACCGAGATTAATACGAGTATGTGATACCGTATTCTATTCTTGCGATTTATGATATCGGTCGGTTATATGAAATATAGCCGGGTTATCGAATCAAGTGTTGATTCGATAAGATGATACAAATAATATTAGTCAATCATATGAGATATAGCAGGATTATTAAATCAAGAGTTGATTTAATGATTTGATGTATAATTATATATTTGATATATTAATTTACATTAACTAATATTATCTCGCTTAAGCATTTCTTTTCTCACTTATGCATTTAATATATATATGTGATATATATTAATTGTATTTCTTTTAGTGTCATGCTTGACGATACATGCTACATGGGTGTATGAGACTCACACCATTCTCATGATAATGTAAGGTTTATTTATTTAAAGTAAATCCAAATTAGTTGGAAATTAGTCACATTGGTGAAGCTTGTAGACCAATTGACTTAGTCCACTAGTTTTGTCTTACCTTAGATATTTATTAACCTAACCATTATCTAAACCCATGGTAAAGTCTCTACATGAGTTATATGAGATATTTCTCACCCATGGTTGCCATAACATTATCTTCTTCATCAAGAGTGAGCTCTCTAGATTTTTGGAGAGGTGAAGAAAAATAGTGAGAAAATTAATTCTAAAGTGAGCAAAAATCTTACTTCATCATCCTCTACTAGATTAGCCATTTAGTTTAGGGTGTGAGCTTCACTAATCCCAAATTAGTGAAGAGGTAGCTTGGGTTGGTGTCTTCTCGACGTAGATCATTTTCGGCCTCGAAGACTTCATGCAAGCTTGTTCCTTTCATCTTGTGAAGCCATTCTAGAGTCCGGAAGATCACTACTTGGGGCGAGCGGACTACTACACGGAGCTATTGATGTGAAGGACCGGTCTACAAAGGTTGTATCCCATGTTCACTTAGATGTAAAGTAGTTTACATGTTGTTTCGTTTACATCTCTAGTGAAGATTCTAGGGTTAGGGTTGTTTAGCATGGAAAAATTTTGAAAACCTTGCTGTCATGCTAGGCATTCCTACATGGACCTAGTGAGGGGGATGCCTTGGTGCAAGTAGGCACATGTGAGGTGATGTGTGTTAAATGCAAAAGGATGTGATGTGATTTAAAAAGCATCAAGTTTCCCTCCAAGTCTACTGAATATAACCAGGTTCATATAGACAAATCAAGAAGCACCAGTGGGATTGTGGAGACAATACTAGACCACCACACCAACACGAGCCCACTTGCCTCTGTTTGGACCGGCGACATCATCTCAAAAACCGGCCCCACCGGTTTTTTTAGCTCCAATTGTCCCCAATTTTCCTCTGGCCTTCCCTTGCAGTCACATCATCCATATTATATTGCTTGTTTAATCTTATTTTGGGCCTATAAAAGCCAGATCAGTGAGAAAGAGAAGGGGGATATACTTTGTATGCTTTATAGTCTCATATACTTCATACATTTTTGTTTCTCTTTTCATTTTGTTCTTGTACATAGCTTGTTCCCCTTGAGCTCTTTGCTTTCTCTTGATCTGGCAAGCTCTTCATTAAGCTTGCAAGTTTAAGTTTTGGTTATTGAACTCAAGGTTTGTATCACTTGGACATAATAAAACTTTCATTTGTGTTCTTAGTATTTCTCTTACTTGTAATTTTTATTCTTACCTTTTACTTGCTCTTTTATTTCCATGTCATTTACTTCTTTACTTGTTGTTTATTCATTTCTTTTATCTTTTCATTTGCTCTTTCTTGTTGTTGTTTGATTGTTTGAGAATAATGGTGTTATTAGAAAAAAGAATGGTTATGTAAGTTAAAGTTTTCCTCTCCCACTTGCTTTGCCCGATATTTTCCATTGAACTCCGTCCAATCCTTACGCAAGCGCTCCGTTAGGCACCCTACCTTACCAAGGTATCAGTGATCTCTAACCGCGACCGGTTGCGTTTAGTTTAGCCGGAGGCGAAAGTTAAGAGACAAGAACGGACGGACAAGGGTCAATAAGCCAGATTTCACAAATACCGTACTTAAGCACCCTAATCCACGTTGTTGCCGATTGCTCTAGCTTCATTTGGTCAAGCTCGGTACAAAGAATTGAGTATGGACTTCACTAACTTACAATAACTTATCTATTCCTAACAAACTTATACTTGCATATAAACACACAGGTTAGAAACAAACCATTCCGCCACGCGCATTAACTCGTCATAACAAGAACGTAAAACGCACCGTCTCTCTGTGGATGACCTATGCTCATCGCGGCTAGCTACACACGACGCCGTCTTGATTGTGGTTAACTTTAAATTCTTTGAAAAACGACACCGCGAAAGCGTGTAATAAGCAGCATTCCACCCATCTCTTTGTTTTCTTAGAATGTTCGTCAGGTAATCTAGGGACTAAGTAGGTGGAATCGACTGAGGAGAATTACGATCAGTTCACATCCCAAGTAGATCATTTGTTTCAATCCAACTTTATTTTTCAGTATGCCACCTGTTTAGGCACTTTCATGTTATTGTACTTTTGATTTAGACATCGTATCTATATTTCGCAACTTGTGGAAGTTGAATAGTTGTCGAAAATTTTTATTCTCTTGTTAATTCTTGTTATACTATTATATTGCTTATAAACACTTAGCGTATTTATTATGGGAAATGACCTTCTCGAAATAAATATGTCGCTGGCTTGTCACATAACCATCACCGTTCTTTTGGGAAGTAGGGCGTGACAGTAATGGGTTGCTTTCAAGGTGGATCATCTTCGGCAAGGTGGTCGTTGATTAAGCTCGATCTGCATGCCTAGGATCAAAGCTTGGGTCTTCCAGTTGAGTGTGGACACACTACTAACGTTGTAGCCCCCTCTAAACTGTCACGACCCGAAAGTACGGAACATGACCGGCACTTAAACTACGAACGTCTCGAGGCGTACGTAATCTAAGTAAACCGAAAACCCAGAAATCCAAACCAAGAAAAGTAGTAGAGTGAAGGAAAACCAATTTAAAACAAGTAGTTTTAATAGCATAAGCCGAATTATGCGGTTTTTAAGAACATCAAAATTTACTGAAAATTTCGGCAGAGTCTCCTTTGTAAATACTGGCCCCAAACGGGATACAACATGAATAGTATACGAAATCAATAAAAAGGCATCCCCAAGCGGGAGCTAGCTCTTCGTCAATCGACGGCCACAACCACACAAGCAATATAATATACAACGCCAACGGCGAGGATCAAAAACTCAAACCACGAGAAAACCACAGAAATGAAACGCGCGACTCTAAGGTCGAAAGAAAAACATCACTGGTCTCTAACTCAAAATAAATACATGATTGGTTGATGGAACTTCTAGATACAACAGAATAATAATATACAAGATAAATAATGGGGGTACGATACAAGTAAACCCACCTACTAGCAAAACACCCGAAGGAAACTATGCCCGCAAGCCGTAAAGAAACCTGTACGGCAAACCTGCAAGAAACTGGGGCACAACGGGGGTGAGTTGCCAACTCGTGAATAGAAAAACATCTACGTACAGAAATCGCATAAATAACGCAACCTAGGTCAATGATCATAATATATCCTCAAATATATGAATAACATGCAGCCTATAACAATGGCTAGGGTAATATCTAACCCGAGTGTGATCTCATGTGCCCGTGTCAGTGCCTCAGGTAGCAATATATCATATGGATGATGTATGAACGCATGAAACAGAATGCATGTACTGAATAAAACTGGTTTCATAAATCAGTGAGATTTCTGTATCTTAAAAGAAATGAGGTGCCATATATGAAATCAGCATAAAACAGTGCCCAGCATCGACACAAAACAAGTGTCCAAATACCTCGATATCTCTGTGTCACAATCTATGTACCTCAAGTCTCAATCACAATATCTAGGGCGCCGTCAGTCCAGACCGGCCCCTACCATCCATCTCAAGACCACGACGGTATCCTCCGGATATCCGACGCGTCGGGTAATATCACCGGTAGGTAGTGCTCCCCTGCCAGGCTCACATCGTCATCATCACGCGCTGCTTGCCCCGGGATACCTTACCGGGTCCACCATGTACCCGAAACGGTTCATCCGTCTCCTCGAATCGGATCTCGAAATCCATCAGCAAACTCATGGTGGACGACTCATACATCATGGGAAAACCGCACTTTATTTTCAAAAGAGAGAAATCAGTTCATATAAGTCTTTGCGGTTTTCCTCCAAATCCAGAAAAACTCATGGAAATCCGAATCCAAAATCTCAATAACACGTAAAATAGTGAATATATGCATGAGAATCCATGAATGCGGCATAACAATGAATAACAGTATGCAAGAAGTAGCAGGTAATAACTACAATGTCTAAACTAACAGTATGCAAGAAGTAGCAGGTAATAACTACAATGTCTAACTATTAGCTAACAGGCTATGTCAAGCAATAATATTTTCTAAGGTGTACGTGACATGGCAATTACCGATGAAGATGTGTGTGAGCCGGCAATTAAGTGTACGTGGTACATACGCATCATCGGTAATGGTGCTGGTGTCCTAACAGCATGATATCAATAATGGAGTATGAAACATAAAATAAGCATGCGATGCGAAGCGGACCACAAAAATGAGCGGGAGCTGAAAACTAGACGCAACTATAACTAATCTGCATTAATCTAATATAAGTCCTACAAATGGTGCCTTTTGAAATAACACGAATCATGGGGTTTTGAAAATAGGGACTACGGTGTTTTTATGAAAAGATACGTCTTTTGAAATATCCGTAGGATCCCTTGGGCTGTGTTTTAAAATACCCACGATTCGTTAATTTTTGAAATAGGTAAGAATAGAATCTAATCTAACAACTTACTAACTAAAGGGCTAAGCTAACAAGCTGGACTACAGGTAAGGAAACCGCCTAACATCTGAGTCGATACATATACATACCTGTATATGTATAGTCGGTGATCCCGCCTCAATAATATCATATCCGATACCATATCTATAATTAGGCATCCCAAGTCAAGAGTGCGGATCAATCATCAATATAGCTCGTACGTAAATCCGTCGTACGGCATCCCAATCTGGGTACGGGTCAATATCACATTCATCATACTATTCACATGGTATCCTCTTTATCAAATATTATGATCGGGGTACTGATCTACGTCTAGTACCATACTGATACCGCCTACGTATGCATGGACGTGTGTGAAACACTACGTCAAGGACCCGCTACAACGTCATGTCGTATCTAAGATACAAACCCTGCTATATCACCGATCTCACGGCCTCAAATCAAATCTCATCGACTCAGCTCAATCCCAAGTATCATCCTCAAATCCGTATGTGAACACATAGTCCCATGCCCATGTGATCAACACATAACTATAAAGAATCCCATGAGCACATATAAATAGGAATGTATGCAAGTATGTATGTGTGTATGTATGTGTGTATGTGTAGTGCAACACTACCCTAGGGTTCGCAACACTAAAGTAATCCAACACACCAAAATCCATCCTAACATCGTTATTAATCCCAAATAACATATAATAATTGTTGGTGTGTATACGCATCCGTATACACCACCACGGACTGCGGGGGTGCTATACGCCATCCACCCGACTTCTCCCCGTAGATATAAATCTACTCACCTGGTCCTCGCTTGCCGGTGCCGACGTCGTCACGCGCTTGCTTGTCGTCTCGAAGTCCACATGGGGTACCTACATATCATAATGCACCATATCGCATTAAAATCCGCCTCATGACCAAAACGACGCACGAATCTCACATAGGTCAAAACCTATGGTTGCTTCACAAATCGACCCAAAAACCCTCGATGTCGGCGTACAAACGCCAAACTATCGAGAAAGCTCCCAACACACTAATTTGTACAATTACAAGCACTAATTATAATATAAAATAGCTTAAAATTCACAAAAACCTCAATTTCACTTAAAAGTCATTTTTCCGAAAATCTAGCAAGCACAAATCACCGTTTTTATACAAAACTCGATGTATAGACGAATTTAGAGGCCACAATATTCACTAAATATCTTAAATAAGTCATAAAAATGATTCCCATAATTTAATCCCATTAAATTCCATAAACCCCAAAAACTTAGTTTACAAATTATCCAATTTTAACAATTTTCAAGCAAAAAAAAAAATTCTCGATTTAAGAATTAAGCTTAGATTTGCATAACCTAAAGTATTAAACCACTCATTATAATGTTAATAATGCTATGAAACCATAATTAGATTTTTAAACCTAATTATTAGACTAATTATAAAAACCTAGTTAGCAATTAGCAAAGTTATCACAATTTTAAATTAACAAATTAGTAAATAGCAACTAACTTAGATTTGCATACAACCACATGTTAATCTCCTCATAACACCCATAACCAATTGATAAAAACCTCACTTGATCACAAACCCTAATCATTAATTCAAAACCCTTCTCTTGAATTTTAATTCAAGCACCTAGAACTAATTAAAAAAAAACCTAATTAAGCTAACATGAAACAATTAACACAATTTAAGAAAAGGTTAGAATTTATACCCCATGATCAGGAGATCAAACATGAAATTCAAAGCCTCTAAAATGCCAACTTGCTCCCTAGATCCATGCAAGAATAGCTAATGAAAAATGGGTAGGAGTTAGATTTGAGTTTTGGTTTAATTTTTGATGGAAATTTGATGGATTTTGAAGACTTTTAGATGAGGAAAAGAGAGGGGGAAAATTGGGGCTGCACAAAGGGGGGGCTCGGCTGAAAATGGAAGGGAGAGGAGAGAGAGGGAGGTGAGGAAAATAGTCCAAGTCAAGGCATAAAGTCAAAGGTCCAACTCATTTTACAATTTCCTTTCATTTCCTTTGTTTTCTTTCTTTTTTTTTCTTTGAAATTCAAGTGGGGAAAAAGATGGTGGCTGCTGAATTCAGCCATGGGGAGAAGTGAATGGGGGTGTGTGGGTGTGGGTACGGGTGTGGGGTGATGAAAAATGATAAATACAATACCCCAAACATCCATTTACGCTAAAAAAAAGCCTTTTTTCTTCAATAATTTCTAAACCGTTTTGGCAAATGATTTCGTTCCAAAATCCACATGATAAAATTTTAGCTAATGTTTTATGATGCACAAAATTTTTTTCAACTCATTCCAATTTGAAATTTTCCCTAATTAAATGTATTAGTGACGGCTTAAAATAATATTTTTTTTCAGAAAATTTGAAATTTCACCAGCGGCTCAATAAACACCAAATAATAGCAATTACATAGCTAGAATATATATATTTAATTTTTATAATAAGATATTTGTATTTTGACTTTTTACAGAAAACCCCCTTATTTTACCGATTTTTTCGAAATTTCACCGAAACGATTTTCAAAACGTTACATAAACTCTAGTAGAGCTCTCTTGATCTTATACAATTACTAATATTTGGTTGATCTTGGTTTTAGTATATGGTGCTATGTTTTGAATTTTTTTTGTTCTATATTCCGCCACGGTCCGCAAGTGTTGTGACCCTAGCACCATATACTTACATGGTAT
The DNA here is from genome assembly GCA_030015575.1 of Agapanthus africanus. Classification (NCBI taxonomy): domain Eukaryota; kingdom Viridiplantae; phylum Streptophyta; class Magnoliopsida; order Asparagales; family Amaryllidaceae; genus Agapanthus; species Agapanthus africanus. Next base: position 604,872,149 of record CM057342.1, on the reverse strand, counting down.
CAGAGTCGATCCATTTACTAGTTGTTTTTTTTGTGACCAAAGAATTTATAAACCCAATTTTTTGAAAACCTAGTTTAAAATATTGCAAGAAAAGCTTTCATTTTTACTTTTGCCCGAGACCCGGGGTGGTTCAGACCAAGAGCTTTGTGTAAGCTCAGGATTAACCTTGATCCCCCCAACATATTCTTGGTTCAGTCCCAGATTCGAGGCTAAACCGAGGCCGATTCAACCCCGAATCGTGGGATGAATAATTCATGATTCAGCCCTTGGTCTAGCACTGATTCGGAGCTGAATCAAGGCTTATATAGTGTGTGGGGTTTTGGGGTCGATGGGGCTCGATTTTGGGTCCTTCAGTTTTCGATTTCATGCAAAAATGAGGGGATTTTCGTTGCCGGGGTGAACTTGAACTTTAGTTTTTTGGAATTTCAAGTGTGCGACCTCACGGGTTGGAATTCTTTGGTCACGATTTCAAATTAACTCGATGAATTGTTCTATCGAGTTGGTTCGAACACGTATACGGATATGTGTTGTTAAACGTAGCCTAATTGATATGTGATCAATTAGACTAAGTTGCACATTTAGAATGTGATGTTTGTGTGTATGGTTTTATTTTGATTGTCGTGAGAGTATTCCCCCGTGTGAATGTGATGTAAACCATTGTTGTATTTTCAATTCATGTATTCTGTGGACTGCCAAATGTATTATTCTATTCGGACCTTCAAGTCATATTTGTAATGTATATAATACAGGTTGCCCCGCGGAGGATTGCTCGAGTCGCCGAGTTCTAGAATGCGCTAGGTGGCCCCCTCAAGGAGTTGAGGCCGGGTCGCCTCGTTCTAGGATTTGTGGGTGGCTCATCATGCATAAAAGGGTTTTGGGTTTGGTTATATTAGGGATATTCACACGACTGTGGAATGCCGCGTTTCATTTGCGGCTCAAGTGAAACACGAGATTCCTAGTATATCCGACCATTCCATTTCTGTGATGTTTTCCGCATGCTTATGATGTGATTACTTGGCTGTGATGACTTGATATGTATCTATATACTTTACAATTGCAAAATTCATGCATCCATCCTGTTGTTAGTTAACTAACCTAACGGTGAAGACCCGATTCCCCATGGCGATTACAACTGGCGTATAAAAACATTCCATTTATTTATATATCTTATGTTTGGTGTGATAAGAAATTAAGTGATGGGACTACATTAGTATGATTAATGTAAAGAAAATAAACCAAATTTGATATCGTAGGAACCAATCTGATTTTCAAAACAACTTAGTTTTTACACCACTCGGTTCCTTCAACGATATCAAGTTCATTACGTTAAAAGTTTTTATCAAAAGCAGTCGCAGTCTTCCGTCATTTCAGATAAGTAGGGTACTTAGTATTCATGCTACGTTTGTTAGACTTTGCTAAGGCGTATAGTACGCTAGCTAAGTGATACTTATTTGCCTCATATTGATGAGATTATTCAGGATAGTCACACGGCTTTGTTGGCCTCCGTCAACAACTTGTGTGGGTGGGTCTGAATTAATCACGAAATGACGGGTATAACTTGACTAGCGGCTTATGATTTATTGGCCTCCGTCAAAGTCATAAGCCATTAGGGGTAAAACCATATCGGGAGTTTCAATTGTTGAAACTTGCAATGTGATTGCATACCTTATATGGAGTGTGGTGATTTGTTGGCCTCCGTTAAGGTAGCCATGCCAAGATGTTGGATCCCGATTCCCACAGTGAATACAAGTTATTCTCGGGAGAATCTCGCCTTCACAATAAACTAACTCAGTAGGTGTCTTTAAAAGTGTTTACGGGGTTACGTCTTTAAGGAACGAGGTTATTTAATTATGTCCGTGCGAAAGCACGAGGAGCCTCCCTCTTAGTGCTTATACTGGCGTGGCCGACCGGTTAGTGAACTTGTGGGGTGTTAATAATTTTGACTAATTCTCCTTTTAAGATTTGAAAAAGAATTCGACGAAATAGTGGGAACCATCTTGATTAGATGAATTAATAAACTAATCTAATTTGCAAGGGCGGGCGTTGAGTGTTTCTTTTCTCTCTTTTGGCAGCGACCAAGACTGACCTTAAACTAAAACTCGTAAAACTAAGTTAATCGAACATTATTATAATGCATGGCTTTATAATGTCAAGATTGCCCTAATTTACGACCAGGTTGCACATGTCCTTACTGCTCCTACTTCCCCTTCAATAACTCCAGAATTCTCTAGATACAGAGATCCATGTTGAATGGAACTGAGATTGCATGTTGTCCCAGTTCCTCATGTTAGCCTTCATATGCAAGAAGTTGCGAAAGCAACATGAGAGAATGGATGTATAATCTATTCTTCTTCATACAAATTGGTTGCATGGAGAGTCATCTCATATAGTTAGATACGATACCTAGAAGAAATTGTTTCTATCAAGGATTGACACTGATTTCGTTCTGAAAAATGAATTATACATTGATACAATTCTACCATCTCTTCCATCCACCTTCTTTTAAGTTGAGTGCTCCTTTAATAAGGAGACCAATTATACTTGTTGGATAGTTTCTTTTAAAGCTAAGGCTAAAACTAAAAGGAAGGGAAAGAAGAAAACCAACCAACCTAAGTATAGTGTAAAGAAGGTAAGGCATAAAGATATTAAAAGGGGTTGCAGATGAAGGGAAAGGATATTGCAACTTCTGTCGTGATCTTGGGCATTGGAAGAGGCATTACAAGGAATACCTGGCCACCCATTGAAACATAAAGATGCTTCATCCTTTAGTTTGTTTGTAATTGAAAACATTTTTCTCAGTTAACTCTACTTTCTGGATATATGATACCAGATCAAGATCTCGCATCTGTAAGGTGTTACAGATGCTAAGAAGAAGCAGAGTATTGGGAAAAAGGTGATTTGATCCTTAGAGTCGGAAATCAGAGCAAATGTTGTTATTGGGGATAATCACCTGGTTTTGCCCAGTAGCAAACTTTTGGTTTTGAATAACTGTTATTATACACCAACTTACCATTTAAAATTAATATCCATCTCTTTATTAGATAAAGAAGGATATAAATATGTTTTGAAAATCATGTTATGAACATTTACCTTGATCAAATGTTGATTGGATAAGGTGCATTGAATGACGGTATAGATATTCTTAACCAAAACATGGTTCTCAATTTACAACACATGGAGTAAGAGTTGGTAAACTTTTAGGAATTATATATAGTGATGTATGTGGTCCGATGTCTACACATGCAAGAGGTGGATACTCATACTTCATTTCGTTCACCGATGAGTTCTCTAGTTTTGGACACGTGTTCTTGTAGAAACGCAAAGTCCAAAGTTTTTGAGAAATTCATAATGTATAAGAATGAAGTAGAGAACAAGAAGGATAAAAAGTATCAAGATTTTTCGATATGATCAAAGAGGTGAATACTTAATCTTGGTATTCTGTGGTTGTATAAAAGAGAATTCGATTCTCTCTCAGTTTACTCCTCTGCATATATCATAGCACTACGGAGTATCGGAGTGGAGGACTCGCACCCTATAGGATATGGTGCGCTATATGATGAGTATTGCTGAGTTGCCTTTTTTCATTTTAGGGTATGCGCTGGAAACAGCTGCGTACTATTTGAATAAGGTTCCTTCCAAATCTGTACCTATGATTCTATATAAGATATAGAATGGAAGGAGACCGTGTCTTAAGGTAGTTAAGATACGGGGTTGTCCGGATTATGTTGAAAGCAGAATCCAGACATGCTAAAGGAACGTTTCTGTAATATGCAGTTTTTGGGTTATCTCAAGCATTTGTAAGGGTTTAACTTCTACCAAATTGAGGATCAAAAGTTGGTTTTTCCTTGAAATGCCATCTTTTTAGAAAAGGAATTTCTTGCAAAAGAAATTAGTGGAGGTATGGTAAAACTGGAAGAGATTCCAGAACCATAAACGGTTACTGAAAATTTAGTAGAACCTGAACATTCAATTGTACCCGACAAACCTTAGCACTCCGCAGGTCTAGTAGGTGACCTCAACCACCCATAAGATATTATGTTTTTCTCGTAGACGGTGACAGAAAGGTTGGTGACAGGAAGATTTGCATCATGATTGATGATGACCCTACTAGTTATCAGCAGGCTATAGAGAGTAGTGACTTCCGAGAGATGGCTGGATGCCATGAAATCCGAGCTGGACTCCATGCACTCCAACAAAGTATAGACCTTGTTGGATGCTCCTGAAAGGGTAAAACCTATTAGGAGCAAGTAAATCTTCCAAAGGAAGATCGGTGCATATGGAAAGGTACTAACCTAATAAAGTTAGACTTTGTAGGAGAAGGTTTTTGTCAAAAACCTGGTGTGGATTGTGACGAAACCTTTTCTCCGGTGTCTATGCTAAAGTCGATTCAGATACAACTTGCCATTGTTGCGTTTCATGACTATGAGATCTGGCAGGACATCAATAATGTCTTTCTAAATGGAGATTTAGAAGTGAGCGTGTATATGATTCTTCCAGAGGGCCTTGTAGTTAGTGGGAGCAGCGAAAAGGTGTGCAATTAGCTTAAGTTCATTTATGGACTAATGTAGGCATCGCGGAATAGGATCATCTGTTTTGGTGTGACAGTCAAAGAGTTTGACTTCATCAAAATTATATATGAACCAAGTATTTGTAAGAAGGTTGTAGGGGGTGCTATCACATTTCTCATATTGTATGTAGATGGCATCCTTCTGATAGGAAATGATGTTCCTATGCTACAATCGGTCAAACTTTTCTAGTCACAAAAGTTCTCTGAAGAAACATTGGAAAGCGGTGAAGAACATTCTCAAGTACTTGAGAAGCACTAAAGAGATGTTCTTGGTGTATGGTAATGGCTTCCTCTAAATGGAGGTGATTACCGATTCCAGCTTCCAAGGTGACATAGATGACAGAAAGTCTGTCACGGGTTATAAGTTTACCCTCTTTTAAGGGTTAATATATTGGAAGTGTTCCAAGCGGGATACGGAGGTAGATATGACATTGGATGCTGAGTATGACTCAACCAATGATAGCCTGAGAAGCTGTTTGGATAAATAAGTTCATTTCTGAACTTGGTCCCATCAGTTATCCAGACAATTTCTAAAGAAGGCATCACTTGATTCGGGAGATAGTTGATCTCCGCGAGATTAAGATAAAGAGAGAGAAAATTAGAGACATTGTAGCAGATCCACTCACTAATGTTGTTTCTCAGATACAATTTATGAAACTGTTGTTAAAGAAGTTGGGTATGTGATGTTGGATATGTATGTCCTAGAGGCCATTATTGTATTGGATGCTGGGGGTATGTATGTATAGGACAGTCTTGCTCGATATGATAGTATGTTATTTGGTTTGTCTTTATCTTAACATGTGTATAAGTTTTATTATGTATCGCTAATAGATGTTGGTAAAGCCCGTAGGATGATTGCTTGACTACCAGGATTATGATGGCTATCATACTTGTGGAGGCTGGGTAGTCCATAAGCACATTCTTAAATGTCCCTAGTCATAGGAGTATCGAGACTGGGCATCAATATTTCAGAGTAGACTAGTGTATATGTTTGTTGACCCCGACGAGGGGTGATGGCCGGTCCCACAGCCATTGGTGTATGGTACCAAAGATTGTATATAGGTGCTCATTGGAGGATGAGCTATATTAGATGGACTCGCCGAGAACTTCTAGATGGTATTATACCTATCGTCATTTAGCAGTTCTCTAGTGATGTTAGTACAGGGTAGTCTGTTGACCTGAGTTCGGCATTTTTCTCGTGTGAGTTCCCACTATACTTTGATTACTACCCTACCACGGCTCTCCTGAGTCATGCAAATAGGTTTTAGTTGGGTATAGTCCCGAGCTATATGGAGGCAGTAAGCGATCGGAAGGGATTTAACTCTCCCGGTATAGGGAGTCGATGTCGCGCTGTGTTCTGTTGGCCAACACCATAAGACCCTGGCCAGGGCAGATGAGATTTACTGGTAGTTAGATCACTAGTTTCTCAGATGGTCTTGATCCATATCGGCATGACTTGTCGAGTTATTAGGGGTCTGACATTATCCACCCCTAGACCCGGTATGCGATACTTTTATACGAACAGACCGGGCTGTATTTAGATTGTCACTCATAGGCTCTGTAGGGGTTCGGACGAGCTTGCTTGTCGGTCTTCCTTTCGACAGATACCTGGTTAGTCATTACGTACAGCTAGTGCCACTGACGTTCTTGTGGTTATGGATTTTATCCAGTAACTCAGTGCCAGTGTATTGTCAAGTATTTAGAGTCCCACATAGAGGGTTTTCCCAGTTCAGGCGAAACGATGTAGAGGCCATATGTTGTTACGTGCAGGGGGTCCGATTGAATACACGTACTAGATACATGGACTTTAATCGGACGGTTTGATAATACTAGCTGGCTTAGGATTAAGTTAGATTATTAAATCAAGTAATGATTTAATAATTTATATATATATATATATATTTGATATATATATTCCAACAATATATTCATTGTATTTTTTTTATCTCTTTGGTATTCGTATTTTGGTATGAATACAGGTATGTATATATACATAGTTGTATTCTTGTATTCACACAAGAATACTTCTAGAAGGACACCTCATATATGAATTTTCCATTTATAGAAAATGGAAATGAGGTGGAGGGGTGAGGTGGAAAGAAGAATAGTAAGAGGTATGGGCAAATAAATTATTAATTTATTTTCCATCACTATTGAGGTATGGGTAGATTTTTTTTAGGAAAATGATTTTATCAAAACTAAAAGAGTTATGCCTTATTCTCATACTACTCTCTCATTATCACCTTGAGCTTCTCTCTCCTCACTTTCCTCCTCCTTCATTATCCTCTCTCATGTGTTGAGATTTAAAGAGGATAAAGAGAAAGAAAAATATTTTGACACTCTCTACATCCCTAAGCATCATAACCTAGCAAGTTGTGATCTTAAGAAGGACGACCAGCGTGCAAGATTGATCCCGGCGACCTAGGAGCGAACGGAGAGGTCTTTTGTGATTAGACGGACACGCATCAAAGGTTTTAGTCCCTATAACCTTGTAGATTATTAGCTAGTTTAGTGTTTCGAATGAATCCTAGGGTTTTAGTGTCTATTGCTTGCTTAAATTTTAAAGTTTTCGATTCCGCATTTGCCGCAAGTGTAGTGGTGCGAGCATTAGTAACTTACACTCGTATTAGAACCATCCAAATACTAGAACTAGTAGTAGATGATATTTACGTTTTGAAACAGAATTTTTTCCGTATTTTATTTCCAAAATTCAAGTTTCCATCTAATTTTTAAAACGAGCTCTGAATTTTTTTTAAAATATGTCATAAGACTGGAAATACTTTTAAAATGATACTAGAGAAGCCCGAAGACTAGAGCATTTTCTCTGGCCTCCCAGGTCGGCTCCTTGACCGCCTGGGTCGGCTAGAGTGCATGCTCTAGCCTCCAGCTTCTCTCAGTTGCTTGGGTTTTGGGAAATGGGATTTTTGGCATATTTCATTTTTGCCCAGATTTTAGTCACTGTTATCTTAGTTTACGGGCAACACAAAAAAGTATTAATCGAAACTAAAGCATCATTGATTATCTGTATCTTTGTTTGATTATCTGTATCTTTATATATGTGTTGATAAACGTCGTCTAATTGCTATATGTTAATTAGGAGGGGTTGCACATATGGTTCTTGTGATGTTGTTGTGTATATCTTTTGTGATAGTTTAATCGGATTATCGTGATGGATAGCCTTATATATATATATAAATATATATATATATAAATATAAATATAAATATATATATATATATATTTATTCGGAACGAGAAGCCGGATTTTGGCCGTCGTTGCTGCTTGATGTATATTCTTTTATTGGGACACGTCCACGATGCGGACGTTGTTGCCATTGTATAATTTTCATTACTTGTACTAGGATGAACCCGTGGAGAAGTGTTCGAGTCACCGGGTTCTAGAGTGCGATAGGTGGCCATCTCATAAAGTTAAGAAAGTCACCTCGCTCTAGAATTGGCGGGTTTCTCGCCGCACTTGTAGGAGTTCTATGATAGACTTAAAATGGAGCGCTTAAGTTACCGGATTCTAGAAAGCGTCGGGTGACTCACTCATGATATTGAGGCCGGGTTGACCCATTTCTAGGATTGGCGGGTGGCTTTCCGTGCTCGTAGGGGTCTTAGATCGATATTGTACGGGCTATCCACATGACCGAGAATGTCGCATTTCAATTGCGGCTCAAATGAAACACGGGGCTCTTGGTTTATCTACTATTCCATATTGTGTATCGCATGCCTATGATGATTATTATCTGCCTGTGATGATAATATATATGTAATAAATGCATTTATATGTTTTACATCCACGCTAGCCCTGTGTCTGCCCTACCGTAAGTTAAGTAACTTTACGGTGAAAACCCGATGCATTTGGCGAATGCGGATGACATATAAAGCATTTTATTTTGGTTGTTTTTGGTGTAACTAAGAACTTAAAATGATGTGACCACATTAATTTTGAATAATGCAAAGAAATAAACCTAAAATGATGTTGGAACAAATTTTTAAAACCACTCGGTTTTCTTCAAACCACTCATTTTAAAATCGTAGCCTAAACCGCTTCTTTTCAAAGCTACTCGGTTCCTTCAATGATATCAAGTTCATTACGTTTAAGGTTTTCTACAACTAGCCATAGCTGTTGGATATAGTGCCCTTAAAGTCAATTATTGGATCACAGGCACGCGATTGCAATGATTGAGGGAGGACCTATACCGGTAGGACAGTCCTACTCGAGAGGTTTGTATACTATCTGGTTTGTCTTTATCATCGTGTACATACTTTAGGTGACATTATAGTTCACTATTACACGTTGATAGAGAATAGTATGCTACCATGGTTTATCTTTATCATCATGTACTGCTTCAGGTGATATTACAGATCACTATTACACATTGATAGAGCCCTTAGGATTCTTGCTTGACTACCAGCAGTATGATGGCGATCGTATACGTGAGAGTTGGGTAGTCTATAAGCACATCCTTAAAGTGGTGCCTAGTCATGAGAGTTTCGAGACTGGGCATCGATACTCCATTAGTAGACTAGTGTATACAGTCGAGACCCCGACGAGGGGCGATGGCCGGTCTCACAAGCCATTGGTGTCAGTTGGTTCACCTAAGATGTATACAGGTGCTCATTGGGTTATGGGTACACCGGACATGACTCGCCGGGAATATGCTAGTTGGTATTATACCTAACGTCAGATAGCAGTTCCCTGGTGACATGTGTACAGGTTAGTTCATCGATCTGAGATCGTCATTTATCTCGTGTGAGTTCCCACTGTACTTTGATTACTACCCTACCACGACTCAAAGGAGTCGTGCAAACAGTTTTTAGTTGGGTACAGTCCCAAGCCACATGGAGGCAGTGAGCGGATCGGCAGGGGTTTCGTCTCTCCCGGTATTAGGGGTGAGATCGCGCTGTGTCTAGGAGAGCAATTACATGAAGTCCTTGGCCAAGGCAGGTGATTTACTGGTAGGTATTCCAATAGTATCTCAGGGTGTTCTGGGCTACACTCCGACATGACTTGTACCTCTTTTGGGGGTCTGACTTTTACCAACCCCCTAGGCCCGACATGTGATGCTCATAGACGAACGGATCGGACTGTACGGATATTGTCACTGACAGGCTCAGTAGGGTGTCAGGATGAGTTCGCTCATCGACCTCCCTTTTGGTCAATACCTGGTAGCCCGTTACGTACAGCTAGTACCACTGACATGCTTGTGGTTAAATCTATAACCAAAGTATTGACGAGTCTTTAGAGTCCCCCGCAGACAGTTTCTCTATTTTCGGGAGAAACGTTGTAGAGGCCGTATGATATATGGCAGGGTCCGATCATATACGTGCAGTAATGCACGGATCATGATCGGGCGGATCATACTAGTGGGCTTTGGTTTAAGTCGGATCCTAGTATTAGATTTGTTGGATTACTTTAGTCTCATCGTATTCGCATTCGGTCAGAATGCGGATGCAGGTATATATATACAGGTGAAGGGTATCCTTGTTATCCGTCACGAGTTTACTTTAGGTGTTGCCGTATCTTTTTGTTATTGTAAACATTTGGGTTAATGTATACAAATGGAAATAATGAACTAGAAATCATGATTTGGAGCATTAATTGTGACACATGCACAAGTGGTGACTCATGGTCTCTTTCTTTGTGCATGTGTCACATTATATGATAGATTTGTGTGTTCAAATGAAAGGATGAGAGAGAAGGGAAGCCATAAGGTTGTGGGTTTGCTCTTGTATTATCTCACTCTCTCATTTTTTATCATTGCAACAACACAACACAAAAGGAAAAAGAACCTCTTCTTCTTCCTCTAGCTCACCATTTCTATTGATGGCTTCATCTTCAACCTTCATCCATACAATGGATGCTTGAGACAAACTTATCACACACATTCTCTATATCGTCTTAGACATGTTGGCTAGCGAACTTCATGCCCGAGTTGCTTCGGATGAAGCGGGAGCCCGTAAAAAGACTCGATGATGTGGTGCCCTTTCCGACGAGGAGATCGAGATCGGAGATGCCGCGAGGAGCTTGGGATGGTGGCCAAAGACCGAAGGACACGGATCGATCGGTATAGCCTTTCCAACCCTTCTCTTGTTTGCTAGTTATAAGTTAATGGTTTGATCCGGGATAAAGTCTGCGATAGCGCCGGTTTCTAGTTTAGAAAAAGTTTTCGTTTCCATATTTTGGCCTCGGACAGTCGGCCGGGGTGCTACCGTAGACTTACATGGTATCAGAGCCAGGCCATTAACCTTTACTACCTTGCTCTAACGTGTTTAAAATATCGATCGAACGAAATTTTCCAAAACCGCATTTCCAATTCTGCAGTTTCTGTCGAAATTTTTTTGTGGTCGAAAAATTATTTTGAGTGTTGCAGAAAATCAGGCAGGCTTTTCTAAGATATCTGAGAAAATTTGGTACACTGATCTCACCATTGCGCCGCGGAACCGCGGCATTACCCTTGTTTTGGTCGCGGTTCCACCGCACTACTGTAGCGTTAGGGCACCATTTTTCCTACAGTGATTTCTGACTTGGAAATGAGGTTTCTGGAATATTTTGTTTGGGCCCAGATTTTGTTTGAGTGCTGGATTTGTGCTTGGGCCCCACTTCGGGAAATTTTGTCGATCGAAAATTTTAAATATGTTAGTTCACAGTATTTACATTATATCTGTGACCGTGAATGTCATTTAATCGGTAAACCTTGTCTAATTGCTATTGCCCTTTTAGACAGATTTGCGAACGTGATATTCACGTTGATGTTCTGTGTTGTGCTGTGATGTTGCGGATTTGTCGTGGTGGATTGCCTGGTTGCAATGGTAGTATAGTTTTGTTGTATATGTACATTTGATATTGCGGGGTGAGCGTCCGACATGTGGACTGCCGTCACTGCCTGTTTGTATATTATTCTTTTGGGGCACGACCGGGCTGAGGTCGATGTACCCGTTGTATATATTTTATTTTCTGTGCTAGGATTACCCCGCGGTGGGGTGCACGGATAGCCGGGTTCTACAGGGTAACAGGCCCGCATCTCATGGCTTTGAGACGGAGGGGGCTTTACTCTAAAATTGTCGGGCTATTCGCCGCACTTGTAGGGGGTATAGGTTGACCCAAGGAGGGGTGCTCAAGTTACCGGATTCCGTGAAGTGTTGGGTGGTCCATTCACTTTTTTGAAGGGGGCTGCTGTTAATGTATATGCCCTAGAGGCCATTACTGTATCATACTAGTTTGTATATTACTTAATGGAAGCTTGGGATATTCACCTTGTATATACAATCTTGCTCAAAATAGTAGTATGCTACTTGGTTTGTTTCTACTTCAATGTGTACATGTGTTTATTTTATTATATCACCTATACGCATTAGTGGAGCCCTTAGGATCTTTGCTTGATTACCAGCGTTGCGATGGCAGTCACACTAGTGGGGCTGGGTAATCTATAAGCACATCCTTATGCAGGTCCCTAGTCGCAGGACTATCGAGACAGGGCATCGATACTCCGGAGTAGACTGGCGCATGCGCTTCTCATCCCAGTGTGGGAGACGGTCTGTCCCACAGCCGTCAGTACGTCGTACTGGAGATAGTATGCGGGTGCTCGTTGGGTTACGAGTACACTGGACAGGACTCGTCGGGAACTGACCGGTTGGTATTATACCTATCGTCAGTTATCAGTTCCCAGGTGACATGAGTACAGCTTAGTCCGCTGACTTGACACTGTCACTTCGCCTCGAGTGTGTTCCCACTGTACTTTGATTACTACCCTACCACGGCTCAAAGGAGTCGCGCAAACAGGTAGTAGTTGGGTGCAGTCCCGAAGCACATGGAGGCAGTGACGGTTAGACAGGATTCGTCTCTCCCGGTATTGGGGGTTGACATCGCGCTGTGTCTAGGAGAGCCATTACACGAGTAGTCCCTGGCCAGGGCAAGCGGGATATACTGGTAGGCTTCCAGTGTTATCTCAGGGTGTATTGGGCTTCACTCCGACATGACTTGTACCGCTATTAGGGGACTGACGTTTACCGCCCCCCTAGGCCCGCCATGCGATGTATCAGACGAACAGACCGGACTGTACGGAGATTGTCACAGTCAGACTCAGTAGGAGTTCAGATGGGTTTCACCTCGTCAGTCTTCTTGTCGGCATCTACCTGGGGACCGTTAGGCACAGCTAGTGCCGCTTGCGGTCTGTGGATAAACCCACTGCCAGCGTAGTGTCCAGTCTTTAGAGTCCCACACAGAAAGCTATTCGCCTTTAGGCAAAAGAGTAGAGGTCGCATGGTTTTGCGACAGGTCGCATGGTTTTGCGACAGGGTTCAGTCACGTCCGTGCACTTGTGCACGTTTAGTGTCCGGACAGTTTACACTAGCGGGCTTTGGTTTAAGCCAGATCCTAGTGTACGTATTGGGATTGGTTTTATCCAGTTTGTATTCGTGTTCCTCAGAACGCGGGTGCGGGTGTGTATGCACAGTTGACGGAGAGACAGAGGCAGAGGATTCTCATTAGGGTTGTTGACCGTTGACTGTTGACTATTGACTTTTTGCTCAGCCCTAATGAGAATATGATATGTAATTAACAATAATATTAATTAAGTATTGTGGTGACATGGTTGTTGAGGGGTTGACTTTGTTGACTTGTTAACTTTGTTGACCGGTTGACTAGGTTGGACTGGTTGACCATCATGATGACAATGGCTATCATTTCATGGCAAAGATTTTTACTTGCTTGTTCTCTTGTGCAATATGATTACATGAAATGATATAGCCATTTTGACTTAAACCATTTACACAATACTTGATTACTATTTTTGTGATGATGGTTTTGGATTATGAGAGCCAAGAGAGAAAAGTCTTTCTCATTCTATTATTTTCATTCTCTCTCTTGTGTTCTTGAGCTCTCATCTCCTTCCTCTTGCTCTCCCTCTCTTTAGTCTATGGTTCACTTGTCTCATGTGTTGAGAACCAAGAACCATAGAGAAAATCCCAACACACTCTCCTCTACTCACTCTAGTTCACAAGGTTTAGCAAACCGAGTGAACTAGTTTCTTCAAAGTACGAAGAAGAAGCCAAAGGTAGAAACTTTCAGGTGGATCGATCTTCGGCGCAAGGAGACGACGGGGTGAAGCCGATCCGGACAACCATCGAGGCTTGAAGACGAAGGAGTTCAAGAAAGAAAGGTATAACCCCCTAACCGAGTAGTTAACAACTCCTAGTTAGGTTGTTAGATGTTTAACTAAGATCCGGTTTTGAGTCCATGTTACCGCCTCTAGAAAATTGTTTTTCACCAAATTCCGCATGCCCGAAAGTACCGGGAGAGGTAGCATGGACTTACAGTGGTATCAGAGCCTAGTTAAACACTACCTAACATGTTAGCATAGTAACTAGAAATTCGATTGGAGAAAAAGTCGTGAAATACACCCGGATTTCAAACTTTCTGTCGATTTTCAAAGTGCTGCAAAAATTATTTGAGATATACCAAAAATCGACTGAGGGTTTTTAGATGAAACTGCAAAAATTCGACCCACTGAATCGATCAACGCGCCGCGTTTCCGCGGCGGGAGCTTGCTCCCGCCGCGGAACCGCGGCCGATTTGACTCGGTCGTGGGGTTTTATTTTTGCAGTTTGTTCATAGGGGTATTTTGGGATTTTTGGAATATGTATTTTCTGCCCAGATTTTCCAGAACGAAAATTTTGTGTTTGGGGCCTGAAAATCCGTATTTTTGATCGAACTTCTAAAAGACTTAAGCTGACGGGTTTTTCTGTGATGTGATATTTGTATTGAACGTCTGCTAATCGCTATATGTCGATTAGTGGGGGTTATACAAATCTGTGATCTGTAATGTTATTGGAATGTGTATATGAATTCATTGGATTGTCGCGGGTGAATAGCCGGGGGTTGTGAGACGAGAGTTTTCTTTTCTTTCAATTCATGTAAATTTGTAAATTGATGTAATAATTATTTGTATGGCCGCACAACCGGGTCGGGGTTGTAGCCGTCATTGTATAATTTCTTTTTACTGTTTTTGCTCCTAGGATAGACCCATGGAGGGGGTGCACAAACTACCGGGTATGCCTTAGTGCCGAGTGGCCTACTCACGGAGTTGAGGGAGTTGCTTCGCTTCGGGTACTTGGCGGGTAGTTTGCCGCACCCGTAGAGGTCTTGGGTGGGGTATTGGCTATTCACCGCGACCGTGTAATCTGCTTTTCGTTACAGGCTCGTACGAATTGCGGGTTCCTAGTATATCCAATGTGTTCATCTGTGATCTGAAATGGCTATCATTGCAATATATCTATATATGATATTATTTAGGCGTTGCTTATGTTTTACAGCCGCGCTAGCCCAGCCCCCGCTCTGTCGTTAGTTAAGTAACCTAACGGGTAATGACGGGGCCCCGTGGCGAATGCGAATGGCATAAGCGTACGTCATATTTTGGTTGTTTTCTGCAATGGTAGGATTAAATGATGGGACGCATTAAAAGAACTAATGCAAGAATATCACGCATTAAAAGAACTAATGCAAGAAAATAAACCAAGTTAAAGTCGTTGGAACACTTTCGAAAAACCACTCGGTTCTTTTCAAAACTAACTTTTAAATGCGGAGCTTGAGCCACTCCTTTTAAAAGCTATCTCGTTCCATCGATTATATCAAGTTCACTACGTTCACGGTTTTGCCAAAACCATTCGTAGCCCTCCATCATTTCAGTTAAATATTCGGTAGTATTCAAGCTATGTATTTTGACCTCACGCCAAGGCATAGTGATTGGTAGCTGCCGGATATTTATCTGTTGCATAGATAGAATGCGTTGGTTTGGGACAGCCGTACTACCATTTTGGCCTACGTCAAGGGTAGGTATGGGTGGGTTCAAATTAACCTGGATAATGATGGGAAGAACTTGACATGTGACTTATGACTTTTTGACCTCACGCCAAGGTCATAAGAGCATGGGGCAAAAATCCACATCGGGAGTTTCAAAAGAACTGAAACTTGCTAGTGTTGCATACCATTTGGAGTGTGATGATTCTGGTAGGATTCCTTCAGTTTCGTCACGCGATGATATTTGGATCCCGATCCTACTGTGAGTATATGCTACTCCTCGGGAAATTTCTCACTTAACGATCAATGCTATAAACCAAGTAGGTGTCTAGAAAGGTGTTAGCGGGGCTACGCCCCCAGGGAAAAGAGGTTATTTAATTAAGGAACTTCGCGAAAGCGTTGGAAAACCTCCCTCGAAGTACCGACACCAGCCTGGCCGAACGGTTAAGCAAGTATTGTACGGTGAGATTGATCCTGACTAATTCTTCCTTTTTGGTTTGAGGAGGGATTCGAGAAACAGTGGGAGCCATCCTGTTTAGACAAACTAAAAACCATTCTAAACTTGCAAGAGCATCATGCTGAGTGTTTCTTCTCTCTCCTAATTGCAGCGACCAATCGACATGACTGGACTTAAGTTACTCCTAGATAAAAACAAACTGACAGGGCCAAACTACAAAGATTGGCTCAGGAATGTCAAGATGGCAATCACTTACGACAAGCTGGGATATCTTCTTACCACCAAAGCTCCCCCTGTCCCAGGTCCCAAAACCAGCGTCGCGGATAAGGAAATCCGTAAGACCTGGGAACTAGACTGCGCGAAGGCCAAGCGCCTCGTGCTTGCCTCTATGGACAATGAACATCAGAGGAGGCACGAGAATATGGACCTGGAATCCATATTTCTTCATACAAAAGAACTGTATGGAGAGCAATCTCGTATCGCAAGTTACGAAGTGTCGAAGAAGTTATTTTCGGCAAGATTGGCCGTCGGATCATCGGTAGCGGAACACGTGCTTAAGATGATTGGCTACATTGAGGAGCTCGCGGACCTTGGGACCACGTTGGAGAATGAGCTCTATACGGACTTGATTCTCCAGTCCCTTCCTTCCACTTATGCCCAGTTCATACTGAACTTCAACTTACAAGAAAAGGAAGTTGAACTTTCAAAACTCCTCAACATGCTGAGGAGCGCAGAGGGCACCCTACAGAAAGGTAGGGAAACATCCACTTTGTTTGTAGGAGGATCTTCCTCTTCTAAGTCCAAGGCGAAAGCCAAGGGAAAGAAGAAGAAAGCCCCCGCCAAACCAAGGGGCGGTGTTAGTAAAGTGGATACGAAGGGAAAGGCAAAAGCAACAAAGAAAGTGGGAAAGCTTGTGGATAAGGAAGAATGCTTCTATTGTCATAAGAAGGGACACTGGAAGAATGATTGCAGGGCTTGGAAGGCCAGAACACAGGAACTGAAGCAGGTTGCGGCTTCAGCTACAGGTGTGTATGTTATTGAAAACTGTCTTTCAATAAACTCTACTTCCTGGGTATTGGATACCGGATCAGGATCTCATATCTGTAATTCTTTGCAGGCGTTGAGAAACCGTAGGGTTTTGAAGGCAGGTGACATGACCCTCAAAGTTGCAAACGTAGCTAGCATGGATGCTAAGGCCGTGGGGGACTATCACCTAGGAATGTCAGATGGACATGTTTTGGTTTTGCGTAATTGCTTTTTTGTACCCAACGCAACTTGTAATATCATTTCTGTATCTTTGGTTTCTAAAGAAGGTTATGAATTTGCGTTTGTAAGTAATGTTGTAAACATTCACCTTAATCAAGTTCTGATTGGGTCAGGTACATTGAGCAATGGTATATACGTATTAAACCAACCACAGATTTTCAATGTCCAGAATACACACAAAAGAACGTCTCCGAAAATAAATCAGACTTTCTTGTGGCATTGTAGACTGGGTCACATCAATGAGAGAAGGTTGACGAAGTTACATACAGAAGGATATTTGAATCCGTTCGAATATCAATCGTATGCCACTTGTCAATCCTGTCTCAAAGGAAAGATGACAAAGACTCCGTTCACTGGACACGGAGTAAGAGCGAGCGAGCTCTTGGGACTTGTATACAGCGACGTGTGCGGTCCAATGTCTACACATGCGCGAAGCGGTTTTTCTTACTTCATTACTTTTACGGATGATTTTTCAAGATTCGGACATGTCTTCTTAATGAAACATAAGTCCGAAGCCTTTGGAAAATTCCAGGAATATAAGAATGAAGTAGAAAAACAAACCGGCAAAGGTATCAAGATCCTAAGATCGGATCGAGGTGGTGAATACTTGAGTGCCGAGTTCCTGGACCATTTAAAAGAGAACGGAATTCTCTCTCAGCTTACTCCTCCATACACTCCGCAACATAACAGTGTATCAGAGAGACGGAACCGAACCCTATTGGATATGGTACGGTCCATAATGAGTAACGCTGAGTTACCGCGATCATTCTGGGGGTATGCGCTAGAATCAGCCGCATACCTTTTGAACCGAGTTCCCACTAAGACTGTGCCTACCACACCATATGAGTTATGGAGTGGGAAGAAACTCTATCTTCAATATCTGAAGATCTGGGGATGTCCAGCTTTTGTCAAAAAACAGCATGCGGACAAACTCGAGGCACGCTCAGTACTGTGCAAGTTTGTGGGATACCCAAAGAACACCAGGGGGTATCTTTTCTACCACGCAGAGGAACAAAAAGTCCTTGTTTCTCATAATGCCCACTTTCTAGAACACCAGTTCTTAGAAAAGGAAATTAGTGGGAGCGCAGTAGAACTGGAAGAAATTCCAGAACCATGAGCTATTACTGAAAGCTTAGTGGAACCAAAGGGTTCAAAAGAACAGGACATTCCTACGCCGCTCCGCAGGAGTAGTAGGCAGTCTCATCCGCCCGAGAGATACTACGGTTTTCTCATAGACGGGGATAGAGAGGATTGCATCATAGATTATGATGAGTCTACTAGCTTCCAGCAGGCCGTTCAGAGCGTTGACTCAGTAAAATGGCTGGATGCAATGCGGACCGAAATGGAATCCATGTACACCAACAAGGTATGGACGTTGGACATTGCTCCAGACGGGGTAAAACCCGTAGGATGCAAGTGGATCTTCAAAAGGAAGATTGGTGTAGATGGACAGGTTGAGACCTATAAAGCTAGACTGGTTGCAAAGGGTTTTCGTCAAAGACCTGGTTTGGACTATGACGAAACCTTTTCTCCAGTAGCTATGCTGAAATCCATTCGGATCCTTCTTGCCATTGCTGCCTTCCACGATTATGAGATCTGGCAAATGGACGTAAAGACCGCTTTTCTAAATGGAAATTTAGAGGAGTGTGTCTATATGGACCAACCAGAGGGTTTCATTCAGAGTGGGAGCAGTGGAAAGGTGTGCAAGTTGCTTAAGTCCATCTATGGACTAAAGCAGGCATCGCGGAGTTGGAACATCTGTTTTGATGAGACGGTCAAGGAATTTGGCTTTATCAAAAATCCAGATGAACCATGCATCTATAGTAGATTTGTAGCGAGAACTGTAGTATTCCTCGTTTTATACGTGGATGACATTCTCTTAATAGGAAATGACATTCCTATGCTACAATCTGTCAAGGGGTTCTTGTCACACAGGTTCTCCATGAAAGACCTGGGTGATGCCTCATACATCCTGGGGATCCGGATCCATCGTGATAGATCCAAGAGGATATTAGGACTTTCACAGTCCAGGTACATCGACACCATACTGAAGAGATTCAGTATGGAAGATTCCAAGCGCGGTAACCTACCGGCTTGTCACGGGATCACCCTCTCTAAAGAGATGTCTCCCAAGACTGATTTGGAGAGGGATCGCATGTCTATTATACCCTACGCTTCTACGGTAGGCTCCATAATGTATGCGATGTTGTGTACCAGACCGGATGTAGCTTATGCACTGAGTGTGGTAATCCGGTATCAGTCAAACCCTGGGGAGAAACACTGGATAGCGGTAAAGAACATTCTCAAGTACCTGAGAAGGACTAAAGAGATGTTCTTGGTGTATGGCGGAAAAAACCTCCAGATCGAGGCCTTTGCTGACTCCAGCTTCCAGAGTGACAAAGATGATTCCAAGTCCATGTCGGGTTTTGTCTTTACCCTCAATGGAGGGGCGGTGTGTTGGAAGAGTTCCAAACAGGAAACCGTTGCAGACTCGACGATGGAAGCGGAATGCATCGCTGCATCTGATGCCGCAAAAGAAGCTATATGGATGAGGAAGTTCTTGAAAAAACTTCAGGTGGTTTCGTCCATTGTTGATCCAATACCTCTATATTGCAACAACAACGGGGCTATAGCTTTAGCGAAGGAACCCAGGTCCCATCAGAGATCCAGACACATCTTGAGGCGGTATCACCTGATCAGGGAGATCGTGGATCGCCAGGAGATCGAGGTTCGAAGGGTTGCTTCAGAAGATAACACTGCAGATCCATTCACCAAGGCCTTGCCCCAGACTCAGTTCGAGCGGCTGATCGAGATGATAGGTCTTCGATACGCCAGTACATGGCCTTAGTACAAGTGGGAGATTGTTAGTGTATATGCCCTAGAGGCCATTACTGTATCATACTAGTTTGTATATTACTTAATGGAAGCTTGGGATATTCACCTTGTATATACAATCTTGCTCAAAATAGTAGTATGCTACTTGGTTTGTTTCTACTTCAATGTGTACATGTGTTTATTTTATTATATCACCTATACGCATTGGTGGAGCCCTTATGATCTTTGCTTGATTACCAGCGTTGTGATGGCAGTCACACTAGTGGGGTTGGGTAATCTATAAGGACATCCTTATGCAGGTCCCTAGTCGCAGGACTATCGAGACAGGACATCGATACTCCGGAGTAGACTAGCGCATGCGCTTCTCATCCCAGTATGGGAGGCGGTCTGTCCCACAGCCGTCAGTACGTCGTACTGGAGATAGTATGCGGGTGCTCGTTGGGTTACGAGTACACTGGACAGGACTCGTCGGGAACTGACCGGTTGGTATTATACCTATCGTCAGTTATCAGTTCCCAGGTGACATTAGGCCATGAGTACAGCTTAGTCCGCTGACTTGACACTGTCACTTCGCCTCGAGTGTGTTCCCATTGTACTTTGATTACTACCCTACCACGGCTCAAAGGAGTCGTGCAAACAGGTAGTAGTTGGGTGCAGTCCCGAAGCACTTGGAGGCAGTGACGGTTAGACAGGATTCGTCTCTCCCGGTATTGGGGGTTGACATCGCGCTGTGTCTAGGAGAGCCATTACACGAGTAGTCCCTGGCCAGGGCAAGCGGGATATACTGGTAGGCTTCCAGTGTTATCTCAGGGTGTATTGGGCTTCACTCCGACACGACTTGTACCGCTATTAGGGGACTGACGTTTACCGCCCCCCTAGGCCCGCCATGCGATGTATCAGACGAACAGACCGGACTGTACGGAGATTGTCACAGTCAGACTCAGTAGGAGTTCAGATGGGTTTCACCTCGTCAGTCTTCTTGTCGGCATCTACCTGGGGACCGTTACGCACAGCTAGTGCCGCTTGCGGTCTATGGTTAAACCCACTGCCAGCGTAGTGTCGAGTCTTTAGAGTCCCACACAGAAAGCTATTCGCCTTTAGGCAAAAGAGTAGAGGTCGCATGGTTTTGCGACAGGTCGCATGGTTTTGCGACAGGGTTCAGTCACATCCGTGCACTTGTGCACGTTTAGTGTCCGGACAGTTTACACTAGAGGGCTTTGGTTTAAGCCAGATCCTAGTGTACGTATTGGGATTGGTTTTATCCAGTTTGTACTCGTGTTCCTCGGAACGCGGGTGCGGGTGTGTATGCACAGTTGACGGAGAGACAGAGGCAGAGGATTCTCATTAGGGTTGTTGACCGTTGACTGTTGACTATTGACTTTTTGCTCAGCCCTAATGAGAATATGATATGTAATTAACAATAATATTAATTAAGTATTGTGGTGACATGGTTGTTGAGGGGTTGACTTTGTTGACTTGTTGACTTTGTTGACCGGTTGACTAGGTTGGACTGGTTGACCATCATGATGACAATGGCTATCATTTCATGGCAAAGACTTTTTACTTGCTTGTTCTCTTGTGCAATATGAGTACATGAAATGATATAGCCATTTTGACTTAAACCATTTACACAATACTTGATTACTATTTTTGTGATGATGGTTTTGGATTATGAGAGCCAAGAGAGAAAAGTCTTTCTCATTCTATTATTTTCATTCTCTCTCTTGTGTTCATGAGCTCTCATCTCCTTCCTCTTGCTCTCCCTCTCTTTAGTCTATGGTTCACTTGTCTCATGTGTTGAGAACCAAGAACCATAGAGAAAATCCCAACACACTCTCCTCTACTCACTCTAGTTCACAAGGTTTAGCAAACCGAGTGAACTAGTTTCTTCAAAGTACGAAGAAGAAGCCAAAGGTAGAAGCTTTCAGGTGGATCGATCTTCGGCGCAAGGAGACGACGGGGTGAAGCCGATCCGGACAACCATCGAGGCTTGAAGACGAAGGAGTTCAAGAAAGAAAGGTATAACCCCCTAACCGAGTAGTTAACAACTCCTAGTTAGGTTGTTAGTTAGATGTTTAACCAAGATCCGGTTTTGAGTCCATGTTACCGCCTCTAGAAAATTGTTTTTCACCAAATTCCGCATGCCCGAAAGTACCGGGAGAGGTAGCATGGACTTACAGCTGCCTCGCTTCAGGTTTTGGCGGGTAACTTGCCGTGCCCGTAAGGGTCTAGGATTTCATTGCGCAGGCTATCCACATGACCAGGGGAACGTCGGGTTTCAGTAGAGGCTCTATGAAACCCGTGGATCCCAGATTATCTGTATTGTTCTGTGATGCTTATTACATTTCTGTCATGTTGCATTTTATCACGCCATGAGCGATTATTATATATTGATATATATACTAGTAGATGTTGTATATGTTTTACACCCGCGCTAGTCCAGTCCCCGCTCTGTCGTTAGTTAAGTAACCTAACGGGTGATGACGGGACCCAGTGGCGAATGCGGATGGCATATATGTGCATTGTATTTTCATTCTTTATTGGTGTGATTAATTGATGGGCTTGCGTTGATTCGGATCAATGCAAGCTAAACAAACCTATTCTGATGTTGTTGGAACATTTTTCAAAAAGCTATTTTTGCAAGGACGTTTTCTTTTGTTTGCACAGAAGTATTCGGTTATGAATATCCAGCACCTCAGTCGACGAGGCAAGGGCCGAGATCCCTTCACCGGGAGTGACCCCTTGGACATAAGTTTGCGTCGGGGTAATAACTTCACTATAGCCGATTGCCATTTTGCTTTGCATCGTGGTATTCAGCTGGAATATCTTGAACCTCATTCTACGGGGCAAGAGCCGAGATCCCTTCACCGGGAGTGACCTCTTTAGCAAAGGTTTTCGCCACTATATATTTATAAAAGCTATGCAGTTCCTTCAACGATATCAAGTAAATTACGTTAAAGGTTTTTCGCCAAAAACCAGCCGTAGCCCTCCGTCATTTCTTACGGGTATTATTTAGTATTCGTGCTGCGTTTGTTGACCTAGTCAAGACGTAGTGTTCGGTAGCTAAGTGGTGCTTGTTTGTTGCATAAATGGGATTGGTTAGGACAGTCGTGCAGCCTTGTTAACCTAGTCATGGGCATGTACGGGTGGGTTTAATGCAGTCCAGGATAATGACGGGTTGAACTTGACTAGCGGTTTATGGTTTGTTGACCTAGTCAAGGTCATAAGCCGCTTGGGGTAAAAATCACATCGGGAGAAACTGAAACTTGCCAGGCATGCGCATACCTTCTGGAGTGTGATAACGTGAGTGGATTCCATCACATTATTATGCGATGATAGTTGGATCCCGATTCCTACTGATGAGTTGGTTTACTCCTCGGGTGATCCCGACTAATTCTTCTTTCGGGTTTGGAGGAGAATTTGACGATACAGTGGGAGGTTTCCTGATCAGATAAATTGATAACCATTCTGATCTAGGTTAGAGTGCACGCAGAGTGTTTCTTTTCTCTCTCTCTCTTTGGCAGCAACCATGGCCCGACCCTTGACTATGACTCAGTGACCAAGTTGACCGAACCTTCTTAAAACACTGGCTTTTGGATTGTCTAAGTTGCATACCACATTGCCACTCTTACTTATACCCTTTTTCTCCGGAACATTCCTTATTACTACGAATATCCACTTCCATTGGATAAAACCATCGTATGGTTATATACAAACTCGAAGGAACTTGGTCCAGATTCGAGAATGATTTCCGGTTTTGGAGAAAATGAATAGGACTATTCAGTTGTCTTTTCTTTTTACCTTCTCTCAGGTTGCGAGTGCTCCTTGGATTAGGACAGTACACCTATTATGCTAATTGGATAGTCTTCATCCAAACCATAGGCAGGCGCCGAAAGGTAGGGTATGAAGAAAATCGATTAGCCTAAGTGAGGTATACAGAAGGTAATAAGTAAAGACAAATAAAGGGATTAGAAAGAGGGCAAAGTAAAATGCGACTGCTATTCACGACCAAACCAAGTATTTCATCGCCACTCCTACTTCACCTTTGTATTTCTCCAAAACACTCCATATCACTATGAAGATCAACAGTTATTTAGATACTCCATCGTATGGTTATATACGAACTTGAAAGAACTTGTTCCAGATTCGAGGATGGTTTCCGGTTCTGGAGAAATAGAATAAGGTTTATTCAGTTGTCTTTTATCTTGACCTTCTCTCAGGTTATGAGTACTCCTAGGATTAGGAGAGTACACTCATTATGCTTATTGGATAGTCTTCTTCCAAACCATAGGCTGGTGCCGAACGGTAGGGAAGGAAGAAAACCATTTAGACTAAGAGGGTGTACAAAAGGTAATGACTAAAGATATATAAAGGGATTTGGATAGATGGCAAAGAAATATACGGTTATAGTTGTGAATCTGATAATGGAAGAGGCATTACTAGGAATATCCGGATACCCCTTCGAAACATTTACATGTTTCAGTTTCACTGTGCATTGTTAATAGAAAACTGATTTCCCAATTAGACACTTCCTCTAGGGTATGTATTTACCAGGTTTGATTCTCACATCTGTATGGTTTTACAGATGATGAGTGGGAGTTAGTTATTAGGAATTAGGTGATCATCCTCATTATATCGGGATTCGTTGTAATTGGTGATATTTGAGGAAATCGCCTGGGTAGTTTGCCGGATAGCAAATATTTAGTTTTGAATATCCGTTGTTATGCACCAATTTCAAATTGATATATCTGTACGTTTATTTTTATAAAGTGAGATATAACTTTTTGAAATTATGTCTATGACATTTACCTATATCAGTAGATGGTTAGGTAAGGAGCATTAAACAGCGGTGTAATTCTTCTTAAGCATAAGTACAGTTTTCAACCTACGACACACAGGGAATGAGTTATTAGACTCAGGGGACTTATACAGAGTATTGTATGTTGTCCAGTGTCCATTAGAACAGAGGGATTGGTACTCGTACTATAATATGTTTACTTATGACTTCTCTAGTTCTTAGACATGTGTCTCGTAGAAATACAAGATCCAAGTTTTGAGAAGTTATAGGTATAAGAATAAAGTAGAGAACCAGGCGTTGCATGTATCAGGATTCTTCAAGGTGATCGAAGATGTGGATAGTTGTGTATGGTATTCAGTTGATAGTAATGATTATGAGAACTTGCTTCTCTTTCAGGTTGCTCATATCTGGATGTACTCCTAAGTTGAGTAATGCTGATCGGCCTCTCTCCATTTAGTTGACATGCACTGGAGACAGCTGCATGATTTGAATATGGTTCCAATTAAATCAGTGCCTCTGTTTCTATATTGGATATATAAAAGTTCATATCTTAACAATGTTAAGGTACGGGGAGTTGTCCGGCTTATGCTTAAAACCAGACTCTGGATAACTCCAGGCACGTTTCTATAATGGTTGTTTGTGGGTTGACCCGGGTTATGACGAAGGTTGACTTTCTACCATCTGGAAGATCAATAGTGATATTGTTCTTGACTCGCCACAGTTTTAATAAAATGGATTTTTTTTTCAGAAAACAGTAGTGGGAGTATGGTAGAACTGGAAGTGATTTCAGAACCACAAACGATTACTGAAAATTTGATAAGAACCTAAAGATTCAATCTGGTTTGACATTCCATTGGCCACTCTGCAGATATGGTGGGTAACCTCAGGCACTCGAGAGATACTTCGGTATGCTCAAGGACGGTGACAGGGAGGTTCTTGTTTACCCAGACTTGCCATTGCTGTTGTTCCAGACTGTGAGACCCGGCAGGAGGATAAGTATAGCGTCATTCTAAACTAGCTTTAGAAGTGTACGTGTATATTATTCTGCCAGAGGGTTGTCGTAGTCAGTGGGAGCAGCGGAAGCATAGTGGATAAGTAACTTATGTCTATTTATAGACTAAAGCAGATATAGCGGAGATAAATCATCTATTTCTGATGTGACAGTCATAGGTTTGACTTCATCAGAATAGGGGATGGATCTGTTAAGAAGGTAGTAGGGTGTGATGTCCTGGTATTTGGATGACATACATAGAGTGGGAAGTGAAATTCCTATATTACGATCGGTTATACTGTGGTTGTCACACAGTGGTTTCTCCACATTGGGCTTGGATATTATATCTGACATTCTGGTTACTAGGACTATGGTTTTAGATCTAGATTTGGGTAGTTTCCCAATCTGGGTACTTAGACAGTATTCTAATAGTGTTTTAGAATGGACGACTCCTGGTATGGTAGTGTACCTGCAGGTGATGGAGTCACCCTCTCTAAAGGTGTCTTACAGACTAAAGAGGAGAGGGATGTGCATGATTAGCAGATCACTTGCTTAGGCAGTTGAGTTGATCATGAGATGTCAAGTACCACACCAGACATTGTTTTTGCACGAGATGCAATAAGTTGATATTAATCCTATCCTGGAGAAACGTTCGGAAGCAGTTTTAGAACATAAGTGGATGTTCTAGGGATATGATAACAACAGCCTCTTTTAGGAGACAGTTATCATTCCAGGCTTCCAAGGTGACCTGGATGACAGAGTGACTGTCAGAGTTATAGTTTTTCCTCTGATGAGGGGCAGTAGTTTGGACAGGTGGTCCAAGCGGATACTGAGGGAGGCATGGCACAGAATACTGATTAAATTCAGTTGACGATACAGTCTAAGAAGCTTGGATTTGGAGTTCATTTATGAACTAGGTCCCATCAGACATCCAAACATATTCTAAGACAGGTATTGATCATTTCGGGAGATGTCTTTCTCCGCGAACTTGAGATAAAGAGAGACATAGAAAGAAACATCAGGGCGGATCCACTCACTGAGGCTATTCCTCGAACGCAATAGTTTTGTAAACGGGCTTTGTGAGACTGATTAGTAGAGGAGTTGGGTGTTCGGTATCATACGGGCTGTGAGTATGCGACATCCCAATAATTATCCTTGAGTGCAAGTGGGAGATTGTTGGATATAGTGCCCTCAAAGTCAATTATTGGATCGCAGGTACGTGATTGCAATGATTGAGGGAGGACCTATACCGGTAGGACAGTCTTACTCGAAAGGTTTGTATACTATCTGGTTTGTCTTTATCATCGTGTACATGCTTTAGGTGACATTGTAGTTCACTATTACACGTTGATAGAGAATAGTATGCTACCATGGTTTATCTTTATCATCGTGTACTGCTTCAGGTGATATTACAGATTACTATTACACGTTGGTAGAGCCCTTAGGATTCTTGCTTGACTACCAGGAGTATGATGGCGATCGTATACGTGAAAGTTGGGTAGTTTATAAGCACATCCTTAAAGTGGTCCTTAGTCGTGGGAGTTTCGAGACTGGGCATCGATACTCTCTTAGTAGACTAGTGTATACAGTCGAGACCCCGACGAGGGGCGGTGGCCAGTCTCACAAGCCATTGGTATCAGTTGGTTCACCTAAGATGTATACAGGTGCTCATTGGGTTATGGGTATACCGGACAGGACTCGCCGGAAACATGCTATTTGGTATTATACCTGACGTCAGATAGCATTTCCCTGTTGACATGTGTACAGGTTAGTTCATCGACCTGAGATCGTCATTTGTCTCGTGTGAGTTCCCACTGTACTTTGATTACTACCCTACCACGGCTCAAAGGAGTTGTGCAAACAGGTTTTAGTTGGGTACAGTCCCGAGCCACATAGAGGCGGTGAGCGGATCGGCAGGGGTTTCGTCTCTCCCGGTATTGGGGGTGAGATCACGCTGTGTCTAGGAGAGCCATTACATGAAGTCCTTGGCCAAGGCAGGAGATTTACTGGTAGGTATTCCAGTAGTATCTCAGGGTATTCTGGGCTACACTCCGACACGACTTGTACCGCTTTTGGTGGTCTGACTTTTACCAACCCCCTAGGCCCGACATGCGATGCTCATAGACGAACGGACCGGACTGTACGGATATTGTCACTGACAGGCTCAGTAGGGTGTCAGGATGAGTTCGCTCATCAACCTCCCTTTTGGTTAATACCTGGTAGCCCGTTACATACAGCTAGTACCACTGACGTGCTTGTGGTTAAATCCACAACCAAAGTATTGACGAGTCTTTAGAGTCCCCCACAGACAGTTTCTCTAGTTTTGGGCGAAACTTTGTAGAGGCCGTATGATATATGGCAGGGTCCGATCATATACGTGTAGTAATGCACGGATCATGATCGGGCGGATTATACTAGTGGGCTTTGGTTTAAGCCGGATCCTAGTATTAGATTTGTTGGATTACTTTAGTCTCATCGGATTCGCATTCGGTCGGAATGCGGATGCAGGTATGTATATACAGGTGAGGGGTATCCTTATGATCCATCACGAGTTTACTTTAGATGTTGCCGTATCTTTTTGTTGTTGTAAACATTTGGGTTAATGTTTACAAATGGAAATAATGAGCTAGAAATCATGATTTGAAGCATTAATTGTGACACATGCACAAGTGGTGACTCATGGTCTCTTTCTTTGTGCATGTGTCACATTATGTGATAGATTTGTGTGTTGAAATGAAAGGATGAGAGAGAAGGGCAGCCATAAGGTTGTGGGTTTGCTCTTGTATTATCTCACTCTCTCATTTTTTATCATTGCAACAACACAACACAAAAGGAAAAAGAACCTCTTCTTCTTCTTCCTCTAGCTCACCATTTCCATTGATGGCTTCATCTTCAACCTCCATCCATACAATGGATGCTTGAGACAAAGTTATTACACACATTCTTTACATCGCCTTGGACACGTCGGCTAGCGAACTTCGTGCCCGAGTTGCTTCGGATGAAGCGGGAGCCCGTAAAAAGACTCGATGATGTGGTGCCCTTTCCGATGAGGAGATCGAGATCGGAGATGCCGCGAGGAGCTTGGGATGGTGGCCAAAGACCGAAAGACACGAATCGATCGGTATATCCTTTCCAACCCTTCTCTTGTTTGCTAGTTAAAGGTTAATGGTTCGATCCGGGATTAAAGTCTGCGATAGCGCCGGATTCTAGTTTCGAAAAAGTTTTCGTTTCTACATTTTGGCCTCAGACAGACGGCCGGGGCACTACCGTAGACTTACAATAGCCCTCCGTCATTTTAGATGAGTAGCACCTAGTATTCATGCTATGTTTTTTGGCCCTCGTTAAGGCATAGTGTATGGTAGCTAGGTGATGCTTGTCTATAGTATAAAGAGATGCATTATTGTAGAACAGTCGTACATCTATTTTGTTCTTCGTCAAGGATTAGTATGGGTGGGTCTAGATTAATCAGGACAATGACAGATTGAGCTTGACTAGCGACTTATGATATTTTGGCCTTCGTCATGGTCATAGGCGTTAGGGGTAAAAACCATATCGGGAGTTTCAATCATAAAAGAAACTTGCAAAGTGTGTGTTTACCTTCTGGAGTGTGGTGACTTTGGTTGGCTTCCATCAAGATTATTATACGATGATAGTTGGGTCCCGATTCCCACTGTGAATAGGTATTACTCCTGGGAGATTTTCACTTCACAACTAGCTAACACATTAGGTGTCTAAAAAGGTGTTAACTATTGGATTTAGTGCCCTCAAGGCAATTATTGTAATCGCAGGCAGGCGATTATCATGATTGAGGGAGGACATATACGGATAGAACAGTCTTACTCGAAATGATAGTATGCTATCTGGTTCATCTCTATCATCATGTGCATATATTATGTGGTATTACGGATCACTATTACATGTTGATAGAGCCCATAGGATTCATGCTTGACTATCAGGGTTATTGTGACGATCACACTTGTGAGAACTGGGTAGTCTATAAGCATATCCTTAAATGTCCCTAGTCATGGGAATATCTGTTGGCTATAGTGCCCTAGAGTCAATTATTGTAGTCACAGGCACGCAATTGTGATGATTGAGGGATGACCTAAATGGGTAAAACAGTCTTACTCAAAATGATGGTATGGTATCTGGTTTTTCTCTATCATCATGTACATGCATTATGTGGTATTACAGAACATTATTACATGTTAATAGATCACATAGGATTCTTGCTTGACTACCAGCATTATGATGGCGATCATATACGTGGGAGCTGGGTGGTCTATAAACACATCCTTAAATGTCCCTAGTCGAGGGAGTATCGAGACTGGGCATCGATACTTCGGAGTATACAAGTGTATACTTTTTGAGACCCCGACGAGGGGTGGTGGCCGGTCTCACAAACCATTAGTGTCAGTTAGTCACCTAAGATAGTATACAGGTGCTCATTGGGTTATGAGTTACACTGGACGGACTCACCGGGAACATGCTAAATGGTATTATACCTATTGTCAGATAGCAGTTCTCAGGTGACATGAGTACACGTTAGTCTGTCGACTTGAGATCGTCATTTGTCTCATGTGAGTTCCCACTGTGCTTTGAATACTACCCTACTACGGCTCAAAGGAGTCGTGCAAACAGGTTTTAGTTGGGTTCAATCCCGAGCCACATGGAGGCAGTGAGCGGATCGTCGGGGATTCGTCTCTCCCGGTATTGGGGGTTGATGTCACGCTATGCACGGGTGGCCATCACCAAAAATCCTTGGCCAAGGTAGATGAGAATTACTGATTTGGACCAATAGTTTATCAGTGGGTGATGGGCTTCACACCGACACGAAATATCGCGTTATTAAGGGTCTGACTTTATCCACCCCCTAGACCCGATATGCGATACTCTTAGACGAACAGACCGGACTATATGGGGTTTGTCACAGACATGCTCAGTAGGGGTTTGGATGAGTTTGCTCGTCGGCTTTCCTTTCCCTCAATACCTGGGTAGCCGTTACGTACAGCTAGTGCCGCTGACGTGCTTATGGTTAAACCCACTGCCACCGTATTGATGAGTCTTTAGAGTCCCACACAGAGGGTTTCCCTGGTTCAGGTGAAATGATATAGTAACCGTATTTTGATACGTGCAGGGTTCTGATCGAATGATTGTACTAGTTACCCAGACTTTCGATCGGACGGTTGATAATACTAGCCGGCTCGGGATTGGGCCGGATTATTAAATCAGTTATTGATTTAATAATTTACATATATGTATTTAGATATGTATATTCTAGTATTATTTTCTTTGTGTTATTCTATCTCTTTAGGTATTTGTATTTCGATACTAATACAGGTATTCAAATACAATTGAGTGTAATCCGTATTTATACGAAAAACGTTCTAGAAGGTGGACACCTCATTTTGGTTTTTCCATTTATTAAATTAAATGAAAATGAGGTGTAAAGGTGATGAAGAGAGAATTGTGAGAACCATGCTTCAATAGCGGTGACAAATGAATTGTTAATTCATTTGTGCTAACTATTCAAGTATGGTTGATATATTATATTTGGAAAATTGTGTTTTACAAAACCATGCTTGAGGGTTTTCTCTCACTAGTTTTTCTTCACTTATTTTTCCACTTGAGTTTTTGCATGGCTGGTTTTGAAACACTCTTACCATTTGCTTCTCTCTTCACTACCTTTCTTGAGCTCCTCCCCCTTCTTCTTCATCTTCTACACTACCATCTCATGTGTTGAGAAACAAGGGTAGAAGAGAGATAGATAAACACTTATAGCCACTCACTATATCTCTAGGAACTCTAGATTAGCAACCTAGAGTCCCTAGTTGCTTCACTAGATTCTTAGTGTGAAGCTAGAGCCATGAGCTACATCCCTCGGGTCGATCATCTTCGACGGAAGAAGCCCGACGGCCAAGCTCAATCGAGGACACCTCAAGGAGCCAAAGAAGAGGGTAGAAGACCGAAGGACATGAATCATTCGGTATAACACTTCTATCTTTTGTAGCTAGTTTTAGGTTTATGGTTTCGATTCTAGGAAGGGTTTTTTAGCGCCAAAATTTTTAAACACCATTTTGTTCCGCATCTGCCATGGTAGATGGCCAGGACGCTAGAAAACCCAACAACCCAAACATCAGAAACTACTAGTAGATGATGCATTAGTTTCAAAACCGAAAAATTCTGATTTCAAAACCCACTCTCTGTTCTGAAATTTTTTTGGTCTTTGAATTTTTTTTAAATAAGTGCAGAGACTTACTCTAGACATGTATGTGACACATGATGAAAACGAGAGCATTCCATTAAGGTTGGGCTGGCCAAAATCCTAAAATTCCCATTTCTGCCTTTTTACTATTCACCTCTGGGCCTCGTTTTTATCCAGTGCCTTGGATTTTGTAAATTGGTATTTTTGGTCTTGTTTGATTTGTCCCAGATTTAACCTAGTGTTATCTTTGCTTTGGGACAACATGAAAGTTTAGAACTTAAGACATTTTGCATCGTTGATATCTGTGATGTGGTGTATGTATTTTTCAAACGTCGTCTATTTTCTATATGTCATTTAGACGGGGTTGTACATACTTTCTTATACTGCTGTGAAGTTGTTATCTCTAATGGTTTGTTCGGATTGTCGTGTGGGACAGTATCTAGTGCAATGGTAGTTGTACAGTTTAGACTTATTTATATATTCATTATTGCAGAGCGAGCATCCGACTTGTGGATTGTCGTTTCCGCCAGTTTGTATAATCTTTTATTAGGGCACGACCGGGTTAAAGTTGATGTCACCATTGTATATATGTTTTTCTTTTCTGTACTAGGATTACCCCACGGAGGAGTGCTTGAATAGTTCGATTCTAGAGGGCAACGGGTTCGCATCTCATGGTGTTGAGACGGAGGGGGCCTCACTCTAGAATTGGCAGGCTATACGCCGCACTCGTAAGGGTTATAGGATGACCCACGGAGGGATGCTTAAGTTATCGGATTCCGTGAAGTGTTGGGTGGCCCATTCACTTTGTTGATTGGGGCACTTCTGGAATTGGCGGGTAACTTGCCGCACTCATAGGGGTCTTGGTTATACATTGCACAGGCTATCCATATGACCGGGAAACGTCGGGTCTCATTTGCGGCTCAAATGAAACCCGAGGCTCCTAGATTATCCGTTATTCTGTGTTGCTTATCGCTTTTTTTGTGATGTTGCTTATATCACGACTGGGATGAATGTTATATATATTTATATATATACTAGTAGATGTTGTATCTGTTTTGCACCCGCGCTAGTCCAGCCCCCGCTCTGCCGTTAGTTAAGTAGCCTAACGGTGTATGACGGAGCCCCGTGGCGAATGAGAATGACATATACGTACATTGTATTTTCGTTCTTTTCTGGTGTGATAGTAATTAATTTATGGGACCGCATTAATTTTGATTAATGCAAAAAAAAAAACCTAAAAGATGTTGTCGGAACAAATTTTGAAAACCTATAATCATACTCTTTCGCTTTGCATAGTTGTATTCGTTTAGGAATATCCATCATCTCATTCGATGAGGCAAGAGCCTAGATCCCTTCACGGGGAGTGACCACTTGAGCAAAAGTTTATGTTACTGTAGATTACTCGGTTTTCTTTAAAACCACTAGTTTTCAAAAGCGGAGCCTAAACCGCTCATTTTCAAAACTACTCAGTTCCTTCAACGATATCAAGTTCATTACGTTAAAGGTTTTCGCCAAAAAACCAATCGTAGCCCTCCGTCATTTCCTTCAAGTATTACTTAGTATCCGTGCTACGTATTTTTGCATTGTCAAGGTATAGTGATCGGTAGCTGAGTATTGCTTGTTTGTAGTTTTGTTTCCGATTATTTAGGACAGTCGCACAACTACTTTGGCATTGTCAAGGGTTATGCCTGTGGGTCAAAATTAATCAAGATAATGACGGGTCGTACTTGACTAGCGGCTTATGATATGTTGGCATAGTCAAGGTCATAAAAGTCGTTAAGGGCTAAAACCACATCCGGAGTTTCAAATATACAGGAAACTTGCTAGTGTTGTATACCTTCTGTAGTATGGTATCTGGAGCGGTTTTCATCTAGGTTATCACGCGATGATAGTTGGATCCCGATCCCACTGATGAGTAGGATTACTCTGAGGAGATATTTTTCACTTCACAATTAGATGACCTATTAGGTGTCTAGAAAGGTGTTAACGAGGCTAAGCCTCTGCGGAAATGGGGTTTATTTTAATTAGGTTCGAGCGAAAGCACGGGGAACCTCCCTCGGAGTTCCAACACCAACATGGCTGAATGGTTAGTGAACTTGTAAGGTGTTAATGATCCCAGCTAGTTCTCCTTTTATGGTTTGAAGGAGAATTCAAGGAAACAGTGAGAGCCATCCTGATTAGATAAACTATTAACCAATCTAATCTAGGTTTGAGTGCACGCTGAGTGTTTCTTTTCTCTCTCTCTTTGGCAGCGACCATGACCTGACCAAAAACTAAAACTCATGAACTAAGTTAACCGAACCTTCTTACACACATTAGCTTTTGGATTGTCATGATTCATGACAAAGTCGCATATATCCCTGCTACTCCTACTTCCTCTTTACATTTCTCTAGAACACTCCATATCACTATGAAAATCCATATTGCTTAGCTATGACATTGTATAGTTATATACGAACTCGAAGAAACTTGTTTCGGTTCGAGGATGGATTCCGGTTCTGGAGAAATTGAATAAGATTATTCGGTTGTCTTTTCTTTTTCCCTTCTCTCAGGTTGCGAGAGCTCCTAGTATTAGGAGAGTACACCAATTACGCTTATTGGATAGTCTTCTTCCAAACCTTAGGCATGTGCCAAAAGGTAGGGAAAGTAAAAAACCAATTAGCCTAAATATGGTGTAGAGAAGGTAAGAAGTGTTGGCTATAGTGCCCTCAAGGCAATTATTGTAATCACATGTAGATGATTATGATGATTGAGGCATAACCTATACCGATAAAATAGTCTTACTCAAGATGATAATATGCTATCTGGTTTGTCTTTATGATCATGTACATGTTGATAGAGCCCATAGGATTCTTGCTTGACTGCCAGCATTATGATGGTGATCATATATGTAGGAGCTGGGGTCTATAAGCACATCCTTAAATGTCCCTAGTCATAGGAGTATCGAGACCGGGCATCGATACTCCAGTATAGACTAGTGTATACTGATCGAGACCCCGACGAGAGGCGGTGGCCAGATCTCACAAGCCATTGGTGTTAGTTTGTTCACCTAAGATAGTATGCAGGTGCTCATTGGCTTATGAGTACACTGGACGGACTCGCCGGGAACCTGCTAGTTGGTATTATACCTATTGTCAGATAGCAGTTCCCAGATGACATGTGTACAGGTTAGTCTGTCGACTTGAGATCGTCATTTGTCTTGTGTGAGTTTCCACTGTGCTTTGATTACTACCCTACCACAGCTCAAAGGAGTCGTGCTAACAGGTTTTAGTTGGGTACAGTCCCGAGCCACAAGGAGGCAGTGATTGGATCGTCGGGGATTCGTCTCTCCCGGTATTGGGGGTTGATGTCGCGTTGTGCACAGATGGCCATCACCAGAAATCCATGGCCATGGTGAACGAGAATTACCGATCTAGGATCGATAGTTTCTCAGGTGGTGATGGGTTACAGGCCGACGCTAAATATCGCGTTGTTAGGGGTCTGACTTTTCCACCCCCTAGACTCGATATGCGATACTCTTAGACGAACAGACCGGACTGTACGGATATTGTCACTGTCAGGCTCAGTAGGGGTTCAGGATGAGTTTGATCGCCGGCCTCCCTTTCGCTCAATACCTGGGTAGCCGTTACGTACAGCTAGTGCCGCTGACGTGCTTGTGGTTAAACTCACTGCCAGCGCATTGACGAGTCTTTAGAGTCCCACACAGAGGGTTTTCACGGTTCAGGCGATATGGTGTGGATCACGTATGTTGGTACATACAGGTGTTCGATTAAATATGTGCGCATGCTGCGCAGACTTTAATCGAACGGTTGATAATACTAGCGGCTTAGGATTAAGCCGGATTATTAAATCAGGTTTTGATTTAATAATTTACATATGTATCTATATATATATATGTGTATTCTAGTATTATTTTTCACTTATCATTTTCTCTCTCGGCTATTCGTATTTTGGTACGAATACGCGTATATGTATTTCGATACATGTACCGGAAAGTATTCCATATTTTATACGGAATAGCTTCTAGAAGATGCCACCTCATTTATATGATTTTCCATTTATGGAAATTCATTCGTCTTATAAATGAGGTGGAGGGTGTGATGTGGCAAAGGCATGGTCTTGGACATGGTTCAAGTTATGGTTGGATTTGTTTATTCATTAATTTGTGAGACTTTTTTGGATGGGGGAGAGAGAGGGGGCCGACCAATAATTTGGAGGAAGGGGCCCATTTCATTTGGTTGATTGATTACATTACACACTAGCCCACTCTATCACTCTCTCAAGTTCACAAAAGACTTAGCCATTTTAGCTCATGCCAAGATTTCCTCACCTCCTCATTCCTCTTCTATGCTTGCTCATTGAGCAAAATATGTTGAGAGAAAAATTGTAGTGACACTTTCATACAACCCCACTCTCCATCGCTTGAAACTTTGGAGCGTCGGTTGTCTCGTTCGACGAGGCTGGAGCTTGCGCAATTTCCCTCAGGTGGATCATCGGAGATGGAGGAAGACCAACAACCAAACATCATCAAAGGATCACTAGGAACTTGGAATGAAGACCGAAGGACACGGATCAACTCGGTATAACGATTCTAACTTCTTTTATTGTATGATAGTTTAGGGTTTAAGGTCGATCCGTAAATCAGGTAACGGTAGCGCCGGTTTAACAAATTTTTGTTCCGCATTTTGGCCGCGTTTCGATGGCCGGGGCGCTGCCGTAACCCTTCATGATATCAGAGCAACCCTTTAGACCCTTAGCTAGCTTGTTTAGACAATGTTAATATATCGAAATCGAAACGAACCTGAAACACTGCCACTGCTGATTACGTTCTCTGTAAATTTTCAAAGTGTTCAAAAAATTTTGCAAACTCATGCAGAAGACTCCTTGGGTGACCAGAAGACCATACCCCAAAAACGAACCCCTCTCACCTTTTTCTGGACCGGCCACAGGAGTGGAAAATCCAGCGAAGCCGGTTTTATTGTGGATTTTGGGCATCGTTTTTGGGGTGTGGTTTGGTCTCTGGGAACATCATGTAGTGGTATTGTTTATTTGGCCCATTTTTGACGTTGTGTTATCAGTTTTTCCGGGGTGTTTCGGAGTCGATGTTTTAATATTGTTTAAATGTTTATATCAGTACATACATTATTATCTACGACCATGAATGTCACTTGATCGGTACAACTCGTATAATTTCTATATGTTTTTTAGACGGGTTTGCGAACGTAACATTCACGTTAATGTTCTATGTTGTGCTGTGATGTTGGTTGGATCGTCGTGGTGGATAGCTATGGTGCAATGTTAGTACAGTTTATTTTCATTTGTACATTTGATATTGCGGGACGAGCATCCGACATGTGGACTGTCGTCACTGCCAGTTTGTATATTTTTCTTTTGGGGCACAACCGGGTTGAGGTCGATGTCATCCTTGTATATCATTTTCTTTTCTGTACTAGGATTACCCCACGGTGGAGTGCACGAATAGCCGGGTTCTAGAGGGCAATGGTCCGCATCACATGGCGTTCAGACGGAGGGGACCTTACTCTAGAATTGGCGGGCTATTCGCCGCACTCGTAGGGGGTATAGGTTGACCCAGGAGGGGTGCTCAAGTTACCGGATTCCGTGATGTGTTGGGTGGCCCATTCACGTTGTTGAAGGGGGTTGCCTCGCTTCTGATTTTGCGGGTAACTTGCCGCGCTCGTAGGGGTCTAGGTTTTCATTGCACAGGCTATCCACACTACAGGGAACATCGGGTCTCACTTGTGGCTCAAGTGAAACCCAGGTCTCCAGATTATCCACCATTCTGTGTTGTTTCTGTGATGTTGCTTTATATCATGCGTGGGATGATTGTTATAAATATTTATTTATATACTAGTAGATATTGTATATGTTTTGCACCTACGCTAGTCCAGTCCCCGCTCTGTCGTTAGTTAAGTTACCTAACGGGTGATGACGGGACCCAGTAGCGAATGCGGATGGCATATACGCACATCATATATTTTCGTTCTTTTCTGGTATGATTAATTGATGGGACTACATTGATTCTTATCAATGCAAGGATAAAACAAATCAATATATGATGTTGTTGGAACCAAGTTTTTAAAACTGACATTACAGACGTTCTCTTTTGCTTTGCATAGTGGTATTCATTTTGGAATATCCTGCACCTCATTCGACGAGGCAAGGGCCGAGATTCCTTCATCGGGAGTGACACCTTGGGTAAAAGTTTGCGTCAATGTAATAACTTTACTATAGTCGATTATTTTTGTTTTGCATCATGGTATTCAGTTTGGAATATCTTGCAGCTCATTCGATGAGGAAAGAGCCGAGATCTTTTCACCGGGAGTGACCTCTTTAGCAAAAGTTTTCGTCACTATATATATTTATAAAACCACTTGGATTCCTTCAACGATATCAAGTTCATTACGTTAAAGGTTTTTTGCCAAAACCAGTCGTAGCCCTCCATCATTTCTTACAAGTATTGCTTAGTATTCGTGCTGCGTTTGTTGACTGTGTTAAGGCGTAGTGTGCGGTAACTAAGTTGTGCTTGTTTGTGTCGTATTAATGCGATTGGTTAGGACAGTTGTGCGGCCTTGTTGACTGTGTCAAGGGCTCGTGCGGGTGGGTTTAATGCAATCCTGGATAATAACGGGTTGAACTTGACTAGGACTCTTTGATTTGTTGACTGTGTCAAGGTCACTTGGGTCCTAGGGGTAAAAACACATATCGGGAGTTTCAAACATACAGGAAACTTGCCAGGCTTGCGCATACCTTCTGGAGTATGGTGACTTGAGTGGCGTCTATCAGGTTATCATGCGATGATAGTTGGATCCCGATTCCCGCTGATGAGTAGGATTACTCCTCGGGTGATTCCGACTAATTCTCCTTTTGGGTTTGGAGGAGAATTCGAGAAAACAGTGGGAGCCATCCAGATTAGATAAAATGATTAACCATTCTGATCTAAGTTAGAGTGCATGCTGAGTGTTTCTTTTCTCTATCTCTCTCTGGCTGCGACTATGACCCGACCCTTGACTAAAACTCATGGAACCAAGTTAACCGAACCTTCTTAAAACACTTTGACTTTTGGAATGTCACGGTGTCGCATACATCATTGACACTTCTATATCACCTTTACATTTCTCCAGAACACCTCGTATTACTACGAACATTCACTTCCATTGGATAAATCCATCGTATAGTTACATACGAACTCGAAGGAACTTTTTCGAGGATGGATTCTGGTTCTGGAGAGATTGAATAGGATTATTCGGTTATCTTTTCCCATTACCTTCTCTCAGGTTGTGAGGACTCATAGGATTAGGAGAGGGTACACCTATTGAGCTAATTAGACAGTCTTCTTCCAAACCATAGGCAGGTGCCGAACGGTAGGGAAGGAAGAAAACCAATTAAGCTTAAGTGTGGTGTACAGAAGGTAATAAATAAAGACATATAAAGGGATTAGAATAATGGCAAAGGAAATTGCGACCACCATCATTCACGACAAAAACCGTGTATACCCCTGCCACTCCTACATCACCTTTGCATTTCTCCAGAACACCCCGTATCACTACGAACATCCACTTCCATTGGATAAATCCATCGTATAGTTACATACGAACTCGAAAGAACTTTTTCGAGGATGGATTCTGGTTCTGGAGAGATTGGATAGGATTGTTCAGATGTCTTTTCTCTTAACCTTCTCTCAGATTGCGAGGGCTCCTACGATTAGGAAAGTACACCTATTACGCTTATTGGATAGTCTTCTTCCAAACCTTAGGCTGCTGCCGAAAGGTAGGGAAGGAAGAAAACCAATTAGCCTAAAAGAGGTGTACAGAAGGTAATAAGTAAAGACATAATAAAGGGACTAGAGTAAGGACAGATAAGTATATGGTTACTGTCATGATTCAGAATAATGGAAGATGCATTACTAGGAATACCAATTAACCCTTTTTGAATCATTTTTATGTTTCAGTTTCACTGTGCGATGTTAATTGAAAACTGTTTTCCTAATTGGAATCTAACTCTAGGGTATGTATTTAACATATCAGTTTCTCACATCTGTAAGTTATTACGGATAGTGAGTGGGAGTAAGATATTGGGAATTGGGTGATTAAATCCTCATTATATCGGAATTCGTTGTAATTGGTGATATTTGAGGAAATCGCCTGGGTTTTTGCCGGACGGCAAGTATTTGGTTTTGAATATCCGTTGTTATGCACAAATTTCAAACTGATATATCTGAACATTTATTTTATAAAGTGAGATATAACTTTTTAATATTATGTCTATGACATTTACCTATATCAGTTGGTGATTAGGTAAGGTGCATTCAACAGCGGTGTAATTCTTCTTAACCATAGTACAGTTTTTCAACCTACGATGCACAGGGTTTGAGTTTTTGAACTCAGGAGACTTATACAAAGTATTGTATGTTGTCCAGTGTCCATTAAGACAGTGGGATTGGTATATTCTGTTTACTCATGACTTCTCTTATTTTTAGGCATGTATTTCGTTGAAATGCAAGGTCCAGATATTGAGAAGCCATATGTATAAGAATAAAGTAGAGAACCATTTGCTGCAAGTATCAGGATTCTTCGATGAAGTCGAAGATGTAGATACTTGTGTTTGGTATTCCATTAATAGTAATGGTTTTGAGAACTTGTTTCTCTTTCGGGTTACTCATATATGGATGCACTCCCAGTTGAGTAATGCCGATTGGCCTCATTCCATTTGGTTGATGTGCACTGGAGACAGCCGCATGATTTTGAATCTGGTTCCAATTAAATTAGTGCTTTTGTTTCTATATTAGATATATATAGAATCAATTTATATCTTAACGGTGTTAAGGTATAGGGAGTTGTCCGGCTGATGCTTAAAACTAGAATCCAGACAAACTCAAGGCACGTTTCAGTAATGGCTGTTTGTAGGTTATCCCGGGCTTTGACGAGGGTTAACTTTTTACCATCAGGAAGATCAATAGTGATATTGTTCTTGACTCGCCACAGTTTTTAGTAAAATGAATTTTTTTTAGAAAACAAAAGTGGGAGTATGGTAGAACTGGAAGTGATTCCAGAACCACAAACGATTACTGAAGATTTAATAGAACTTGAGGATTCAATTGTATTCAACGTTCCATTAGACACTCCGCAGATTTGGTGGGTAACCTCAGGTACCCGAGAGGTACTTCTGTCTTCTCAGAGACGGTGACAGGGAGGTTCTTGTTTACCCAGACTTGCCATTGCTGCTGTTCTAGACTATAAGACCCGGCAGGAGGATGAGTATAGCGTCATTATAAACTAGTTTTGGAAGTGCACGTGTATATGACTCTGCCAGAGGGTTGTTGTAGTCAGTGGGAGCAACGGAAGCATAGTGGGAAAGTGGCTTATGTCTATTTATAGACTAAAGTAGGTATAGCGGAAATAGATCATCTATTTTTGATGTGACAGTCATAGGTCTTGACCTCATCAGAATAGGAGATGGATCTGGTAAGAAGATAGTAGAAAGTGATGTCCAGCTATTTGGATAACATGCACTTGATAGGAAGAGATATTCCTATACTACGATCGGTTATACTGTGGTTGTCACAAAGTTGTTTCTCCACATAGGATATGGATATAATATCAGGTTTTCTGGTTACTAGATCTATGGTTTAGATCTAAATTTGGGAATTATCTTAATCTGGGTATTTTGATATTATTCTAAAGGTATTTTAGAATGGACGACTCCTGGCATGGTGGTGTACCTGCAGATGATCGAGTCACCCTCTCTAAAGGTGTCTTACAGACTAAAGGGGAGAGGGACATGCATGATTAGCATATCACTTGCTTAGGCAATTGAGTTAATCATGAAATGTCGAGTACCACACCAGATATTGCTTTTGCACTAGATGCAATAAGCAGATATATTAATCCACTCCTAGAGAAATATTGGGAAGCAGTTATTGAACATAAATGGATGTCCTTACGATATGGTAACGGCAGCCTCCTTCAGGAGACGGTTATCATTTCAGGCTTCCAAGGTGACCTGGATGACAAAGTGACTGTCAGAGTTATAATTTTCTCTCTTTTAAGGAACAGTATGTTGGACAGGTGATCCAAGCGGATACTGAGGAAAGGCATGGCGCAGAATACTGATTAATTTCAGTGGACGATACAGTCTAGAAAGTTTGCTGGAATTGGAGTTCTTTTGTGAATTGGGTCTCATCAAATATCCAGACAAATTCTGAGACAAGTATTGCTCATTTCGAGAGGTAGCTTTCTCAGCGAAGTTGAGATATAGAGAGATACAGAAAGAAACATTGGAACGGATCCACTCACTGAGACTATTTCTCGAACGCAATCATTTTCGCAAACGGGCTTTGCGAAAATGATTAGTAGAGAAGTTGGGTGTTCGGTATCACACGGGCTGTGAGTATGCGACATCGCAATAATTGTCCTTAAGTGCAAGTGGGAGATTGTTGGCTATAGTGCCCTCAAGGCAATTATCGTAATCACAGGCAGACGATTATGATGATTGAGGCAGGACCTATACCGATAAAACAGTCTTACTCAAGATGATAGTATGCTATCTGGTTTGTCTTTATCATCATGTACATGTTGATAGAGCCCATAGGATTCTTGCTTGACTGCCAGCATTATGATGGCGATCATATATGTGAGAGCTGGGGTCTATAAGCACATCCTTAAATGTCCCTAGTCATAGGAGTATCGAGACTGGGCATCGATACTCCAGTGTAGACTAGTGTACACTGATCGAGACCCCGAAGAGGGGCGGTGGCCAGATCTCACAAGCCATTGGTGTTAGTTTGTTCACCTAAAATAGTATGCAGGTGCTCATTGGGTTATGAGTACACTGGACGGACTCGCCGGGAACTTGCTAGTTGGTATTATACCTATTGTCAGATAGCAGTTCCCAGGTGACATGTGTTCAGGTTAGTCTGTCGACCTGAGATCGTCATTTGTCTCGTGTGGGTTCCCACTGTGCTTTGATTACTACCTTACCACGGCTCAAAGGAGTCGTGCAAACAGGTTTTAGTTGGGTACAGTCCCGAGCCACATGGTGGCAGTGATTGGATCGTCAGGGATTCGTCTCTTCTGGTATTAGGGGTTGATGTCGCGTTGTGCACAGATGGCCATCGCCAAAAATCCATGGCCACGGTGAACGAGAATTATCGATCTAGGATCGATAGTTTCTCAGGTGTTGATGGGTTACATGCCGACACTAAATATCACGTTGTCAGGGGTCTGATTTTATCCACCCCCTAGACTCGATATGCGATACTCTTAGACGAACAGACCGGACTGTACGGATATTGTCACTGTCAGGCTCAGTAGGGGTTTAGGATGAGTTTTCTCGTCTGCCTCCATTTCGCTCAATACCTGGGTAGCTATTACGTACAGCTAGTGCCGCTGACGTGCTTGTGGTTAAACCCACTGCCAGCGTATTGACGAGTCTTTAGAGTCCAACACAGAGGGTTTTCACGGTTCAGGCGATATGGTGTGGATCACGTATGTTGGTACATACAGGTGTTCGATTAAATATGTGCACATGCTGCGCAGACTTTAATCGGGCGGTTGATAATACTAGCGGCTTAGGATTAAGCCGGATTATTAAATCAGGTTTTGATTTAATAATTTACATATGTGTGTGTGTGTGTGTGTGTGTATATATTTGTATTCTAGTATTATTGTTCACTATTCGTTTTCTCTCTCGGCTATTCGTATTTTGGTACGAATACGCGTATATGTATTTCGATACATGTACCGGGAAGTATTCCGTATTTTATACGGAATAACTTCTAGAAGATGTTGGAGATAGTGCCCTCATAGTCAATTATTGGATCGCAGGTACGTGATTGCAATGATTGCGGAGGACCTATCCCGGTAGGACAGTCTTACTCGAAATGATAGTATGCTATCTGGTTTGCCTTTATCAGTCGTGTTCATGTTCAGGTGACTGATTGCATGTTACACTTTGATAGAGCCCTTAGGATCTTGCTTTACTACCAACTGTATGAGGGCGATCATATACGTGAGAGTTGGGTAGTTTATATGCATATCCTTAATTGTGGTCCCTAGTCGTGGGAGTTTCGAGACAGGGCATCGATACTCCGGAGTAGACTAGTGTGTACAGTCGAGACCCCGACAAGGGGCGGTGGCCGGTCTCACAAGCCACTGGTGACAGTTGGATCACCTAAGATGTATACAGGTGCTCATTGGGTTATGAGTACACCGGACAGGACTCGCC
This sequence comes from Agapanthus africanus, assembly GCA_030015575.1. Taxonomy (NCBI): domain Eukaryota; kingdom Viridiplantae; phylum Streptophyta; class Magnoliopsida; order Asparagales; family Amaryllidaceae; genus Agapanthus; species Agapanthus africanus. The sequence continues at coordinate 604,827,984 of CM057342.1, read as the reverse complement.
GGGAATCTGCTAGTTAGTATTATATCTACCGTCAGATAGCAGTTCCCTGGTGACATGTGTACATGTTAGTTCATCGACCTGAGGTCGTCATTTGTCTCGTGTGAGTTCCCACTGTGCTTTGATTTCTACCCTACCACGGCTCAAAGGAGTCGTGCAAACAGGTAGCTTTTGGGTACAGTCCCGAGCCATATGGAGGCACGTGAGCGGATCGGCAGGGGATTCGTCTCTCCCGGTATTGGGGGCGAGATCGTGCTGTGTCTAGGAGAGCCATTACACAAAGTCCATGGCCATGGCAAGAGATTTACTGGTAGGTACTCCAGTAGTATCTCAGGGCGTAATTGGGCTTCACTCCGACACGACTTATACTGCTTCTGGGGGTCTGACGTTACTAGCCCCCTAGGCGGATATGCGATACTCATTGACGAACGGACCGGACTGTATATACATTGTCACTGTTAGGCTCAGTAGGGTTTTCGGAGGAGTTCGCTCATCGGTCTCCCTTGAGTTCGCTCCTCGGCCATCCTTGAGGTCAGTCCGTGGGCAGCCGTTACGCATTGCTAGTGCCACTGACGGTTTGTGGTTAAACCCACTGCCAGGGTGCTGACGAGTCATTAGAGTCCCCCACAGGCAGTTTCCCAAGTTCGGGCGAAACGTTGTAGAGGCCGTATGGTTTTATGGCAGGGTTCGGAAAATGCACGTGCGTTTACGCACGTGTTATTTTTCGGGCAGATAATACTGGTCGGCTTTGGTTTAAGCCGGATCCGAGTATTATATTGAGTAGGTATAATATCTTTGTCTCAGTTGCATTTGTATTCGGTCGTAATATAAATGCGGGTATATTTATACAGTTTCGGGGTTGTCCTGAAATTCGTTTCAGGATCACTTTTGGAAGTTGCCAGTTTCCAGTTTTCTATCAGCCGTCTTTTAACATTTGGTTAAAGACGGGTTTATCTTTTCTACTGATGGGGTGAGTCGTGCTTCTAGAAGCTTCTAGTTTGGTGACTTGACATGGTGACTCATTAGGCATTAATGGTGTCATTAAAGCTTTTGGTGACTAGGTTTATTCTAATTGGTTCATATTAGTGATTCATCCTTTCATGAAGCTTCTTGTTTATTGTCACCCCCCTTTTTCTTTGCTTCTACACTCATTCTCACCTCTTCATATAATGTGGCCGGCCACCCTTGAGTGATAGATAGAATTGATTCATTCATTTTTTTGCCAAAGACTATGGTTTTTGAGTGCATGGAAATTTCATTGCTTCTTTCAATTTCCATCACCCGATTAAAACGGCAACTTCATTAACCGATCGTCCACGGACTTGGACGAAACGAGACAAAGTCATCTACTCATTCTCTACATCAATCTTGGTCGTCTCTTTTAGCAAACTTGACGATCGAGTTGCCTCGAGTCAGAGGCGGGAGCCCGTTTAAAGAACCGATCATGTGGTGCCACCTCGACGAAGGATTCGGAGATCGACGAGATCGGAGTAGCCGCAACGGAGCGTGGGATGATGGTTGAAGAACGAAGGACTCGGATCATTCGGTATAACCATTCTACACTCTTTACAGTTTGTTAGTTTAGCAATAATGGCAGATCCGGGTTAAAGTATACGATAGCGCCAAGTTTAAAAGTTTTGTTCCGCATTTTGGCGTATGTAGACTGCCGGGGCGCTAGCGTAGACTTACAGTGGTATCAGAGCCTCACCATTTTGCTATACTAACTTGTGCTAACGCGTTTAAAACATCGATCCGACCGAAAATCGAAAACTGCCAAAATCGCATTTTCCTTACTTGACAGTTTCTGTTGATTTTAAACGGTGTCAAAATTGATTTCTGTACATCTTAAAAATCCGTGCAGAGTTTTTTAAGACCCACGACAAAATTTGGGGTCGTAACTCCTCCAAGTTGCCGCGGAAGCGCGGCCAAACCCATGGTTTGGCCGCCCTTCCGCGGCCATGTGAGGAGCACGTGCTCCCAATTTTTTTCTGTGGGTTCTTCTTTGGATTTTGGGGTTCTGGTTAATACAGTTTTGGCCCAGGTTTTGTTACTGTTCACCAGTAAGCAGTGGGGCCCACTTTTTGATATATGGTTTTTGGTCGATCGAAATTTAAACACGTTAGTTTACAGTGCTTACATTATATCTCCGACCGGGAATGTCATTTGATCGGTAAACCGCGTTTAATTGCTATAGTTCTTTTAGACGGGTTTGCGAACGTGACATTCGCGTTGATGTTCTGTGTTGTGCTGTATTGTTGCGGATTTGTCGTGGTGGATAGCAGTGTGCAATGGTAGTACAGTTTGAGTTTATTTGTACATTTGATATTGCGGGGCGAGCGTCCAACATGTGGATAGCCGTCACTGCCTGTTGTATAATATTCTTTTGGGGCACGACCAGGTTGCGGTCGATGTACCTATTGTACTATTTTTCATTACTGTACTAGGTTTTGCCCCGAGACGGAGTGCACGGATAGCCGGGTTCGGGAGGGCAACGGGTCCGCATCTCATGACTTTGAGAGGCAGAGGGGTCCCACTTCAGAATTGGCAGACTATTCGCCGCACTCGTAGGGGGTACAGGTTGACCCAAGGAGGGGTGCCCAAGATTACCGGATTCTGTGAAGTGCCGGGTGTTCCATTCACTATGCTGTGGGGACTGCCTCGCTTCAAGTTTTGGCGGGTAACTTGCCGCACCCGTAGGGGTCTAGGTTTCATTGCACAGGCTATCCACACGACAGGGGAACGTCGAGTTTCAGCAGCGGCTCTGTGAAACTCGGGGATCCCAGATATCTGTATTGTTCTGTGATGCTTATTACTTTTCTGTAATGTTGCATATTATCACGCCTGGAGCGATTATGTATATTGGTTTATATACTATTAGATGTTGTATATGTTTTACACCCGCGCTAGTCCAGTCCCCGCTCTGTCGTTAGTTAAGTAACCTAACGGGTGATGACGGGACCCAGTGACGAATGCGGATGGCATATACGTACATTTTATTTTCGTTCTTTTCTGGTGTGATTGATTGATGGGACTGCATTGATTCTGATCAATGCAAAGTAAAACAAACCTGTTGAGTTGTTGGAACAATTTAAAAAGTGTTATTGCAAAGACGTTTCCTTTTGTTATGCATAGCGGTATTCGGTGTGAATATCCAGCACCTCATTCGACGAGGCAAGGGCTGATATCCTTTCACCGGGAAAGACCCCTTGGACAGAAGTTTGCGTCAGGGTAATAACTTTACTATAGTCGATTACAAGTTGCTTTGCATAGCGGTATTCAGTGGAATATCCTGCACCTCATTCCACGAGGAAAGAGCCGAGATCCCTTTACCGGGAGTGACCTCTTTAGCAAAAGGTTTTCGCCACTATATTTTAAAAAAGCTATCAGGTTCCTTCAGCGATATCAAGTTCACTACGCTAAAGGTTTTTCGCCAAAAACCAGTCGTAGCCCTCCGTCACTTCTTTTGGGTATTCAGTAGTATTCAAGCTATGTATTTTGACCAACGCCAAGGCATAGTGTTTGGTAGCTGCTGGGTATTCAATTGTTGCATAGATAGATGAGTTAGTTTGGGACAGTCGTTCTGCCATTTTGGCCAACGTCAAGGGCATGTGCGGGTGGGTTCAAATTGACAAGATAGTGACGGGTAGAACTTGGCATGTGACTTATGACATTTTGACCAACGCCAAGGTTATAAGAGCATGGGGCAAGAAAAAGATATCGGGAGTTTCTAAAGAAACTGAAACTTGCCAAGTATGCGCATACCTTCTGGAGTATGAATAACGTGGATGCATTCCATCACGTTAACATGCGATGAGAGTTGGATCCCGATTCCCACTGATGAGTTGGTTTACTCTTCGGATGATCCCGATTGATTCTTCTTTAGGTTTGGAGGAGAATTTGACAGGACAGTGGGAGGTTTCCGGATTAGATAAAGTGATGACCATTCTGATCTAGGTTAGAGTGCACGCAGAGTGTTTCTTTTCTCTCTCTCTCTTTGGCAGCGACCTTTGACCGACCCTAGACTATGACTCAGTGACCAGGTTGACCGAACCTTCTTAAAATACTGGCTTTTGGATTGTCTGAGTTGCATAAGTCATTGCCACTCCTTCTTTTACCCTTTGAATTTCTCAGAACACCCGTATTACTACGGATATCCACTTCCATTGGATAGATCCATCGTATGGTTATATACGAACTCGAAGGGACTTCTTCGGGGATGGATCCAGGTTCAGGAGAAATAGAATTGGTTTATTCAGTTGTCTTTTATTATCACCTTCTCTCAGGTTGCGAGAGCTCCTTGGTTTAGGAGAGTACACCTATTACGCTTATTGGATAGTCTTATTCCAAACCATAGGCTGGTGCCGAAAGGTAGGGAATGAAGAAAACCAATTAGCCTAAGTAGGGTGTGCAGAAGGTAATATGTAAAGACAAAATAAAGGGATTAGAAAGAGGGCAAAGTAAATTGCGACTGATATCATTCACGACCAAAACCGCGTACTTCATCGCCACTCCTATTTCACCTTTAAAAGAATAAGGTATTATTCAGTTGTCTTTTATCATCACCTTCTCTCAGTTGCGAGTACTCCTTGGTTTAGGAGGGTACACCTATTATGCTTACTGGATAGTCTTCTTCCAAACCATAGGCTGGTGCCGAACGGTAGGGAAGGAAGAAAACCATTTAGCCTAACGATGGTGTACAGAAGGTAACGACTAAAGACAAATAAAGGGGATTTGGAGAGATGGCAAAGAGATATACGGTTGAAGTCATGAATTGGATTATGGAAGAGGCATTGCTATGAATACCAGGATACCCCTACGAAACATTTTCATGTTTCAGTGCATTGTTAAAGAAAAACTGTTTTCCCGATTAGATACTTACTCTAAGGGTATGTATTTACCAGGTTTCATTTTCATATCTGTATGGTTTTACAGATGATGAGTGGGAGTAAGATATTGGGAATTAGGTGATCATCCTCATTATATCGGAATTCGTTGTAATTGGTGATATTTGAGGAAATCGCCAGGGTACAGTTTTCTACCTACGACGCACAGGTTTTGAGTTGTTTAACTCAGCGGACTTATACAGAGTATTGTATGTTGTCCAAGTGTCCTTCAGGACAAAGGGGTAGGTCCTCGTACTTTGTTCTGTTTACTTATAACTTCTCTAGTATTTAGACGAGTGTTTCGTAGAAATACAAGGTCTAAGTTTTGAGAAGTTGTGGGTATAAGAATAAAGTGGAGAACCAGGTGTCACAAGTATCGGGATTCTTCAAAGAGATCGAAGATGTAGATTCTTGTGATTGGTATTCAGATGATAGTGATGGTTTTGAGAAACGTGTTTCTTTTTCAGGTTACTCATAATTGGATGGTTTCCTAAGTTGAGTAATGCTGAATAGCCTCTTTCCATTAAGTTGATATGCACTGGAGACAGCTGCATGGTTTGAATATGGTTCCAATTAAATAAGTGCCAAAGTTTCTGTATTGGATATAGAATGGATCGTACCTTAAAAGAAATTAAGGTATGGGGAGTTGTCCAGCTTATGCTTAAAACCAGACTCTGGATAACTCAGGGCACGTTTCTGTAATGGCTGTTTTGTGGGTTGACCCTGGCTATGACGAGGGTTGATATTCTACCATTTGGAAGATCAATAGTGTTATTGTTCTTGACTCGCCACAGTTTTAGTAAAATGGATCTTTTTCAGAAAACAGTAGTGGGAGTATGGTAGAACTGGAAGTGATTCCAGAACCGCGAACGATTACGGAAAATTTAATAGGACCTATACATTCAATCAGGTTTGACATTCCAATAGCCACTCCGCAGATTTGGTAGGTAACCTCAGACACCCGAGAGGTACTTCGGTAGCCTCAAGGACGGTGACAGGGAGGTTCTTATCTACCCAGACTTGACACTACTGTTGTTCCAGGATATGAGACCCGGTAGGAGGGTTGTCGTAGTCAGTGGGAGCAGCGGAAGCATAGTGGGCAAGATGCTTATATCTATTTATAGACTTGAGCAGTTATAGCGGAGATAGATCATCTAATTTTGATGTGACAGTCATGGGTTTGACTTCAATCAGGATAGGGGATGGATCTGTTAAGAAGGCAGTAGGGTGTGATGTCATGGTATCAGGATGACATACACAGAGTGGGAAGCAAAATTCCTATACTACAATCGGTTGTACTGTGGTCGTCACACAGTTGTTTCTCCAGACAAGACATGGATATAATATTAGACATTCTGGTTTCTGGATCTATGGTTTTAGATCTAGATTTGGGTGGTTTCCCAATATGGGTACTTTGACAGATATTCTAATGGTTTTTAGAATAGTTGACTCCTAGCATGGTAGAGTACCTGCAGGTGATGGAGTCACCCTCTCTAAAGGTGTCGTATAGACTAAAGGGGAGAGGGATGTGCATGATTGGCAGATCACTTGCTTAGGCAATTGAGTCAATCATGAGATGTCAAGTACCGCACCAAATGTTGTTTTTGCACTAGATGCAATAAGTTTGTATTAATCCAATCCTGGAGAAACATAAGGAAGCAGTTTTAGAACACTAGTACATGTTCTACGGATTTGATAACGGCAGCCTCTTTCGGGAGACGGTTATCATTCCATGCTTCAAAGGTGACATGGATGACAGAGTGATTGTCAGAGTTTTAGTTTTCCCTCTGACGAGAGACAGTATTATGGACAGGTGGTCCAAAGGATACTGTGGGTGGCATAGTGCCCGATACTGATTAGGTTCAGTGATCGATACAGTCTAAGAAGTTTGGATATGGTGTTCATTTATGAACTAAGGTCCCATCAGATATCCAGACATATTCTAAGACAGGTACTACTCAATTCGGGAGATGGTTTTCTCCGCGAACTTGAGATTATGAGAGATACAGAAAGAAACTTCTAGGCGGATCCACTCACTGAGGCTATTTTCTCGAACACAATAGTTTTACAAACGGGCTTTGTGAAACTGATTAGTAGAGGAGTTGGATGTTCGGTTTCACACGGGCTGTGAGTAGTCGACATCGCAATATTAGCCTTGAGTGCAAGTGGGAGATTGTTGGAGATAGTGCCCTCATAGTCAATTATTGGATCGCAGGTACGTGATTGCAATGATTGCGGAGGACCTATCCCGGTAGGACAGTCTTACTCGAAATGATAGTATGCTATCTGGTTTGCCTTTATCAGTCGTGTTCATGTTCAGGTGACTGATTGCATGTTACACTTTGATAGAGCCCTTAGGATCTTGCTTTACTACCAACTGTATGAGGGCGATCATATACGTGAGAGTTGGGTAGTTTATATGCATATCCTTAATTGTGGTCCCTAGTCGTGGGAGTTTCGAGACAGGGCATCGATACTCCGGAGTAGACTAGTGTGTACAGTCGAGACCCCGACAAGGGGCGGTGGCCGGTCTCACAAGCCACTGGTGACAGTTGGATCACCTAAGATGTATACAGGTGCTCATTGGGTTATGAGTACACCGGACAGGACTCGCCGGGAATCTGCTAGTTAGTATTATATCTACCGTCAGATAGCAGTTCCCTGGTGACATGTGTACAGGTTAGTTCATCGACCTGAGGTCGTCATTTGTCTCGTGTGAGTTCCCACTGTGCTTTGATTTCTACCCTACCACGGCTCAAAGGAGTCGTGCAAACAGGTAGCTTTTGGGTACAGTCCCGAGCCATATGGAGGCACGTGAGCGGATCGGCAGGGGATTCGTCTCTCCCGGTATTGGGGGCGAGATCGTGCTGTGTCTAGGAGAGCCATTACACAAAGTCCATGGCCATGGCAAGAGATTTACTGGTAGGTACTCCAGTAGTATCTCAGGGTGTAATTGGGCTTCACTCCGACACGACTTATACTGCTTCTGGGGGTCTGACGTTACTAGCCCCCTAGGCGGATATGCGATACTCATTGACGAACGGACCGGACTGTATATACATTGTCACTGTTAGGCTCAGTAGGGTTTTCGGAGGAGTTCGCTCATCGGTCTCCCTTGAGTTCGCTCCTCGGCCACCCTTGAGGTCAGTCCGTGGGCAGCCGTTACGCATTGCTAGTGCCGCTGACGGTTTGTGGTTAAACCCACTGCCAGGGTGCTGACGAGTCATTAGAGTCCCCCACAGGCAGTTTCCCAAGTTCGGGCGAAACGTTGTAGAGGCCGTATGGTTTTATGGCAGGGTTCGGAAAATGCACGTGCGTTTACGCACGTGTTATTTTTCGGGCAGATAATACTGGTCGGCTTTGGTTTAAGCCGGATCCGAGTATTATATTGAGTAGGTATAATATCTTTGTCTCAGTTGCATTTGTATTCGGTCGTAATATAAATGCGGGTATATTTATACAGTTTCGGGGTTGTCCTGAAATTCGTTTCAGGATCACTTTTGGAAGTTGCCAGTTTCCAGTTTTCTATCAGCCGTCTTTTAACATTTGGTTAAAGACGGGTTTATCTTTTCTACTGATGGGGTGAGTCGTGCTTCTAGAAGCTTCTAGTTTGGTGACTTGACATGGTGACTCATTAGGCATTAATGGTGTCATTAAAGCTTTTGGTGACTAGGTTTATTCTAATTGGTTCATATTAGTGATTCATCCTTTCATGAAGCTTCTTGTTTATTGTCACCCCCCTTTTTCTTTGCTTCTACACTCATTCTCACCTCTTCATATAATGTGGCCGGCCACCCTTGAGTGATAGATAGAATTGATTCATTCATTTTTTTGCCAAAGACTATGGTTTTTGAGTGCATGGAAATTTCATTGCTTCTTTCAATTTCCATCACCCGATTAAAACGGCAACTTCATTAACCGATCGTCCACGGACTTGGACGAAACGAGACAAAGTCATCTACTCATTCTCTACATCAATCTTGGTCGTCTCTTTTAGCAAACTTGACGATCGAGTTGCCTCGAGTCAGAGGCGGGAGCCCGTTTAAAGAACCGATCATGTGGTGCCACCTCGACGAAGGATTCGGAGATCGACGAGATCGGAGTAGCCGCAACGGAGCGTGGGATGATGGTTGAAGAACGAAGGACTCGGATCGTTCGGTATAACCATTCTACACTCTTTACAGTTTGTTAGTTTAGCAATAATGGCAGATCCGGGTTAAAGTATACGATAGCGCCAAGTTTAAAAGTTTTGTTCCGCATTTTGGCGTCTGTAGACTGCCGGGGCGCTAGCGTAGACTTACAGAAGATGCCACCTCATTTATATGATTTTCCATTTATGGAAATTCATTTTTCTTATCAATGAGGTGGAGGGTGTGATGTGGCAAAGGCATGGTCTTGGACATGGTTCAAGTTATGGTTGGATTTGTTTATTCATTAATTTGTGAGACTTTTTTGGATGGGAGAGAGAGGGGACCGGCCAATAATTTAGAGGAAGGGGCTCATTTCATTTGGTTGATTGATTACATTACACACTGGCCCACTCTCTCATTCTCTCAAGTTCACAAAAGACTTAGCCATTTTAGCTCATGCCAAGATTTCCTCACCTCCTCATTCATCTTCTATGCTTTCCCATTGAGCAAAATATGTTGAGAGAAAATTGTAGTGACACTTTCATACAACCCCGCTCTCCATCGCTAGCAACTTTGGAGCGTCGGTTGTCTCGTTCGACGAGGCTGGAGCTTGCGCCGTTTCCCTCAGGTGGATCATCGGAGATGGAGAAAGACCGGCAACCAAACATCATCAAAGGATCACTTGGTGCTTGGAATGAAGACCGAAGGACACGGATCAACTCGGTATAACGATTCTAACTTCTTTTATTGTATGCTAGTTTAGGGTTTAAGGTCGATCCGTAAATCAGGTAACGGTAGCGCCAGTTTAATAAATTTTTGTTCCGCATTTTGGCCGCGTTTCAATGGCCGGGGCGCTGCCGTAACAGTTCAAGAAGTAAAGACATATAAAGGGATTGGAGTGAGGGCAAAGGAAATTGCGACTACCGTCATGAATTTGGATAGTGGAAGAGGCATTACTATGAATACCCGGCAACCCCCTCGAAACATTTTCATGTTTCAGTTTTACTTTGCGGTGTTATTTGAAAACTATTTTCCCAATTAGATTCTGACTCCAGCGTATGTATTTACACAGTTGATTCTCATATTTTGTATGGCATTACAGATACTAAGTGGGATTAGAATATTGAGAATTGGGTGATTAGACCCTCAATATATCAGAATTCTTTGTAATTGGTGATATTTGAGGAAATTACCTGGGTTTTTCCTAATGGCAAATTTTAGGTTTTGAATATCCGTTGTTATGCACCAATTTCAAACTGATGTATTTGTACGTTTATTTTATAAAGTGAGATATAACCTTTTGAAATTATGTTTATGACATTTACCTTTATCAGTTGATGATTAGGTAAGGTGTATTCAACAACGGTGTTATTCTTCTTAACCATAATACAGTTTCCAACCTATGACGCACAAGGGTTTGAGTTAAAACTGCTTTTTCAATCAGATTCTGACTCCAGCGTATGTATTTACCAGACTTAATTCTTACATATGTATAGCATTACAGATACTGAGTGGGAGTAGAATATTGGGAATTGGGTGATTAGATCCTCAATATATCAGAATTCTTTGTAATTGGTGATATATGAGGAAATCACTTGGGTTTTGCCTAGCGGCAAATATTTGGTTCTGAATATCCATTGTTATGCGCCGGTTTTGTCACGATCTGGAAAAGGAACGTGACTGGCACTTGAATCATGTGAAGTCTATAGGACCCCACCTAATTCAAGTAAGCCAAAAGCCCAGAAATCTAAACCTTTTAGGGAAAATAGTGGAGGTGTAGTTTTGAAATAAGGTTTTACTGAAATCATGTTCCTTTTACAAAACATGGATAATAGTATATGAAAACACAATGTTTATATTTTACTTGAAAATATTTTGGTCATTGAAAATTTGGGCAGCACCACCTTTGTATAACTTAATCCGAAAATGTTACAAACAATAAAATATAAGGCATCCCCAAGCGGGAGCTAGCTCTTCGCCAATTGGCGGAAACAACCACACAAGTAATGAAAATATACAACGTCGAAGGTGAGGATCAAAACTCAGAAAGAAAATAAGGAAAACCGGCATCATCAAGAAAACCAGAAAACAATAATATAAACATGAGCGTGACTCTAAGGCCGAAAGAATATACAATATGGTTTCTAAGTTTGCTAAATATACAAAGTCTGGTTCATGGAGCTTTAACTAGATACAACAAAATAAATATACAAGTATAAAATGGCGGTCACGAAGCAATGCGTCCCACCTATCAAGCAATCACCCGGAAGAAAGTGGAGTGCCAGCAAGCTACTACGGAACTGGTACGGCTAAACCTGCAAGAGACTGTGGCACAACGGGGGTGAGTCGCTAACTCGTGAGTAGAAGACATCACCGAGTAGAAACCGATTGTATGACGATCTCCTAGGTCATACAGTAATATAGTAATGATAAAATACGTCAAATGATACTAAGGGTAACAATATAAGCCTGTGCATAAGTGTAATGCTAGAGTACTCGTGTCAGTGTCACAAGGTAGTAACATGTCATGTGTATAATGTATGAATACATCATCAAATAGGTGTGTCCAGCATCGACACACGAAATCATCAAAAAATCTGAGTGCCCAGTATCGACACTCAAAAACATCATGAAAACCGTGTCCATCAGCGAAACATCATCCTCGTATCTCAGGCTCTGTCAGTCCGGATCGGCCCAAATCATCAAATCTCATGACTACGGTTGGTATCCTCCAGATATCCGTCGCGCCAAATATCACCGGTCGGTTGTGCTCCCCTACCGTGCTCATCGTCTACATCTCAAACTTCTTGCCCTGGGGTACTTTACCGGGTCCACCATGTACCCGCAGACGGTTCATCCAACTCCTCGAATCGGGTCTCAAAAACAAACTCAGAACCGAGAAAACATCATGGTGGACACGAAATATCATATCAAGGGAAAACCACATTTCTTCGTTTAAAAAGGAGCGTAAGTTTTCAAATTCACATGCGGTATCCCAAAATCCAGAAATCTCATGAAAAACTGAAATCTCATAATCATGAGTCAATGAACAGTGAATATCGGCATAAAGCCTCACAACAGTGCATAACAGAATGAATATATGAATGCATGCGGTATCTATGTAAGAAATGCAATATCTAAACTAGCATGTGATATCATGTATACTAAACAATGCAATTAGCTACAAGCTATGAGGTTATACAAGTGAAGTAACATTTTCTAATATGTACGTGACATGGAAATTACCGATGATAATGTGTGTGAGCCGGCAAGCAAGTGTACGTGCAACATACGCAGGATCGGTAATGGTGCATGTGTCTTAGCAGTTGATATCATAACAACTAATGAAAACACATGAATATATCTACAATGCAATGAGAACAGTATGAGCACAACCGGAAGTAAATATTTAAAGCAACAGCATAATACACTATATATCTATATACGAGCCATACAGTTATAGTATTTAAATTAGCATGGATCATTTTTTTAGAAAAGTAGGGGCTACGGTGTATTGAAGAATGAATACCATTTTAAAAATCCGCAGCATCCCTTGGTTGCCCATTTGAAAATTCCCATGATTCGCTAGTTTTGAAAATAGGTATGACTTGACTATAATCTAACATCTACTTAATAATTAAGAAACTAAATAAAAGTTAAACTAAAACTTAGGTCAAAGTAGTGGAATACTATACGTATCCGAGTCGATATATCTACTAGTCGGCGATCCAGCCTCATATGATCACGTACGCTAATGTCTATCGTATCGTACGGCATCCTCGAATTAAGAGTGCGGATCAATCATCATATATACCTCGTATGGTAATATCCATCGTACGGCATCCTTAAAATCGAGGGTACGGGTCAAATATCATATATATAATCATTCATACGGTATCATCCATCGTATTATATCAATATCACGGGTACGGATCTAAAGTCTTATACTATCTATCTTTCATCAAGTCATAGGTTATCGCATGTTTGGATATATTTATCGCCCAACGATCCTTTATTATATCATATCATAAACAGTATCTCGACTAAATCACATTCATAACCTCACAGCATCATGTCCGATCATATCGACTCATATCCGTAAGCATAGCATATCCTCATTTTATATGTATATATATACTATACACACACACACACACACACATATACATATATACATATACACCCATATCATAACACGTATGTGTGTGAGTGTGTGTGTGTGCGCGCAACAATATAACCTTACGGGTCTCGACTATAGAGAATAGACTAAGGGTAAACACTACCTACAAGTATGCCTATTCTAACCTAGAGTCTTCTAGATCCCTACTTGCTAATTATCTGAATCTCATATTAACACATATATAAATATATACGCATCTTAATCTACGAATTGCGGGGGTGCTATACGCCATCCACCCGACTTTCCCCGTAGATATACATCTACTCATCTCGATCCTCGCTTGCCAAATTCGATGACGCCTTGCTCTTCCTCGTCGTCCCGAAGTCCTCGTGGGGGTACCTACAGTTCCTATTCATATCGTATCCTAAAACAAGACTCAAATTCAAGAAAAGCCGATATGGCACACGAAACACACATAGCTTAGAACCTACGGCCTACGCATGCAAGAATAGCCAAACAACTCTCAATGTTGACGTAAAAACGTCAAACCACCGAGTAAAAACCCAAATACTAAAATCCAAGTCATAAAAAGTCACAAAACCAAAGTAGCACATTAGGAAAACAGCTCCAGATTTTACCTCGGGTCAAATTGGGATATTTTGCATATGTGGAGGGTCTAATTAACAGATATAGGAGCCTCTCACCAAGAACGAAGCAATTTCCTCACATCCAGGCCGCAAATTGCAGCCAGAAAAGGCATTTTGGCGGCCAAAGAAAGGAATGCGGGTCTCTAGTTTTTGGGGTAGCCTCCTAGGCATCTGCACATCTCTCAGTAATCGCTAAATTTTTTTCCAAGTCTCCGAGTCATAGCACATCTCTAAAAGTCATACACAATTCCCACAAATTCCGATATCGGGGGATTTCTAAGTTCAAGTTTTGTGGTTTAGGTCTCAAGTTTAGTCTATAAATCTAGTCCTACATAGGTTGGTGGCCTCTACTAAACCTCAATACACTTCCACAATTCAAAATATTCTCTAACCCTCTTCTTGAAATATCCAACACCACAATTCTACACTAGATTAACTCTAAATTACCATAGGGTGTTAGGAAAACTAATAACCTAGTTATAAGTGTGGAATATATCTCATAGAGCAAGTAAGGAAAAACCTTAGATGATCCCAAGTGCTCAAAGTCCAATCTTGATTCCACCATGGGGTTTGTAGTGAGGTTTGGAGTGATTTATGTGAAGGGAGTATGAGGTTTTAATTGAGTTTTTTCTGGGTGTTTGTAAGTGCTAAAGGAGGTGGAGAGTGGTGGAAAATGAGATGAAGAAGAATGAAGAAGGAGATGAAGGAAGAGATATGATGAGCCATGGTTTGTGTAGAAGACCCCCCTCCCTCTCTCCCTCTCTCTCTTACTAGCCATGTTCACTTGTCCCCACCTCACTTATGAAATTCTTTTTCTTTTTTTCTTTATCTTTTAAAACCAAACCAAAGCAAAGCACTTAAGGGTATTTCAAAGCCATGGTTCAAAATAAAAATGTAACAAGTAGTTTGAAACATGATTTGTTGCATGTCATATATATAAACCGAATTAATGCATGATTAGCAAAATATTAATCACATTTTAACATAATTTTCATATAATTAATTGTATAATATTTTATAAAATATCCAAATCGCATAATTTCGTTCAAAAGCAATAATTCATATTAATTTTCCAATATTAATTTTCCAAATATATATATATAGACACACACATATATACATATATACATATACACCCATATCATAACACGTATGTGTGTGAGTGTGTGTGCATGTGTGTGCAACAACATAACCTAACAGGTCTCGACTATAGAGAATAGACTAAGGGTAAACACTACCTACAAGTATGCCTATTCTAACCTAGAGTCTTCTAGATCCCTACTTGCTAAGTATCTGAATCTCATATTAACACATATATAAAAATATACGCATCTTAATCTACGAATTGCAGGGGTGCTATACGCCATCCACCCGACTTCCCCCATAGATATACATCTACTCATCTCGATCCTCGTTTGCCAAAGTCGATGACGCCTTGCTCTTCCTCGTCGTCCCAAAGTCATCACGGGGATACCTACAGTTCCCATGCACATCGTATCGTAAAATAAGACTCAAATTCAAGAAAAGCCGATATGGCACATGAAACACACATAGGTTAGAACCTACGGCCTACGCATGCAAGAATAGCCAAACAACTCTCAATGTTGATGTACAAACGTCAAACCACCGAGTAAAAACCCAAATACTAAAATCCAAGTCATAAAAAGTCACAAAACCAAAGTAGCACATTAGGAAAACAGCTCCAGATTTTGCCTCAGGTCAAATTGAGATATTTTGCGTATGTGGAGGGTCTAATTAACAGATATAGGAGCCTCTCACAAAGCACGAAGCAATTTCCTCACACCCAGGCCGCAAATTGTAGCTAGAAAAGGCATTTTGGCAGCCAAAGAAAGGAATGTGGGTCTCTAGTTTTTGGGGTAGCCTCTTAGTCATCTGCACATCTCTCAGTAATCGCTAAATTTTTTTCCAAGTCTCCGGGTCATAGCAGATCTCTAAAAGTCATACACAATTCCCACAAATTCCGATATCGTGGGATTTCTATGTTCAAGTTTTCTGGTTTAGGTCTCAAGTTTAGTCCTTAAATCTAGTCCTACATAGGTTGGTGGCCTCTACTAAACCTCAATACACTTCCACAATTCAAAATATTATCTAACCCTCTTCTTGAAATATCCAACACCACAATTCTACACTAGATTAACTCTAAATTACCATAGGGTGTTAGGAAAACTAATAACCTAGTTAGAAGTTTGGAATATATCTCATGGAGCAAGTAAGGAAAAACCTTAGATGATCTCAAGTGCTCAAAGTCTAATTTTGATTCCACCATGGGGTTTGTAGTGAGGTTTGGAGTGATTTATGTGCAGGGAGTATGCGGTTTTAATTGAGTTTTTTTTTGGGTGTTTGTAAGTGCTAGAGGAGGTGGAGGGTGGTGGAAAATGAGATGATGAAGAATGAAGAAGGAGATGAAGGAAGAGATATGACGAGCCATGGTTTGTGTAGAAGCTTCCCCCCCCCCTCTCTCTCCCCCTCTCTCTCTTACTAGCCATGTTCACTTGTCCCCACCTCACTTAAGAAATTCTTTTCTTTTTTTCTTTATCTCTTAAAACCAAACCAAAGCAAAGCACTTAAGGATATTTCAAAGCCATGGTTCAAAATAAAAATGTAACAAGTAGTTTGCAACATGATTTGTTGCATGCCATACACATAAACCGAATTAATGCATGATTAGCAAAATATTAATCATGTTTTAACATAATTTTCATATAATTAATTGTATAATATTTTATAAAATATCCAAATCACATAATTTCGTTCAAAAGTAATAATTCATATTAATTTTCCAAATATTTTCCAAACTATCGGTATATAATTATACCATTTCGTTTACAACCAATCTCTATACTTTTAAAATATCCATAATATTTATTGTTTAATTATTTAAATTCTCAAAAATAATATTTTATTTTCTGATATATTTCTACGTTTATTTTTATAAAGTGAGATATAATTTTTTGAAATTATATTTATGACATTTACATTTATCAGTTGATGATTAGGTAAGCTGCATTCAACAACGGTGTAATTATTCTTAACCGTAATACAGTTTTCAACCTACGACGCACAGGGTTTAAGTTATTAAACTCAGAGAACTTATACAAAGTATTGTATGTTTTCCGATGTTCATTACGACAAAGGGGTTGGTACTCATACTATATTTCGTTTACTTATGACTTTTCTGGTTTTTAGACACGCGTTTCGTTGAAATACAAAGTCCAAATTTTAAGAAGTTATTGGTATAAGAATAAAGTAGAGAACCATTCGTTGCAAGTATCAGTATTCTTCGAAGTGATCGAAGATGCAGATACTTATGCTAGCTATTCCGTCATAAGTAATATATTTGAGAACTTATTTCTCTCTCAGGTTACTCATCCGTAGGTGCGCTCCTTTATGAGTAATGTTGCATTGCCTTCTTCCCTTTAGTCGATATGCACTGGAAACAGCTTCTTGATTTTTGAATCTGGTTCCAATTAAATTAGTTCCTTTGTTTTCTATATGGGATATAGAATGGATTCATATCTTAACGATGTTAAGGGATATGGAGTTCTCCGGCTTCTGCTTAAAACCAAAATCCGGATAAACTCAAGGCACGTTTCAGTAATGGCAGTTTGTGGGTTATCTCGGGCTTAGAAAAGGGTTAGCATTCTACCATTTGGAGGATCAATAGTTATAATGTTCTTGACTCGCCGCCCGTTTTAGTAAAATGAATTCTTTTCAGAAAACATTAGTAGGAGTATGGTAGAACTGGAAGTGATTCCAGAACCACAAACGATTACTGAAAATTTATTAGAACTTAAGGATTTAATTGGATTCGACAATCCATTAGCCACTCCGCAGATTTGGTTGGTAACCTCAACCACCCTAGAGGGACTTCGGTCTCCTCAAAAACGGTGAAAGGGAGGTTTTGATGACCCAAGTTTGCCACTACTGCTGTCCTAGATTATGAGATCTGGCAAGTGGATGACTATAACGTCATTCTAAATTATTTTTAGAAGTGCACGTATATATGACTCTGCCAAAGGGTTGTTGTAGTCAGTGGGAGCAGCGGAAGCGTGGTGGGCATGCGGCTTATGTCTATTTATAGACTAAAGCAAGTATAGCGGAAATAAATCATTTATTTTTGATGTGACAGTCATAGAGTTTGACTTCATCAGAATAACAGATGGACCTGGTAAGAAGGTAATAGGGAGTGATGTCCTGATATTTGGATGACGTACTCCTGATAGGAAGTGATGTTCCTATATTACGATCGGTTATACTGTTATTGTCACAAGGCGTTTCTCCACATAGGATCTGGATAAAATCTCAGGGATTCTGGTCACTAGATCTATGGTTTTAGATCTAAATTTGGGAAGTGTCCTAATTTGGGTACTTTGACACTATTCTAAAGTGTTTAGAATGGACGACTCCTGGCGTGGTGGTGTACCCGCTGGTGATGGAGTCAACCTCTCTAAAGAGTTATCTTCTAGACTGATTAGGAGAAGGATTTGCATGAATGACATATCACTTGCTTAGGCAATTGAGTCAATCATGGTTTGTCAAGTACTACCCCAGATATTGCTTTTGTACTGCAATAAGCATATATTAATCCAATCCTGAAGAAACATTGGAAAGCAGTTATGAACATAAGAGGATGTTCTTGGTATATGGTAACTGCAGCCTCCTTCAGGAGGCGGTTATCATTTCAGACTTCTAAGGTGATCTGGATGATAGAGTGGCTGTCAAAATTAATAGTTTTCCTTCTTGTTGAGGGACAGTATGTTGGACAGATGGTCCAAGCGGATTGTAACGACCCCAATATTACTATACCTTCGTGTTTTCTTTGTTTTGTAAAATATTGTATTTGTTTATTCTTAGCATTTTTCGGTATATTTTGTTTTCTATTAAATATATTATTTTTTTATTCCATCTATTTTTTCCAAACCCATTTTTTAAAACTAAATCTTAACCTATTTTTTATTCCATCTATTTTAGTATATATATCAATACTTTTACCTTTAAAATAACTATTTAGAAATTAATTTTTTCTTCTGAAAATTTCATAAAATTTACATATGATAGAATATATTTTTGTGTACACGCTGTAAAAATTTTAGATCGAACGGCATAACGGTTTAGGAATTACATCGTTTTTATTCATTGTTCGTAAAAACAGAAAACTGCAGTTATCGGTCAATTTCTAGGATACATAAATTGGTATACCGATGTCCAAATTGAGTAAATTCAGGTGTTTTTGATATATACATAGAAATATATAGATTTTCTTAGTTTTAAGTTCTTGCTAAAAACCGACATAAAATATAGAAAACTGCGTTATAATATTAAGCGACGAATCTGGACAGAATTTGTCCTGATTCGCACACTGTTTTTAAATTGGGCATAACTCGAACACCCGATATCCGTTCTTGACAAAATTTAGATGTGCAGATGCACAATTGATAGATATATAATTTTATATATTTTAGATTACTTATAAACGTATGAAACAACCTGATATAGCCTTCTCGATATAACATATAGTTGCTGTCCAGAAATCTGAATTTCTATTTTAAACGTTGATATTAAAATAATCATAACCAGAGTTTCAGAAATCCAAATCGTGTGAATTTTTGAATTTTGGATAACTTCATCGAAATTCCCACAATTTTCTAATGATCTTCGTAAGCTGAAACCTAATGAAAATTGACCCAAACTGTATTTTAAAAATGTGTGACTGTGCTGGACAAATTCTGATCCATTCTACGTGATGAAACGAAAATGTGTATATTTTCCAAACCGGTAGTCGTATTTAGGCGCAACTGGAACTCACGCATGCACAATACTTAGATCTATATTTTTGTTTATATTTATAATTTGATTGACTTGATTAATTAGTCATACACAATACATCTTTACAATATTATTTATGTCCGTTGTACTTGACTCATTTCATGCTATTCGAACGTGTATACCATATTTTTTCCGATCTTTGAATTGTTGCATGTACATGAATATATAATTAGATATTATATGTTTGACTTGAAGCTATTACATGATATACATGACTTGACTTTGAACCTGAACACTTGAAGTTAATACTCGAATATCCAAACTTGAACTTGAACACTTGACTTGACTTGACCGAACCATGAATATAACATGACATGAATACCTGAATACATGATTACAACTTGAACATGAAATTGTGCATTTTTTTACATTCATGGATTCGGCCACGACCTGTAAACTTGAACTATACAATATAATACGTGGGGATAAAGGGATAGATTGGTACGGAACGTATATCATGGCACAAGAGCTCACTTAAAAGACACCTACATGAATTCATATACCGTTGTCCTGTTGGTTATGACGGGACCCTATACTACATGTTACCATAGTTCACGGGGTAAGATGGACCCCTCTCATATACATGAATACCTTCTTTATCAAACTACAAACAACCACGTTAGAATAAAAATAACCATATTCATAGAATTGCCATGCTTATATACCTTGCCATGCTTATATATATGTTTTCCAAGCTCATGTTACGCTGCATGTTATATAGAACTGTCATGTTTCATAGAATTGCCATGCTTAATTATTAGTGTTACTCGTTCACAGCTTAATGATAGTGGTTCTTAATTTATACACTTGTCATTATTGTTTCTACACATACCATTTTTTTGGGACTTACCGAGCGCTAGTTCACTGACGTACATTCCACCCACTTCTTTCTATTCTTGGAATGTTCATCAGGTGACATTGAGACAAAGAAGATAGAAGTGGTCGAAAAGGAGTATAACCAGTTCGCATCACAAACGGACGTATAGTTTCATTCAGCTTTTCATTTCATTTCACCTTATTTATGTATGCCTCCTTGTTAAGACTTATCATATTAAATATCTTGTATTCAGATATTTTGTCAACTATGAATCATGAATGTAATAAATCAGAGTTGGATTTTATTATTTTGTTTGTTCTTGTTACATTATGTTTCTTATAAACGCTTAGCGTATTTATTTCGAGAAACGACCTTCTCGGAATAAATACGTTGCGGGCTTGCCACGTCACCGTTTCCGTCTACTAGGAAGCGGGGCGTGACACAGATACTGAGGAAGGTATGGCGCAGGATACTGAGGAAGGCATGGCGCATGATACTGATTAAATTCAGTGGAAGATACGATCTAAGAAGTTTGTTGGATTTGGACATCATTTGTGAATTTGGTCCTATCAAATATCCAGACAAATTCTAAGACATGTATCGATCATTTCGGAAGATAGTCTCTCTCCACGAAATTGAGATATAGAGAGATAAAGATAGAAATATTGGAGCGGATCCATTCACTGAGGCTATTTCTCGAACACGATTGTTTCACAAATGTGCTTTGCGAGACTGATTAGTAGAGAAGTTGGGTGTTCAGTATCACACAAGCTGTGAGTATGCGACACCGCAATAATTAACCTTAAATGCAAGTAGGAGATTGTTGGATATAGTGCCCTCAAGTCAATTATTGTAATCGCAGGTAGGCGATTGTGATGATTGAGGGAGGACCTATACGGGTAGAACAATCTTACTCGAGATGATAGTATGCTATCTGGTTTGATTTTATCATCATGTACATGCATTAGGTGGTATTACAGATCACTATTAAATGTTGATAAAGCCCGTAAGATTATTGCTTGACTACCAGCATTATGATGACGATCATACATGTGGGGGCTGGGTAGTACATAAGCACATCCTTAAATATCCCTAGTCGTGGGAGTATTGAGACTGAGCATCGATATTCCGAAGTAAACTGGTGTATACGTTTCTAGACCCCGACGAGGGGCGATGGTTGGTCCCACAACCATTGGTCTTTTGCACCTAAGATTGTATACAGGTGCTCACTAGGGGTGAGTACATTGGACGGACTCGCCGAGAACTTCTAGATGGTACTATACCTATCGTTAGATAGCAGTTCTCAGGTGACATGAGTACAGGTTAGTTTTCAGACCTGAGATCGTCATTTGTCTCGTGTGAGTTCCCACTGTACTTAGATTAGTACCCTATCACGACTTTACTGAGTCATGCAAACATGTTTTAGTTAGGTACAGTCCCGAACTACATGGAGGCAGTAAGCGATTGTTGGGGATTCGTCTCTCCCGGTATAGGAAGTCGATATCGCACCGCGTTCGATTGGCCAGCACCATAAGATCTTAGCCAAGGAAGTTAGGATTTACTGATTGTTAGATCAGTAGTTTCCCGAATTGGTCCTGAACCACATCGGCATGAATAATCGGGTTATTAGGGTCTGACGTTTACCACCCCCTAGACCCGGTATGCGATACTCTCTGATGAAAAGACCGGACTGTACGGAGATTGTCATAGATAGGCTCGGTAGGGATCGGGATGAGTTTGCTCGTCAGCCTTCCTTTTCGACAGCTACCCGGGTAGCCGTTACGTATAGCTAGTGCTGCTGTGGTGGTTTTGGTTATGGATTTATCTAGTAACTCACTACCGGCGTACTGTCGGGTCTTTAAAGTCCTACACAGAGGGTTTCTCTGGTTCAGGAAAAATGATGTAGTAGCCGTATTTTGATACACACAGGGTTCAGATCGAATAATTGTACTAGTTATCTAGACTTTCGATCGGACGGTTGATAATACTAGCCGGCTTGGCATTGAGCCGGATTATTAAATCAGGTATTGATTTAATAATTTACGTATATATATTTCGATATGTATATTCTAGTATTATGTTCTTTGTGTTATCTATCTCTTTGGGTATTTGTATTTTGATACAAATACGGATATGTATATACGGTAGAGTGTATTCCGTATTTATATGGAAAACATTTTGAAAGGTGGACACCTCATTTTAGATTTATCCATATATTTTTAAATGGAAATGAGGTATAAAGGTAGTGAGGTGAGAATGGTGAGAGCCATGCTTCAATAACATTGACAAATGAATTGAATATTCATTTGTGCAAATTATTCAAGCATGGTTATGATTTTATATTGGAAAAATAATTTATACAAAATGATGCTTCATGATTTTCTCACATGATGGATGTATGGATGAAATCATTTTCTCACCATTTTGCTTATCTCTCCTCACTAGCCTTTCTTGATCTCCTCCTCCTTCTTCTTCATCTTCTTCCCTACCATCTTATGTGTTGAGAACCAAGGGTAGAAGAAAAATATACACTAAGAACAACTCATTCCATTCTAGACACTCTAGATTAGCAATCTAGGGCCTCTAATTACTCCACTAGATTTTTAGTGTGGAGCTAGAGCCATGAACCACATCCCTTGGGTGGATCATCTTCTCATTCCATATTAGACACTCTAGATTAGCAATCTAGAGCCTCTAGTTGCTCCACTAGATTTTTAGTGTGGAGCTAAAGCTATAAACCACATCCCTTGGGTGGATCATCTTCGACGGAGGAAGACCGGCGGTCAAGCTCGATCAAGGAGACCTCAAGGAGCTAAGGAAGAGGATAGAAGACCGAAGGACATGGATCTTTTGGTAAAACACTTCTATCTCCGTAGCTAGACTCCTTTAGATTGCTAATTTCATGTTTGGTTTCGATTTTAGGTAGTTGTTTCTAGCGCCATGTTTTTTAAACACTAAAATTTTTCGTTCTGCAACGGTCGTGGTTAGTGGCCAGGGCGTTAGGAAACCCAACACTAAGAGCACCTTAAAGAAGGAAAAGGCACCCGTTTTGTTTGTCTGGGGAATCCTCTTCCTCTGAGACCAAGGCTAAAGCTAAGGGAATGAAGAAGAAGACCTCTACCAAACCGAAAGGAGGTGTCAAGAAGGTGAGAGACAGGGAAAAGACTGAGAGAGTGGCAGGTGAAAAGAATGAGTGTTACTATTTTCACAAGAACAGACATTGGAAGAAGAATTGCAGGGCTTTGAAATCCAACCTTAAGGATACAAAGCAAGTTGATGCTTCGGTTTTAGGTGTGTTTGTGATTGAGAACTATTTTTCAGTTAACTCTATTTCCTGGATATTAGATACCGGTTCAGAATCTCAAATCTGTAATTCTTTGCAAGCGCTGAGAAACCGTAGAGTTCTGAAGGAAGGTGATATGACCCTCCGGGTTGCTAACGAAGCAAGCGTTGATGCTGTGGCAGTAGGGGATTATCACCTTAGATTGATAAGCGGCAAGATGCTATTTTTGCGTAACTGTTTTTGTGTACCATCTATGTTGTATAATATTATATCGGTTTCTTTATTAACTTTAGGATATAATTTTGCACTTGAAAGTAATGTTATGAACATTCATCTAAATCATGAACTGGTTGGGTCCGGTACACTAGATAATAGTATATACGTTCTCAATCAATATCAAGTTTTCAACGTCCAACACACACTTGTTCCCCTCCGAAAGACGCGGCAGAGACGCGATGGGCGTCTTGCCTGAAATTCGGGGCAGATGCTATTTGGTTTTATCCGTCCACCTTTTCGAAGATGCCAAGTTGATTTATGGCACCATGTATCGGAGGTTTAGACGGATGCGGCCGATGTAGCAGACTTCGTCAGATTCCCCCTCGTTCGAGGGGTTTTTGATTGTGGGGATGCTCTTCCCGGCAGGCGCAAGCCCCTGCAGTTAATTACGCTACCGCATCGCGGTAACAACTTTCTCCTTCTCCAGATGGTCACTTCGTGTCGTAGGGGTTTGTTTTGTTTGTGGTTGCCCGTGGATTGTATACGGAGACTAATTTATGTTGTCGCCCGTAGGACGTGGGTTAGTCCTAATCCGTATTTTCTTAGATTTGGGTTTGGGGTTTTGATTTAAGGATACGTTAGCCATATTTGAGACTAAGATCAACTTAAACGTTTGTTAAGGACACGTTAGTCTAATTTAAGACTAAGATCGACTTAACGGGATCGTTTAGATCCGACAAGAGAGCATTTAAACTCTATTGTTTAGTTTAGGGACATTGCGGTCAATTTCCAGTTTAAGGACATGGTGGTCCATAGAATGTATGGCCGTCGGGACCCGTCATCTCTCTGACGACGTTGAAGGATTACAACGACAGATATCAGAGAAGTTCAGAGATGTACCCTTGAACTAAAGTTGGTTGGGAGATCTATAGTCCAATTTGGGACTAAAGTCTGTTTGAAGGTTTATGAGCACATGGGCTCAGTTAAACATTTTATTGTTTCTGGCTGTTGAGCTTTTATTTGGGCTCGGCCCTTTCTATAATTAAATGCATAGCATTTATATTTGGCCTGTTAGGCCTTTGCTTGGGCTCTGCCCTTTTAAATAATGCACTGCAATTATAATGGTCTGATAGTGCGCCACGTGGCTTGTCAGGTGCTTTGCGCCAATTAAAGAGCGCAAGGAGCTAGCGCATGTGGAAGTGACACGTGTCGCGCTCTGCTAAGCGCAAGTCTGTTAGCACAGTGCGCTGCGGCAGTGCGCTGCGCTAGTTCGCTGCTGACACATGGTGCGCCCTGGTGCTATGCGCCAATCCAAGAGCGCGGTGCGCTGTTGTAAGTGCACGCCGGCGCCCCGGCCGTCATCCCGAGGCCAAAAATGCGGAAGCGTTGATTTACTTTAATTTTCTGAACCGGCACCACCGCGCACTAAATACCCGGATCGGGCCATTAAACTAGTCCTAGCTAACTACAAGATGGGAAGAGAGATATACCGAGTGATCCGTGTCCTCCGGTCTTCTTGTCGTCGTCCCGATCTCCCGCGGAATGTCCGGTCTCCACCTCCTCGCCGGAAGGGCACCACGTCGCCGGCTTCTTTTACAGGCTCCCGCCTCTGGTCCGAGGCAACTCGGGCACGAAGTTGGCGAGTCGACGTGCCCAAGATTTGCTGTAGAATGTAGTGCGGAACTTGTGTCTTATTTGGGGTATTGGAAGTTGCCTTTTAGTGGAGGGATGAACTATGGAGTTTTTCTTGGGAATTTTGGTGAAGCAAAAATGATATGAGATGAACAAACTCTCCCCACCAAAATGGGACAGCCCCACTCCTATCTTGGCCGTCCACAAGCTCATGAAGAAAACCAAAGGGAGTGGAGTGAAAAGAATGAGGGAGCCACACTATCATGCAAGAAGGAATGATGTGTGATCAAGAGAAGACATCATCACAAATAAAGTCCAACACTCCACCAACCATCACCCTTCATCATCATCAACAATCATGACTCTAAAAGTCAAGCCATGATGACTAAAGAAAGTCAAGTGATCATGACACAAGAATATGCAAAGACCACCCTCCACAATGCTTATTTGCACAAATGCAAATAAGCCCTCCTCCACCAATCTCCGGCCAATGAAAGATACAAGGAATAATGGTCGAAACGGAAAACAAACTGGCAACTCCAAAAACTGATCGCGCAATAAATTACAGGAAAACCCCGCTACTGTATATACATACCCGCATCTGTATTCCGACCGAAATACAAATGCAATGAGACAAAATCTACACTGTACTATACTAGGATCCGGCTTAAACCAAAGACGGCTAGTATTATCCGTCCGATCATGATCCGTGTAATACCGCACGTATCTGATCGAACCCTGCCATATCTCCATACGGCCTCTACAGCGTTTCGCCCGAAAACTTGAGAAACTGGTCTGTGGGGGACTCTAAAGACTCGTCAACACCTTGGTTGTGGATTTAACCACTAGCACGTCAGAGGTATTAGCCTATACGTAACGGGCTACCAGGTATTGACCAAAAGGGACGTCGATGAGCGAACTCATCCTGACACCCTACTGAGCCTGTCAGTGACAATATCCGTACAGTCTGGTCCGTTCGTCTATGAGCATCGCATGGCGGGCCTAGGGGGTTGGTAAAAGTCAGACCCCCAAAAGCGGTACAAGTCGTGTCGGAGTGTAGCCCAGAACACCCTGAGATACTACTGGAATATCTACCAGTAAATCTCCTGCCTTGGCCAAGGACTTTTCATGTACTGGCTCTCCTAGACACAGCGCGACCTCACCCCCAATACCGGGAGAGACGAACCCCTGCAGTTCCGCTCACTGCCTCCATGTGGCTCGGGACTGTACCCAACTAAAACCTGTTTGCACGTCTCCTTTGAGCGTGGTAGGGTAGTAATCAAAGCACAGTGGGAACTCACACGAGACAAATGACGATCTCAGGTCGATGAACTAACCTGTACACATGTCACCAGGGAACTGCTATATGACATCAGGTATAATACCAACTAGCAGGTTCCCGGCGAGTCCTGTCCGGTGTACTCATAACCCAATGAGCACCTGTATACATCTTAGGTGAACCAACTGACACCAGTGGCTTGTAAGACCGGCCACCACCCCTCGTCGGGGTCTCGACTATATACACTAGTCTACTCTGGAGAATCGATGCCCTGTCTCGAAACTCCCACGACTAAGGACCTTTTAAGGATGTGCTTATAGACTCCAGCTCTCACGTATATGATCGCTCTCATACTGCTGGCAGTCAAGCATGAATCCTAGGGGCTCTATCACGTGTAATAGCGACCAGTCTGGTCACCTAAAGCAGTACACGATGATAAAGATAAACCAGATAGCATACTATCATCTTGAGTAAGAATGTCCTACCGGAATAGGTCCTCCCTCAATCATTGCAATCACGTGCCTGTGATCCAATAATTGACTCTGAGGGCACTATCTCCAACAATCTCCCACTTGCACTCAAGGCTAATTATTGCGATGTCGCATACTCACAGCCCGTGTGATACCGAACACCCAACTCTTCTACTTGTCAGTCTCACAAAGCTCGTTTGCGAAACTATTGCGTTCGAGGAATAGCCTCAGTGAGTGGATCCGCTCTGATGTTTCTTTCTATGTCTCTCTATATCTCATGTTCGCGGAGAAAGCCATCTCCCGAAATGAGCAATACCTGTCTTAGAATGTGTCTGGATGTCTGATGGGACCTAGCTCATAAATGAACTCCAAATCCAAACTTCTTAGACTGTATCGTCAACTGAACTTAATCAGTATCTTGCGCCATGCCTCCTTCAGTATTTCCTTGGACCACCTGTCCAAAATACTGCCCCTCGTCAGAAGGAAAACTATAACTCTGACAACCTCCTTGTCGTCCAGGTCACCTTGGAAGCCTGGAATGATAACTGTCTCCCGAATGAGGCTGTCGTTATCATATCCCTAGAACATCCACTTATGTTCTAAAACTGCTTCAGATTGTTTCTCCAAGATAGGATCAATATCAACTTATTGCATCTAGTGCAAAAACAACATCTGGTGTGGTACTTGACATCTCATGATTGACTCAATTGCTTAAGCAAGTGATCTGCCAATCATGCACATCCCTCTCCCCTTTTGTCTGTAAGACACCTTTAGAGAGGGTGACTCCATCACCTGCAGGTACACTACCGTGCCAAGAGTCGTCCATTCTAAATACTCTTAGAATGCTGTCTAAGTACCCTTAATTGGGAAACCACCCAAATCTAGATCTAAAACCATAGATCTAGTAACCAGTATGTCTGATATAATGTCCAAGTCCCATGTGGAGAAACCACTGTGTGACGACCAAAGTATAACCGATCGTAGTATAGGAGTTTCTTTTCCTACTCTGTGTATGTCATCCAAATACCAGGACATCACACCCTACTACCTTCTTAACAGATCCATCCCCTATTCTGATGAAGTCAAACCTATGACTATCACATCAAAAATAGATGATCTATCTCCGCTATATCTGCTTTAGTCTATAAATAGATATAAGCCACTTGTCCACCAATGCTTTCGCTGCTCCCACTGACTACGACAACCCTCTGGCAGAGTCATATAGACGTACACTTCTAAAGCTAGTTTAGAACGACGCTATACTCATCCTCCTGCCGGGTCTCACAGTCTGGAACAACAGCAATGGCAAGTCTGGGTAAACAAGAACCTCCCTGTCACCGTCCTTGAGGCTACTGGAGTACCTCTCGGGTGCCTGAAGTTACCTACCTTATCTGCGGAGTGGCCAATGGAATGTCAAACCAGATTGAATCTTTAGGTTCTTATCAAATCTTCAGTAATCGTTTGCGGTTCTGGAATCACTTACAGTTCTACCATACTCCCACTACTGTTTTCTGAAAAAATCCATTTTTGTTAAAACTGTGGCTAGTTAAGAACAATATCACTATTGATCTTCCAGATGGTAGAAAGTCAACCCTCGTCATAGCCTGGGTCAACCCACAAACAGCCATTACAGAAACGTGCCTTGAGTTATCCCGAGTCTGGTTTTAAGCATAAGCCAGACAACTCCCCGTACCTTAACAATGTTAAGATATGAACTGTTCTATATCCAATATAGAAACAGAGGCTCTGATTTAATTGAACCAGATTCCAATCATGCAGCTGTCTCCAGTGCATGTCAACTAAATGGAAGGAGGCCGATCAGCGTTACTCAACTTAGGAATGCTTCCAATTATGAGTAACCTGAAAGAGAAGCAAGTTCTCTTAATCATTACTATCAACTGAATACCACACACAAGTATCTACATCTTTGATCACCTTGAAGAATCCCGATACTTGCAACACCTGGTTCTCTACTTTATTCATATACCTATAACTTCTCAAAACTTGGACCCTGTGTTTGCACAAAACACTTGTCTAAGAACTAGAGAAGTCATAAGTAAATAGAATATAGTACGAGGACCAACCCCTCTGTCCTAATGGACACTGGACAATATACAATACTCTGTATAAGTCCCCTGAGTCTAATAACTCATTCACTGTGTGTCGTAGGTTGAAAACTGTACTTATGGTAAAGAAGAATTACACCGTTGTTTAATGCTCCTTACCTAACCATCAACTGATATAGGTAAATGTCATAGACATAATTTCAAAAAGGTACATCTCACTCTATAAAAATAGACGTACAGATATATTTATTTGAAATTGGTGCATAACAGCGGATATTCAAAACCAAATATTTGCCGTCCGGCAAACAACCCAGGTGAATTCCTCAAATATCACCGATTACAATGAATCCCGATATAATGAGGATGATCACCCAATTCCCAATAACTTACTCCCACTCATCATCTGTAAAACCATACAGATGTGAGAATCATACCTGGTAAATACATACCCTGGAGTAAGTATCTAATCGGGAAATCAGTTTTCCTTTAACAGTACACAGTGAAACTGAAACATTGAAATGTTTCGATGGGGTATCCTGGTATTCCTAGTAATGCCTCTTCCATTATCCAGATTCACGACTATAACCGTGTAATTCTTTTCCACCTCTCCAAATCCCTTTATATGTCTTTAGTCATTACCTTCTGCACACCCCTTTAGGCCAAATGGTTTTCTTCCTTCCCTACCGTTCGGCACCAGCCTATGGTTTGGAAGAAGACTATCCAATAAGCATAATGGGTGTACTGTCCTAATCCTAGGAACACTCGCAATGCGAGAGAAGGTGATGATAAAAGACAACCGAATAAACCTTATTCCTATTTCTCCTGAACCAGAATCCACCCCCGAACTGGAACAACTTCCTTTCGAGTTCGTATATAACCATACGATGGAATATCCAATAAACTGTGGATCTTCGTAGTGATACGGAGTGTTGTGGAGAAATACAAAGGTGAAGTGGGAGTGGTAATGAAATACTTGGTTTGGTCATGAATAGCAGTCGCAATTTACTTTGCCCTCCTTCTAATCCCTTTCTATGTCTTTACATAATACCTTCTGTACACCGTTTAGGCTAATTGGTTTTCTTCATTCCCTACCGTTCGGCACCTGCCTATGGTTTGGAAGAAGACTATCCAATTTGCGTAATAGGTGTACTATCTCCTAAACCAAGGAGTACTCGAAACTTGAGAGAAGGTAAAAAGGAAAAGACAACTGAATAGTCCTATTCGTTTTCTCCAGAACCGGAAACCATCCTCAAATAAATTCCTTCGAGTTCGTATCTAACCATACGATGGTTTTGTCCAATGGAAGTGGACGTTCGTAGTAATACGGGGTGTCCTGGAGAAAAGGGTAAAAGTAGGAGTGGCAATGAGGTCTGCAACTCTGACAATCCAAACGCCAGTGTTAAGAAGGTTCGGTTAATTTTGGTCTCTGAGTCATAGTCTAGGGTCGGGTCAATGGTCGCTGCCAAAGAGAGAGAGAAAAGAAACACTCAGCGTGTACTCTAACCTAGATCAGAATGGTTACCAATTTATCTAATCTGGAAACCTCCCACTGTACCGTCAAATTCTCCTCCAAACCTAAAAGAAGAATTAGTCGGGATGTCCCGAGGAGTAAACCAACTCATCAGTGCGAATCGGGATCCAACTATCACCGCATGATAACGTGACGGAATCCGCTCACGCTATCATACTCCAGAAGGTATGCGCATATCTGGCAAGTTTCAGTTTCTTTAGAAACTCCCGATGTGATTTTTGCCCCATGCTCTTATGACCTTGACTTTGGCCAACAAATCATAAGTCACATGTCAAGTTCTACCCGTCATTCTCCAGGTTAATTTGAGCCCACCCGCACAAGCCCTTGACTTTGGCCAACAAGGCTATACGACTGCCCCAAACCAACGCATCTATCTATGCTGCACATGAATACCCAATAGCTACCAATCACTATGCCTTGACTTTGGCCAACAAACATAGCTTGAATACCGATTGACTATCCATGTGAAACGACAGAGGGCTACGAATGGTTTCTGGCGAAAACCTTTAACGTAATGAACTTGATATCATTGAAGAAACGGATAGCTTTTAAAAATATAGTGACGAAAACCTTTGCTAAAGAGGTCACTCCCGGTGAAGGGATCTCGGCTCTTTCCCCGTAGAATGAGGTGCAGGATATTCCAACTGAATACCACGATGCAAAGCAATAGTAATCGGCTATAGTGAAGTTATTGCCCTGATGCAAACTTTTGTCCAAGGGGTCACTCCCGGTGAAGGGATCTCAGCCCTTGCCTCGTCGACTGAGGAGCAGGATATTCCAACTGAATACCACTGTGCAAAACAAAAGTGAACGTCCTTGCAATAACAGCCTTTTGAAAAGTGTTCCAACAACATCAGATTAGGTTTGTTTAACTTGCATTGATCCGAATCAACGCAGTCCCATCAATTGATCACACCAATAAAGAACGAAAATAATGACGTACGTATATGCCATCCGCATTCGCCACTGGGTCCCGTCATTACCCGTTAGGTTAGCTAACTAACGACAGAGCGGGGACTAGACTAGCGTGGATGCAAAACATATACAACATCTACTAGTATATATATATCAATATATATAATATTTCGCTCAAGGCGTGATAAAATGCAACATCACAGAAATGTACAGCATCACAGAACAATACAGATATCTAGGATCCCCGGGTTTCACATAGACGCTACTGAAACCCGACGTTCCCCTGGTCGTGTGGATAGCCTGTGCAATGAAATCCTAGACCCCTACAGGCGCGGCAAGTCACCCGCCAAAACCTGAAGCGAGGCAGCCCCCTTCAGCAACGTGAATGGACCACCCAGCACTTCATGGAATCCGGTAACTTGGGCACCCCTCCTGGGTCAACCTGTACCCCCTACGAGTGCGGCGAATAGCCTGCCAATCCTAGAGTAAAGCCCCCTCCGTCTCAATGCCATGAGATGCGGGCCCGTTGCCCTCTAGAATCCGGCTATCCGTGCACCCCTCCGCGGGGCAATCCTAGTACAGAAAGTAAAATATACATACAACGGGTACATCGACCGCAACCTGGTCGTGCCCCAAAAGAATAATATACAAACGGGCAGTGACGGCAGTCCACATGTCGGACGCTCGCCCTGCAATATCAAATGTACATAAAAAACAAAAATTGTACTAGCATTGCATCCAGGCTATCCCCCACGACCAATCCGCAACATCACAGCACAATCACAGAACATCAACGTGAATGTCACGTTCGCAAATCTGTCTAACCGGGCTATAGCAGTTAGACAGGATTTACCGATCAAAGTGACATTCACGGTCGCAGATATAATGTAAATACTGTGAACTAATGTGTTTAAAATATCCGATCGATCAAAAATTACCAAGTGGGCCCCAAGGCACTACTGTAGCATATAAAGAAATTCTGGGCCCAAAAAGAATGTTTCAAAAACCCTATTTTCAAGACAGGAGGCCTCTGCAAAAAATTGGTGCACTGAACAGTTAAAACAGCGGCGGAACAGTGGCCCAAGCATGGGTTTGGCCGCGGTTCCGCGGTGGGATAATGAGATCGCGCGACCAAATTTTTACAGGAGGCTTATACTTCCCTGCACATCATTCTGCAACTACCTGAAAAAATTTTGGAGCCAAAAAAAATTCGACAGAAACTGATGCACATGAAAATGCGGTTTTTGGAATTTTGTTCGATCGAAAGTGTAAACACATTAGACAAATCTAGACTAGGTTAATGGCGAGGCTCTGATACCACTGT
This sequence comes from Agapanthus africanus, assembly GCA_030015575.1. Classification (NCBI taxonomy): domain Eukaryota; kingdom Viridiplantae; phylum Streptophyta; class Magnoliopsida; order Asparagales; family Amaryllidaceae; genus Agapanthus; species Agapanthus africanus. The sequence continues at coordinate 604,794,827 of CM057342.1, read as the reverse complement.
AAGTGCACGGCGGCGCCCCGGCCGTCATCCCGAGGCCAAAAATGCGGAAGCGTTGATTTACTTTAATTTTCTGAACCGGCACTACCGCGCACTAAATACCCGGATCGGGCCATTAAACTAGTCCTAGCTAACTACAAGATGGGAAGAGAGATATACCGAGTGATCCGTGTCCTCCGGTCTTCTCGTCGTCGTCCCGATCTCCCGCGGAATGTCCGGTCTCCACCTCCTCGCCGGAAGGGCACCACGTCGCCGGCTTCTTTTATGGGCTCCCGCCTCTGGTCCGAGGCAACTCGGGCACGAAGTTGGTGAGTCGACGTGCCCAAGATTTGCTGTAGAATGTAGTATGGAACTTGTGTCTCATTTGGGGTATTGGAAGTTGCCTTTTAGTGGAGGGATGAACTATGGAGTTTTTCTTGGGAATTTTGGTGAAGCAAAAATGATATGAGATGAACAAACTCTCCCCACCAAAATGGGACAGCCCCTCTCCTATCTTAGCCGACCACAAGCTCATGAGGAAAACCAAAGGGAGTGGAGTGAAAAGAATGAGGGAGCCACACTATCATGCAAGAAGGAATGATGTGTGATCAAGAGAAGAAATCATCACAAACAAAGTCCAACACTCTACCAACCATCACCCTTCATCATCATCAACAATCATGACTCTAAAAGTCAAACCATGATGACTAAAGAAAGTCAAGTGATCATGACACAAGAATATGCAAAGACCACCCTCCACAATGCTTATTTGCACAAATGCAAATAAGCCATCCTCCACCAATCTTCGGCCAATGAAAGATACAAGGAATAATGGCCGAAACGGAAAACAAACTGGAAATTCCAAAAACTGATCGTGCAATAAATTACAGGAAAACCCCGCTACTGTATATACATACCCGCATTTGTATTCCGACCGAAATACAAATGCAATGAGACAAAATCTACACTGTACTATACTAGGATCCGGCTTAAACCAAAGCCGGCTAGTATTATCCGTCCGATCATGATCCGTGTAATACCGCACGTATCTGATCGAACCCTGCCATATCTCCATACGGCCTCTACAGCGTTTCGCCCGAAAACTTGAGAAACTGGTCTGTGGGGGACTCTAAAGACTCGTCAACACCTTGGTTGTGGATTTAACCACTAGCACGTCAGAGGTATTAGCCTATACGTAACGGGCTACCAGGAATTGACCAAAAGGGACGTCGATGAGCGAACTCATCCTGACACCCTACTGAGCCTGTCAGTGACAATATCCGTACAGTCCGGTCCGTTCGTCTATGAGCATTGCATGGCGGGCCTAGGGGGTTGGTAAAATTCAGACCCCCAAAAGCGGTAGAAGTCGTGTTGGAGTGTAGCCCAGAACACCCTGAGATACTACTGGAATACCTACCAGTAAATCTCCTGCCTTGGCCAAGGACTTTTCATGTACTGGCTCTCCTAGACACAGCGCGACCTCACCCCCAATACCGAGAGAGACGAACCCCTGCAGATCCGCTCACTGCCTCCATGTGGCTCGGGACTGTACCCAACTAAAACCTGTTTGCACGTCTCCTTTGAGCGTGGTAGGGTAGTAATCAAAGCACAGTGGGAACTCACACGAGACAAATGACGATCTCAGGTCGATGAACTAACCTGTACACATGTCACCAGGGAACTGCTATCTGACATCAGGTATAATACCAACTAGCAGGTTCCCGGCGAGTCCTATCCGGTGTACTCATAACCCAATGAGCACCTGTATACATCTTAGGTGAACCAACTGACACCAGTGGCTTGAGACCGGCCACCGCCCCTCGTCGGGGTCTCGACTGTATACACTAGTCTACTCTGGAGAATCGATGCCCTGTCTCGAAACTCCCACGACTAGAGACCTTTTAAGGATGTGCTTATAGACTTCAGCTCTCACGTATATGATCGCCCTCATACTGCTGGCAGTCAAGCATGAATCCTAGGGGCTCTATCAAAGTGTAATAGCGACCTGTCTGGTCACCTAAAGCAATACACGATGATAAAGATAAACCAGATAGCATACTATCATCTTGAGTAAGACTGTCCTACCGGAATAGGTCCTCCCTCAATCATTGCAATCACGTGCCTGTGATCCAATAGACTCTGAGGGCACTATCTCCAACAGCTGTTTTAGAAGCGCAAGGCGCAGATCATTCTGTGGTTGACACATGGCGTGCCCTGGTGAGTTGCGCCAGTCCAAGGAGCGCAAAGGCGTATTTCAATGGTGCAAGGCACTGTCCAATAGCGCAGAGCGCATCTTGATCCAATTCAGATCAAAGAAACAAGTTTTTCTTGTTTTCTCAAAAGAGGTTCTATCTCAAGATTCAAAAACCAATGGTTCATCAAAAGGCTGTGCCTTTATATAGATCAAAAGATCTAAGACTGAAGTAAATTACTTCTTTTTAATCTTTTAGATCTTTTTTGATCTTTTTCTTTTTTTTATTGAAGATCTTGATCTTGTTCTTAGATCTTTGATCTTTTTAGAAGAGATTCTTCTTTTTTTTAATGAGCTATTTTCATCTCTGTTCTTCAAGAATCAAATTCTTTACCTTCAAAGATGAAGAAGATTTGCCTTTCAAATTTTTTTTCAGAGAGTTCTCGCTTTTCTGTATGTCTATCTATCCATTTTCTTCTTTTTTTAATTTTAGAAAGAAGGATCATTGGTCGTTGGGACCCACCATCTCTCCGACGACACTGAGAGATTACAGTGCCATATATCGAAGGTGTGGAGGGATGTACTCTTTGAACCATGTTTCACACATTAGGGGGGAAGAACAGGCTGGAGCTTAAGCTTCTCACTGCAGAAAAAAGCTTCTTTGCATTCGCGCACGTGCGTCGCACGTATTGGGCGCACGTGCGTCGCACGTGTTGGGCGCTCATATTTGCACGTAGCGCACATGGAGCTTGCGCATTATGAGGAGAAGCAGGGCTTTTATATATGGAGAACTAAGCTCCTTTTAATATTATTAAATATTCTCATGTGGTGCGCACGTGCGTTGCACGTGGTGCGCGCGTGGCGGGTACACGTGCGTTGCACGTAGCGCACATGCGCATTATGAGGAGAAGCAGGGCTTCTATATATGGAAAACTAAGCTCCTTTTAATATTATTAAATGTTCTCATATGGTGCGCATGTGCGTTGCACGTGGTGCGCGCGTGGTGGGCACACGTGCGTTGCACGTAGCGTACATGCGCATTATGAGGAGAAGCAGGGCTTCTATATATGGAGAACTATGCTCCTTTTAATATTATTAAATGTTCTCATATAGTGCGCACGTGCGTTGCACGTGATGCGCGCGTGGCGGGCATACGTGCGTTGCACGTTGCGCACATGCGCATTATGAGGAGAAGCAGGGCTTCTATATATGGAGAACTAAGCTCCTATGGAGAACTAAGCTCCTTTGAGTATTGAATCCTTTGAGGATTGAACTCTACTTTTTCTAAGAGGTATCCTCTCTTATTTATATGGGAGTGGTAGAGAAACCATCTTTTCTTTTCCCGATGTGGGACTAAAAAATGCATTCCCCATGTAGTAGAGCATTACTTTAGATTACACGTTCATAGCACATTTGCTCATAACTTTTGATCTCGGATGAATTATGAGGCCTATAATATATCAAATCGAAGGATTTTTCGAGACACTTTTGACACCATCAAAATTTAGCTATTTCTCATTCCGATGTATGTCAAAATACAGCTCGGAAAATACTGGTTCGCATCTTCTTCTTTAGATCACATGTGCATAGACATTTGCTCATAACTTTTGATCCCGGATGAATTATGAGGCCCATAATACATCAAATCGAAGGTTTTTTCGAGATTCTTTCAATACCATCAGAATTTAGCTATTTCTCATTCCAGAGTTTGTCAAAATACAGCTCGGAAAATACTGGTTCGCATCTTCTTCTTTAGATCACACGTGCATAGACATTTGCTCATAACTTTTGATCCCGGATGAATTATGAGGCCCATAATATATGAAATCAAAGGTTTTTTCGAGATGCTTTCAATACCATCAAAATTTAGCTATTTATCATTCAGGAGTTTGTCAAAATACAGTCCGAAAAATACAGGTTCACATTTTCTTAAGCGTATCGCCGCCAGCCTTGGGCTCTTTTGTGCAGAAATTTTTGGCGGGAAAAAATGCCCCCCACTACTTTGCCCACGTAAGTATGTACGTGGGTGAAGTAGTGCAGAGTTATGCATGGCGTATGACCAGTTTCGGGTTGGTATATAACTTTCAAAATCTTGATCTGAGAAGATAACGAGCGGACACAAGCGTCGTCATTTATCATTGACTCAAATCTCAACTCTTACGGGATATGGTTCTAAACTCTCAACTCCATGAGCCGCACACTTCTATTTCTTTATATCTTACTCTGGCGTGAAGTAGTTTATACGCTCATGAGTAAGTTCTCCATTTCAGTGGCATGTAGCTTTGGCAAGTGTGGCTCATAGATAGTCCATCTTAACCTCTTTGTAGGGTAGTGATGGCTTAGGAGACAGGGTTAGGATCTGCCACCTAAGACTTTTCAATTTTATGAGCCTTGAGGGTCTCATAAAGACTTTTCTCCCTACGAGTCGAGAGGATCCCGCAGGTGTATTTTCTCCTTAGGGGTCGTGAGGACTCCTAAGTGTGTTTTCTCTTGAAAGTCGTAAGGATCTCACAAAAGAATTTTTCCTGCTTACAAGTCGGGAGGACTTGTAAGTGGTTGTTTCCCTCTTTGTCGATATTTGACTTCGGAGAGTGTGACCCGTGAATAGTATGCAAGAGTCCATCTTGGACTGACTTGCAGGGCCCCAGTGCTTAGGAAACAGGGTTTTTTTTAATCCCCATTGCCTAAGGGTTTGCCTTACGAGTCAAGACAAATCGAGAAGTTCTCGCAAGGATGTCCTAACATCACAGTTAACCTCTGCTCTTTACGACAAAGGTCTGTTAGGGTCTATGGTACTAGGATTTTGTCCGTCGTACCGTCGCGTTGGCTGATATATTCCTCGATAGGCAATCTTGCTGTTCGAGCAGCCTTGCGACTGTCGTGTCTCTGATCCCTTCGGGGGCTGGACAAGACGTCTTCAAGCAATCCTCCTAGGCAGTTTGACCGTCGGAGGAGCAAGCGTTAGGAATTTTTCCATGCCGCTTTTTACTTGAGGTTAGGCCCATTTTGGAGAGCCCCAATGAGTCATAACCACTCCGCGCTGGTGTGGGATGATCTCCGATAGTCTTTCAGGTTTTATATGAGTTGCCGTCAAGACCCTGAAGCTAGGAATTTGGCCTTCGCTTCGTTTGCTGGCACTGCGTCTGCTGTATCAAGACGAATGTCGCGTTTGTCTCTAGGTTGCATGTGAACCGTCGAGGTTTAGAACTAGGGATTTTGCCATGGCTCCGTTGTTTGATTGTCGCGTCTGTGTCCTGTTGGAGAAAGAATGCTGTGGTGACATCTCGTCTGCTGTGTCGAGACGAATGTCGAGGTGGTGACCATTCCACGCTGGTGTGGGATGATCTCCGATGGTCTTTCAGGTTTTATATGAGTTGCCTTCAAGACCCTGAAGCTAGGAATTTGGCCTTCGCTTCGTTTGCTTTGGCGCGTCCGAATCCTGTTAGAGGAAGGGCGCTGTAGTGACATCTCGTCTGCTGTATCGAGATGAACGTCGAGGTGGTGACCGCTCCGCGCTGGTGTGTGATGATCTCCGATAGTCTTTCAGGTTTTATATGAGTTACCGTCAAGACCCTGAAGCTAGGAATTTGGCCTTTGCTTCGTTTGCTTTGGCGTGTCCGGATCCTGTTGGAGGAAGAACGCTGTGATGACATCTCGTCTATTGTATCGAGACGAACGTCGAGGTGATGACCACTCCATGTAGGATGATCTCCGATTGTCTTTCAGGTTTTATATGAGTTACCATCAAGACCCTGAAGCTAGGAATTTGGCCTTTGCTTCGTTTGGCGGCATTGCACCTGCTGTATCGAGACGAGTGTCGCAGTTGTCTCTAGGTTGTTGGTGAACCGTCGAGGTTTGGAACTAGGGATTTTGCCGTGGCTCCGTTGTTTGATTGTCGCGTCTGAACCCTGCTGGAGGAAGAATGCTGGGGTGACATCTCGTCTGCTGTATCGAGACGAACGTCGAGGTGGTGACCACTCCGCGCTAGTGTGGGATGATCTCCGATGGTCTTCCAGGTTTTATATGAGTTGCCTTCAAGACCCTGAAGTTAAGAATTTGGCCTTCGCTTCGTTTGCTTTGGCGCATCCGAATCCTGTTGGAGGAAGGGCGCTGTAGTGGCATCTCGTCTGCTGTATCGAGACGAACGTCGAGGTGGTGACCGCTCCGCGCTAGTGTGGGATGATCTCCGATAGTCTTTCAGGTTTTATATGAGTTACCGTCAAGACCCTGAAGCTAGGAATTTGGCCTTTGCTTCGTTTGCTTTGGCGCGTCCGAATCCTGTTAGAGGAAGGGCGCTGTAGTGACATCTCGTCTGCTGTATCGAGACGAACATCGAGGTGGTGACCCCTCCGCGCTGGTGTGGGATGATCTCCGATAGTCTTTCAGGTTTTATATGAGTTACCGTCAAGACCCTGAAGCTAGGAATTTGGCCTTTACTTCGTTTGGCGGTATTGCATCTGCTGTATCGAGACGAGTGTCACAGTTGTCTCTAGGTTGTTAGTGAACCGTCGAGACTTGGCTCTCTTTCGGATGGAGCCTGGTGGGAAGGTATGGTTCCCTTTTTGTTTGTGCTCCTGGATTGTATACAGGGATCGATATGATCTCACCTGTAGGGCAAAAAGTTTCATTCTTTCATCATTTTTTTTATTCTTTCCGCGATGCTCTATCATTTCAGCTTTTCATATCGTGAAAATCGCGAATGCCCAATCATTTCGGCTATTTTTCACGGTGCCCAATCATTTCGGCTATTTTTCTTTTTACTCGCTGCTTTTTATTGCGAGTTGCCCAATCATTTCGGCTATTTTTGTATGCATACATTTTTACTTGCTGATTTTGTTGCAAGTTGCCCCATCATTTCGGCTATTTCATATGCATTTTTTTTGGCTCGCTGATTTTTTCTCGCGAGTAGGGGATTTGGGATCTGATACCAATCTTAGCATCAGCATCGCTGGGACTGGAATATTGCCAGGAGCGAATCATCATTTGCCGTAAAAGGAGTTGGAATTTGATACTATTTTTGGCATCAGCATCGCTACCATTGGGATATTACCAGGAGCGAATCATCATTTGCCTATGTCGATATCGAACAAAGGTGGCTTAGCAAACAGGGTTATACAGGGATCGATATGATCTCACCTGTAGGGCAAAAAGTTTCATTCTTTCATCATTTTTTTTATTCTTTCCGCGATGCTCTATCATTTCAGCTTTTCATATCGCGAAAATCGCAATTGCCTAATCATTTCGGCTATTTTTCGCGGTGCCCAATCATTTCGGCTATTTTCCTTTTTACTCGCTGTTTTTTATTGCGAGTTGCCCAATCATTTCGGCTATTTTTGTATGCATACATTTTTACTTGCTGATTTTGTTGCAAGTTGCCCCATCATTTTGACTATTTCATATGCATTTTTTTTTGGCTCGCTGATTTTTTTTCGTGAGTAGGGGATTTGGGATCTGATACCAATCTTGGCATCAGCATCGCTGCGACTGGAATATTGCTAGGAGCGAATCATCATTTGCCGTAAAAGGACTTGGAATTTGATACCGTTTTTGGCATCAGCATCGCTACCACTGGGATATTACCAGGAGCGAATCATCATTTGGCTCTGTCGATGTCGAACAAAGGTGGCTTAGCAAATAGGGTTAGGATCCTGTCGACTAAGGCTTTTAACTTTATGAGCCGTAAGGGTCTCATAAAGGTATTTCTCCCTACAAGTCGTGAGGATCTCATAGGTGCGTTTTTCTCCTTAGGAGTCGTGAGGATTCCTAAGTGCATGGTCTCTTATAAGTCGTAAGGATCTTACAAGAGTGCTTTCTCCTTATAAGTCGAGAGGACTTACAAGGGCTGTTCACCGTGTAAACATATCCCTAGTCACGGATGGGACTTTGTTAGGGAAATGTTTATTCGCGCTCGTGGATTGTATACAAGGGTCAATACTGAATTGCTTGTAGGGCAGTATTGGAAGTTGTGATGGCTTAAGAACAGGTTTAGATTCCTGTAGCTTAAGGCTTTTGAACCTTATGAGCCGTGAGGGTCTCAAAGGGGGATTCTCCTTACGAGTCGTGAGGATCTCGTAAGCGTAGTTTCTCCTTAAGAATCGTGAGGATTCCTAAGTGTATTTCTCCTTTGTGAGTCGTAAGGATTTCACGCAGGTGGTTTCTCCATACAGGGTCAAGAGGACCTTGCAAGTGTCTTTTAACGAGATTGCGTCCTTTCGGGTTTTCACAAAACTCGACGGTAGTCCTGCTGTTTTTACTCACGGCGCCCTTTCGGGTTTTCATCCGTGCCCATTTTGCTTGTGGACATACCGTTTATTTTTTATTTTATTTTTTTTACGAGTCTGCGCCCTTTCGGATTTTCACAAACATCGCCGGTAGTCCTGCTGTTCTTACTCATGGCGCCCTTTCGGATTTTCATCCGTGCCCATTTTGCTTATGGACATACCGTTTTTTTACCACGTCAGCCTGAAGATGCCGCGGGTTGGGAGTAGTTTAACGATGTTTTGGTCATCAGCCAGTTTTAGGACATAGTGGTCCATCGTTAGTTTAACGACGTTTCGGTCTATCGTTGCCATATTTGAGGCGAGTTTCTAGTTTACGGACTTTTTGGTCCATAGGGCTTTCTCTATGAAAGAGCGTGATGCCCCCGGCATGTCCATCTTTTTCGGAGCATGTGGTTGTGGCGGGCTCACCTTCCAATTTTCGGACAACGCGAACTTACCCTGTTGGTATTGGTCTTCAACCCAGTTTTTGAAGACGTGGCAGTTTTCGATCGGATTGCCCAATACTTGGTGGTAAGGGCAGTAATTAGGATTGTTGAAATCATTCAGTTGTAGCTGGTGTTTCGGCTCCGGTAGAGTGATAAGTCTGTTGCGCACTGCGAGTTCGAACAGCCTCCTTATTTCATCCCGAGGAAATGAGTAAGGACATTTCAATTTTTCATAGAGGGGTTGCCGCTTGCTTTGGCGAACAACCGGTCTCGGGTTACTCGGCTGTTGTTGAGCGTTGGCGACGAAGGTTGCTTTTCCATTCCCCTTATCCTTTTTGTTCGATCCCTTGTTTGCGGGTCCGAGATTCTTTTCGGGTAGTGTGCGATTGCACAGCTGAACGTTATCGCAGTTCTTCTTTTCTTCCTCTTTTCCTGAGGTGGATCCTTTGAAGAGAGGGCTGAGAGTCATTTCTTCTTCAGAATTGCTCCCGAAAGTGAGAGCTTGCGATCTTCTGTAATCAACCATGTGACCGTTGCCGGCAGTTTTCATATGCCCATTTGTCGTGCTTCTCTATTTCTGACGAGCTTTGTGCTTCAATCACTGAACGTGCTGCCGGTGAACAACGTATCCCTGCCACCAGTTTTTAAAGGCATTGCACTCTTCGGTTAGGTGCGCAATCTTTCTATGACATAAGCAGTAGCTAGGATGTACATCCGCTTCATCAGGAGTGTTTCCTTCAGAGGGTGGCAGCTTCATTCCCATCGATATGGATTTGGCGAATCTTTTCCTCATCTTGAACCTGATTTTATTTGCGGCGGATGTACTTTGATCCGGTGGGAGTGTTTCGACCCTTTCATCTAGTCGTCGGCGTTTGGTTTTCTCGAATATGGCCATCTCGCGTTCTCGATCAGTTGCTTTTAAGACGGGCTTCGTTCAGGAATGCATCAATCATTTCGTCTGATGGTCCTAGAAGTTCTGGCTCAGGATCTGCCCCCAGCTTCTCTGTGTAAGGAGCTTCTTCGTCGTTTATCAACGAGTGAGAGATCACATGGCAGCATGCCACATAATCTTCAGATTCATCCAACGAGTCTTCTCCATTGTCATCATCTCCGTCCTTAAGGACATGGCTGAGAAATTCTTGGAGTGTGATTGGAGTCCGCGCTTTTTGATTGTATTCTTCCAGCGCGTCGATATGTTTTTGCAAGTCCGTGCACTTGTCACCAGGCTTCATGGGCTTCTTGGATTTCTTCTTTTTCGTCTTCGAAGACTTTGACGGTTGAATGTGAGCACTTTGATTATCACCACTAATTTTTGGAATTGGGCGCGGTTTCAGCATTCCCTCGATGATCTCGGGTTCCAGTGGATTTTTCCACCTGATCGCCGGGCATGTTTAAAGATCCTTCAGCATTCTTTTCGTCTTGGCTGAAAGAGCGACCTCCCATGGAGCTTCTTCGACAAATGAGCATGATGCCCCCGGTGTGTCCATCTTTTTGAGAGCGTGCGGCTGAGGCGAGCTTACTTTCCAATTCTCGGACAGTGCGAATTTGCCCTGTTGGTATTGGTCTTCGATCCAGCCTTTAAAGATGAAGCAATCTTCAACTGGATGGCTTACCGTTTGATGGTAAGGGCAATAATTGGGACTATTAGCCTCGCCGGGTTGCAACGGTCGTTTTGGATTCGGGAGAATGATGAGCCTTTTGCGCACTGCTAGCTCAAATAATCTCCTTGTTTTGTCTTGGGGAAACGAATAAAGGCGTCCCAGTCTCTCCTCGAGGGATGGGCGTGGATGCACGTTGTTTTGGCGAACGACTGGCTTTAAGTTGTCCGGTTGTTGTTGGGTATTGGCGACAAAAATCGCTTTCCCTTTACCCTCTTCATTTCACGGCTCCGGTTTTGGAGGAGACGGTCTATGACCCATCTGGTTCATTTGGGCCAGTTTGTCAATCAAGGCCTGGAACGTGGTCGACTTGAAGAACATCATGAATTGGGAAATAGTTTCTTGAGGGTCAAGAGTGCCCACAAACATGCCCACTGCCGGCGCTTCTTCAATGTGCTGCTCACATTTTGACCACAAGTTCTGCCATCGTATTGCGTACTGCACCCACGTTTCACCTGGCTTCACCCTGGCATTGATCAATGTTGTTATTGGGGTGCGTTCACTAGCACTTGCGAAACGTTGGGTAAACAGCAACTCCATTTCTGTAAACGTTTTGACGGAGTCGTCGGGAAGCTCCGAGTACCATTCAAACGCTGTCTCCGATAAGCTGCCAACAAATTGGCGAAGCAGCAGTTTATCGCCACCCCCAGTATTACCGCACAAGGCTCTAAATTGAGCAACGTGCTGGTGCGGATTTCCCGTCCCCTTATATACATGGAATTTGGGGATCGTATATCCCGGCGGGTACCTTATTTGGTCAAACCATCCTGGATAGGGTCGTCCCGTTTTGACGCTCTTCCCAGCCGCTTCATTCGCCTGGTGAGCTCGTATTTGCTGAGCGATGTAATCATCCAGAGTGGCCTTGGAGATAGTCTCTTCCTTGGCCGCTGAAAGAGCTGGAGGAAGGTTTGACGTCTCTACTCGGTCGTCTTCAACGATAATCGGGGGGTCTTTAGCTGGAAGTTCCGGCTGTAACATCATCCTGGCCATGTCTTGGAACAAAAGAGCCATTCGTTTGATGTTGGTTGCCTGTTCCGCGGCCTCTTTTCTTTCCTCTCGAGCATTCTTCGGAGGAATTCAATATCAGTTTCTTGTTCTTGACGCTGTTCTGAGGTCCCTGGATTTTCTTTCGGCCCAATGAGCGCGGCCATTGCAGTCAGCATCTCCTGGAGCTTCTGCTGTTGCTCTTGGGCCCTTGTTACAGATCGCGTAAGCGGTCGATGACCTGTGGAGATACGGCTGTCCTCTTTTCCGGACGCCATATAGACGGTGTGCACTACCATGCTCCTAGACTTGGGGCATTTAGATTCAGTGTCTTTGCGATTTGCCAAAGACGCAGGGATCTTCTCCGACCTCCTTCTTTTGTGAGCGGTCGAAGTTGATGGGGCCATTGTAGTGGGCACCCAAGTAGCTGCTGCTTTTTCTGGCTTGACAGAGTAGTCCTTCTCCTGCCGAACCTTCATCTTTTTCTGTTGGCGGAGATAGTCTTCATCCAGTACGGAGTCTTGGACTTGACGCCAGACCTTGTAAATTTTAGATGACATCCGTTGAGGGGGCTGCTCCAGCTTCACCTTTGGGGCATTATCCACGGGTGTAGGAGATCTTTTCAGCACAGTGGTCGGAGAGTTCTTGCGGACCTTGCTAAGTGGTTCAAAGCTGTTCCTAGTTGGAACAGCAGCATCAATTTCCGCCGTTGGAGTCGGCGGAGTCAGTCCAGAAGGAGAGTTGCCCCCAGCCTTCCTTACTCGGCGCCAGTGGCATATCCCTAGTAGGAGGAGTGTTGTCTCCTGAGGGTTTTCAGCGGATTACACCCACAAAATCCTATAATAAAAGAGAGATGGTAAAAATTATATAAAGATAAGAACTATAAAAGAAAGAACTTGAAAATAAGAGTTTTCAACTATACCAGCTTTTCAGTTGCTATGAGCCCTATCTTAATGGTCATGAAAAAATGTTAGAAATCACATTATCCCTCAATAAAACATCGCCTTTAGTTTTCATTCCTACCTTTCTTCCAAACATTGATCATATACCCCTACGTGTGTGAACTGGACATCCCTAAACTCAGAGAATTCAATTCAAGCAATCATACTCTTATCCATCTACCTTAGTACTTTTTAATAGATATTTAGATGGAATTTGCTCACACATTCTTCATGCGACCGTTAATACTTCTTGAGGTACTAACCGATCGATTACTCATATGCTTGCTAATTAGGTGTTTTTCCTCGTCTTGCAACACCTAAGGCTTAGCAGTGGCTTCCAAACCAGTTGGTCTAAGATACTAGGTGATAAAGCACCCTCGCTATATTTTTTATTGCTGCCTCGGTGATAACAAAACCAGTGTTCATTTTTCTTTTCACCATTTTATCTTTTATTCTCTACTTTTATTTTCTTCATACTTTGGCTTTTAGACAAGAGCATTTCAAGGTATCCTCTACTATCCCGAGTTTCAAGATGTGTGTAAGTGCGTATAGTAGGGTACCAACGTTCAAATGTTTGGCTTCCAGAATAAGAACTATTTTTCAGGCTTATTTTTATTCTCAGATTAGTAATTTCCTTCATCTTACTAACCCTTGGGACAATAGCTCATAACTACTTATTACTAGTTTCATTTAAGAAAAAATCTAACTTTCTTGTTTTTCTTAAACTATTCCTATCTTTTAAATATATTTTTTCACTTTCTACTCTTTTATTATCACAATTTTGTTTTGTGCTTATATATAGTATAATGCAAAGTAGGGCGTAAATAAGCACAGGAGCGCTGAAAAACAATTTCTTGGGAGCTTCTTGCGATGGTACAGGAGCGCTGAAACTCGTTGGCGGGAGCACAGTCCCGAAGAATAGCCCAGTGGTGGCTTGAGTTACCTGCTCCACTGGCATAGTGAAAAAGGAGGCCGCTTGGGGCCCGTAGGTTACTCCTCCAGATGGGACAGAGCGAGAGTTGCTGTTGCAGTTAGTGCAGTTTGAAACCATTGATTTCTTGAAGAGCTTGAATATTCTGCCCCCTGTGTCGACCTTGGTCTTTGGCATGTGCCAGTTGTTTGAGGACCGATTCCGTCGGCAAAGTTGCTGCTTGGGGAGCTCGCCTGTGGACAATAGACATTCTCTGGGCTTCCTCCATCGGCGTTGAGGCACCGAGGGTGGGAGGTGGGAGCATCGACCCAAAGAGAAGCCCGTTGATTTCTTGAAGAGCCGAATTGCAGAGATTTGAGCCTGCAAGTGGCCCGTACTTGATTCCACCAGATATGACAGAGCTTGTATTGCTAAGGTCGGAACAAACGCCATTCTTCATAAAGACGAAGCGCCGACTTCAGTATCCACTCCCCCAAGGGCTGTAACAACCCTAATTTTTCTATACACTTTTCTATACAATTTTTTTTTTAAAATTTTTAAAATAAAATCCATAAAGGAGTATTTTAGCCTGAGCACAAGATATAGATAATTATTTTGTTTTTAATTACAAGCTACAAGAATGTAATAACTCCATTTTTAGTGTACAAGAAATTACCTTAAATTTAATGTATACTAGGAGTATTTATTGTTGCTACTATCATTTTAAATAATTAAATACCACAATAATTACAAGAAGGAGCTTGTAGCTCATTGGTAATACCTTGCACTGCTGAACGAAGCCACTAGAGTTCAAATCCCATGCCTCACATTATTTTTGTATTTATTTTGTTTTAATTTCTTTTGGAAGTCAACGGTCAAAATGCCATAACTCCCAAAATATGTACTGGACAACAAAAAGTAAATATACCAAATTGTACCCCCGAAGTTTCCCCAGCCTCTGGTGGCCTGACTCGGCCCGACTCGGCACCGCCGGCCGGCGACTCGGCCGACTCGGTCCGGCGCCGCCGGCCGGACTTGGCCGGACGGCCGAGTCACCAACAGAGAAAAGTCTCCTCTTGACTTGGTCCACCCCCCTGCACACTTTAATTGCTTGGATCGGTTATCATTTGCCCAATAAATCCCTTTTAATCCTAGGTTTAATGATTTTTAATGATTTTTTATATATTTTATATATTTTTTAATTAAAACCCTAACCCTATATAAACCCCCCATACTCTCTACCCTCTCATCACTTTTTCTAAGTCCACTCTCCCAAAATTCCAAGAGAACTTGGTACGTGAGAAAACGAGCGAAAGGCGAAGCGATGACGAAATCGATGGCGAAATTCCGACGATCGTGCTAGGACCTCTCAACGACGATTCGACGCACCGGCAAACCCTCTACCTCTCTCTTACTCTCTAACGTTGTCCAAACCCGTAAGTACCCTTTTTCTATCCTTCTTTTCTTTCATTAAAATAGGACTTTTCAAACCCGACGGAAATCGGAACAAACCGATTTCCGATTCAGTTTTCTATCAAAACTCACTTATCACTAATTACATAATGCTTAAACATATTCATGTTGACTACTAATCACATAACAACTAATTTGGATAAAGTTTCTCACATGAAAAGATAACTTTTGCAATATACCGTATTTTTGCACTTAAATACCACCATATTTAGTTTATCACTTTTAACACTTTAACATTGCTATATCTTAAAGTAGATCACGAGGTAATGACCCACCTCCACACACACGCAAATACAACCCTAAATGATATCATTAAAACTTAGAATACGATAAAACAAGATTTTACATTAAAATACCATTTTCTTATTAAAACCTTTTCTAAAAGTTCTAAGTTTTAAACAATTTTAAAACAATATCTTTTAAAAGGAAAATACGATATGTCGTGGACATCGATCGTTTATCTAAACCTGACTTTGTGGTGTCTAGGAAAGTGTGACTAAAACGAGTGGTTACTTAATTAGGATCACTACTTGTAGTGGAGAGCCTCCCACTCACCTGGCACTTACCTGGCCGCAATAGGCGGTGAAGAGGCGATTTGAGGCTTCTATGATTTATCGTTTAGACCATTTAGAAATAGGTTAGTTGGCTTAGAAAACCCTAGAATCTAAAATACGGAAATTTACACCCTTTTACAAATATATACCGTATCTTTATAAAACCGTTTTCTAAATGACTAGTATTTATTAAATCTTTGCAAAGCGCCACTACAACCCACCTTTGGGGAACTCGTTAGGGATAGTACGGTTTATCGTGCACCCTCAGGCTTAGTAGTGCGAGATTCAGACCTCCGCAAGGAGCATTCGGTCTCGAAAGGTTTAAAATACGACATTTAAGAAAAAATGAGATTTTTTGGAAAATAAAATATTTATTAAAAAATATTCTTGTATAAACATATGTATATTTATCATTTAAATACCTATTTTATTATAAGATAAAGTTTCCACTTTTTCCTAAAAAAATTACAAGATTAAAAGTTACATTAAAATACCATAAATTTCAATATTACAAATTAATACCTTTATTTATGAAATTAGGATATTTTCACTAGAAATATGACAAAATAAATCACACTCATTATAACTATAAAGATGAATAATAAATACTTGGGGGTGTATCTTGAAAACTATACAAAAGTATTTTTACATAAAAACCCCTCAAGTTTTATAAATTACAATAAGGACCCTAACAATTATAGAACTTCGACTTACATTTCTTTTGGTCTGACTCGGGTTTGAGTCTGATTATTTCTGACTTGAATATGATTCAAGTCAATCTATATTCTTTAATATTCCAACGCAATATGAACACATGAATCCCAGAATCCAGTTAACAATTTATACAACTTGACTGAATCAAACCATGGATATGCATCAATTATTCCGTTATTCCATTTACCTGATTATGCAGTTACAATATGTTTACTGATATCATGGTTTTGGTCAGTCATCCAACTTACACAATACAATATAACAATATAATCATAACACTACGGCGTTTAAGGCGTAGACTGGTACGGAATATGTTAAAGGTGGCACGCGGTGGTCACTTAAGACGTAATTACATGCATGCCGTTGTTCCGTGGTATTATCGACGGAGCCTTGTACTACAGGTTACCAAGGTCCCCGGTTTAAGTGGGACTCCCCTCATATACACTCGCATCTTCTGTACCAGGCTACAAAAAACAGCGTTAATACAATATTACAATATTATAATACAACATTAAAAGCTCTCTCTCTCTCTCTTACTTTCTGTCTATTTCTCCCTTATCTTTGGGACTTACCGAGCGACCTGTTCGCTGACGACATTCTATTTCTTTCTTCTTTGAATGTCGTCAGGTGTTTTGGACCCGTCAGAGATCGAGCCCACCGGTGAAGACTTGGATCAGTTCCACGAAGACCCTGAGCTCTAGACATTGTACCTTGTTCTATTCAGTATTTTCATTTTCTGTTATGCCATTGTTTAGGCATCGATTTTATCCCAGATGTATTTACTTTTCATGCATTGTACAAAAGAATGTTTTTAATAAAGTTGCTGTTATTTTCTATCTCTTGTCTCTTGTGATTTACCTTTATATTGCTTAGATACGCTTAGCGTATTTACTTCACAGTAAATACGTAGCGGACCTCGTCGCATCCCCTTCGCCATACACCGGGAAGCGGGGCGTGACAGGTTTTGTTGGTGGCCCATACAGGTCAGAGCTGTATGAATCCCTGTCATGCAGTTCTGGTCTGCGTGAACAACCTAAGCAATATAACACAAGAACCAGCAACTAAAACATTCTTTACAATTCATGTTTCTTGAATCTTACAAATTTCTATTCCTTGAATCTTATCATTTCATGTATTTGAATCTATCCTAACCCAAATTTTTCTTCAAGGTTATGGATTCCCCGAACAACACCAGCACCAATGTCAACAACACACCTCCAGCACTACCTCTCACACCAGCTGTGCCTGCGCCAACTATCGAGCAAACAGTGCTACTTGAGACGATTCGCAGCCTTCTTGAGGGACAGCAACAACTTCTGAACCGTCCCGAGACCGATGCACCAGGGGTAAAGCAATTTAGGGCTTTGCACCCCAAGCAGTTCTCTGGTAAAGGAAGCCCTCTTGAAGCTGAAGAATGGGCTCAAAGTATCGAGGATGATCTGGAAGCAGCACAAGTGCCAGAAATAGCTTGGGTCCGAGTTGCAAAGCTGCAACTTACGGACAATGCACGGAACTGGTGGAAGGCGGAAGAAAGCCGTCTTGATCAGCCCATTGAATGGAAGATTTTTAGCGAAAAGTTCGACGCGAAGTACTTCCCTGTGACTGCTAGGTTTGCCATGGAGCAACAGCTCATTCATCTACAACAAGGTTCGATGTAGGACAAGTCAGTAGATGAGTATGACGCTGAATTCACCATGCTCAGTCGATTTGCGGCACACCTGATACCGATGGATGAGATCAGAGCCCATCGATTTCAACAAGGTTTGGACACGGAAATCCAGGGTGCACAAGCCACAGGGAAATTTCCAACTCATGAAAATGCTCTGGAAGCTGCTTGCAGTTATGGAGCAGTGATAAAGGCAAGGGCCAGACCTCAGTCTGCAGGAGTGAAACGTCCTGCCACTCAAATGGCAGGAGGGGCCTCTTCAAGACCAGCTGATGAACTCAGAAGACTGGAAGAAGTTAAGGATCGGTCAAGACCCAATTTTTGCTTTTATTGCAAGAGAGAAGGACACTTGTGGAAGGACTGTAGGCGCGCAAAAGGCCTATGCTTGGTTTGTGGCGCGTCTAACCACGAAATTGGAAACTGTCCTTATAGACGCAACTCAACTCACACACCCACCAACTACCCGCAGCGGCCAACCATCCAGGCTCCTGCAACTCGTCCTGCACTCCCAGCACAACCTCCACGTAGATTCCCTGCTCAGCTAAATCGCCAATTCCATCTGGCACTGAGAAATATGCCTCGAGTACAGGGGAATATGCCTCCAGCTAGGAGGAACGTGCCGAGACGCCAGGTATACAATTTGGCGGCTGTAGAAGCTGATACGGTTGGTCAGAATAACCCTGGTAATTCTCTTCAACCATTTTCACACCCTTGCATCACTTTGTCATTCTTCACACACTCTCACCAAAAACTTCCTTGAATCTGTTACACTTTCCTTTTACAAATTTCGAGGACGAAATTTTTATAAGGAGGGTAGAATGTAACAACCCTAATTTTTCTATACACTTTTCTATACAATTTTTTTAAAAAAATTTTAAAACAAAATCCATAAATGAGTATTTTAGCCTGAGCACAAGATATAGGTAATTATTTTGTTTTTAATTACAAGCTACAAGAATGTAATAACTTCATTTTTAGTATACAAGAAATTACCTTAAATTTAATGTATACTAGGAGTATTTATTCTTGCTGCTATCATTTTAAGTAATTAAATACCACAATAATTACGAGAAGGAGCTTGTAGCTCATTGGTGATACCTTGCACTGCTGAACCAAGCCACTAGAGTTCAAATCCCATGCACCACATTATTTTTGTATTTATTTTGTTTTAATTTCTTTTGGAAGTCAACGGTCAAAAGGCCATAACTCCCAAAATATGTACTGAAAAACAAAAAATAAATATACCAAATTGTACCCCTGAAGTTTCTCCGGCCTCTGGTGGCCCGATTCGGCCCGACTCGGCGCCGCCGGCCGGCGACTCGGCCGACTCGGTCCGGCGCCGCCGGCCGGACTTGGCCGGACGGCCAAGTCACCAACAGAGAAAAGTCTCCTCTTGACTTGGTCCACCCCCCTGCACACTTTAATTGCTTGGATCGGTTATCATTTGCCCAATAAATCCCTTTTAATCCTAGTTTTAATGATTTTTAATGATTTTTTATATATTTTTTATATTTTTTTAATTAAAACCCTAACCCTAGCCTAACCCTATATAAACCCCCCATACCCTCTACCCTCTCATCACTTTTTCTAAGTCCACTCTTCCAAAATTCCAAGAGAACTTGGTACGTGAGAAAACGAGCGAAAGGCGAAGCGCTGACGAAATCGACGGCGAAATTCTGACGATCGTGCTAGGACCTCTCAACGACGATTCGACGCACCGGCAAACCCTCTACCTCTCTCTTACTCTCTAACGTTGTCCAAACCCATAAGTCCCCCTTTTCTATCCTTCTTTTCTTTCATTAAAATACGACTTTTCAAAACCGACGGAAATCGGAACAAACCGATTTCCGATTCGGTTTTCTATCAAAACTCACTTATCACTAATTCCATAATGCTTAAACAAATTCATGTTGACTACTAATCATATAACAACTAATTTGGATAAAGTTTCTCACATGAAATGATAACTTTTGCAATATACCGTATTTTTGCACTTAAATACCACCATGTTTAGTTTATCACTTTTAACCCTTTAACATTGCTATATCTTAAAGTAGATCACGAGGTAATTACCTAACTCCACACACACGCAAATACAACCCTAAATGATATCATTAAAACTTAGATTACGATAAAACAATAATTTACATTAAAATACCATTTTCTTATTAAAACCTTTTCTAAAAGTTCTAAGTTTTAAACAATTTTAAAACAATATCTTTTAAAAGGAAAATATGATATGTCGTGGATATCGATCGTTTATCTAAACCTGACTTTGTGTTGTCTAGGCAAATATGACTAAGGCGAGTGGTTACTTAATCAGGACCACTACTTGTAGTGGAGAGCCTCTCACTCACCTGGCACTTACCTGACCGCAATTGGCGGTGTAGAGGCGATTTGAGGCTTCTATGATTTATCGTTTAGACCATTTAGAAATAGGTTAGTTGGCTTAGGAAACCCTAGAATCTAAAATACGGAAATTTACACCCTTTTACAAATAAATAACTTATCTTTATAAAACCGTTTTCTAAATGACTAGTATTTATTAAATCTTTGCAAAGCGCCACTACAACCCACCTTTGGGGAACTCGTTAGGGATAGTACGGTTTATCGTGCACCATCGGGCTCAGTAGTGCGAGATTCAGACCTCCGCAAGGAGCATTCGGTCTCGAAAGGTTTAAAATACGACATTTAAGAAAAAATGAGATTTTTTGGAAAATAAAATATTTATTAAAAATTATTCTTGTATAAACATATGTATATTTATCATTTAAACACCTATTTTATTATAAGATAAAGTTTCCACCTTTTCCTAAAAAAAATTACAAGATTAAAAGTTACATTAAAATACCATGAATTTCAATATTACAAATTAATACCTTTATTTATGAAATTAGGATATTTTCACTAGAAATAAGACAAAATAAATCACACACATTATAACTATAAAGATGAATAATAAATACTTGGGGTCTCTCTTCAAAACTATACAAAAGTATTTTTACATAAAACCCCCTCAAGTTTTATAAATTACAATAAGGACCCTAACAATTATAGAACTTCGACTTAGATTTCTTTTGGTCTGACTCGGGTTTGAGTCTGATTATTTCTGACTTGAATATGATTCAAGTCAATCTATATTCTTTAATATTCCAACTCAATATGAACACATGAATCCCAGAATCTAGTTAACAATCTATACAACTTGACTGAATCAAACCATGGATATACATCCATTATTCCGTTATTCCATTTACCTAATTATGCAGTTACAATATGTTTACTGATATCATGATTTTGGTCAGTCATCTAACTTACACAATACAATATAACAATACAATCATAACACTACGGCGTTTAAGGGGTAGACTGGTACGGAATATGTTAAAGGTGGCACGAGGTGGTCACTTAAGACGTAATTACATCCATACCGTTGTTCCGTGGTATTATCGACGGAGCCTTGTACTACAGGTTACCAAGATCCCCGGTGTAAGTAGGACTCCCCTCGTATACACTCGCATCTTCTGTACCAGGCTACAAACAACAGCGTTAATACAATATTACAATATTATAATACAACATTAAAAGCTCTCTCTCTCTCTCTCGCTTACTTTCTGTCTATTTCTCCCTTATCTTTGGGACTTACCGAGCGACCTGTTCGCTGATGACATTCTATTTCTTTCTTCTTTGAATGTCGTCAGGTGTTTTGGACCCGTCAGAGATCGAGCCCACCGGTGAAGACTTGGATCAGTTCCACGAAGACCCTGAGCTCTAGACATTGTATCTTGTTCTATTCAGTATTTTCATTTCCTGTTATGCCATTGTTTAGGAATCGCTTTTATCCCAGATGTATTTACTTTTCATGCATTGTACAAAAGAATGTTTTTAATAAAGTTGCTGTTATTTTCTATCTCTTGTCTCTTGTGATTTATCTTTATATTGCTTAGATACGCTTAGCGTATTTACTTCATAGTAAATACGTAGCGGACCTCGTCGCGTCCCCTTCGCCATACACCAGGAAGCAGGGCGTGACAAGGGCAACCACAAACATACACACCACGATTATCTGATCACAGGAAAAAAACACAACACACGAAGTGTGGAGTGGAAAGAGGAAAAGGTCCCACTGGGCGTGCCAGAATCTGTTCCCCTCCGAACACAGAGACGCGACCGCGCAGGTTCGTCTTGCCTGAGATTCGGGGCAGATGCTATTTGGATTTATCCGTCCACCTCTCCGAAGATGCCAAATTGATTTATGGCACCGTGTATCAGAGGTTTAGACGGATGCGGCCGATGTCGCAGACTTCGTCAGATTACCCCTCGCTTGAGGGGTTTTTGATTATGGGGACGCTCTTCCCTGCTGGCGTAAGCCCCTGTAGTTAATTACGCTACCGCATCACGGTAACAACTTTCTCCTTCTCAAGAATTTCATTTCGTGTCGTGGGTCTTTGTTTTATTTGTGGTTGCCCGTGGATTGTATACGGAGACTAATTTATGTCGTCGCCCGTAGGACGTGGATTAGTCCAAATCCGTATTTTCTTAGATTTGGGTTTGGGATTTTTGGTTTAAGGATACGTTAGCCCTATTTAAGGCTAAGATCAACTTAAACTTTTGTTAAGGATACGTTAGCCTAATCTCCAAACTAAGATCAACTTAACGGGATCGTTTGGATCCGACAAGAGAGCAATTGGCTCTATTGTTTAGTTTAATGACGTTGCGGTCGATTTCCAGCTTAGGGACATGGTGGTCCATTGGTTTAAGGACGCTTAAGTCCGTGAGTTTAGGACGCTTAAGTCCATGAGTTGGTTTAAGGACGCTTAAGTCCATATTGATGTGTGGTTGTCGGGACCCGTCACCTCTCTGACGACGTTGAAGGATTACAACGACAAATATCAGAGGAGTTCGGAGATGTACCCTTGAACCGGGTGTAAATTGATTTAAGAGAGCAGTCGTGCTCAGTCAATTTTAATTTGAGGACTTATGGCTATGATTGGATTAAGTCCAGTTGAAAATGTTCAACATTTTATTTATCATTGGCCTATTAGGCCTTTGCTTGGGCTCTGCCCTTTATTAATGCATAGCATTGGGCTTTTAATTAAATGCACAGCATTTGTTTTGGTCTAACAGACCTCTGTTTGGGCTCTGCCCTTTTTAAAGTAATGCATGGCATTTTTATCAAGCCTGTTAAGCCTTTTTAATTGGGCTCTGTCCCTCTTTTAAATAATGCAGAGCATTAAATCTTCTGACAGTGTGCCACGTGGCTTGTCAGGCGCTTTGCGCCAATTGATGAGCGCAAGGCGTAAGTCCATGTGGAGGTGACACGTGTCACGCTCTGGTGAGCGCAAGCGTAGTGCGCTGCGCCAGTGCGCTACGCTGTTGCGCTGCTGACACGTGGCGCGCTCTGGTGAGCGCAAGCGCAATGCGCCGCGCCAGTGCGCTGCGCTATTGCGCTGCTGACACGTGACGCGCTCTGGTGCAGTGCTCTGTTTTAGAAGCGCATGGCACAGTCTGTTCTGGGGCTGACACGTGGCGCTCTCTGGTGGCTTGCGCCAACCCGAGAGCGCAACAGTGCAATTTTTTCAAGTGCAGGGCACTGTTCAATATCTTAATCCAATTTTGGATCAAAGAAGAGAATCATTTAAGATTCCAGAACTAATGGTTCATCAAAAGGCAATGCCTTTATTTAGATCAGAAAGATCTAAAGAAGAAGTAAATTACTTCTTTTTATTATCATATATTTTTTATTCAAGATCTTGATCTTGTTTTTAGATCACTTATCTTTTAAGAAGAAAATTCTTCTTTTATTCAAAGGTTTTTACCTTTTTCTTTCTCTGAGTTCTTTCAAAGTTTTCAGAAGATTTCTCTGAGTTCTTTCTGTGTTAATCTCCATGTGTTTTAGACTTGGAGTCTAGGGGCCTTTTTTATAGTGCTAATTGATTTGTTAAATCAGTTAAAGAGATCTTTCTCTGAGTGATTTAGGGATTTTTCCCCACCGTTGGATCTTTGATCCAAGGGCTTCTGTTTTACAGAAGATAATCTTCTTGTTTTAACAAGATCAGAAAGATCTTTCTAGAATTTTAATTCTGTTTTAGTGCTAGCACAGTTGGCGCAAGCGCTACTGCGCTGCCACGTGTCGCGCAGCGCAACTGCGCTGCCACGTGTCGCGCAGCGCAGAGCGCAGGTCAGCTAAAGCGTTGCTTCCTTTATTAAAGTTTGAATTTTAAACAGAGCCTTGCTCTGATTGGGTGCGCTGCCTTGGGCGCTGTGCTCCCTGCACTGGCGTGTCTGATTTTAACACGTGGCGCTCTGCGCGCAGCGCAGGAGATCTGAAGCGTTGCTTCATTTATTTTAACTTTAATTTTCACTTCAATTTCAAGACAGAGCATTGCTCTGATTGGGGGAAACAGAAGCGTTGCTTCGTTTCCCATCTTGGAATTTGAACAGAGCTTTGCTCTGATTGGGGTAAACAAATGCCCCCCACCGTTGCGCTTACGTGGCCCCAAACGTGAGCGCAGCGGTGGCAGAATTCCAACTGTTGCGGCAACTTTTGGAAGTTGAAAAGGTTCTCAATGCCTATAAATAGGACCTTTGGTCCCTCAACAGATGATTATCATCTTCAAAATTTTTACTTTCAAAATCTCAGAGCCCTGCTCTTTACTTTCAAGAACTCCAAGAGTTAAACTCTTAAAACTTTTAGGTAAATTTTTTAATTTAAATCAAATTAAATCAAATTGATTTTCATCGACAGAGCCTTGCTCTCAATAGATCCCTGATCTAAAGAAAACCCATTTAGGGTTTCACTTAGCAGAGCATTGCTCTAAAAGGATCTAGAGAGAACTAAAGAGAACCCTATTAGGGTTCCATCATAAGGCTGTGCTCTCTAAAAGATTTTCCTTGTATTTTCTTAATTCATCAATGGAGCTTTGCTCCTTCCAAATCATACAAAAGAACTCTTACGAGTTTTTCATAGATCTTGGAGTTTAAAGATGGCATTTTATTCCTCGATGCATTATATCGTTTTGCTTAATCAGTCTTTCTGATAATTTTGTTGATTCTCTTTTACAGAAACAATGGACGCCCACATGTACGATCTCAACGAGATTATCTCTTACGGGGACATCCGCCGACTCGGCCGTTCTCAAAATCGAGAATTCACAAACGCGGAGTGTGCCGAAATCATGAGCCGCTTCGACGCATATAACGGTCAACTGCTTCCTCGACGTTCCTCCCTCCTGAAGCTTATCGTGGGAGCCATCTGGGAAGTGCTTCCCTTATTCTGTTCCGGTGTGCCGCTTAGGGCTTTGGATGCCGCCGAGGATAAGGTGCACTCGGTGTACCTGATGAACTTAATCTCGAAAAGACGGCGAGACAATCTTGTCGATCTCCTGCACCAGGCCTTCCAACAGTCCGCCATACTCGCTGCTCATTGGAGGGAAGAGGACATCAATGGGGACCCCGACGCTTGTGCTCGCGAAAGAAAGCACAATAGGATGGTTCACCAGGCTTGGAAAGTCTTAGATAAGGTTACTTTCGAGTTCCTCAATCCATGTCTTGGGTCCGAGGTCATACCGTTGTAAACCTTTCAATAATGTTGTTTTTGTTTATTGTTTTTATTGATGTAAGAATTTTTCGAGTATGAATGACAAATCCTTTGCCTCCTTCCTTTTATTTCCTGCTTTGTTACTGTTGGCATGTTCCTAAAGCAAGCACAGCCTGTAATCGATGTAGAACATACTGTCTTGAAAACCTTGGGGAGTAGTGATGGCTTAGGAAGCAGCTTCAGATCTGCTACCTAAAGCTTTCCAACTTCATGAGCCGTGAGGGTCTCATAAAGACTTTTCTCCCTACGGATCGAGAGGATCTCATAGGTGTATTTTCTCCTTAGGGGTCGTGAGGATCCCTAAGTGTATTGCTCCCTTGTGAGTCGTAAGGATCTCATGCGGGTGGTTTCTCCTTACAAGGTCGAGAGGACCCTGTAAGTGTCTTTTAACGAGGTTGCGCCCTTTCGGGTTTTCACAAACACTAGCCGGTAGCCCGGCTGTTTTTACTCACGGAGCCCTTTTGGGTTTTTCATCCGTGCTCATTTTGCTTATGGATATACCGTCTTTTATTTTATTTTTTTCCCTCCCTCTCTCTCTTTTTTTAACGAGGTTGCGCCCTTTCGGGTTTTCACAAACACTCGCCGGTAGCCCTGCTGTTATTACTCACGGAGCCCTTTCGGGTTTTCATCCGTGCTCATTTCGCTTATGGACATACCGTCTTTGTTATTATATTTTTTTAAATTATTTTTATTTATTTATTTATTTTTTATTCCTTTTTTTTGTCAGCCTGAGGATGCTGCGGTAGTAGTTTAAAGACGTTTCGGTTGTTAGCTAGTTTTAGGACGTAGTGGTCCGTCGTTGCCGTATTTGAGGCGAATTTCTAGTTTACGGACTTTTCAGTCCATGGCACTTGCAGAGATTTGAGCCTGCAAGTGGCCCGTACTTGATTCCACCAGATATGACAGAGCTTGTATTGCTATGGTCGGAACAAACGGCATTCTTCATAAAGACGAAGCGCCGACTTCAGTATCCACTCCCCCAAGGGCAACCAAAAACATACACACCGCGATTATCTGATCACGGGAAAAAAACACGACACACGAAGTGTGGAGTGGAAAGAGGAAAAGGTCCCACCGGGCGTGCCAGAATCTGTTCCCCTCCGAAAGACGCGGCGGAGACGCGATGGGCGTCTTGCCTGAAATTCGGGGCAGATGCTATTTGGTTTTATCCGTCCACCTCTCCGAAGATTCCAAGTTGATTTATGGCACCATGTATCGGAGGTTTAAACGGATGCGGCCGATATAGCAGACTTCGTCAGATTCCCCCTCGTTCGAGGGGTTTTTGATTGTGGGGACGCTCTTCCTTGCAGGTGAAAGCCCCTGCAGTTAATTACGCTACCGCATCGCGGTAACAACTTTATCCTTCTCCAGATGGTCACTTCGTGTCATAGGGGTTTGTTTTGTTTGTGGTTGCCCGTTGATTGTATACGGAGACTAATTTATGTTATCGCCCGTAGGACGTGGGTTAGTCCAAATCCGTATTTTCTTAGATTTGGGTTTGGGGTTTTGGTTTAAGGATACGTTAGCCATATTTGAGACTAAGATCAACTTAAACGTTTGTTAAGGACACGTTAGTCTAATTTAAGACTAAGATCGACTTAACGGGATCGTTTAGATCCGACAAGAGAGCATTTAGACTCTATTGTTTAGTTTAGGGACATTGCGGTCGATTTCCAGTTTAAGGACATGGTGGTCCATGGAATGTATGGCCGTCGGGACCCGTCGCCTCTCTGTCGACGTTGAAGGATTACAACGACAGATATCAGAGGAGTTCAGAGATGTACCCTTGAACCAAAGTTGGTTGGGAGATCTATAGTCCAATTTGGGACTAAAGTCTGTTTGAAGGTTTATGAGCACATGGGCTCAGTTGAACATTTTATTGTTTCTGGCTGTTGAGCCTTTATTTGGGCTCGGCCCTTTCTGTAATTAAATGCATAGCATTTATATTTAGCCTGTTAGGCCTTTGCTTGGGCTCTGCCCATTTAAATAATGCACTGCATTTATAATGGTCTGATAGTGCGCCACGTGGCTTGTCAGGCGCTTTGTGCCAATTAAAGAGCGCAAGGCGCTAGCGCATGTGGAAGTGACACATGTCGCGCTCTGCTAAGCGCAAGTCTGTTAGCGCAGTGAGCTGCTGACACGTGGCGCGCCCTGGTGCTATGCGCCAATCCAAGAGCGCAGTGCGCTCTTTTAGAAGCGCAAGGCGCAGATCATTCTGTGGTTGACACGTGGCGTGCCCTGGTGAGTTGCGCCAGTCCAAGGAGCGCAAAGGCGCATTTCAAAGGTGCAAGGCACTGTCCAATAGCGCAGAGCACATCATGATCCAATTCAGATCAAAGAAACAAGTTTTTCTTGTTTTCTCAAAAGAGGTTCTACCTCAAGATTCAAGAACCAATGGTTCATCAAAAGGCTGTGCCTTTATATAGATCAAAAGATCTAAGACTGAAGTAAATTACTTCTTTTTATTCTTTTAGATCTTTTTTGATCTTTTTCTTTTTTTTTTATTGAAGATCTTGACCTTGTTCTTAGATCTTTGATCTTTTTAGAAGAGATTCTTTTTTTTTAATGAGGTATTTTCATCTCTGTTCTTCAAGAATCAAATTCTTTACCTTCAAACATGAAGAAGATGATCTTCTATCTTCAAAGGCTTGCCTTTCAAATTTTTTTTCCAGAGAGTTCTCTCTTTTCTGTATGTCTATTTATCCCTTTTCCTTTTTTTTTTAATTTTAGAAAGAAGGATCATTGGTCGTTGGGACCCACCATCTCTCTGACGACACTGAGAGATTACAGTGCCATATATCGAAGGTGTGGAAGGATGTACCCTTTGAACCATGTCTCACTAATTAGAGGGGAAGAACAGGCTGGAGCTTAAGCTTCTCGCTGTTGAAAAAATCTTCTTTGCGTTCGCGCATGTGCGTCGCACGTATTGGGAGCACGTGCGTCGCACGTGTTGGGCGCTCATATTTGCACATAGCGCACATGGAGCTTGCGCATTTGCGCATTATGAGGAGAAGCAGAGCTTTTATATATGGAGAACTAAGCTCCTTTTAGTATTATTAAATATTCTTATGTGGTGCGCACGTGCGTTGCACGTGGTGCGCGCGTGGCGGGCACACGTGCGTTGCACGTAGCGCACATGCGCATTATGAGGAGAAGCAGGGCTTCTATATATGGAAAATTAAGCTCCTTTGAATATTATTAAATGTTCTCATGTGGTGCGCACGTGCGTTGCATGTGGTGCGCGCGTGGCGGGCACACGTGC
Source organism: Agapanthus africanus (assembly GCA_030015575.1). NCBI lineage: Eukaryota > Viridiplantae > Streptophyta > Magnoliopsida > Asparagales > Amaryllidaceae > Agapanthus > Agapanthus africanus. Next base: position 604,766,192 of record CM057342.1, on the reverse strand, counting down.
GTTGCACGTAGCGCACATGCGCATTATGAGGAGAAGCAGGGCTTTTATATATGGAGAACTAAGCTCCTTTTAATATTATTAAATGTTCTCACGTGGCGCGCGCGTGCGTTGCACGTGGCGCGTGCGTTGCACGTGGCGCGCGCGTTGCGGGCACACGTGCGTTGCACGTAGCGCACATGCGCATTATGAGGAGAAGCAGGGCTTCTATATATAGAGAACTAAGCTCCTATGGAGAACTAAGCTCCTTTGAGTATTGAATTCTTTGAGGATCGAACTCTACTTTTTCTAAGAGGTGTCCCCTTTTATTTATATGGGAGTGGTAGAGAAGCCGTCTCTCCTTTTCCCGATGTGGGACTAAAAAATGCATTCCCCATGTAGTAGAGCATTACTTTAGATTACACGTCCATAGCAAATTTGCTCATAACTTTTGATCTCGGATGAATTATGAGGCCTATAATATATCAAATCGAAGGATTTTTTGAGACACTTTCGACACCATCAAAATTTAGCTGTTTCTCATTCCGGAGTATGTCAAAATACATCTCGGAAAATACTGGTTCGCATATTCTTCCTTAGATCACATGTGCATAGACATTTGCTCATAACTTTTGATCCCGGATGAATTATGAGGCCCATAATATATCAAATCGAAGGTTTTTTCGAGATGCTTTCAATACCATCAGAATTTAGCTGTTTTTCATTCTAGAGTTTATCAAAATACAGTTCGGAAAATACTGGTTCGCATCTTCTACCTTAGATCACACGTGCATAGACATTTGCTCATAACTTTTGATCCCGGATGAATTATAAGTCCCATAATATATCAAATCAAAGGTTTTTTCGAGATTCTTTCAATACCATCAAAATTTAGCTGTTTCTCATTCGGGTGTTTGTCAAAATACAGTCCGGAAAATACAGGTTCACATTTTCTTAAGCGTATCGCTGCCAGCCTTGGGCTCTTTTGTGCAGAAATTTTTGGCGGGAACAACACTCATAAGGAAAACTTCAGACACAAATGAAGCTTTCTTTTGGCACTATAGACTTGGTTATATCAATGAAACAAGATTGACAAAGTTACATAAAGATGGATATTTGGATCCGTTCGAATATATATCTTATGCAACTTGTCAATCATGTCTTAAAGGAAAGATGACCAAAACTCCATTCACTGGACACGGAGAAAGAGCTACTGAGCTCTTGGGACTCATACACAGTAACGTATGTGGTCTGATGTCTACACATACAAGAAGTGGGTACTACTAATTCATTACTTTTACCGATGATTTCTCAAGATATGAACATGTGTTCTTGATGAAACATAAATCTGAGGCCTTCGAGAAGTTCAAAGAATACAAGAATGAAGTGGAGAACCAAACGGGCAAGAGTATCAAGATACTTTGATCTAATCGAGGTAGGGAATACTTGAGCACCGAGTTCCTTGAATGTTTAAAAGAGAATGGAATTCTCTCTCAGCTTACTCCTCCATTTACACCATAGCATAACGGTGTAGCGAAGAGAAGGAATCACACCATACTAGATATGGTGTGTTCCATGATGAGCAGCGCTGAGTTTCCGCTTTCCTTTTGGGGTTTTGCGTTTGAATCAGCCGCATATCTATTGAAAAAAGTTTTGACCAAGTCAGTGCCTACTACTCTATATGAAATGTGGAGTGGGAAAAGTCCATGTCTTAAGTATATTAAGATATGGGGATGTCCTATTTTTATCAAAAAGCAGGGTCCAGACAAGCTCGAGACACGATCAGTATTGTGTAAGTTTGTAGGATACCCTAAGAATTCACGGTGGTATCTTGTCTACCACGCCGAAGAACAAAAAGTGTTTGTTTCTCGACATGCCACCTTTCTGGAAATAAAATTTCTTGCAAAAGAAATTAGTGGGAGTGCGGTAGAACTGGAAGAAATTCCAAAACCATAAAACGACTACTGAAGACTTGGTTAAACCTGAGGTTTCAGTAGAGCCTGACTAACCTCCGCCACTCCGTAGATTTAGTAGGCATTCTCATCTGCCCGAGAGATACTACGGTTTTCTCATAAATGGAGATAGAGAAGATTGCATCATGGATGATGATGAACCTACTAGTTTTCAGCAAGCCATCACGAGTAGGGACTCGGTGAAGTGGCTGGATGTCTATGTACACTAACAAAGTATGGACTCGGACGTTGCTCTTCCAGGGGAAAAACCCGTTGGATGCAAGTGGATCTTCAAAAAGAAGATTGGAGCAGATAGACAGGTGGAAACCTATAAGGCTAAACTTATTGCAAAAGGTTTTCGTCAAAGATCAAGTGTGGACTATGACGAAACCTTTTCTCCAGTAGCTATGCTTAAATCCATACGGATTCTACTTGTCATTGTTGCCTTCCATAACTATGACATCTGATAGATGGACGTTAAAATCGCTTTTCTAAATGGAAATTTAGAAGAGTGCGTTTATATGGATCAACCAGAGGGTTTCTTAGACAGTGGGAGCAGCGGAAAAATGTGCAAGTTGCTTAAATTCATTTATGGATTAAATCAGGTATCGCGGGGTTGGAACATCTACTTTGATGATACGGTCAAAGAATTTGGTTTTATCAAAAATATATATGAACCTTGTATTTATAAGAAAATTGTGGAGGGAGCTGTCATATTCCTCGTATTGTACGTGGATGACATACTCCTGATAGGAAATGATATTTTTATGCTACAATCGGTCAAGCTCTTCTTGTCATGGAAGTTCTCCATGAAAGATCTGAGTGATTCCTCCTACATTCTAAGGATTAAGATCTACAAGGAAAGATCTAAAAGAATCTTGGGACTGTCGCGGTCCAAATATATAGACACCATACTAAAAATGTTTAGTATGGAAGATTCCAAGCTCGGTAATCTACCCGTTTGTTACAGAATCATCATCTCCAAAGTGATATCTCCCAAGATTGATGAGGAGAGGGCTCGCATGAGCTTTATTGTCATGACCGGAAATGGCACATGACTGGTACTTGGATCACATGAAGCCTATAGGATCCCATCGTCACCCAAGTAAGCCGGAAACCCAGAAATTTAAACCTTTTTAGAAAATTAATGGAGGTAAAGTTTTGAAATAAAGGTATAATATAATCAAGTTCTTTCTTTAAAAGTATAAGTAATGTTGTATGAAAATAAAAGAGAGTCGTATACTAGAATTGAAAACATTTTCGTCATTTGAAATTTGAGCAGCACCTCCTTTGTAAATTTTGATAAAAACAAGTACACGATCAATAATAATATGGCATACCCAAGCGGGGGCTAGCTCTTTGCCAATTGGTGGAAACAACCACGCAAATATAAATATACGACGCCCGAGGCGAAGATCAATCATAGAAAAGAAGATAAAGAAAACCAAAGTATCATCAAACCCAAAATAAAGAATAATACACACATCTCGCTCTAAGTATGAAAGAATATATAAGTCTCTGGTTTTTAAGTCTACCAAATATACATAGTCTGGTTGATGGAGCTTTTAACTAGATACAAATGAATAATGAATATATAACGGTGCTTACGCTCTGGACTGTAACCCACCTACCAATGAAAATCTCCCAGAAAGGAGCAATGTGCCAGCAAGCCGCTACTGAATCCAAGTGATCGATCCTACAAGAAAACTGTGGCACAACGGGGGTGAATTGCCAACTCGTGAGTAGAAGACATCATCAAGTAGAAATCGAATGTATGACGATCTCCTAGGTCATACAGTAATATAATAATATAATAATACTGTGTGGTGACGAGTGTGATCATATATACATAAGTATAATAATAATAATATCGTGCCTTTGTCATAATACGGTACCATGTCATCTGTGTCATATATTTGTATATGTATATATCATCCAACGTGTGTCCATCAACGACATATCAAATCATCATAAAAACCAAAGTGCCCAGTATCGACACTTGAAATCATCAGAAAATCCATGTTCAGCATCGACACGTAAATCTGCATATCTCAGGCGCTGTCTCATCGTATCGGCCCTCATATCAATCTGTCTCAAATCGCTCCTGTCGGTATCCTCCGGATATCCGCCGAGTCTAGTACTGTCACCGGTAGGTAGTGTTCCCATGCCGGGCTTAACGTCTCTCTATACGATCTTCTTACCTCGGGATACAGTACCGGATCCACCATGTACCCGCAGACGGCGCTTCCTCTCTCCTCGAATCGGGTATACACATAACTCAGAACTGAGAAAACTCATGGTGGATGCCAAATATCATATCAAGAGAAACCGCATTTTTAAAACAATCATAATTTTTTAAAATGTATCCGCGGTTTCTCAAATCCAGAAATATCATGAAAACAGAAATCTCAGAAACATGTAGTAATAATGAACAATATGTACAAGCATAGAATAATATTGTAATGCATAGCAAGTGTGTTCATGTGAGCGTGTCGTGTAACTAGGTAAGGAAGTGCAATATCTGAACTAGTATGTGTGGTACTAAATAATAACTAAAATCCTACAGATTAGAAGGCAATACGGTAACATAGTGATTTCTAATGTGTGTGTGGCATGGCAATTACTGATGATGAGTGTGTGAGCCGGGGAATATGTGTACGTGCAACATGCGCATCATCGGTAATGGTGCATGTGTCCTAGCAGATGAAGTCATATAAAAATAAGTACACGGAATGTAGTATGTATGTCGCAAATGAAAATAATACGAACGTATGCAAAATAAGGAAAACGTAAACGCGAACAGAATAGAATACGTAACTACATATGAGTCATACAGTTATAGTTTAAAATAGCACGAATCGTTATTTTTTTGAAAATGGGGGCTACAATATTTTTGAGAAAAAGGATACCATTTGAAAATCTGTAGCGTCCCTTGAGGTTGTCATTTAAAAGTGAATAATGATTCGTTAGTTTTGAAAATAAGTATGGCTCTAAATATATCGTAATATCTATTTAAGTGATTTAAAAAAAATATTTCTTGAGTCGATATATATATAAGTCGGCGATCTATGCTTATCATATCATGTACGGTATAATCCATCGTACGATATCATCAAATCAATAGTACGGATCTATAATCGCGTACATCATCATCTCATATCATCATATGTCTTGTCGTATCATGTCATGTCATTTCATATCATATAACATCGCATCATGTCATCATATTCAATCATATCGACTCGTTTCATCATAACATATCATATCCACATCTCTTTATGTTGTATTGTAAATATCCTCAAATTTATATATGTATATAAATATGTGTGTGTGTATGTGTGTGTGTGTGTGTGTGTGTGTGTATAAGCGTATATACATATAGCTCAAGGCTAAGAAAAACTAGAACAAAGAATATACCCTCCTACAAGTATACTACTAATGTTTATAGTGTCCTAGAACCCTATTAGCTAGTTATACATAACTAATATCTATACATATAACTATAATCTAGTATCCTAGTACTACAGTTACGGGGGTGCTATACACCGTCCGCCCAACTTCCCCATAGATATACATCTACTCACCTACTATTCTCGCTCTAGCGAAGTCAATGAATGCCTTGCTCTTCTTCATCACCCCGGAAGTCCACGCGAATGTACCTACAAATCAATGCATATCATATCGAAATCAAAATCAAATCCGAAAACCGATACGGCAAGCAAAGCGCACAAATGTTAGAACATATGGTCCGTGCATGCAAGAATAACAAAACAACCCCCGACGTTGACGTACGAACGTCAAATGACCGAGTCAAAACTCAAATATTAAAACCATAGTTTTCAAAAGTCGCAAAAAATAATTAGAAACTTCGTAAAACACTCCCAGATTTTTATTAATGTGAAATTAGACCTTTTAGCATATAGGGTTGGCCTAGTTATCATATGTGTGTGCTACAGAACAAAAACCCAAATCCTAACTCCGAGTTCAAACCGCAATTTGCGGCCAATTTGAATTTTTTAGCGGCCAAGAAGGGGAGATTAGGGCTCGGGCTTTTAGGGTAGCTTCCTATGTGTCTACACATCTTACTGTATCTACTAATTAATTTTCAGAGTTCCCAATTCATCCCAGATTCCAATTGATCGCCACAAGTTCAATAAAACCGATATCGGAAAATTCTAAGTTCGTCAAATCCAAGAGTTTCTCCATTATATCACTCTCACTTATCACCAATGGTCTTGTATACACTCCCTAAACCCTGTACTAATCACTACTACAAGTTCTATCCGCTAATTCTCACTCTAGAATTTTCCAAGTTCATTTAACATATCTTATTTAACTCTAAACTATAAAATGAGGTTAGGAAACTAAATACTTGAAGAAAGGTGAGTGTTTTACCTTGAATGACAACTCAAGAAAATTCCTAAATGGTCCAAAGTGCTCAAAACAAGAACATGATCACCCCATGGTGTGTAAGATGAGATGAGGAATATTGTTTGTGAATGTTTAAAGGTGTTTTGAGATGGCTTTGGTGGTGTTTGTGAGGGTGATAGTGAGAGGTGGAGGAGGAGATGAAGAAGGATGAAGAAGGAGGAGAAGATGAAGGAATACAACAAGTTGAGATTGCAACCATGGCTCCTCTTCTCTCTCTTTCCCACTCCCCCTCATTAAATGCGCCATACTCCCCTGTCTCCTCATAATTATTTCTTTTTTTTCTTTCCTCTTTTCTAAAACAAAAGAAACCATCATAAAAACAAAACAAAATGTTAAGCCTCATGTAAATATGTGTCATGGTACTTAACATGATTTTAACAAAATAACTTGGTTAATGCATAATTAGGAAACACTGATTAAGTTTAGCATTAATCTTGTATGGAAATAATTACATATTAATTTATAAAAAGCCTAATTTAAATAAATGCTTTCATAATTAATAATTTATTTTAATTTCGAATTATGTTCCAAAATTATAGGTATATAACTATACCATTCTATGAAAACTCAAATTCATACTTGTAAAATATTCAAGAAATTTATTATTTTATTATTTAAATTTCAAAAATAATATTTTATATTTTCTGAATTGTTACAATCTTCCCCCCTTAAATAAATTCGGTCCCTGAATTTAAATTTAAACCCCCAAAGTATTAAAATATTTCAATAAATCAATTAAATCAACGGGGTTCCGAAATCACGAATACGCAAGAAATGACACAGAGCATCGTGTGTGCATGAAAGCGGGTGCAAAACTAAATAATCAAAACTCCGTCAAACGTCATACGAATCATAGAAGTTGGGATGCATATGCAAGTTTCGAAACCTACTGTTAACTTCAAGTATAATAAACTCAAGACTATAATACGTATATAGTATGCATCCTTGTGAAATCATCTAAGTAGCTGAAAGGTATGAAAAATTCTTTTCAAATCGCTGTGTGATGTGTATATCATGGCATAAGTAGCGGACGTTCATTTGTAAAGGAATATATATGTATCTATATATGTTTTGCTTAAGATATACATCCCGCCTTTTAGAAATTTGTTTAGAAAGGTTTTCTTTGTAAAAGTTTGTGTCATTCATGGACACGTAGGAAAATAGTGAGACTATAGCCCCTTTTTGAAAACCTCCTCGGTAAATGTCGATGCATGAAAAAATACTCAGGTACTGTCCTCAGATCAATCCTGCTCGGCTACTATATAATATAGTACATATCATAAAAAAACATGATGCTCGAAAGAAGAAATCAAGCTCAATAGGTGCATACGGAATTACCACGTATATCTGGTGCGCACGGAAAATGATGTCAAAACCAAATGCCACGAATGTGCACGAAAACAAAAACTAAGTGCAACGGGTGTACACAAAAGTATCTGCCAATGCAACGGGTGTGCACGACAACGATATCAGGTGTATCTAGAGTGCACGAAAATCTCAATCAAGTGCAACTAATATGCATGAAAATCTCGATTAAGTGTATCTTGTATGCACAAAATCACATCAAGTGAGCCAAGTGTCCGCGAAAATTTAAATTAAGTGCGTCAGGTTTGCACAAAAGCATCTAGGGCAATAGGGTGCAAGAAAATGAATATCAAGTGCACATGGTGCACGAAAACACAAATCTAGTACAACAGGGTGCACGAAAACAAATATCAAGCACGAAAATTCATCAATGCATCGAAAGCGCCTGGGAACAATATCGAGTGTATGAATCAAAATCCACGGTATACATGTACGAAATCAAAATCGGGTATACCGAAGTGTACGAAATCATAAATATGTGCAAATGCGTACATAAAAAAAAATTGAGTGCAATGGATATGCACAAAACATAAATCAAATGTAATAGGTGTATAAAAACATAAATCAAGTGCTACTAAGGTGCACGAAAATATCAATCATGAAACTAAATCATCAAAACTCAAAAGTTTAAAATGATATAAGCGTGATACTCGGATCACTAAATAAAAATAAAAAATAAATGATATTGAGATACACCTCTTTCAATGTCGAAAGGTACCGGTGCACCCAAGCTGGCAGAGCAAGAACACCTTCTTGCTTTCTTCCTACAGCCTGGCGTTCTTTGCCTCTAGGTCCTTGTTTTTCTCTATAGATCACCAATTGCATGACTCCTCGGCTCGACAACCCGTTAAGGAGTAGCAACGGAAACAGTCCCGTTCTAATGCCTCTTTGAACATGTAACGACTCAAATTTTACGATACGAAAATTTTCAAGTTAATGTACAGAATAGAGTTGTAATCCTGAGTACAAGTTATAAATTTAATTTGGTTAAGAATAACAAGAAATAACTTGTAGCTCACTGGTAAAGCCTTGCACTGCTCTAATATAGCTCTGTGTTCAAATCCCATCAGCCTTATATATTATTACTGATTTTTATTTTAAACTTTTTGGAAGCCAAAAGTTTACATGTGCAATACACGTAAAAATGAAAAGTCAGATAAAACAAACGTGTGCACAATGATATATGAACAGATAGAGACACGTGGCAAGAATCCCGGCACCCATCTCAAGAAATCGACCAGCGAGAATTGGCTTTGGGCCGGCGCCGCCGGGCCCCCCGCTGGGAATGTCCCATGTTCTGAACCCCAGTCCTTTGGCCTACCTTCACTACTCACATGCTGTTTGATTTTCTTGTAAATTAACAGAGAGATTAAAATCACCATTAATCCAAGTTTAAATGCATTTTTAATTCTCTTTTCAATTCTGAAAACCCTAATTCTACCCTATAAATACAACCCCACACCCTAGCCCTCTTCATTCTGAAATCTTTTGTTAAAATTATCAAAAAATTTCCAAGTCAAAAAAAAATACAAGTGGAGTTAGCACTAGGTCAATTTCCGGCGACAATTCGAGACGATTCCGGCGGCCCTGCGACTCCACGAAACCATCAAATGTTCCCTTAACCCCCCTCTATTCTCTAAGATAGTAAGTTCCTTCTCTTCTCTTCTTTTCACATCTTAAAACTTCTTCTTTTCAATGATGTCGGTAAGTGGAGTTATACCGACATTCATTTCTAAAACTTTTTAAAATAACAAGTTTTCTTAAGAACTTATCTAAATTATTATACTTTGTTTGTTAAACATTAAACAATAATTGTAAAAAAGTTTCATTTCAAAACTCCATATAAAACAACTTTTATTACACTTTTACGTTTAAATACCATAAAGTTACATATGACATCTTTTATCATTTTTGCTTGTATTACCTTTATAAAATCTTACGAGGTAATAACCTACCTCTCACAACACGCATCATGACATAGCACGATTAGATTTTAACAATATATATTTTGGGACAAATACGACTTTTACATTAAAATACCATAAACTATTAAAAACCGTATTCTTTAAATTGTATTATTTAAATTCCTTGCGATTGTGCCTCTACAACTTAGTTTTGGGGAATCCGATTCAGTTGGTGATGGTTATCGCTCATCCATCGGACTAGTAGGGTGAGATGCAAACCTCCTCACGGAGTATACGATCTCGATGGAATTTTTAATGCAATTTTTAAGAAAAACATGATTTTCTATTTAATAAATAAATTTTATTTTTAATAATTATATATAAATATTATCAAACCATCTATTTTAAATATATAATAAATTTCATGTTTTTCTAAACAAAAGAATTACAAGTTTCATGAAAATACCATCAAGAATCTATGCAAGTCAACTTTACACTAAAATACCATGTATTATTCAAGCTAGGTATTTATTCACTGGAATACCTCACTTTTAAAAATTACATTCATGAAAATCCTAAATACGATAAATAAATACTTGAGGTTTAATTTGAAAGTATACTAAAAATTTTTTTCTTCATAAAACCCCCTTAAGTTATATTAATTTACATTAAGGATCCTAATAAATATAGGTTTAAGCGGGACCAATTCTCTTGAGCCTCAGGGAGCCGGAGAAAGTGAGTGCTTGCCTATTTATGGTAGAAAACTAAAACTGGGTTATCAATGGTAATTGGCTTGGAAAAAGTCACAAATCCTGCCGTCCATGTGCAGCAGTTACCGATAACTCCTAAACTTAATTCAGGATCCAATTCTGTTTAAGTGTCTGACTCAATCTGAGTCTCAGTCTAATTCGAATATAATCTAAACATGAATACAATCCAATCTTAACTCCAATACAACATGAATCCAATCTATACTTGAACTTGAACATGAATACCAGAACTATACCAGAACAAAATTAACATGACTTGAATTGACCGAACCATGGATATATCTTGACTTGACTACATGACTATCTGTTTACATCCTTATCCGTTTTCATGAACAATTTATACCATGGTCTCGGCAAGTCTTACATCTATAAAACAACAAAATATACATTTACGGGGTTTTTAAGGGGTAGATTGGTACGGAATGTATTAGAAGTGGAATGAGACGGTCACTATAATACACCTAACCTGAATATCCGTTGGCGTTGTCCCGTTGGTTTTGATGGGGTCTTGTACTCCATATGCCTTAGTCCACTGAGCAAGTTAGACTCCTCTCATATACACTGATATATTATGTACCATGCTACAAACAACTACGTTAGCATAACTAACTTTTTGTTTATCAGTTCTATTCACTCTATTTGTGTATTTCTATCTTATCTCTTGGGACTTACCGAGCGCTAGTTCACCGACAACATTCATATTTCTTCTTTCTTTAGAATGTTGTCAGGAGGACCTGACTCTCAGAAGATCGAGCCCAGCCAGGACGATTTGGAGCACTTTACTGAGGATTTGGAGTTTTAGTTCACTTGTACTTACTTTACTTTCAGTTCACTTGCCATTCTTTAGGCATCGCATTCCAGTATTGTATTTATTTTCTAGTTGTATGTAAAGAATGTTTAATCAATAAAAAGTTGTTGTTTATTTATATCCTTTGTTGTTTCTTGTGTATATTTATTATATTGCTTATTTACGCTTAACGTGTTTACTTCTGAGTAAATACGTCACGGGCCTCACCACGTCTACTTCTCCATACACTGGGAAGCGGGGTGTGACAGAATATCTCCTGGCGGCCCATGCAGGTTAGTTCTGCATGGAAAACTAAGCAATATATATCACAAGAATTATAAGAATCAACAACAAAGCATTCTTTACATTTCATATTCCTTGAATCTATCCTAACCGTGTTTTTCTTTCAAGATTATGGATTCTCCCAACAATACCAGCACAAATGTCAATGGCAACACCCCACCATCACCACTTCTACCACTTACACCTACTGTAGCTGCTCTTATCAACGAGCAGACGGTATTACTTGAGGCAATCAAGAGCCACTTGGAGGGACAGCAACAGCAGACTGCTATCCTATTGCATCGCCCAGAAGCTGAGGCACTCGGTGTGAAACAATTCCGGGCACTGCACCCTAAACAATTCTCTGGGAAAGAAAGCCCTTTGGAGGCAGAGGAATGGGCTCAGTCGATTGAGGACGATCTGGCAGCAGCACAAGTGCCAAATATTGCTTGGGTAAGAGTTGCGAAGCTGCAACTAACTGACAACGCCAGAGTATGGTGGAAGGCTAAAGAAAACCGACTTACCCAGCCAATCGAATGGAAGACTTTCGCGGCATGTTCGACACGAAATATTTTCCCGAGACTGCCCATTTTGATATGGAGCAGCAATTCATCCACCTGCAACAAGGCTCTATGTGGAGCAAATCCGTGGTTGAGTATGATGCTGAATTCACCATGCTAAGCAGGTAAGAGATATCTCAAATATTTAAGTTTTCTAATTTCACATACTACACAGCTAACACAAGACCATAACAGGTTCGCAACATATCTCATACTGACTGCTGAGACCAGGGCTAGACGATTTTAGCAAGGGTTGTACCCGGAGATCCAAGCTGCTCTAGCTACAGTGGATTTCCCAACTCATGACCTAGCTTTGAAGGCTGCCCGTCGATATGAGGCAATAGTGAAGAAGAAGGGCAGACCTCAATCTGCCGGTGTGAAGCGCCCTGCTACTCAGATAGTAGGAGGAACCTCTTCCAGGACACCGTTTGTACCCAGGAGATCGGGAGTACCTTTTAACCTACCCAGTTTAGATTTCTACTTCTATTGCAAAAGGAATGGACACCTAGCGAAGGATTGCATGCGTGGTAATCGCCTGTGCTTAGTCTGTGGCTCATCCATACACGATATTGGATCTTTTCCTCATAGACTCAATCCAAATCTTCCACCCATACCAGCAATCACTTATCCGCAGCGGCCAGTTATCCAGGCACCTGCTCCTCGACTTGCTCTCCCAACTCCACCTTCTCGTGGACCCACTGCACCTCTTCCTCGTCAGTTCCATCATGCACAAAGGAACCTACCTCAAGGACAGAGGAACGGACAAAGGAATGCTCCCCCAGTAAGGAAGAATGTACCTAGACGACAGGCTTTCACAATGACTGTGGAAGAAGCTGAAGCCACTGGCCAAGTCATCACTGGTAACTCCCTCTCTTTCAAACTTTCTTTCAACCTTTATACATATTAAGATATCTTTTTCTATACCTAAACATATCCCACACAACTTAGGTACAATCTTAGTAGCCTCCCTACCTGCCTTAGCACTCTTCAATACTGGAGCATCACATTTCTTTATGTCGCAATAGTTCGTCCGAACTCATGCAATTCTAGTTAAACCACTCGTATCCAGCTGGAATGTCAGTTCCGGGAATGGCGTTCTAAAGGCAACAATGGGATACGACCTGTGTCCAGTGGTCATCTGCAGCAGAGAATTTTATGCTGACTTCAAGGTGCTAGACATACTGAACTTCGACGAAGTCTTGGGTATGGATTGGCTAGGAACTTTCTATGCTACCATCGACTGTAATCAAAGGAGGGTAGTTTTCGACATTCCAGACCATCCGGTCTTTTATTTCAATAGTGGAGATCATACACTGGAACCTAGCACATACAAAGCTAAACCGAAGAAGGCAGTAGTTGCTACACTACAAGATGAAGAAGAAAAGCTAGAGGTAGTTCGACAGTTCGAAGACGTATTTCCTGAAGACATCTCAGGTTTGCCTCCCGATCGAGCTTTTGAATTCGGTATTGATTTAGTACCTGGTGCACAACCGGTGATCAAAGCACCCGACCGGTTAAGTCCAGAAGGATTGAAGGAGAGCAGTACTCAATTGGACGACTTTTGAAGAAAGGATGGATTCGTCCCAGTACCTCAAGTTGGGGATCTCCAGTTCTGCTTGTGAAGAATAAGGAAGGTTCATACAGAATGTGTGTTGATTATAGAGTTTTGAACGAAGTCACGATAAAGAACAAGTATCCACTACCGCGCATCGACGATATGTTCGATCAGCTAAGTGGGTCTTGCGTTTTCTCAGAGTTAGATCTTCGTTCCGGTTATCATCAGGTGAAGGTCAAAGAGTCTGATATTTTGAAGTTGGCATTCAGGACTCGCTATGGTCATTACGAATATCTCGTGATCCCATTTGGAGTGACCAATACACCATCCATATTCATGAATCTAATAAACCAAGTTTTTCGAGAGTACCTAGACAGGTTCGTTGTCATTTTCATCGACGACATCCTCGTATATTCAAAGAATCGGAAAGAGCACGCTGAACATTTGAGAATTGTCCTGGAGACTTTGCGACAGCGTCAACTCTATACCAAGTACAGAAAGTGCGAATTTTGGTTAGATCAAGTCGGATTTCTTTGACATATCATTTCAGGCGAAGGAATCTCTGTGGATCCATCTAAAGTATCAGCAGTAAGTGAATGGCCGACACTAAAGACAGTGAAGGACATTCAAAGTTTCTTGGGTTTAGCGGGATACTACCGAAGATTTCTAAAAGGCTTTTCGAAGATTGCAACACCCCTGACCAAGGTCACACTTAAAGATGAAGCATTTGTGTGGTCAGAAGTATATGAACAAGATTTTGTAGAACTTAAGTCAAGATTGACATCATCTCCTATCCTTGTAATACCGGACCAAACTGGAGGTTTCGTTGTGCATTGCACTACATCCGGTAAGGGATTATGATTTGTTCAACACCAGCAGGGAAAAGTTGTAGCTTATGCATCAAGACAGCTGAAGATTCATGAGCGCAATTATCCAACACATGATTTGGAGTTGGCGGTCGTTATATTTGCACTGAATATTTGGCGTCTTATCTGCTTGGAGAATGAGTAGATATATACACAGACCACAAAAGTCTGAAATATGTGTTTACTCAGAAAGAGTTGAATATGCGGCAGAGAAGATGGCTAGAATTTATAGCAGACTTCGACATCAACCTACAATATCAGCCAGGGAAGGTGAATGTAGTTCCTGATGCACTTAGTCGCTGGCAACTATCAATGAATCTCACTGCACAGTGGAAGCTTCTACAAGAATTGCACAAGATGGAGATAGAAGTGGTTATGCCAGGTAATACTTCAAGGTTGATGAACTTACAACTTCAATCTACTATTGTCAATCGGATCAAAGCAGCTCAAGCAAGTGATGCCAAGTTATAAAAAATCAGAGAACAAGTAGAAAGTGGACTTAGAACAGATTTCATCATTCACGAAGACGGATCTTTGAGATACGGAAGCAAATTGTGTGTACCACAAGGTCGTGTTCGGGAAGAGTTGATGAAAGAAGCTCACAGCTCTCCATATTCAGTACACCCTGGTGGTACAAAGATATATAAAGATCTATGTCAACATTACTGGTGGCATGGAATGAAGCGTGAAGTTGCCAGTGTTGGATATGTATGCCCTAGAGGCCATTATTGTATATGTATACATTTGGATGCTTAGACATATATATGTACAGGACTGTCTTGCTCGATATGATAGTATGCTATCTGGTTTGTCTTTATCTTAACATGGGTATGTTTTATTTTCTATGACATATCTTTTGTACATGTTGATAAAGCCCGTAGGATCACTGCTAGACTACCCGTGTTGTGATGGCGATCATACTTGTGGGAGCTGGGTAGTCGGTATGCACATTCTTAAATGGTTCCTAGTTGTGGGAGTATCGAGACTGGGCATCGATATTCCGGAGTAGACTAGTGTATACGTTTCTAGACCCCCGACGAGGGGCGATGGTATGGTCCAGCAACCATTGGTCTTTCACACCTAAGATCGTATACAGGTGCTCACTGGGGGTGAGTACACTGGACAAACTCGCCGAGAACTTCCAGATGGTACTATACCTATCATCAGGTGAATGTTCTCAGGTGACATGAGTACAGGTTAGTCTTTAGACCTGAGATCGGCATTTGTCTCGTATGAGTTCCCACTTTGCTTTGATCACTACCCTACTATGGCTTTACTGAGTCGTGCAAACAGGTTTTAGTTGGGTACAGTCCCAAGCCACATGGAGGCAGTGAGCAATTTTCGGGGATTCGTCTCTCCCGATAGAGGGAGTCGATAACGCACTGTGTTTGATTGGTCAGGACCATAAGACCTTGGCCAAGGCAGTTGGGATTTACTGATAGGCCAATCAGTAGTTTCTCGGATTGGTCCTGAGCCACATCAGCACGAATTACGGGTTATTAGGGTCTGACGTTTACCACCCCCCAGACCCGGTATGCGATACTCTCAGACGAAGAGACCGGACTGTACGGAGATTGTCACAGATAGGCTCATTAGGGATCCGGATGAGTTTGCTTGTCGGCCTTCCTTTTCGACAGGTATCCGGATAGTCGTTACGTACAGCTAGTGCCGCTGACGTGCTTGTGGTTATGGATTTATCCAGTAACTCACTGCCGGCGTACTGTCGAGTCCTTAGAGTCCCACACACAGGGTTTCCCTGGTTCAGGAGAAATCATGTAGTAGTCGTATTGGATACGTGCAGGGTTCCGATCGATTGATGTACTTTGTACCCAGACTTTCGATCGGACAGTTGGTAATACTAGCTGGCTCGGGTTTGAGCCGGATTATCATATCAAGTATTGACTTGATAATTTACATATATGTATTTCAATATGTATATTCTAGTATTACGTTCTTCGTGTTATTCTATATCTTTAGGAATTCGTGTTTTTGTCCGAATGCAGGTATGTATATACAGCAGACTGTAATCCGTATTTTATTACAGATTACCTTATAGAAGGTGGATACCTCATCATGGTCTTTTCCATTTATTGATAAATGGAAATGAGGTGGAAATTGGAGGAGAGGGAGGAATGGTGAGAGCCATGACTTCAATAGTTGACAAATGAATTATTTATTTATTTTGATCAACTATTGAAGTATGGTTGCTAGTTTTTTATTATGAAAATTCATACACAAAACCATTGTGTTGGATTTTCTCTCACATGCATACTTCATTATTTTTGAGCTCCCATTTTTTGCTTCACCCTCCTCCCTCCTCTTGAGTTTCCTCTACCTTCATTATCTTCCTCTTCACTACCCTCTCACGAGTTGAGAAACAATTGAAGAGGCAAGATAGAGCTAATAGAACATATAGATCTCCACACTATATCCTAGACAACTTGGATTAGCAACCCAAGTTCTCTAGTTGCTCTTATTGAAACCTAGTTAGGAGTTAGAGCCATGGATCACATCCCTCGAGTGGATCATTTACGACAAAGGAGGGCCGGAGAACAAGCTCGATCCCGGAGGACCGATGGAGCCGGAAATGGAGATCAAACAAGTTCAAGGTGGCCACTTGGAGCACATGACGAGGAAAGAAGACCGAAGGACTTGGGTCGTTTGGTGAGAATTCTTTCTATAGTAGATAGCACTCTTAGTTTGGCTCGATAGGTTTATGGAAAGATCCAGGTTTTATTGGGTTAACTTAGCGTCGCTTTAAACTCGGAAGATTTTTTTTTTCCGCAAACCGCTTTGTTCGATGGCTAGGGTGTTAAGGTAACCCAACATGGTATCAGAGCCATCCTATAAAACCTATACTAGCAGTTTAAATATTGTTTAAAATAACGAAACCGAAATAACTCCAAAACACAAAACCTTGAAATCAAGTTTCTGTCAATTTTTAAAAGGCATCTGAAAATTTTTTAAACAAGTGCAGAGTGATCCTTTGGCTGTGAGATGAACCCAAAACAAAAACGAAGCGATTCAAACATGTTTAGGCCGACCATACCATGAAATTTCCCAGCCTCACCGGTTTTGGTTATGGGGAATCGAGTCATTTTTGTTTAGTACTCTCTAACTCTTGGATTTAGGGTTTCAGGATATGTTTGTTTTTTCCCAGAATAATTTTTCAATTATCTTGTGTTTTGGGGCATTGCGGAGTATTTTGAAATCGATATTTTAACAACTTTTTAATTGTTATCAGTACTTAGATTAGCATCTGCGACCGTGAATGTCATTTGATCGGTAAACTCGTCTAATTGCTATATGTTCTTTTAGACGGGTTTGTGAACATGACATTCGCGTTGATGTTTTGTGTTTTTGCTGTGATCATGGTTGGATAGTCATGGTGGATAACATGTGATGCAATGTTAGTGGTACAGTTTAAGATTCATTTGTATATTCATATTGCGAGGCGAGCGTCCGACATGTGGACTGATGTCTTTGCCGGGTTGTATATTATTTGTTTGGGGCACGACCGAGTTGAGATCGATGTCACCATTTGTACATATTATTTTCATTTTCTGTACTAGGATTACCCCACGATGGAGTGCACGAATAGTCGGGTTCTAGAAGGAAACAAGCTTGCATCTCATAGCGTTGAGATGGATGGGGCTTCATTCTAGAATTGGCGGGCTATTCGCCGCATTCGTAGGGTGTATAGGATGACCCACGGAGGGGCGCCCAAGTTACCGGATTCCGTGAAGTGCTGGGTGGCCCATTCACTTTGTTGAAGGGGGTTGCCTCACTTCTGGGATTGGCGGTTAACTTGCCACGCTCGTAGGGGTCCAGGTTTTCATTGCACAAGCTATCCACACGATCGGGAACGTCGGGTTTTATTTGCGGCTCAAATGAAACCCGGGGCTCCAAGATTATCCACCATTCTGTGTTGCTTGCTGAGATTTTATGATGTTGTTTGCTATCATGCCTGAGACAAATGTTATATATATTTATATATATACTAGTAGATATTGTATATGTTTTACACCCACGCTAGTCCAGCCCCCGCTCTGTCGTTAGTTAAGTAACCTAACGGGTGATGACGGGGCCCTGTGGCGAATGCGGATGTCATATACGTACATTGTATTTTCGTTCTTTTTATAGTGTGATAGGATTAACTGATGGGACCGTATTAATTTTGATTAATGCAAGATAAGAAAACCCAAAAGATGTTGTTGGAACAAATTTCGAAAAACTATAGCTATATTCTTTCGCTTTGCATAGTGGTATTTGATTGAGAATATCCAGCACCTCATTCCAGGATGCAAGAGCCGAGACCCCTTCATGGGGAGTGACCTCTTGAGCAATAGTCTATACTGTAGATTACTCGGTTTTTTCAAAACCATAAGTTTTCAAAAGCGGAGCCTAAACCACTCCTTTTCAAAACTGCCAGGTTCCTTCAACGATATCAAGTTCATTACGTTAAAGGGTTTTTTGCCAAAAACTCAGCCATAGCCCTCTGTCATTTCTTATAAGTTATACTTAGTATTCGTGCTGCGTTTGTTGACTGTGTCAAGGCGTAGTGAACGGTAGCTGAGTATTGCTTATTTGTAGCATACGATGCGATTGGTTAGGACAGTCGTATAACTTTGTTGACCGTGTCAAGGGTTATGCGGGTGGGTTTAATGCAATCATGATAATGACGGGTTGAACTTGATTAGGATTCTTTGATTTGTTGACTGTGTCAAGGTCACTTGGGTCCTAAGGGCAAAAACCACATCGGGAGTTTCAAATATACAGGAAACTTGCTAGTGCTGCATACCTTCTGGAGTGTGGTGACTAAAGTGCTTCCATCTAGTTTACCACGCAATAATAGTTGGATCCCGATCCCACTAATGAGTAGGATTACTCCTGGGAAATTATTTCACTTAACAATCAATGCTAAGTCTAGAATGGTGTTAGCGGGGTTACGCCTCCAAGGAAAAGAGGTTATATAATTAAGGAACTTCACGAAAGCGTTGGAAAACCTCCCTCGAAGTACCGACATCAGCCTGGCTGAAAGGTTAAGCAAGTATTGTGACGTGCGATTAATCCTAACTAATTCTTCTTTTTAGGTTTGAAGAAGAATTTGAGGGAACAGTGGGAGCCATCCTGATTAGATAAACTAATAACCAATCTAATCTTACAAGAGCGCACGCTGAGTGTTTCTTTTCTCTCTCTCCAGGTAGCAACCACTTCATTCCCTAATCAAGACAATAAAATATATTGCTTGACCGATCCAAATTCTTATTCGAGGTTGGGGAACGTCAATTTGGCTCTAACCTATGACAGCAGTCATAAGTATGAGCAGAGGAAAGAAGATTGCATGAATTCCTTGATGACCCCATCGAAGAAGAAGCATAATAATGCGTCTTCTTCAGGTTTTCTTGTTATTGAGAACTGTTTTTCGGTCAGTCCTACCTCCTGGGTACTAGATTCTGGATCAGGATCTCATATCTGTAATTTATTATGGGGACTGAGAAAAAGTAAGATGGTTGGACCTGGTGATATGTCCCTCAGAGTAGGGAATGGAACATAAGTTGATGCTTCTGCCGTCGGTGAATATCACCTAGCATTGCCAAATGATAATTCTATGATTTTGAACAATTGCTACTATGTACCTTCCATGGTTTGCAACATCATATCAGTTTCTTTACTTGATAAAGACGGATATAAGTTTGTTCTTGATAGAAATATCATGAACATTTACCTCAATCAGGTATTGGTTGCAGAAGGTACACTGTGTAATGGTATCTATGTTCTAAATCAAAACACAGTACTAAATGTACAAAACACACACAAGAGGAAGAGTCCAGAAATGAACGAATCCTACTTGTGGCATTGTAGACTTGGTCATATCGGAGAGAAAAGACTGAGTAAGTTACATAAATATGGATTTTTGAATACGTTCGAATTTTCATCTTATGAAACTTGTTAGTCTTGTCTCAAAGGAAAAATGACCAAATCTCCGCTCACCGGACACGGAAAAATAGCAGCAGAGCTCTTGAGACTCATACACAGTGATGTATATGGTCCAAAGTCTATACATGCAAGGGGTGGGTTCTCATACTTCATCGCATTCACTGACGATCTCTCTAGGTTCGGATATGTGTATCTTTTGAAACACAAATATGAAGCTTTTGAGAAATTCAAAGATTACATAAACGAAGTAGAGAACCAGACTGGCAAAAGTATCAAGATCCTCCGATCTGATAGAAGAGAGGAGTACTTAAGAACAGAATTCCTAGAATATTTAAAAGAGAATGGAATTCTCTCAACTTATTCCTCCGTATACACCACAGAACAATGGTGTATCGGAGAGGAGGAATCGTACCCTATTGGATATGGTTCGCTCCATGATGAGTAGTGCTGAGTTGGCTCTTTCATTCTGGGGATATGAACTTCAAACAACAGCACATCTTTTGAATCCAGTTCCATCCAAATCCGTGCCTAAAACTCCGTATGAAATATGGAGTGGTGAGAGTTTGTATCTTAAACGTGTTAAGATTTGGGGTTGCCCTACTTATGTCAGATAGCATAATCCAGACAAACTTGAGGCACGATTAGTTTTTTGTAAGTTTTGTGGGATACCCAAAGGATTCTAATGGGTATCTATTCTACCATGCAGAGGGACAAAAGATTATTGTTTCTAGGAACGCCATATTTTTGGAAAAAGAATTTCTTGTTAAAAATATTGGTGGCAGCACGGTAGAACTGGATGAAATTCCAGAAACACAAAGTATAACTGAAGATTTAGTGAAACCACTAGATTCAGTTATACCCGACGAGCCTCATCCACTCTATGGATCTAAAAGGATTTCTCATTGGCCCGAGAGATACTACGGTTTTCTCATAGACGGGGATCGAGAGGATTGCATCTTGGGAGAAGATGATCTTACTAGTTTCAAGCAGACCATTATCAGTAGGGTCTCTGATAAGTGGCTAGATGCCATGCGATCCGAAATGGAGTCCATGTACACTAATAAAGTGTGGACCTTGGATATTGCTACACCTGGGGTAAAAACCGTTGGATGCAAATGGATCTACAAAAAGAAATTTGGTGTAGATGGGCAGGTGGAAAGCTATAAGGCTAGACTTGTTGCAAAAGGATTTCGTCAAAGACCAGGTGTGGACTATGAAGAAACCTTTTCTCCAGTGGCTATGCTCAAATCTATTCGGATCCTACTTGCTATTGCTGCCTTCCATGACTATGAAATTTGGAAGATGGACGTAAAAACGGATTTTCTGAATGGAAGTTTAGAAGAGTGCGTTTATATGGATCAGCCGGTAGGTTTCGTAGACAGTGGGAGCAGCGGAAAGGTGTGCAAGTTGCTTAAATCCATTTATGGATTAAAGCAGGCATCGCGGAGCTGGAACATCTGTTTTGATGAAACAGTCAAGTGATTTGACTTCATCAAGAACGAGGATGAGCCTTGCATATATAAGAAGATTGTAGACCGAATTGTCTTGTTCCTAGTCTTGTACGTGGACGACATACTTTTGATAGCAAATGACATTCCCTTACTACAATCGGTCAAGCTATTCTTGTCACAAAGGTTCTCCATGAAGGACCTGTGTGATGCCTCGTACATTCTAAGGATTAAGATTTACAAAGATAATCCAAGCAATTACTGGGACTTTCACAGTCTCCAGGTACATAGAGACCATACTAAAAAGATTTAGTATAGAAGATCCCAAGCGCTGTAACATACCCGCAGTGCACGGAATCATCTTCTCCAAAGAGATGTCTCCCAAGACTGATGAAGAGAGGGTTCGTGTAACGCCTTAGGATTCGATTAGTGTTAATTAGGCGGTAGTTTGGGTTTTTGGTAAAAAGTTTACCAATTTGGGTTCCTCACATTTTATAACATTTAATTAATATTATTATTATTATTTGTTATGGCTTGCACGCACGTGTGCACGTTAATGTGAGGGTTTGTTTGTGCTAATCTAGTTTTAGTGACCATGACAACTTAACCCTAATCCAATCCTTTGCTTTAACCTAATCCCTAACCTTAACCTTTTTCTTTTGATATTTGTTGAGAGAGAAGATTTTTTCTTTATGGTTTTGTTTGGATGAGAGGTGGCATGGTGAGTCATGCTTGCATTATTGTGTGAGTTAATGCAAGGGTGTACTCACCCCTTACACTCACCTCTCTCTCTTTTCATCTCACTCTCTCTCTTTATCATTTCATTCTCCCATTCTCTATCTCTTTCTCATTTTCTTATTCCCTCAACTGAACACTTGCTAATCCCTTCAGTAAACCTACACTAAATTTCACAAAATCTCACAAAAATCACATGTTTAGACTTGTTTTGCCTCTTGGATGCCATGGAGCTTGGAAAGCTAGGATCTTTGAGCTTGTGGGAGTAGGTAATGATCTCTTTCTGTTAAGTTAGCCTTTTTAGTATTGCGTAGCTTGTTAGTTTCATTTTAGATCATGTATAGTTTCGTTTCAGGTAAATATCGTATTTTTAGTGTAGTTTTGGGTCTCGGATGATCTGCTATCAAACCAGATATTTGTTGGAAAAATTCCCATCACAGTGACCTAGTGTAGTGACCTAGAACCTACCCTCAAAATACGAGCCCATTCCCTCAAGATATGGACGTAGATTTAATGGTTCTGGCCGCAATTTACGGACAGAGTGGCGTGGTTTGTAGTGTATTTTGGAGTAGAGGTCTCTGGGGTTGTGTGAGGTCTTGTGGTATGTGCAACTTTTACAAATTGTTTGTGTAGCAAAATCTGGGATCGCTTGCTTGTTTTCTAGTATTTCGTTTACGCGCGTTACGTTATCCGATATGGTTCCTGTTCTGTGTAGCTGTTGCTCTGAGTTGGTTTTGTTGTGTCGCTATGCACGTTAGCCACTAGAAGAACACTTGAGAGTTTGTTTAAAAGTTGTCGCGTTAGTGAAACGTAGTTTGTACGTATTATTGGTCGTTTGCTAATATACATACTTGTTATATTGTTTTATGTTTTAGGTTCGCAGGCGGGGACTTCAGACGCTGCAAAGAAGGGGAAACAGGTGGTTGGCTTTACTTAGCCAGGAGCGTTGGTGAGTAGATTTAACATCTACAGGGAAATCGCCCGCATGGCGTTATGCGTCTAGGCTAGAGATGATATGATATTAGTCGCATATTCTATTGCATATATAGAGTTTACGCATACACCTCATTGCATATTATTACTTGTTGTACTTGGACTTGTACCCTTTGGACCCTGCACTATTATTGACGGCTTATGTTGCACGAGCACTGATTGTATGCCACACACACCGTCAATAATTGCCATGACATGCAAAACACACATACATATATGATATTGTTTGGTTAGGGACATTGAGATATTGATTCATATTCTATTGTGCATATGAAATATAACATACCTGTATACCTACATGCTTACACATATGCCTTGACATGCTTACATGCTAGTTACCCATATACCTA
The DNA here is from genome assembly GCA_030015575.1 of Agapanthus africanus. Taxonomy (NCBI): domain Eukaryota; kingdom Viridiplantae; phylum Streptophyta; class Magnoliopsida; order Asparagales; family Amaryllidaceae; genus Agapanthus; species Agapanthus africanus. The sequence goes on along the minus strand of CM057342.1, from coordinate 604,742,278 downwards.
TACAGTATTGTACCATTAGTGATAGGTATATACACATATGAGACATAGCTACATGTACATCTTGCATACATACTTACACTTATACCTGGAGGGTATTACATAATTACTGATAGGGAGATACATATACCTTGCTATACCTACATGTTTACACATATATCTGGCTATAGCTACATGTTCATCTTTATTTGATATTATATGGACTTGGAGAAATTAGGAACCACATGATATATATATTAACTTGTTGCAGTTAAATAGCGGCTTTTCCTTTATATGCTCACAGTACAGTTTTATGTTCCATATATTATATTCATGGATTTTCGCATTGAGATATGGATTTTTCATGATGTTTTCTGGGTTTGAGGACCATGGTAGTTTCATGAAATTATGCATTATTTGAAAAACCCAGTTTCTCTTGATATGATATTTCAGCAGCCACCATGAAATTTCTCGGTTCTGATAAATACCCCATGCAAAGAGGCGTCGTGGGCCGTGTGCGGGTACATGGTGGGGCCCGGAGGTAACCCGGGGCAAGAAAGGTATGTCGATGGACCACGCCGATGAGCCTGACAGGGGAATCATACCTACCGGTGACAGTATTTAGATTCGGCGGTTATCATGGGGATACCGACCGGAGTTATGTATGTATGGATACGTCGAATTGCGAGGGTCGAAGCTGGGCACTCGGGTTTTCGAGATAGCGTATGATACGTACCTATCAGGGCCAGTCGTGGTGACAGCACCTGATAGACCAGTCTTTATGTATCAATGCTAGACACTTGTTCTCATGATATTCTTAATCCTAAGTATATATAACAGTGGAATGGGACGCTGTTATATATATATATATATATATATATATATATATATATATATATATATATATTAGTGGAATGGGACGCTAATATATATGTATACATATCTAATTTATATACATCATCATAATGATTCATGCAAATATACTTATTCATTTCATGAGACTTGCTCGATATTGGATACAGGATATATGAGATTTACTTGATATTGGATACAGGATATATAAGATTTACTTGATATTGGACACTTAGGATATATGAGACTTACAGGATATGAGAGCCAATTTGGGGGCTGATTTGAGGAAATTTGGGATTTTGATTGTCTTGATGGACTTTGGTCCTGCCACGAGGTCAGGATTCCGTGAGGATGACATGTTTTATCCCATACTCCGCATTTATTTTATATTCATTGCTTCAAGTATTAGTAGTACTTGATAGAGTACCTTTCATGACTGTTGCATATACATATTGCCATTTATTGCTTCATGTATTAGTAGTACCTATGATAACTGTTGCATACATATTGCCATTTTTTTCTATCCGCTTGCATATGCTAGATTCGCGTTGTACGTGCATACTTGTGATTACCTGCATATGTTATTTACTATTCATGACTTGGCAACTCACCCTCGTTGTGCCACAGTGTCTTGCAGGTAGTCCCTCAGGGCAGTCATTGGCAGGACTTTTCATCTATCGTATCATCTTTTGTAGCGAATACCACTACGGCTGACTGTGTGCAGTTTTTCTATAGGTGGGTTTTGCGGTTATCCGATATTGCTCATTATATATCTTTGTACCATGTACTCTCGATCTACCATTTTAGTGTATTGACTTAGAGAAGAGTTGTGATGACGATATTGTATATTATTTTGTGACTTGGAGGTCTTTTATGTAGTTTTATTTATATCATCTCTTTCTTCGCTACGGCGTCGTATATTTGCTTGTGGTGGTTGTTTTCCGCCTTTGAGCGTGGATTTGCTCCCGTTGGGGATGCTTTACTTATATATTTATGTTGTACCCTTTTGGGGAGCTTGTTTTACAAAGGAGGTGCTGCCAAATTTTTAAAGGATGTAAATTTGGACTTTAAAGAATTTGATTGAAATTTCAAAAATTTTAACAATGTTATTATCACTTACTACTTTTGATGGTTTAGATTGCTGGGTTTTTGGCTTACTTGAATTACGTTACGCCTGGAGACGTTACGTAGTTTAAGGGCCGTCACATGCTAAATTTTGGGTCGTGACAAAGTTGGTATCAGAGCGCTAGGTTTTACCTTTCGGAGTATAGAATGACCTTGGTATGATGGACTAGGTAGCTGAAGCAGAGTAACGTAGTGTGTGTATGCCCGCGGCATACTTACGACACGGTACTCCGCCTAAGTGACCTAAATACTAATTGCTTGAAATTCCTTCCTTGATGATACATATCCTTGTGATTCGATTTCCGTGTTCTTATCGAATCCTATTTACATTTATAGCCTTTTTTGGACGATGACTATGAGGGCTTAGAGAGGTGCAGCGAGGGCCGAGGTCAGAGTTGACTCGTGTGGGACGAGGATTGACCAGGATAGCACGCTCGTTGCACAGGAGCAGATTGATCCACCTTCGATAGATCGTATCGCTAGGCTTGAGGCACATATGCAGGACTTGCGCCAGTCGAGTGCAGCGACAGGAGGTTGCCACCCCCGTTACCCAGTTGTTCCTTGCGATCAGCGCACATCATAGTGTTACGTATACAGCACCAGTGGACGCAACCCTATTCGATGAGGAGCATCTTTCCGAGACTTTGGGAGTCCGATGTCAGAGGAGGGCTCATGCTGGTGTACCAGCCCAAGAACAAAGGTTCAGTCGCCATGATAGGTTTCGTGCACGTCGCGGGAGTAGCAGAGGCTTGGGACGAGGACAGTCGCTCAGCTCTCATCCCCAGGAGGGTCAGCGGCCATCGTATGGATGTTTTCGATGCGGGAGCCATCAACACTTCGTCAGACGTTGTTCCTTGGCACCGCGTCAGACTTATGTGCAGAGAGGTCGTGGTCGCGGAGGATTCGTTCCGAGTGTGCAGGATGGAAGAGGAGGAGTTCAGCCAGTTGCGGGTAGGGAGCAGACACGAGAGTTTGCTTCTACTCATCGGGACGCGCGGGCGTCCAGTGCAGAGTTTTCAAGTATTCTTAATTTGTATGTTCTTTTGATGCACTTTTTTTGTTTTACACACTTTGTGCCGTAGTTGGGCCGATAGTCGTGTTAGCTAGATCAGCCGTTTTTTGTGTTAACTTCTGTCAGCGATCTTTTGGTTGCGCGACACGTGTTTCGGTCTTGTGCCAATCGGATGGGAGATGGAGATTCTTCCGTCGTTTTGATCCTTCTAGATATGTTGGATTTGACGTTCTCCTGGGCACGGACTGGTTAGCTACGCGCTATGCGTCTGTGGACTGCCGTGAGGAAACAGTCAGGTTTTATTTTCCCGGCGAGTCAGTTCTTGTTGTGCAGGGGGACAGTGGTGCCGCCTCTCACAGCTTGAATTCAGCCTTTTTCGCTAGTCGGCTTTTGAGGAGAGGATGTCGAGAATTCTGGGCTTTCATTTATGATACCGGAGCCACAGTGGGTTCGTTGGACCGGGTTCCTATCGTGCGGGAGTTTCCGACATTGTTCCAGATGAGCCGGCGGAGCTTAGGGAGCTTAAGGATCAGCTGCAGAGTTGCTTATAGGGGGCTTGTGCGTCTGAGTGTTTCTCTTTGGGGAGCTCCTATTCTGTTCATCAGGAGAAGGACGACAGTTGAGGTTGTGTATTGATGGATCGTCAATTGAATCGATTTACGGTGCGGATAGGTATCCTTTACCTCGCATTGACGATTTCCTTGATCAGTTCCAGAGTGCGAGGCATTTTCTAAGTTTGTTTAGGATCAGGTCATCATTGGTTGCGGGTTTGGAGTGATGACATTCCGAAGACTGCTTTTGTGCGCGCTACGGGCAGTATAAGTGTTGGTGGTGTCGTTGGACTCACCGATGCCCTAGCAGCATTCATGGATGTGATGAACCAGATTTCGTCAGGTCGTTCCTCGACCAGTTGATTGTTGTGTTATTGATGACATTTTGGTCTTTTCCAAGAGTCGTGAGGAACGTGGGTAGCACTTGAGGATTTGATTTGTAGACATTGGGAGAGCTCCAACGGTTTGCTAAATTCTCGGAGTGTTCCTTCAGGCTTGATTGTGTTGACTCCTAGGTCTTGTAGTTACGGGAGACGGTTTTTATATGGACCCGAGGGAGATCGAGGTCGTACAGCTAGGGCTCAGACTTTTATCAGGGATGGAGGTCCGCAGATTTTTGGGCTTAGCAGGTTTTTACTGCCGTTTCGTGTAGGATTGCTAGTGTATCGCTGCACCATTGACTGAACTGACCGGAAAGGAGGTTCATTTTCTTTGGATTGAGGCATGCGTGTGGAGTTTTCAGCAGTTGAAACTCGGTTGACAACTGCTCCAGTACTTTCTTTGCTTTCTGGTTCGGGCAACTTTGTTGTTTACTGTGATGTTTCGCGAGTGGGGCTTGATTGTGTACTGATGTGACACTATAGAGTTATCACTTTTGCTTCCCGACAATTGGGGGAAGTATGAGCAGGATATCCCACTCATGATCTGGAGATGGCCGCGGTGGTTTTGCGCTGGAGATTTGGGGACACTACTTGTAGGGAGAGTCGTGTCAGATTTTCGCGGAACACCAGAGCTTTGTGTACATCTTCCTGCAGCGGGTTTTGATTGTTGAGACAGCGCCGTTGGATGGATCTTGTGAAGGATTGTGATTGTGAAATCTTTTTTTTACCCGTGGCAAGACGATTGTTGTAGCTGATGCTTGAGTCGTAGGCCCGGGGGTAGTTGTTCCAGTTGTGCGCAGTTCTGAGACAGTCTTCTATAGATTTACAGTTCTTGTGCGATCGTTGAGTACAGCTTAAGTTCGTCTTTACTGAGGGGACAGCTTGCTCATCTCCGCGCCCGTCCACTTTTACTTAATCATTTTCGTGAGGCACAGCCCGCCGATGCTCGTTTGTCTAAGATTCTTGAGCATACTCGGCTGGGTAAAGATTCGGAGTCCTTGATTTGTGACCAGGGTGTGCTACGTTTAGGGACGCGTTTATGTGTACCTGATATTGATGGGTAGAAACGCGAAATCCAAGAGCAGGCTCATCAGTCAGTTTTCTGTGTTCATTCAAGTTCCACCAATATATGACGTGACTTGTGAGATAGTTACGGGTGGGTAGGGATGAAGAGTGAAGTTTTGGATTTCGTTTCAAGGTGTTTGTCTTATTATAAGCTAAGGTTGAGCATTTGAGACCGGGTGGAGAGTTGCAACCTTTTTTAACCGTTCCGGAGTGGGAATGGGACCAGATCTCCATGATTTTCATTGTGGTGTCTACCCAGTTCTAGGCAGGGTGTCACTCCGTTTGGGTGTTTGTTGTCCGGTTATGCTCAGTTTGCTCAGTTGTTCTTCGTTAAGTTTGTGCGTTGCACGGAGTTCCTTCATGTGTTGTATCCAATAGAGGCACCTTGTTCGCTTGCCGTCTTTGGCAGAAGCTTCAGGAAGCCTTGGGTACTAGTCGAGCTTTAGCTCCGCTTTTCCATCTGCAGGACGATGGTTTGTGAGAGCGGGCTATACAGACTTTGGAGGATATGCTTGTGCGTGCGTATTAATTGTTGTTGGCTGTTGGGATCGTCACTTGCCATTGTTAGGGTTCTCCTTCGATAGCTATTATCAGGAAACATTCCAATTGGCAACCTTTAGGCCTTGTTTGGTAGGTGGTGTCGATCGCCATTCTGTTTTTCTGACTCCGCGAGAATAGGATTTTTGGACCCCAGCTAGTCAAGAGTCTTCGGAGATGATCTAGTTGATTCAGATCAGGATGAGAACAGCCCAGTGCAGACAGAGGTCTTATGCCGAACGTGGTGGTCGCAGACTTAAGTTCACAGTGGGAGTCATGTATTCCTACGGATTTTCCGATGAATGACGTGTTGAGTTTTGGGAAGCTTATCCTAGGATTCTAGGTCCTTTTGAGATCCTTAAAGCGAGTTAGTTCCGTTGCCTATAATTTAGCACTTCCACCGAGATTATTGAGTATTCACCCGTATTCCTTGCGTCGATACTTCATAAATACCTTCATGACCTTTCTCACATGATTCAGCACCAGACCATTTAGCTTTGACGCGAAATTTTCGTTCACCGGCAGCCGATAGTGTTATTGGATCGGTAGGTGCAGAAACTTAGGTCAAGGGTCTTGCCATCTGTGGAGGTTTCTTTGGCGTAGCCGTATAGTGAGGTGATCATTTGGGAGGCTGCAAGCGAGATTTGGGAGTTTTGTACTCATCTCTTTGAAGGCACGCTTAGTGAGAATTTTAAATTCGGGGACGAATTTTTATAAGGGGGAGATTGTAACGCCTTAGGATTCGATTAGTGTTAATTAGGCGGTAGTTCGGGTTTTTGGTAAAAAGTTTACCAATTTGGGTTCCTCACATTTTATAACATTTAATTAATATTTTTATTATTATTTGTTATGGCTTGCACGCACGTGTGCACGTTAATGTGAGGGTTTGTTTGTGCTAATCTAGTTTTAGTGACCATGATAACTTAACCCTAATCCAATCCTTTGCTTTAACTTAATCCTTAACCATAACCTTTTTCTCTTGATATTTGATGAGAGAGAAGATTTTTTCTTTATGGTTTTGTTTGGATGAGAGGTGGCATGGTGAGTCATGCTTGCATTATTGTATGAGTTAATGCAAGGGTGCACTCACCCATTACACTCACCTCTCGCTCTTTTCATCTCACTCTCTCTCTTTATCATTTCATTCTCCCATTCTCTATCTCTTTCTCATTTTCTTATTTCCTCAACTTAACACTTGCTAATCCCTTCACTAAACCTACACTAAATTTCACAAAATCTCACAAAAATCACATGTTTAGACTTGTTTTGCTTCTTGGACGCCATGGAGCTTGGAAAGGTAGGATCTTTGAGCTTGTGGGAGTATGTAATGATCTCTTTCTGTTAAGTTAGCCTTTTTAGTATTGCGTAGCTTGTTAGTTTCAGTTTAGATCGCGTACGTTTCGGGTAAATATCATATTTTTAGTGTAGTTTTGGGTCTCGGATGATCTGCTATCAAACCAGATATTTGTTGGAAAAATTCCCATCACAGTGACCTAGTGTAGTGACCTAGAACCTACCCTCAAAATATGAGCCCATTCCCTCAAGATATGGCCGTAGATTTAATGGTTCTGGACGCAATTTGCGGCCAGAGTGGGGTGGTTGGTAGTGTATTTTGGAGTAGAGGTCTCTGGGGTTGTGTGAGGTCTTGTGGTATGTGCAACTTTTACAAATTGTTTGTGTAGCAAAATCTGGGATCACTTGCTTGTTTTCTAGTATTTCGTTTACGCGCGTTATGTTATCCGATACGGTTCATGTTCTGTGTAGCTGTTGCTCTGAGTTGGTTTCGTTGTGTCGCTATGCACGTTAGCCACTAGACGAACACTTGATAGTTTGTTTAAAAGTTGTCGTGTTAGTCAAAAGTAGTTTGTACGTATTATTGTCGTTTGCTAATATACATACTTGTTATATTGTTTTATATTTTAGGTTCGCAGGAGGGGACTTCGGACGCTGCGAAGAAGGGGAAACAGGTGGTTGGCTTTACTTAGCCAGGAGCGTTGGTGAGTAGATTTAACATCTACAGGGAAATCGCCCGCATGGCGTTATGCGTCTGGGCTAGAGATGACATAATATTAGTTGCATATTCTATTACATATATAGAGTTTACGCATACACCTCATTGCATATTATTACTTGTTGTGCTTGGACTTGTACCTTTTGGACCCGGCACTATTATTGACGGCTTATGTTGCACGAGCACTGATTGTATGCCACACACACCGTCAATAATTGCCATGACATGCACAACACACATACATATATGATATTGTTTGGTTAGGGACATTGAGACATTGATTCATATTCTATTGTGCATATGACATATAGCATACCTATATACCTACATGCTTAGACATATAGCTTGACATGCTTACATGCTAGTTACCCATATACCTATATGGTATTGTACCATTAGTGATAGGTATATACACATATGAGACATAACTACATGTATATCTTGCATACATACTTACGCTTATACCTGGAGGGTATTACATCATTACTGATAGGTAGATACATATACCTTGCTATACCTACATGTTTACACATATATCTGGCTATAGCTACATGTTTACCTTTATTTTCTTTTATAAGGACTTGGAGAAATTAGGAACCGTATGATATATATATTAACTTGTTGCCGTTAAATAGCGGCTTTTCCTTTATATGCTCACATTACTGTTTTATGTTGCATATATTATATTCATGGATTTTCGCATTAAGATGTGGATTTTTCATGATGTTTTCTGGATTTGAGGACCGTGGTAGTTTCATGAAATTATGCATTATTTGAAAAACCCGGTTTCTCTTGATGTGATATTTCAGTAGCCACCATGAGATTTCTCGGTTATAATATAAACCCCATGCGAGGAGGCGTCGTGGGCCGTGTGCGGGTACATGGTGGGGCCCTAAGGTACCCCGGGGTAAGAAAGGTATGTCGATGGACCACGCCGATGAGCCTGACAGGGGAATCATACTTACCGGTGAGAGTATTTAGACTCGGCGGTTATCGTGGGGATACCGACCAGAGTCATGTACGTATAGATACGTCTTGCGAGGGTCAAAGCTGGGCACTCGGGTTTTCGAGATAGCGTATGATACGTACCTATCAGGGCCAGTCGTGGTGACAACACCTGATAGATCAGTCTTTATGTGTCAATGCTAGAAACTTGTTTTCATGATATTCTTACTCCTAAGTATATATAACAGTGGAATGGGACGCTATTATATATATATATATATATATATATATATATATATATTAGTGAAATGGGACGCTAATATATATGTATACATATCTAATTTATATACATCATCATAATGATTCATGCAAATATACTTATTCATTTCATAAGACTTGCTCGATATTGGATACATGATATATGAGATTTACTTGATATTGGATACAGGATATATGAGATTTACTTGATATTGGATACAGGATATATGAGATTTACTAGATATTGGACACTCAGGATATATGAGACTTACAAGATATGAGAGCCAATTTGGGGGCTGATTTGAGGAAATTTGGGATTTTGATTGTCTTGATGGACTTTGGTCCTGCCACGAGGTCAGGATTCCGTGAGGATGACATGTTTTATCCCATACTCCGTATTTATTTTATATTCATTGCTTCATGTATTAGTAGTACCTGATAGAGTACCTTTCATGACTGTTGCATATACATATTGCCATTTATTGCTTCATGTACTAGTAGTACCTGATAGAGTACCTTTTATAACTGTTGCATACATATTGCCATTTTTTCTATCCGCTTGCATATGCTAGATTCGCGTTGTACGTGCATACTTGCGATTACCTGCATATGTTATTTACTATTCACGACTTGGCAACTCACCCCCGTTGTGCCACAGTGTCTTGCAGGTAGTCCCTCAGGGCAGTCGTTGGCAGGACTTTTCATCTATCGTATCATCTTTTGCAGCGGATACCACTACGGCTGACTGTGTGCAGTTTTTCTATAGGTGGGTTTTGCGGTAATCCGATATTGCTCATTATATATCTTTGTACCATGTACTCCCCATCTACCATTTTAGTGTATTGACTTAGAGAGGAGTTGTGATGACGATATTGTATATTATTTTGTGACTTGGAGGTCTTTTATGTAGTTTTATTTATATCATCTCTTTCTTCGCTACGGCGTCGTATATTTGCTTGTGGTGGCTGTTTTCCGCCTTTGGGCGTGGATTTGCTCCCGTTGAGGATGCTTTATTTATATATTTATGTTGTACCCTTTTGGGGGGCTTGTTTTACAAAGGAGGTGCTGCCAAATTTTTAAAGGAAGTAAATTTGGACTTTAAAGAATTTGATTGAGATTTCAGATGTTTTAACAATGTTATTATCACTTACTCCTTTTGATATTTTAGATTGCTGGGTTTTTGGCTTACTTGAATTACATTACGCCTGGAGACGTTACGTAGTTTAAGGGCCGTCACGTGCTAAATTTTGGGTCGTGACAGTTCGCATGAACACTATACCCTACGCTTCGACTGTAGGATCTATAATGTATGCGATGCTATGTACCCGACAAGATGTAGCTTATGCGCTTAGCGTGGTGAGCCGGTATCAGTCTAACCCAGGTGAGAACCACTGGAGAGCTGTTAGGAACATTCTAAAGTACCTGAGATGGATTAAAGAACTGTTCCTGGTATTCAGTAATGGGGACCTCCAGATGGTGTCTTTTACCGATTCGAGTTTCCAGAGTGACAACGATGACAGCAAGTCTGTCTCGGGTTTCTTGTTTACCCTCAACGGAGGGGCGGTCTGTTGGAAGAGTTCCAAACAGGACACCGTTACAGACTCGACGATGGAGGCTGAATACATTGCTGCCAACGATACCGCAAAAGAATCCGTCTGGATTAAGAAGTTCATTACTGAACTTCATGTGGTTCCATCCATTGTTAACCCAATACCTATGTATTGCGACAACAATGGAGCTATGGCTTTAGAAAGGGAACCACGGTCCCATCAGAAATCTAGGCACATCTTGAGGCGGTATCACCTGATCAGGGAGATCTTTGATCGCCGGGAGATTGAGGTACAGAGAGCGGACACAAAAGAAAACACTGCGGATCCATTCACCAAGGCCCTTCCTCAAGCACAGTTCGAGAGACTTTTTGATATGTTGGGTATTCGATATGCCAATAACTGGCCCTAGAGCAGACGTTGGGTACTCGATATGCCGATATATATGGCCTTAGTGCAAGTGGGAGATTGTTGGATATGTATGCCCTAGAGGCCATTATTTTATATGTATACATTTGGATGCTTGGACATATATATGAACATGAAAGTCTTGCTCGATATGATAGTATGCTATCTGGTTTGTCTTTATCTTAACATGTGTATGTTTTACTTGCTATGACATATTTTTTGTACATGTTGATAAAGCCCATAGGATCATTGCTAGACCACCCGTGTTGTGATGGCGATCATACTTGTGGGAGCTGGGTAGTCGGTATGCATATCCTTAAATGGTCCCTAGTCGTGGGAGTATCGAGACTTGGCATCGTTATTCCAGAGTAGACTAGTATATACGTTTCTAGACCCTGATGAGGGGCGATGGTATGGTCCCGCAACCATTGGTCTTTCGCACCTAAGATCGTATATAGGTGCTCACTGGGGGTGAGTACACCGAACGGACTCGCCGAGAACTTCCAGATGGTACTATACCTATCGTCAGGTGGAAATTCTCAGGTGACATGAGTACAGGTTAGTCTTTAGACCTGAGATCAGCATTTGTCTCGTGTGAGTTCTTACTGTGCTTTGATCACTACCCTATCATGGCACTACTGAGTCATGCAAATAGGTTTTAGTTGGGTACAGTCCCGAGCCACATGGAGGCAGTAAGCGATTGTCGGGGATTCGTCTCTCCCGGTATAGGGAGTCGATAACGCACTGTGTTCGATTGGTCAGGACCATAAGACCTTGGCCAAGGCAGTTGGGATTTACTGATAGGCTGATCAGTAGTTTCCCGGATTGGTCCTGAGCCACATCAGTATGAATTACCGGGTTATTAGGGTATGATGTTTACCACCCCCAGACCCGGTATGCGATACTCTAAGACAAAGAGACCGGACAGTACGGAGATTATCACAGATAGGCTCAGTGGGGATCCGGATGAGTTTGCTCGTCGGCCTTCCTTTTCGACAGGTACCCGAGTAGCCGTTATGTATAGCTAGTGCTGCTGACATGCTTGTGGATATAGATTTATCCAGTAACTCACTGTCGGCGTACTGTCGAGTCTTTAGAGTCCCACACAGAGGGTTTCCCTAGTTCAGGAGAAATGATGTAGTAGCCGTATTAGATACGTGCAGGGTTCCGATTGATTGATGTACTTTGTAACCGGACTTTCGATCGGACAGTTGGTAATACTAGCCGGCTCGGGTTTGAGCCGGATTATCATATCAGGTATTGACTTGATAATTTACATATATGTATTACAATATGTATTCTAATATTACGTTCTTCGCGTTATTCTATCTTTTTGGGCATTTATGTTTTTGTCCGAATGCAAGTATGTATATACAGCAGACTGTAATCCTTATTTTATTACAGATTACCTTCTAGAAGGTGGACACCTCATCATGGACTTTTCCATTTATTGATAAATGGAAATGAGGTGGAAATTGGAGGAGAGGGAGGAATGGTGAGAGCCATGACTTCAATAGTTGACAAATGAATTATTTATTCATTTGGATCAACTATTGAAGTATGGTGATTGATCTAATTTTTGATTGGTTGAAATGAAATATATAATCACATTCAAAGAATTTATAACCGCAATCAATAACGGTGTCGATGTAGCTCGTTAATGAGTACGGGTCATCCACTGGGATTCGTGTATTTATTCGTTCTTGCTTTAGTTGAGCTGAAAGAAAATAATAAAGAAAATTCAAGAAAATAAGATTTCAAGATTTAATTGAGTTTGTCATTTCAAAAAAATCAAGAAAGAGTTTAAGATTTCATAATCAAGAAATTGTCCAATATCAATTTTAGTTATCAAGAAAATTGAAGAATAGCTTGTAGGATTCGATAGGAATTAGTAGCAATGATGAACACTAATAATGACTTATCTTATCTATTGATGAATTATAGCTAGAACGATGGTGATGAATGAAGATTAGGGATCTATTGAAGAAACAAGAGTTTCTCCTTCACTATCCCTTATCTTTGCATTGATCATCATTCAAATCTAGCCTTTAGCAAAGAGAATCATCAATCATTTAATTCCCAAATTGCAATGAAATTATCAACAACGGTGATCTCGTTCCAAATTTGGTCATTAACGATTCTATTTGCTAAAGTTAATAATTCTCATAAGACTTAAGATTAGTTTAGGATTTCATCATCATTTGATCTACCGAATTCCTTCGAATCCTAAACAAGCGGAGATTTCACTCACGCATCATGAAAATAGAAGAATCAAGAATTAAAAATTTCATAATGCAAGAATTTAAAGAAGGCAAGAATTACAATTGATCACCTTTATTAATCAACTTCAAACTACACGATCCTTCAATTCGAGATTACAAGAAGTGCTCTCGATCGCTTTCTTGAAGTGGTAATTTCTTCGTCGACTATCGCTTGGCTCGATCTCCTTGAGACTTGGATCCATCGAGGATCTCGCGCTCATAGATGAAGATTGGCTTCACGTAAAGGATCTTTGCGTTGTTGCTTGATGAACTCTCGATGATTCTTGATTTGATTTGGATTGGAATTGGATCTCAAGTTGTGTCACTCAACTTGTATTGAATTATGTAGTAAATAAATGTTCAACAACTAATTAACAACCCTTTAACATTAGCCCTAGATCCCTTTTATAGCCCTTAATCAATCTTCCCTTATAAGCTAGGTTGTTACAAGGAGGCTTCTAGAATAAGCTAGGTAGTTATGAAGCTTGATCAACAAGCTAGGTTGTTGTAGAGAAGTTTCCAGAAGAAGATTGTTACAATGAAGCGTCTTGAAGAAGCTATGAGGTTGCAAAGAAGATTCTGGAGAAGTCTCGTCCCCGGCGCTTGCAACTCGGCCGTGGATCTGCGGCGGATTGGCTTGACTTAGCCGCGGATCCGCGGCCGTTTGGTGAAATCATGGCTTGAGTTTTCTGGGATGTTTTGTTGATGGTCTTGGGGTCTTCTTCTGATGTCTAGAATCCTGTGATTTTTTTTGGTTGCTGGCAGTATTTGATTCTTTGATTTCCTGTATTTATATCGGCGTATTTCTGATTCCTGTTATTTGACCTGAATAATCTGGAACAAGATCTCTGTGAAGAATGTGAGAGATACAGAATATATGCGTGAAATAATAAACACATAATTTCCTTCCAGAATGTTGATTATATTGTATAACACGTGGTATTTGATATTTTCTAGACGAACTTGTAATCCGTGTTATAATTATAACAAACATCCTTAGATGATTAGAAAAGTGAGGAAATTGTTATGTTAAAGATTGCAATATTTTCGACTGAACAAATTCACCCAAACTTGATTTTGCTCGTCTCGAGCAAATTTCTTTTATTCAAGAGAAGGAGAAAAATAGAAAGAAAAAGAAAAACTAACTAGCACACTTTCGTAGGCAACACGATTGTACTGAGCACGTGCAACAAGACTTTAAACCTTTACGTGTCCCTTGTTGGAGGAGTGTTGTCTCCTGAGTTTTTCAGCGGATTTCACCCACAAAATCCTATAATAAAAGGAAGACTGTGAAAGTTACATATAAAGATAAGAATTATAAAAGAAAGAACTTGAAAATTAGAGTTTCTAACTACACTAGCTTTTTGGTTGTCATGAGCCCTATCTTAATAGTCATGAAAAGATATTAGAAATCACATCATCTCTCAATAAAACACCACCTTTATTCTTCATCCCTACCTTTCTTCCAAACACCGATCATATACCCTTATGTGTGTGTAAAAGACATTCCTACACTCGGAGAATTCAATTCAAGCTATCATACTCTTGTCCATTTACCTCAGCACTTTTTAGTCGGTGAATATTTTGGATGGAATTACTTACACATTTTTCATGCGGCCGTTAATACATCTTGAGGTACTAACCGACCGATTACTAAATGTGATCACATATTAGGCGTAATTAGCAATTTCCTCATCTTGCAACACCTAAGTCTTTGCAGTGACTCCCAAACCAGTTGGTCTAGGGCACTAAGTGATGAAGCACCCTCGCTATATTTTTTTATGCTGCCTTGGTGATTACAAAACCAGTGTTCATTTTTCTTCACCATATTATACTTTTATGCTTCATTTTTATTTCTTCGTACTTTGGCTTTCAGACAAGAGCATTTCAAGGTATCCTTTACTATCCTGAGTTTCAAGACGTGTGTAAGTGTGTATAGTAGGGCATCAACGTTCAAATGTTTAGCTTCCAGAATAGGAACTATTTTTCAGACTTATTTTTATCCTCAGATTAGTGACTTCCTTCATCTTACTAACCTTTGGGACAATGGCTCATAACTACTTATTACTAGTTTCGTTTAAGAAAACGTCTAACTTTCTTGGTTTTCTTAAATTCTTCCAATCTTTTAAATATAATTTTTTCACTTTCTAATCTTTTATTACAAAAGAAATTTTTGAAAATTTTGTGCTTATGCAATGTATGATTCAAAGTGATGCGTAAATAAGCACAAACCTCCCCCAAACCTGTTTATGTCCTCACTGTTGTCTCTTTTAAATCTCAAAAACCTGTAGGCTTGGGTGGAAAAGTTATTAACGGGGATAAGAATACATGAACGTGAAAATCCTCTCCCAAACTTATTTTTGGCTCACAATTTTGAGGACAACCTTTTATTTTCAAGAGCCAAAAAATATACCTCCCCCCCAAACTTGAGTTAAACAATGTTAAGTTTTTAAAATCATAAGAGGGGGGTAAATTTATTGGTCAATGCAAAACCTTACAAAGACCGAAAGTCAACACCAACCATTCGAAGATTTTATCGATGAACTGCACCGGTTTGTGGAAGAACATGTTATGTAGAGCCAGGAAGAAGCGGGGAAGAAACAAGAGGTGGTATGGAATGGATTTGCGTCTCGATTTGGAGAGACAACACAGTGATGATGATGATGGATTACTCGCATTCTCATAATGGTCAAGAAGAAGGGGTGGTGGTTCAACTTCTTTACGTGAAGGCGGATTAATCGTAAAATCCGTGTCAGCTAAAAATGCGAGTTCATCAACGAAGCTTTCATCGATATCCCGAAGAAGAATGTTATTGGAAAGAACGGGATGGCACTCAGACTCCATGAAAGGTTAAGAATAAGCGTTAGATGTTGACCCGGACAACTCGAAAGAAGTGTCCATATGTGTATAATACATAGTGGGGTAAATCAACAACGTACAAAAGGAGTCTAGATCAGTATCGTGAAGCTGTTCAGATTCGCTGCTGTCGACATCCATTAATTCGACAGAACATACTCGAGCATGTGGTTCGGAGGGTTAACTTCCCAACCTGTAAATGTTAAGCTCAATTGACCTATTCTCGAAGGATAGGTTCATAGAGCCGTTTCGATAGTAGATGACAGCGTTGGAAGTAGCCAAAAAGGGTCGACCGAGAATCACCGGAATTTGGTTCCGTTAGTTCGCTACAGGCTGTGTATCTATAACAATAAAGTCCATAGGGAATATAAATTCCCCGACTTTTATCAACACATCCTCAAGCTCACCCCTAGGTTTGGTGATAGATCGATCGGCCATCTGTAGAGTTGTGTGTGCGGGTTTTAACTCTCCGATACCTAATTCCTCATAAACAAAATATGGAAGCAACTTAACACTAGCGCCTAAATCGAGTAAAGTGCGATTGATATTTTTACCCCCAATAGAAATAGAGATTGTAGGACAGCCAGGGTCCTTACGTTTCTTAGGTAATTGCTGTGTAAAAACTGTGCCTACATTACTCGACATGAATAGCTTTTTGGACACTTGAGTTTTTCTCTTCCTAGTGCACAAGTTTTTAAGTATTTTTGCATAAACCAGAACTTGTTGTATAGCATCTAGGAGAGGGATATTTACGTTAACCTGCATAAACATATCCACAATCTTCTCCATTTGTGCGTTAGGTTTGTTGGCCCTCAATCTGTTTG
Organism: Agapanthus africanus; assembly: GCA_030015575.1. Taxonomy (NCBI): domain Eukaryota; kingdom Viridiplantae; phylum Streptophyta; class Magnoliopsida; order Asparagales; family Amaryllidaceae; genus Agapanthus; species Agapanthus africanus. The sequence goes on along the minus strand of CM057342.1, from coordinate 604,725,670 downwards.
GAAATGGAGCTTTATCAATAAGGGTTGGGTCCAACATATGTGGAGAAGTTTGTGGGGGTAGAAAGGATGAAGTGGGTGGAGGGTTCGAGCCTAGGAGAAAACGGAGAATAGGCTCGGAAGAAGAAGGTGGATTAGACGGAATAGGGTAAGAAGAAGAAGCCGGGGTATCATTTATGGATTCCTCAATATCAATATCAGTATCAACCAGTTCACCGACTTGGTTATTCAGCACTCTTCCAAATCTCAACGTGGTAAGTGCATTCATATTTTACTGTGAGTACCCTGGATTCGGTAAGGGTTGAGCTGGAAGTTTCCCTTTCTCTCTAGTACTCATCGCAGCATTCAACTGTGCAATTTGTGCTTCTATAGCTTTTATACTCTCACCGTGGGAGATAGTGTTTTGAAGTAAAGTTTGGATAGAAGACGTTAAAATATCATTAGTTTGCATGGAATGCTTAATGAACATGTCGAGTGTAGAGGGATTATTGGTACCGACAGAAGAAGGATCAATGTTGTTGGCCGGGTTTTATAAAGGTTGCGGTTGAAAGGGGCTGATTCAATTGTGGTGGTTGCTGTTGTTGTGGAGGGACCCATTGAAAGTTATTTTGGTTTGGAACCATGTTTTGAGTTTGGTGTTGGTTCCAAGAAAAATTAGGGTGATTCCTCCAACCTTGATTATAAGTGGAAGAATAAGAATCGTTTCTAGGTTGCTGCTGAAAATTAGCATTAGTGTGTTCTTGACCTTAAAACGGTACATTCAAAGGAAATTCTTCTGTTAAATGAGATGGGTTGGAACAGCATCCACACACGGTTTTGGGGAATGTGAATTGATTTAAGGAGGCTGAAGAGAATTTGTTTTCTATAGTATCGAGTTTCCTTTGTATCGCAGCCATTTCGGCTTTCAATGCAATGGAAACATCGAGCTGATGGTTACCTTCCCCAGATGATGGTGGTCTAACGCTTTCCCATTGCGTAGTATTTTCAGCAAAATCTTCCAAGAATTTCTAAGCTTCACCGTCATCTTTAGACAAGAATTTGCCTTGACACATGATTTCAAGCATCTGCTTTGTTGTTGGATTAATGCCCTCATATATAATGCGGCAAAGATCCCATTTACTGATTCCGTGATGAGGACATTGGATCAACAGATCCTTAAATCATTCAAAGCATTTCCAAAATGGTTCATTGGAAAGTTGGGTAAATTGGAAGATCTCGCTCCTTACACGGACGGTCTTATGATTGGGATAATATTTCTTAAGGAATGCTATAATGATTTCGTCCCATTTTGAAATAGAATGTGCGGTTGTGTTATAAAGCCACTTCTCGGTTAAATCGCACAAAGAAAAAGGGAGAAGACATAAACACACAGCATCCACAGAAAGTTGTGACGTGCCAATCATTGCACATATATTTTCGAATTTGGTGATAAAAATATATGCGTCTTCGGATTCAAGCCCGTGAAACTTTGGCAACAGTTTGATGAATTGAGATTTGATTTCGAAATTATCCCTATTGGCTGGTGGAATAGAAAGACAAGTAGGATGGGGACCACGAATAGGATAGCATCTCTCTTGGAGAGAGATGCACGGTGGGTTCTGCGCACCTACGGGCGGTGGAAAAGTGGTGTTGTGAAAATTTTATGGAAATCCTTCCATCTCGGTCGATGATGTGGGTGGTGGGAAAGAAGACGAAGAATTACCGACTTTGGGGTCGATAAAAGAAATGCGGACAAGATGAGCAATAGAATCCCGTGTCCAGCCTAGCATGTGCTAAACGGTTGTAGCATAAGTGGCAGCGTTTGTGATAATTAGAGAAAGTGGTTTGGTTTTTGGTTTGTTTTGAAAAAGACGGATTTTGAAAAATCACACAAAAAATGCACAATCAACCCTATATCTACGGTCATCTAGGTTAAGTCACTAGACCGCTCATAGATTTCCAGAAAACAAATCGCCGGATAAATCCTCTACTAGCTCTTTATCTCTCATGTGGCCAGGCAAGTGCCAGGTAAGTGGGAGGTTCTCCGCTACGTAAGTAGCGGGCCTAATTAAGTAACCACTTGCCTTAAACACACTTTCCTAGACACCACAAAAGAAATGCAAATAAGCAATAGATTACCCACGACCTTCTTCTGTCCTAATTGAGCGCGACGGTCCTTAGAGTCTTGTCTAGATATTTTTTAGTTAATGAGGGTGATGCGGATGCTAGTTTTATGATTTTTAGGGCTTAGAAAGGGTAATGAAATCCCCACCTAATCCGAATTTGGTCTTTTGCCCCTTAATTTCCGTATTAAAATATGCACAAACAACCAATTTTAAGAAACGCAACAAGATTTTTTAAGCGGCGAATTTTTGTAATGAATCCTGCAGCAAATTTGTTATTGGACAAGATTAGAGAGGAGATAAGAAAGTAGAGAATATACCAGAGAAATCTGAAGCAATGAACCACCTAAACGGCCGCGGAACCGCCGCAAAAACACTCAATTAGCTATGGATCCGCGGTTCAATTGAAGACTTAAGTGCTTAAATTTTTACTGCAGCTTCTTTTGCTCCTCTGGAATCTTCAAAAAGTCTCCGAATCTTGATTTCCTCAGTACAATGATTCCAGATTCTCTCGCAAAAATTCAAACACTAATTGTTAAGCACATAATGCGATTCTTGAATTAAAATTTGATGTAATAATAATGTTTCAACTCAAATAGGAGGAACGAACAAATTACGCACGCATCCCTGACAACGGCGCCATTTGATTGATCTAATTTTTGATTGGTTGAAATAAAATGTATAATCACAATCAAAGAATTTATAACCGCAATCAATAACGGTGTCGATATAGCTCGTTAATGAGTACGGGTCGTCCACTGGGATTCATGTATTTATTCGTTCTTGCTTTAGTTGAGCCGAAAGAAAATAATAAAGAAAATTCAAGAAAATAAAATTTCAAGATTTAATTGAGTTTGTCATTTCAAGAAAATCAAGAAAGAGTTTAAGATTTCATAATCAAGAAATTTTCCAATATCAATTTTAGTTATCAAGAAAATTGAAGAATAGCTTGTAGGATTCGATAGGAATTAGTAGCAATGATGAACACTAATAATGACTCATCTTATCTATTGATGAATTATAGGTAGAACGATGGTGATGAATGAAGGTTAAGGATCTATTGAAGAAACTATGGTTTCTCCTTCACTATCCCTTTTCTTTTCATTGATCATCATTCAAATCTAGCCTTTAGCAAAGAGAATCATCAATCATTTAATTCCCAAATTGCAACGAAATTATCAAGAACGGTGATCTCGTTCCAAATTTGGTCATTAACGATTCTTTTTTCTAAAGTTCATAATCCTCATAAGACTTAAGATTAGTTTAGAATTTCATCGCCATTTGATCTGTCGAATTCCTTCGAATCCTAAACAAGCGGAGATTTCACTCACGCATCATGAAAATGGAAGAATCAAAAATTAGAAATTTCATAATGCAAGAATTTAAAAAAGTAAGAATTACAATTGATCACCTTTATTAATCAACTTCAAATTACACGATCCTTCAATTCGAGATTACAAGAAGTGCTCTCGATCGCTCCCTTGAAGAGGTAATTTCTCCGTCGACTTTCGCTTGGCTCGATCTCCGTGAAACATGGATCTATCGAGGATCTCACGCTCATAGATGAAGATTGGCTTCGCGTAAAGGATCTTTGCGTTGTTTCTTGATGAACACTCGATGATTCTTGATTTGATTTAGATTGGAATTGGATCTCAAGTTTTGTCACTCAACTTGTATTGAATTATGTAGTGAATAAATGTTCAACAACTAATCAACAACTAATCAACAACCCTTTAACATTAGCCCTAGATCCCCTTTTATAGCCCTTAATCAATCTTCCCTCATAAGCTAGGTTGTTATAAGGAGGCTTCTAGAATAAGCTAGGTAGTTATGAAGTTTGATCAACAAGCTAGGTTGTTGTAGAGAAGTTTTCAGAAGAAGGTTGTTACAATGAAGCGTCTTGAAGAAGCTAGGAGGTTGCAAAGAAGATTCTAGAGAAGTCTCGTCCCCGGCGCTCGCAACTCGGCCGCGGATCCGCGGCCGTTTGGTGAAATCATGGCTTGAGTTTTCTGGGATGTTCTGTTGATGGTCTTAGGGTCTTCTTCTGATGTCTGGAATCTTCTGATGTTTCTTTGGTTGCTGCCGGTATTTGATTCTTTGGTTTCCCGTATTTTATATCGGCGGATTTCTGATTCCTGTTATTTTATCTGAATAATCTGGCACAAGATCTCAGTGAAGATTGTGAGAGATACAGAATATATGCGTGAAATGATAAACACACAATTTCCTTCCAGAATGTTGATTATAATGTATAACACGTGGTATTTGATATTTTCTAGACGAACTTGTAATCCGTGTTATAATTATAACAAACATCCTTGGATGATTAGAAAAGTGAGGAAATTGTTATGTTAAAGATTGCAATATTTTTGACTGAACATATGGTTTCTAGTTTTTTATTATGAAAATTCATACACAAAACCATTGTGTTGGATTTTCTCTCACATGCATGCTTCATTATTCATGAGCTCCCATTTTTTGCTCCACCCTCCTCCCTCCTCTTGTGTTTCCTCCACCTTCATCATTTTCCTCTTCACTACTCTCTCATAAGTTGAGAAACAAGTGAAGAGACAAGATAGAGATAGTAGAACACATAGATCTCCACACTACATCCTAGACAACTTAGATTAGCAACCCAAGTTCTCTAGTTTCTCCTATTGACACCTAGTTAGGAGCCAGAGCCATGGATCACATCTCTCGGGTGAATCATCTACGACAAAGGATGGCCGGAGAACAAGCTCGATCCCGGAGGACCGATGGAGCCGGAAATGGAGATCAAACAAGTTCAAGGTGGCCACTTGGAGCACATGACGAGGAAAGAAGACCGAAAGACTTGGGTCGTTTGGTGAGAATTCTTTCCATAGTTGATAGAACTCCTAGTTTGGCTAGATAGGTTTATGGAAAGATCCGAGTTTTATTGGGTTAACTTAGCGTCGCTTTAAACTCGCAAGAATTTTTTTTTCGCAAACCGCCTCGTTCGATGGCTAAGGCGTTAAGGTAACCCAACATAAAGCTTAGCCAAATGCTTGATGTGTCAGCAAGTAAAATCTGAACATCACAGGACTGTTGGTTTACTTCAATCGTTACCTATCTCAGAATGAAAGTGGCAACACATCACCATGGACTTCGTGACTGCACTTCCTTGCAACACGAAAGGTAACGATGCAGTATGGGTTATTGTGGATCGATTCAAAAAGTAGGCTCACTTCATCCCATTTCGAGTTGGCCAATCTACCGAGACACTTGCAAAGAAGTACATGGAAGTAAGTCTGAATCTAAGTAAGATTTAACTCTTCACAGTGCTCTATTTCTGATACCCATGAACTTATACAGGAGATCGTGAGATTACAAGGAGTACTGGTTTGCATTTTCTCCGATCGTGACACCAGATTCCGATCATAGTTTTGGCAGAGTCTGCAAGTTATCCTGGGAACAAGTCTGAAATTCAGCACAGCTTACTATCCAAAAATATATGGACAGTCTAAGCGAACGATTCAGATCCTTGAAGATATACTAACAGCGTGTATGTTAGATTTCGGAGGATCGTGAGAAGATCACCTACATCTTGTGGAGTTTTCATACAACAACAGCTACCAAGCGAGTATTGGTATGGCACCATTTATAGCTCTTTATGAAAGGAAGTGTCGTTCACCATTAAGTTAGGACGACATCGGAGATAGGGAACTCCTTGGACCTGAGATGATCGTGGCAACTGTGGATGTAGTTACGACCAGAGAAAGAATGCATATAGCTCAAGACCGACAGAAGCACCGGGCTGATACAAAGCACCGACACCTGGAGTTCCAGCCGGGAGATCATGTGTTCTTAAAGATCTCTCCAAATCGTGGAGTAATTCTCTTTGGAAAGAGGGGTAAGCTCAGTCCAAGGTTTATTGGACCGTTCAACATACTCGAACGAGTCGGAGAAGTGGCTTATCATTTGGCACTTCCACCCTCATTAGAAGGAGTGCACAACGTATTCCACATATCCCAGCTTCGAAGATATGTGAGTGACCCCAGCCATATTCTTGATCACTCCGAGCTCACTGTACAGACAAACCTATCTTATGAGCAACAACCCTTTGAGATCCTAGATAAAAAGGCGAAGACACTACGTAACAAGGAAGTAAACTTGGTCTGAGTGATATGGAGAAAAGATTCACCAGAAGAATCAACGTGGGAAAGAGAAGATGACATGCGTGCAAGATACCCTTACTTGTTTGTAAATTAGTTCTTAAATAATTGTAAATTTCGATGACGAAATTTTTTTAAGAGGATAGAATGTAACGACTCAAATTTTACTGTATGAAAATTTTCAAGTTAATGTATAGAATAGAGTTGTAAACCTGAGTACAAGTTATAAATTTAATTTGTTTAAGAATAGCAAGAAATAACTTGTAGCTCACAGGTAAAGCTTTGCACTGCTGTGACATAGCCTTATGTTCGAATCCCATCAGCCACATATATTTTTACTGATTTTTATTTTAAACTTTTTAGAAGCCCAAAAGGTTACACGTACAATACACGTAAAAATGAAAAGTCAGATAAAACAAACACGTGCACAATGATTTATGAACAGACAGGGATACGTGGCAAGAATCTCAGCACCTTTCTCAAGAAATCGACTGGCGAGAATTGGCTTTAGGCCGGCGCTGTCGGGACCCCGTTGGGAATGGTTCCATGTTCTGAACCCCAGTCTTTTAGCCTACCCCTACAACTCCCATGCTGTTTGATTCCCCTGTAAATTAACAGAGATATTAAAATCACCATTAATCCAAGTTTAAATGCATTTTTAATTCTCTTTTCAATTCTCAAAACCCTAATTCTACCCTATAAATACAACTCCACACCCTAGCCCTCTTCATTCTGAAATATTTTGTTAAAATTCTCAAAAAATTTCCATGTCAAAGAAGAATACAAGTGGAGTTAGCAATAGGTCAATTTCCGGCGACAATTCAAGACGATTCCGGCGACCTCACGGGTTCATGAAGCCATCAAATGTTCCCTCAACCTCTCATATATTCTCTAATCTAGTAAGTTCCCTCTCTTCTCTTCTTTTCACATCTCAAAACTTCTTTTTTTCAATGATGTCGGTAAGTGGAGTTATACCGATATTCATTTCTAAAACTTTTTAAAGTAACAACTTTTCTTAAGAACTAATTATCTAAATCATTGTACTTTGTTTGTTGAATATTAAAAAATAATTATAAACAAGTTTCATTTCAAAACACCATATAAAACAACTTTTATTACACTTTTACGTTTAAATACCATAAACTTACATATGACATCTTTTATCATTTTTGCTTGTATTACCTTTAGAAAATCTCACGAGATAATGACATACCTCTCACAACACGCATCATGACATAGCACGATTAACTTTTAACAATATATATTCTGGGACAAATACGACTTTTACATTAAAATACCATAAACTATTAAAAATCGTATTCTTTAAATTGTATTATTTAAATTCCTTGCGATTGCTCCTCTACAACCCACTTTTGGGGAATTCGATTCAGTTGGTGCGGGTTATTGCACATCCATCGGTCTAGTAGGACGAGATGGAGACCTCCTCACGGAGCATACGATCTCGATGGAATTTTTAATGCTATTTTTAAGAAAAACGTGATTTTCTATTTAATAAATAAATTTTATTTTTAATAATTATATATAAATATTATCAAACCATCTATTTCAAATATATAATAAATTCTATGTTTTTCTAAACAAAAGAATTACAAGTTTCATGAAAATACCATCAAGAATCCATACAAGTCAACTTTATACTAAAATACTATGTATTATTCAAGCTAGGTATTTATTCACTAGAATACCTCACTTTTAAAAATTACATCCATAAAAATCCTAAATACGATAAATAAATACTTGAGGTTTAATTTGAAAGTATACTAAAAAATATTTTTCATAAAACCCCCTCAAGTTATATTAATTTACATTAAGGACCCTAGTAAATATAGGTTTAAGCGGGACCAATTCTCTTGAGCCTCAGGGAGCCGGAGAAAGTGGGTGCTTGCCTATTTAAGGTAGAAAACTAAAACGGGGTTATCAATGGTAGTTGGCTTGGAAAAAGTCACAAATCCTTCCGTCCATGTGCAGCAGTTACCGATAACTCCTAAACCTAATTCAGGATCCAATTCTGTTTAAGTGTCTGACTCAATCTAAGTCTCAATCTAATCCGAATATAATCTAAATATGAATACAATCCAATCTTAACTCCGATACAACATGAATCCAATCTATACTTGAACTTGAACATGAATACTAGAACTATACCAGAAAAAAATCAACACGACTTGAATTGACCGAACCATGGATATATCTTGTCTTGACTACATGACTATCTATTTACATCCTTATCCGTTTACATGAACAATTTATACCATGGTCTCGAGAAGTCTTACATCTATAAAACAACACAATATACATTTACGGGGTTTTTAAGGGGTAGATTGGTACGGAATATATTAGAAGTGGAATGAGACGGTCACTATAATACATCTAACCTGAATATCCGTTTCCGTTGTCCCGTGGGTTTTGACGGGGCCTTGTACTCCATATGCCTTACTCCATGAAGCAAGTTGGACTCTTTTCATATAGACTGATATATTCTGTACCAAGCTACAAACAACTACGTTAGCATAACTAACTTTTTCTTTATCAGTTCTATTTACACTATTTGTCTATTTCTATCCTATCTCTTAGGACTTACCGAGCACTGGTTCGCTGACGACATTCCTATTTCTTCTTTCTTTGGAATGTTGTCAGGAGGACCCGACTCTCAGGAGATCGAGCCCAGCCCGGACGATTTGGAGCACTTTACTGAGGATTCGGAGTTTTAGTTCACTTGTATTTACTTTACTTTCAGTTCACTTGCCATATTTTAGGTATCGCTTTCTAGCATTGTATTTATTTTCCAGTTGTATGTAAAGAATGTTTAATCAATAAAAAGTTTCTATTTATTTATATCTCTTGTTATTTCTTGTGTATATTTATTATATTGCTTATTTACGCTTAACGTGTTTACTTCTGAGTAAATACGCCGCGAGCCTCGCCACGTCTACTTCCCTGTATACTGGGAAGCAGGGTGTGATAAAAAATCTCCTGGCTAATTAACATGGCCACTCATAAGGTAGAACGTCATTGACGGCGGCATCTGGCCCTCTGCATACGTGCCATATAATTTCTCCTGGGTCCGAATCCTAATTGCTGAAGTATTCTAGAAAGAACCTGTCATGGTCTCTTCCGACATCATCTCTGCCGGACTGCTGGAAGTTGGTACTCTTTACTTAATCCGCTATCGTTCTAGAACATCTGCAATCTCATCACAACTTTCTTCTGAAAATGTAGCCGTATCAAATGCCTCTACATGCATATCAAATCTTAAGAATCAACGGAAAGGAACAACTGTTAATTGAGGTCTTGCACGAATCTTTTTATCCACTCCTTCAATATCGACCGATTTGGAATAATATCTCGCTAGCTGCGATGACTACAATTCAATATTCGGCTACGGTCATATCCAGTGTCTCTCGCAGAGACTCGAAGCTACGAACTTGGTTTCTCCAACACTCGGTGGAAGAATTCTGGCAAAATGCATTCTTGAGGACTCGTCCATTCTATTAGAGAAATATGCATTGCTCGTCCCTTCTCGATCGATTCACGCCATGTCTGAGTAAGACCGTTCGAACTGGAGTTATTCAACTTAACTAATCTTGCGTTAGGGTATCCAAACAAACGAATTATCCTAGTCACTTTATCTAAGAATGACTAGGGATCTTCCGTCACATTCATTTCTGTAAGCTCATGTGGTTTTAGCTTATAACTCTGGAGGCGATATCTCATCAATCCCTGCAACAGCTGGTTCATCTGTCTGCACGGTAAATGACACAACGATCTCTGGAGTAGGTTGTACGTCAACAGTCCTCTCAATCCAGTTGGCCTTAAGCGATGGCTCGATCATCCAATGCAGATCCTGAATGCTCAAACAAGAAATCCAAGTAAAATTAATATATCAATACATTCCTACGTCACCAGAATAATGCCCTAGTCAGTCCTCGTCCCTGACGAGCTCGCTCTGACCGCATCTCTAACCGCAGCCCTCTCGGCTCGCGTAGCCAAGGTAACAGAAACCACAGTCAAATATCGATGAGGATAGATCATAAGAACGAATAGAAATAGGAGCTCAAAATAATGCACATCCTAAGGCTATTTAAGCGGAACAGCGTATCTTAAATATGCCGCGCATGGTACGTCACTCTACTTGAGTTACCTACTCTATCAAATAAAGTCAACCTACGTAATGAATGTTCGGGTCTAATACCCCCCCTCAGTAAAGTCTAAGTTCTGTAAGGTCATGCCTGAGTTCCGAAATATATACGCCTTAGACTCCGCATAGTCAAACCTAGACTCGAACCAAGGTTAAAAGTAATGCTCTGATACCAACTTTGTCACGACCGAAAATGGCAAGTGACCGGCACTTGGATCATGAAGCCTACAGGACCCCACCGTAACCTAAGGAAGCCGAAAGCCCAGAAATCTAAGCCTTTTCAAGAAAATAATGGAGATGAAGTTTTGAAATAAAGGTAAAATGTAATCAAGTTCTTTCTTTAAAAGTATAAGTAATGTTGTATGAAAATACAGGTGGGTTGTATACTATATTTGAAAACATTTTCGTAATTTGAAATTTGGGCAGCAGCTCCTTTGTAAATTTTGATAAAAACAAGTACATCATCAATAATAATATGGCATCCCCAAACGGGAGCTAGCTCTTCGCCAATTGGTGGAAACAACCACGCAAATATAAATATACGATGCCCAAGGCGAAGATCAATCATAGAAAAGAAGATAAAGAAAACCAAAGTATCATCAAACCCAAAATAAAGAATAATACACACATCTCGCTCTAAGTCTGAAAGAATATACAAGTCTTTGGTTTCTAAGTCTACCAAATATACATAGTCTGGTTGATGGAGCTTTTAACTAGATACAAATGAGTAATGATTATACAACAGTGCTTACGCTCTATACTGTAACCCACCTACCAATGCAAATCACCCAGAAAGGAGCAATGTGCCAGCAAGCCACTACTGAATCCGAGTGATCGATCCTGTAAGAAAATTATGGCACAACGGGGGTGAGTTACCATCTTATGAGTAGAAGACATCATCAGGTAGAAATCGAATGTATGACGATCTCCTAGGTCATACAATAATATAATAATATAATAATACCGTGTGGTAATGAGAGTGATCATATATACATATGTATAATAATAATAATAATAATAATAATAATAATAATAATATCGTGCATGTGTCATAATATGGTACCATGTCATCTGTGTAATATATATGTATATATATGTATCATCCAACGTGTGTCCATCAACGACATATCAAATCATCATAAAAACCTGAGTGCCCAGCATCGACACTTGAAATCATCATAAACCCGTGTCCAGCATCGGCACGTAAATCAGGATATCTTAGACGCAGTCTCATCGGATTGGCCCTCATATCCATCTGTCTCAAATCGCTCTGGTCGGTATCCTCCGGATATCCGCCGAGTCTAGTACTATCACCGGTAGGTAGCCCCTGCCGGGCTCAACGTCTCTCTATACGATCTTCTTGCCTTGGGGTACAGTACCGGGTCCACCATGTACCTGCAGACGGTGCCTCCACTCTCCTCGAATCGGGTATAGACATAACTCAGAACCGAGAAAACTCATGGTGGATGCCAAACATCAACTCAAGAGAAACCACGTTTTTAAAACAATCATAAGTTTTTAAAATGTATCTGCGGTTTCTCAAATCCAGAAATCTCATGAAACAGAAATCTCAGAAACATGTAGTGATAATGAACAATATATACAAGCACAGAACAATATTGTAATGCATAGAAAGTGTGTTCATATGAGCGTGTCGTGTAACTAGGTAAGGAAGTGCAATATCTGAACTAGTATGTGTGGTACTAAACAATAACTAAAATCCTACAGATTATAAGGCAATATGGTAACATAGCGATTTCTAATGTATGCATGGTATGGAAATTACTGATGATGAGTGTGTGAGCTGGCGAATATGTGTACGTGCAACATGCGCATCATCGGTAATGGTGCGTGTGTCATAGCAGACGAAGTCATATAAAAATAAGTACACGGAATGTAGTATGTATGTCGCAAATGAGAATAATACGAACATATGCAGAATAAGGAAAACGTAAACGTGAACAGAATAAAATACATAACTACATATGAGCCATACAGTTATAGTTTAAAATAGTACGAATCGTTAATTTTTTGAAAATAGGGGCTACGATGTTTTTGAGAAAAATGACACCATTTGAAAATCTGTAGCATCCCTTGAGGTTGTCATTTAAAAGTACATAATAATTCGTTAGTTTTGAAAATAGGTATGGCTCTAAATATATCCTAATATCTACTTAAGTGATTTTAAAAAAATATTTCTTGAGTCGATATATATAAGTCGGCAATCCATCCTTATCATATCATGTATGGTATAATCCATCGTACGATATCACCAAATCAATAGTACGGATCTATAGTCGCGTACATCATCATCTCATATCATCATATGTCATATCGTATCATGTCATTCCATTTCATATCATATCATATAACATTGCCTCATGTCATCATATTCAATCGTATCGACTCGTGTCATCGTAACATAACATAACATCATCTCTTTTTGTTGTATCGTAAATATCCTCAAATTTATATATGTATATAAATGTGTGTGTGTGTGTAAGTGTATATACATATAGCTCAAGGCTAAGAAAAACTAGAACTAAGAATATACCCTCCTACAAGTATACCACTATTGTTTATAATGTCCTAGAACCCTATTAGCTAGTTATACATAACTAATATCTATACATATAACTATAATCTAGTATCCTAGTACCACGATTGCGGGGTGATATACGCCATCCACATGATTTCCCCCATAGATATACATCTACTCACCTACTATTCTCGCTCTAACCGAAATCGATGAACACCTTGTTCTCCTTCGTCGCCCCGGAAGTCTACACGAATGTACCTACAAATCAATGCATATTGTATCAAAATCAAAGTCAAATTCGAAAACCGATACGGCAAGCGAAGCGCACATAGGTTAGAAGCTATGGTCCACACAAGCAAAAACAACAAAACAACCCCCGACGTTGACGTACGGAAGTCAAACGACTGAGTCAAAACTAAAATATCAAAACCCAAGTTTTCAAAAGTCGCAGAACATAATTAGAAATTTAGTAAAACACTCCTAGATTTTTATTAATATGAAATTAGAACTTTTAGCATATAGGATTGGCCTAGTTATCATATGTGTGTGCTACAGAACAAAAACCCAAATCCTAACTCCAAGTTCAAGCCGCAATTTGCGGCCAATTTGAATTTTTTGACGGCCAAGAAAGGAGATGAGGGCTCGGCCTTCTAGGGTAGCTTCCTTTGTGTCTACACATCTTACTGTATCTGCTAATTAATTTTCAGAGTTTCCAATTAATCCCAGATTCCAATTGATCACCACAAGTTCAACAAAACCGATATTGGAAAATTCTAAGTTCGTCGAATCCGAGAATTTCTCCACTATATTACTCTCACTTATTACTAATGGTCTTATATACACTCCCTAAACCCTCTAATAATCACTACTACAAGTTCTATCCACTAATTCTCACCCTAGAATTTTCCAAGTTCACTTTACATATCTTATTTAACTCTAAACTATAAAATTAGGTTAGGAAACTAAATACTTGAAGAAAGATGAGTGTTTTACCTTGAATGACAACTCAAAAAAATTCTTAGATGGTCTAAAGTTCTCAAAACAAGAACTTGATCATCCCATGGTGTGTAGGATGAGGTGAGGAATATTTTTTGTGAATGTTTAGAGGTGTTTTGAGGTGGTTTCAGTGGTGTTTGTGGGGGTGGTAGTGAGAGGTGGAGGCGGAGATGAAGAAGGAGGAGAAGATGAAGGAATACAATAAGTTGAGATTGCAACCATAGGGCCTCTTCTCTCTTTTTCCCACTCCCCTTCATTAAATGCACCATACTCCCTTGTCTCCTTATAATTATTTCTTTTATTTATTTTATTTCTAAAATAAAGAAACCATCGTAGAAACAAAACAAAATGTTAACTCTTATGTAAATATGTGTCATGGCACTTAACATGATTTTAACAAATAACTTGGTTAATGCATAACTAGGAAACACTAATTAAGTTTAACATTAATCTTGTATGGAAATAATTACATATTAATTTATAAAAAGCCTAATTTAAATAAATGTTTTCATAATTAATAATTTATTTTAATTTCCAAAATTATAGGTATATAACTGTACCATTATGAAAACTCAAATTCATACTTGTATAATATTCGTGAAATTTATTATTTTATTATTTAAATTCAAAAATAATATTTTATATTTTCTGAAATGTTACAATTATACCCTTATGCTTCAACGATAGGATTTATAAAGTATGCGATGTTATGTTCCAGACCTGGTTGATTTCGCAAATTGCATGTTTTATCGTAGCTTATATGATTCGCCTAGCAGTTGTCGGAGTTGTTAGTTGTATGTATACCCTAAAGGCCATTATTGTACATGAGATGTATATTATAGTGGATACTTGGACATATATAGGGAGGACGTTCTTACTCGATATGATATGGATACTTGGACATGTTGATAAAGCCCTTAGGGTGTGTACTTGACTTCCAGGATTATGATGCAGATCATACTAGTAGGGCCTGAGTAGTCCATGAGTTCATCTTTCAATGTTCCAAGTCGTGGGAATATCAAGATGGGGCATCAATATTCCATAGTAGACTAGCGTATATCTTCTCGACCCATGTGATGGGCGATGGATGATCCCATATCCATTGGTGTTTGACATCAGAGATGGTATACGGGTGCTCAGTGGAGACTGGGTACACTGAACGGACTCGCCGAGAACTCCTAAATGGTATTATACCTCACGTCAGATAGCAGTTCTCTGGTGACACTGGTACAGATTAGTCTGTCGACCCGAGATCGTCATAGAGTCTTGTGTGTCTCCCACTGTGCTTTGATTTCCACCCTACCACGGCTATACCGATTCGTGCGAACAGGTGGTTTTTGGGTACAGTGCCGAGTCACATGGAGGCAATGAGAGATAAGAGGGGATTCGTCTCTCCCTGTATTGGGGGTTGATGTTGCGCTATGCTCGATTTGCCATAACTGAAATCCCTGGTCAGAGTAGATGAGATTTACTGATAAGTGTTATCAGTAGTTTTTCGCCCGTTATAGACCTTACATCGGCATGACTTATCAAGCTATTGGGGTCTGATGTTTACCACCCCTAGGCGAGATATGCGACATATCAGACGAAGAGACCAGACTGTACGGTAGTGTTACTGATTGGAATCGCAGGAGTATGAGCAGGATTGCTTGTTGATCTTCTGATCGCTCAATACCCGGGTGCTCGTTACATTTAGTAGGCCTCTTGAGGCTTGTGGGTGTTTGATATGATCATCACCTACGGCCGGCGTATTGACAAGTCTCTAGAGTCCTATACAGAGGTTTCCTGGCTCAAACGAAACGGAGTAGGAGCACATATGTGATATGTGCGGGACCGAGATTAACACGAGTATGTGATACCGTATTCTATTCTCGCGATTTGTGTTATCGGTCGGTTATATGCGATATAGCCGGGTTATCGAATCAAGTGTTGATTCGATAAATTACACATGATATTAGTCGGTTATATGAGATATAGCCGGATTATTAAATCAAGTGTTAGTTTAATAATTTAATGTACAATTATATATTTGATATATTAATTTACATTAATTAGTATTAGCTCACTTAAGATTTCTTTTCTCACTTGATTGTGCATTTAGTATATATGTCATATATATTTCATATATATTAGTGTACATTATTTTGTGTCATGCTAGATGCCAAATGCTACATGGGTGTATGAAACTCACACCATGCTTATAATAATGTAAGGGTTTTATTTATTTAAAGTAAATCAAAATTTGATAGAAATTGTCACATGGTTGAAGCTTGTAGAAGCTTGTGGAACCATTAACCAAGTCCACTCTTTTTGTTTTACTTATAGATATTTATTAACCTAACCATTATTGTAACCCATGGTTTATTCTCTACATGGGTTAGTGTATGATACTAACTCACCCATGGTTGCTATTCTCACCTCATAGGGTTTCATTTTCTCATCTTGATCATATCATCTTCTTCTTCCTCATGAAAGCTCTCTAGCTTTTAAAATGGTGAGAAAATATTGTGAGAAAATAAAATCTAAAGTGAGCCCATTTCCTATTTCATCATCCTGTACTACTTGCCATTTAGTTTAGGGTGTTCTCTTCACAAAGTTCATCACCTAGTGAAGAGGTAGCTTGGGTTTGAGTCTCCTCGACGTAGATCATCTTCGGCCTCGAAGACATCGAGCAAGGTTGTTCATTTCTCTAAGGGAACCCATACTAGAGTTCGGGAGATCTTTACTCGCAGCGAAGGGACTACTACATAGAGCTTTAGAAGTGAAGGACCGGTCTATAAAGGTTGTATTCCTTGTTCACTTAGTATAATGGTAGATTACATGTTTAGTTCGTCTATTTACTCTAGCTTGATCCTATACTAAGGTTCCTTAGCACTCTTGTAATTTTTGAAATTTGTATGGTAGATGCTGTGAAATCCCAGTAGGGTGCTAAGGAATCCCAACAGTGGTATCAGAGTCGAGCTAGAGTATTAGACGATATTTGTTAGATTACGAAACCGAAACTACTCCGAAACTTGAAACAACATGACCCAGTTTCTGTCGATTTTTATATAGCCTCTAAAATTTTTTTAAACAACTGCAGAGTGATGTATGAGATACAACATGAACACTACCAAAATTTGGTCCCATTTTGACAAATTGGGGTCGACCACAACCCAAGAAAAACCGGCCTGCTCGGCCCATCTGGGGAATTTGGGCTTCAAATTTTGTTATTGTTCCAGTCTCTGGGTTTTGGTGTTTCAGGTATTGTTTGTATTTTCTAAGATTTCATGTGATGCATTCTTACTGTATAGGCAACTCGGAGTATTTCATATTCGTAGTTTAACATTGTTTTTGGGTGTTCACATGTTATCTAGGAGAAGTTAAAAAGTTCGATCGAATGTCAAAAACCCATTTTTCCAAGTTTAAGGTATTCGGAAAATCATGCAAGTCTTTCTGTGGACCCTCTAAAAGAATGAAACCCTAACTCGATATAATGACCATGGAACCGCTTTCGAGCCTTAGGCTTTGCGGCAGTTCCGCGGTGCCATTAATGAGGCTTGGGTTTGCCCTTCTACGGTTGATCCATAGGTATGTGGCATGTTTTGGGTATTTTTGAACTGTGCTCAAGAGTTGAGCTCTCGGAGAATTGTGGGACTTTGATTAATCGATCGAAAAGTTTAACGTCGTCCAGATATTTAAGATGGGATAATACTTGGAATCAACAATATTTGAATTTTATAAATCTAGCAATTTAGTCTCATTTGATCGGTTGCCACGGGATTTTGATGTGATTAAAAGTCCATCGCAATCATATAGTTTACACGAATACTCGCTGGGTAACCTTACTGGATAGCCACGCCCCATAGCCCCAACCAAGTGGCTGTAGGAGAACTCCGTTGCCAAAAGCATCCGTCCGGGTGCTCGCGGCCGCGGTGCTCCGCCTAAGTGTACTTCGTCGTCGGTATTGGGGGTGCGGCCGTCTACTAAAGTTTCCGACGAGCATTCGATCGGGATGTCGGGAATCTTATTGAATTGCCCAACTTGTTATTGAAAAGTATTTTCAATATCGAGACTAAAATGTGGGGTTTATAATTGTTAGGCATGCGATGTCTAAGGAATTCATACAGTTAGGCATGAAATCCGGAATATGTGATATTACGGGTTTATGACGTCTAAGAAGGTTGCGGATTCCAATTGTTATGGTTTTTACTTTCTTTTCTGCGACCGTAAGAGTAATATGTGGTGTATCGCCGGTTTCGTTGCTATATGTCAACGACAATTGGGATACGCATATTTACTTACGTTGATGACATGTGATGTTATGTGTTGCTGTGATATGTTATATTGGATCGTCGTGTTTGAATAGCCGGGGGGTTTGTATATGAGATGTTTTTCAGTTTCATTCGTTTAAAAACTTGTATGTAATATTCTTTTATTGGGGAACTTCCGGGTTGAGGAAGATGTCACCGTTGATGTATATTATTTACTTTTTCGCATTAGGATAGACCCAAAGAGAGGAGCACAAGTAACCGGGTTCTAGAGTCCAGTAGGAGACCATCTCGAAGAATCGAGTCCGGGTCTCCTAACTCTAGAATTTGTAGGGTTGGTTGCCGCTTTTGTAGGGGTCTTGGGATGTGAGATTGGCTATTCATCACGACCGTGGAATCCATGTTTTATACAGGCTTAAATTAAAACCCGGAAATCCTAGTATATCCAATATTTCATATGTTGTCTTCTGCTGCTGATATTCTGTGATGTGATCACTTTATATTTTGAGATAAATACTATATATAATATATATGATATATTATAGACGTTGCTTATGTTTTTCACCCGTGCTAGCCCTGTCCCACCCTGCCGTTAGTTACCTAACCTAACGGTGCATGACGGGACGTCGTGGCGAATGCGGATGGCATAAGCGTACGTTGTATTTATCTGTGATGTTTAGGTAACTTAAATGATGGGAGATTCATTAATAAGATTAATGAAGGAAAATAAACCTAAAGATGTTGTGGAATCGGATTTTCAAAACAAAGGTAGCTCTAGTTCTTGCTTTGCATAGCGGTATTCCTTGTAGAATATCCTGCACCTTATTCGATGAGGAAAGAGCCGAAATCCCTTCACCGGGAGTGACCTCTTTAGCAATAACTAGCAGATGCTACAACCATCGGTTTTGTCTTTTGATGGTTTTTCTAGTTCTTGCTTTGCATAGTGGTATTGTGAATATCATGCACCTCGCTCGACGAGGAAAGAGCCGAGTTCCCTTCACCCGGAGTGACCTCTTTAGCGAAACTAGCAAAAGTCTCAATAACACTCCATTTTAAAACCATTTGATTCTACAACGAGATCAAGTTCAAAGAGTTAAAGGTTTTCTTAAAAACCATCCTCAACCCTCCGTCATTTTAGGAAGTAGAGTACGTAGTATTCGTGCTGTGTTTGTTGACCATAGTTAAGGCACAGTGTAAAGTGATGTCTTCCTACACAGCATATGATGCGATTGATTAGGACATTCATGTAACTTTGTTGACCATAGTTAAGGGTCAAGTGGGTGAGTCTAATTAATCAAGAAATGACGGGTAGAACTTGACTAGTGCTTGTGATTTGTTGACCATAGTTAAGGTCATGAGCCACTAGGGGTAAAAATCATTATCGGGAGTTTCAGAAATTTGAAATGAGATTGCATACCTTCTATGAGATAGTTGGATCCTGATACCCACTGCGAGTAATAGTTACTCCTGGGAGAGTTTTGTACTTTACAATTAGCCGATCAAGTGGGTGTCAACAGGTTTACGCCCCTGGGAAAACGAGGTTTATTTTAATTAGGTCCGTGCGAAAACACGGGGAAACCTCCCTCAAAGTATCGGTACTGGACTGGCTGAAAGATTGGCGAACTTGTACGGTGTAATTAATCCTGGCTAGTCTTTCCTTTTAAGGTTTGAAGGAAGATTTGATAAAAACAGTGGGAGCCATCCTGATTAGATAAAATATATAACCAATCTAATCTTGCAAGAGCGCATGGAGAGTGTTTTCTTCTCTCTCTCTCTCCAGGTAGTGACCATGTCACTTCTTAATCAAGATAATAATATGAATGTATTGACTGAACCCACTTGTTATACTGTGCTGGGGAACGTTGGTCCCGCTCCAACTTATAATTGTTATTAGACCGAGCAGGAAATAGGGGAATACCAGGATACCTATGCCGTCCAAACGAAGAAAGTGCATGATTGATGCATCTTCTTCGGGTGTGTTCGTTATAGAGAACTATTTCTCAGTATCCTCTACGTCCTGGGTATTTGATACCGGATCAGGATCCTACATATGTAATCTGTTACATGGGCTACAAAAAGTTGGAGAACTAGGAATGGGTGATATGTCTCTAAGTATAGAAAACGGTGCAATTGTTGCAGCCAAGGTGTTGGCAGTTATCACCCCTTATTACCAAATGGTAATACATTGATTCTGAACGAATGTTATTAGATACCGAACCTGATATGCAACATTATATCAGTCTCTTTATTTACTAAAGAAGGATATAATTTTGTATTGTTGTATAATGTTTTGAACATTTCCTACATCAAGAGTTGATCAGTTCAGGCACGTTATCTAATAGCATACACGTTCTAAATCAAACCACAGTTCTTAACATACAAAACACACACAAGAGGAAGAGTTCATAAATGAATAAATCCTACTTATGGTATTGTAGACTAGGTCATATCAATGCGACCCGACTAGCTAAGTTACATTAAGATGTATATTTAAATCAGTTTGAATTTACATCTTGTAAAACTTGCCAGTCATGTCACAATGATAAGATGACCATATCTCTGTTTACTTGAAGCAGAGAAAGGATTAGTAAACTCTTGGGACTGATACATGATGATGTAAGTGGTCCTCTATCTATACATGCCAGGACTGGTTCTTTGTACTTCATTATATTCACTGATGATCTCTCAGGATTCGGAAATGTGTTCCTGTTGAAACATAAGCCTGAAGCTTTTAAGAAATTCAATGAATATAAATCCGAAGTAGAGAACCAAAACGGGTATAAGTATTACGTCCTTTGATGGGATCAGGGAGGAGAATACTTGTGCATGGAATTCTTGGACTATTCTAAAGGAGAATGAGATTCTCTCTCAGCATTACTCCTCCGTATACACCACAGCACAGCGATGTATCGGGGCGGAGCAATCGCACCCTATTAGATATGGTGCGCTCCATGATGAGTACTGCTGAGTTGCCTGTTTCCTTTTGGGGTTAGGCGCTTAAGGAAGCAACATACTTATTGAATTGGGTTCCAATCAAATCAGTGCCTACCACTCCATATGAGATATAGTATGGGAAGAGCCCATCTCTTAAGCAGTTAAGATTTGGGTTGTCCGGCTTATGTCTAAAAGCAAAATCCGGACAAGCTCGAGGCAAGGTCGGTTCTGTGGAAGTTTGTTGGATATCCTAAACATATGCAAGGGAATATCTTCAACCACACCGAGAAAAAAAAGGTGTTTTATTTCTCGGCATGCCACCTTTTTAGGAAAAGGAATTTTTTAAGAATGAAATATGTGGTCATGAGGTAGAACTGGAAGGAGTTC
The DNA here is from genome assembly GCA_030015575.1 of Agapanthus africanus. Lineage (NCBI taxonomy): Eukaryota > Viridiplantae > Streptophyta > Magnoliopsida > Asparagales > Amaryllidaceae > Agapanthus > Agapanthus africanus. Next base: position 604,704,173 of record CM057342.1, on the reverse strand, counting down.
CAGCTATACAAACTACAGCTGATGATTTGGTAGAACCGAAGAATTCAATAGTTCCCGACGCACCTCAGCCTCTCCACCGATCTGGTTCCTCATCCGCCTGAGAGATACTACGGTTTTCTCGATGACAGTGGGAGCGAGGATTGCATCATGAGATAATGACCCAACTAGTTTCGAGCAGGCCATCATGAGTAGGGACTTTGTAAGAATGGCTGGATGCTAAGCGATCTGAGATGGAATCTATATACACCAACAAAGTATGGACTTTGGTTGCTATATCTGAAGGGTTAAATCCCCATCAGGAGCAAGTATGTCTTGAGAAGATTACTTGGTGTAGATGGAAAAGTTGAGACTTTCAAAGCTAGACTTGTTACAAAAGGTTCTCTTCATTGACCAGGCGTGGATAATGATGAAACCTTTTCTCCAGTGGCTATGCTTAAGTCCATCCGGATCCTATTTTCCATTGCTACATACCATGACTACGATATCTGGTGGTTGGGTGTCGTGACTGCTTTTCTAAATAATGATTTAGAAGAGAGCGTCTATAAGTACACAGCCATAGGGCTTCGTAGACAGTGGGAGCAGCGAAAACGTGTGCAAGTTGATTTACGGGTTAAAGCAGGTATCATGGAGTTAGAACATCTGTTTTGATGTGGTAGTCAAAGTGTTTGACTTCATCAAAATGGTATATGAACCTTGTAAATACAAAAAGGTTGTAGAGAGTATGGTGGTCATTCTCGTATTGCACGTGGATGACATACTCTTGATAGGGAAGGTGTTTCCTATACTACACTCGGTCGATCTCCTCTTATCACATTGATTCTCCATATAGGATCAAGGTGATACCTCCTAAATCCTGGATTTTGGATTTGTGAGATAGATCTAAGTGGATGTTAGGATTCTCACTAGGTGTAGTGAGATGGTATCAATCGATCCTGGGGAGAATCAATGGATATCTTCCAAGGTGGTAAGGACGACTGAAAGTCAATCACAGACATTGTCTTTACCCTCAGTGGAGAGATGGTATGTTGGAAGAGTTCTAAGCTAGATACCAGGGCAAACTAGACGATAAAGGCTGAATATATCGCTATCAACGATGCTACTAAAGAGCCGGTCTGGGTGTATATTTGTTCATGAGATGAACTAGGTTCCCACCATTGTATGACAATGGAGGTGTGACTTTGGCTTAGGAACCCCGGCCCCATCAGTGACCCAGACATATTCTAAGGCAGTATCACCTGATGATGGAGATGGTTGATCTCCAAGAGATCGAGGTTAGGAGAGTAGACTCAGAGATTAACACGGCAGATCCACTCACTGAGGCCTTTCCTGGGAGAGACTTATATACGACGTTGGGTATGCTATACTATAGCAACTAGCCTTGGTGAAAGTGGAAGATTGTTAGTTGTATGTATGCCCTAGATGCCATTATTGTACATGAGATGTACATTATAGTGGATGCTTGGACATATATAAGGAGGACTTTCTTGCTCGACATGATAGTATGCTACCTGGTTGCTCTTTATCTTAACATGTACACCTACTATCTCTCTGTTACATGTTGATAAAGCCCTTAGGACGTGTACTTGACTTCCAAGATTATGATGCAGATCATACTAGTGGGGCCTAAGTAGTCCATGAGTTCATCCTTCAATGTTCCTAGTCGTGGGAATATCGAGACGGGGCATCGATATTCCAGAGTAGACTAGCGTATATCTTCTCGACCCATGTGATGGGCGATGAATGATCCCATATCCATTGGTGTTTGACATCAGAGATGGTATACGGGTGCTCAGTGGAGACTGGGTACACTGAACGGACTCGCCGAGAACTCCTAAATAGTATTATACCTCACGTCAGATAGCAGTTCTCTGGTGACACTGGTACAGGTTAGTCTGTCGACCCAAGATCGTCATAGCGTCTTGTGTGTCTCCCACTGTGCTTTGATTTCCACCTTACCACGACTCTACTGAGTCGTGCAAATAGGTGGTTTTTGGGTATAGTCCCGAGTCACATGGAGGCAATGAGCGATAGAAGGGGATTCGTCTCTCCCGGTTTTGGGGGTTGATATTGCGCTATGCTCGATTGGCCATAACTGAAATCCCTGGCCATGGTAGATGAGATTTACTGATAAGTGAAATATCAGTAGTTTCTCGCCCGTTATGGACCTTACATCGGCATGACTTATCAAGCTATTGGGGTCTGACGTTTACCACCCCTAGGCGAGATATACGACATCTCAGACGAAGCGACCGGACTGTACGGTAGTGTTACTGATTGGATTCGCAGGAGTATGAGCAGGCTTCCTTGTTGATCTTCTGATCGCTCAATACCCGGGTGGCCGTTACGTTTAGCAGGCCTCTTGCGGCTTATGGGTGTTTGATATGATCATCACCTACTTCCGGTGTATTGACGAGCCTCTAGAGTCCTACACAGAGGTTTCCTGGCTCAAGCGAAACGGAGAAGGAGCACATATGTGATATGTGCGGGACCGAGATTAATACGAGTATGTAATACCGTATTCTATTCTCGCGATTTGTGTCATCGGTCGGTTATATGCGATATAGCCGGGTTATCGAATCAAGTGTTGATTTGATAAATTGATACACATGATATTAGTCGGTTATATGAGATATAGCCGGATTATTAAATCAAGTGTTGATTTAATAATCTAATGTATAATTATATATTTGATATATTAATTTACATTAACTAGTATTATCTCACTTAAGATTTCTTTTTTCACTTGATTATGCATTTAGTATATATGTGATATATATTAGTGTACATTATTTTGTGTCATGCTAGATGCCACATGCTACATGGGTGTATGAGACTCACACCATGCTTATAATAACATAAGGGTTTTATTTATTTAAAGTAAATCAAAATTTGTTGGAAATTGTCACATGGTTGAAGCTTGTAAAAGCTTGTGGAACCATTGACCAAGTCCGCTCTTTTTGTTTTACTTGTAGATATTTATTAACCTAACCATTATTGTAACCCATGGGTTAGTGTATGACGCTAACTCACCCATGGTTGCTATTCTCATCTCATAGGGTTTCATTTTCTCATCTTGATCATATCATCTTCTTCTTCCTCATGAAAGCTCTCTAGCTTTTAAAATTGTGAGAAAATATTGTGAGAAAATAAAATCTAAAGTGAGCCCATTTTCTACTTCATCATCCTCTACTACTTTCCATTTAGTTTAGGGTGTTCTCTTCACAGAGTTAATCACCTAATGAAGAAGTAGCTTGGGTTTGAGTCTCTTCGACGTAGATCATCTTCGGCCTCGAAGACTTCGAGCAAGGTTGTTCATTTCTCTAAGGAAACCCATACTAGAGTTCGGGAGATCTTTACTCGCAGCGAAGGGACTACTACACGGAGCTTTAGAAGTGAAGGACCGGTCTACAAAGGTTGTATTCCTTGTTCACTTAGCGTAATGGTAGATTACATGTTTAGTTCATCTATTTACTCTAGCTCGATCCTTGTCTAGGGTTCCTTAGCACTCTTGTAATTTTTGAAATTGGCATGGTAGATTCTGTGAAAACCCAGTAGTGTGCTGAGGAATCCTAACAGGAGTTTCGGTTATTTGAGTTTCGCAGTTTGTTTTCATATGCACGCGTTGCGCTATGATATTTATAGCTAGTTTTGGATTTCAGAATCCCGTTGATTTGATTTGATTTGAGTGGACAAAATGTTTTGTGATTTGGGGTAAATTTAAATTCTGGGACCGAAATTCTTAAATTGGGGGATATTGTTACATTTTGAAATTTTTAAATATTATTTATAATTTAAATAGGGTTATAATGAGTTTTACGGATATAATACTGAGTATGGATATGTGTTTTCATAAATTGGTATAATTACATATAGCTTCATTTTTGCAATTAATTAGAAATAAAATAAATCTATAATTATGAGGACATTTGTTAATGGGGGTTTCCTTAATTGGTTTTAAAATAATGCTATTATGGGTTTTATTAATATTATAGTAATTATGAGTTTTGGGTTATCATAATTTGGTATAAAAATATATCTATAACATTGGTGATAGTAACCAATATTTACTTAGTCTAATTAATATTTTGATGGGCATGTCATGGAAAACATGTTGTATGTTAGCATTTTGTTTTCACTAAATAAAAATATGTTGGGGATTTAGTTTTTTTTACATGGTTATTTTTGTTTTTTTATATATAGTTTTTAGAGAGAGAGAGAGAGAGAGAGAGGACATGAGAGGCATGGCTCACACCTATGCTCATGCCATGCTTTGCACATGCCCATTTGTTAATTCCCTCTCATTCTCTAATTTTCTCACCTTCACTCTCTCATTCTCCCAACTACATCACCTCTCCCATGGCTGCCCCTCCTCACAAACACACTCTCACTCACTCAACCTCTCACAATTCATCACACAACAAACATTCTTACACTCACAAACACCAATTCATACTCTAAGTGATCAAGAACTCAAGTTAGATCAAGTTTCAAGTTCTCATATTCTTCAATGGCATCCTACAAGCTTGATCACCACTTAAAATATCATATATAAGGTAAAAGATCCATACTTTATCAAGTTTTTAAAGTTCTTGCCATGAAAACTAGGATTTGTTGTTGTGTTTTTATGTTCAAACAAAATCTGGTGTAAGTTGGGATCTCTGAAAAATATTTTGCGTATAGATTCGACATATTTAGACCACTAGGAGATCCCTCCAAGAGCACGAAGCCTTAAGTCCCAATTCAGACCGTGAATTGCGATAAAATTGATTATTTTGGTGGCCCAAATTTTGATATAGGTGTCGGGGTTTGTCCAGTAGGTGTTATACATGATATATAAGCCCATTTTATATGCTAAATTGTCCCAAATTCCCTGAGTGAAACTCTGGAGTCATTTTACTTAGCTTTTTGACGATGTCTTACGGTTTTTTAACTTAGTTTTTGGATTTCTATGTTATGACTTGGTCGTTCGATGTTCGTACGTCGACGCCGGGAGTATTTTATCATATTTGGCACGTGTTAGCCATAGGTTCTAATCTATGTGCGCTTCGCTCGTTGTTTCGATTTTAATGTCGATGTTTATGCAATTCAATATAGTTTCGATTGTAGGTACGATTGCAGAGACTTCCGAGATGACGAAGAAGGACAAGGCGTTCGTCGGCTTCGACTAGAGCGAGGCGTGTATCGGTGAGTACATGTATATCTACGGGAGAAGTCGGGTGGATGTCATATAGCACCCCCACAATCGTAGTAATTAGAATACTATATATTAGAACTGTATACCTAGCCTATATGGTCATGCTAGAACACCATATGCGTATGTTAGTATACTTAGTAGATAGTTATATACTTAGTCTCTATTTCATAGCCATTAGGCTATATATATATATGATTATTGTTATGTGATGTACGCGACTAGATGTCCATACTTTATATGATATGATTTGAGTTGGCGTACGTGACTATAGATCCATATTGTATTGTTTGGATGACATCGTACGATGAAGGTTCCATACATGATGTGATGCGGATAGATTTCCGAAATCAGCCGATAGTCATTCGACTCGAGGAGTCTTACTAAATCCTAAATTGGGAATTTATGAGATATTTAAAGTCATACTTATTTTGAAAACTAATGATTCATTACGTACTTTTAAATGATAATGTCAAGGGTACTCTACGAATTTTCAAATGACATCTATTTCAAAAAACATTGTAGCCCTTTATTTCCAAAACAACGTTTTGTGCTATTTAAAACTATAACTGTATAGCTCATACGTAATTAAATATTTTAACGCTTGTTCACGTTATGATTTCCTTATTCTATATACGCTCGCGCTTCGATTACTTATAAGATATGCTATGTTATACCTTTACCTCTACTTAGCTTCGTTTGCTAGGACACTCACACCATTTCCGATGATTTCATATTACCCTTGCACATACCCGCATGCTACACCTGCACCTCATCGGTAATTAACATGCAATGTACACATATAGAACTTTCCATGTCACTCATATCACGCTATACCCTCTTAATATTGTAGATTACTGCTTATCACCTAGTATCGCGTACTATCGTATATTATACTTCCTTTCCATTGCTTATATGAACATACTTGTAGAACACTATACAATTACCAAAGATTTACATATCACACGTACACAGACTCGTATGTTTCATGCATAAATCGTTGGTAATTGCTATGCCATGTACATATATAAAACTTGCCATGTTATTTCGCATCATACTATATTCCTTCCAGTAACTTAGATCATTGCTCATCATATATCTGCATGCATTATACCATTGTTCTATACTTTTTTAATTTTTTCTATTATTACCATGTTCTTATACGATAGTGTTTTCATGGGATTCCTATTTCTATGAGATTTGAGAAATCGCGGATATGATTTTATAAAACTTGTGAATGTTTTAAAATGTGGTTTTCTCTTAATATGATAATTTGGCATCCACCATGAGTTTTATGTGTTTTGATGATATAAGTATTATCCAAAATCGAGGAAGGAGTCGAGAGACAAATTACGGATACATAGTGATCCCAGTACGATACCGAGGGGCAGGAAGTTCGTAGGGAGGTACGGGGAGCCTAGCGAGGTAAATCGATACCAGAGATAGATTAGAGCACGTCGGATATCCAGGAGATATCGACCGGGGCTATTGATATCGAGAGAGTATCAGTCTAACGAGACGGTGTCTACGATATCGAGGTTTTACGTGTCGATACTGGATACGAGATTTATGAAGATTTCAAGTGTCGATATTAGACACTCCGTTTTTATGAGGATTTCGAATGTTGATGATGGACACTGACTTGATGATATATATGCGTGTGTGTGTGTGTGTGTGTTATGGATGGCATATTTTCCATATATTGATTGATAATGGGGATCATGTGTGTTGTGTGAGATCCTATATGACACACTTATAAATACTAATGTGATATTTATATATATACACGTTCATATTCGTTGTCACATAGTATGATAGTATTATACTGTATGGCGTAGGTCGGTCGCTATCCATTTCAATTTCTACCTGGTGATATTTTCTACTCATGATTTGGTAACTCACCCCCGTTATGCCATAGTTTCTTACAGAAACGACCGTTCGGATCTGTAGCGGCTTGCTGACATGCTTCTTCTTCTTTGGGTGATTGCTTTGGTAGGTGGGTTACATACCAGATCGTAACCACCACTTGTATATGTATATTATTTTATGATCTAATTAAAAACTCTATCGACCAAAACTTGTATTTTTTTATAGACTTAGAGACGAGACTTGTATGTTATTCTTTTAGATGTCGAGCTTAGATATAGTCGACTTGATGATGCTTTTAGTATTTCTTTTACTTTTTCTTGTGTTGATCTTCACCTTGGACGTCGTATATTACTGCGTGATTCTGCCTACTAGACGATGAGATAGCTCCTGATTGAGGATGCTGATATTATATTTATGTGTATGTACTGATTTTTATCAAATTTTACAAAGGAGGTGCTGCCAAAATTTTAAATGATGAAAATGTTTTCAAACCTTAGTCTAAAACCCACTTGTGTTTTCAAACAAACTGTACTTATACTTTAAAAAGGAACTTGATTTCATTGATAACCATTTTCCAACACTTCACCTCCACAATTTACTTAAAAAGGTTTAGATTCTTGGTTTTCAGCTTACTTGGGTTACAGTGGGATCCTATAGACTTCACTTGATTCAAGTGCCGGTCACGTGTCGTTTTGGGTCGTGACAAGACCAGATGTAGTTTACGCACCTAGCGTGGTAAGTAGGTGTCACGCCCCCGCTTCCCAATTTACACGAATACGGAAACGTAAGAAAGCCAGTCATGCTACCTACGATAAGAAATCATCCTTCCATATCACATTACAGCCGTCAATCAATAATCAAGAAAAATAATATAAACAATTATCACATGTCCACTATGCCACAATAAATAATAACGATATCCAATGATCAAGAGTCAATAAAAATCAATAGTCAATAGCGAAAGCAATTAAAGAAACGATCAAGTGACAAGGATTCAAGGAAATTAAGAACAATAACCAATACTTTTCCCATATGGGATCACAATAGGAATCCAAATTAAATAGTTCACTACGATAAATAAACCTAAGCATAATATATAGATCCATAGCAATATCCTTTACTGCTCAGCAAACTTCTCGAAGTACTCTTTGTCTTCTTGTGCTAAAGCCAAAATATCTGGGCTATGCAAAACCCAGACGTCCGAGAGTCGAATATAAAATTATAATGAATAGAACCAGAAACGGTGTCAAGTTATCATAACATGGTAATGCATCATGTGAGTGAACTGTGAACAATATCAATATCAAGTGATGAGCAATCAGGATATAATCAATACAATCATGTTGTGCGACTCCTATGGTTCCATGTCGCTAACTTATCTAACCTATAGGTATTTGAAACCAATCAATAAAATGCTTCATCGTAACTCAATAGTCTATATCCCGTTCACCCCCGGGACCACGGCAACAATATACATATATCATGTTCACCCCTGGGAACATGAAAACAATATATTAATCAACAATGGTTATTCCATTAACCCCTGGAATCACGGAAACAATAATATCCTCTTGAGTTACATTTCAATTACATTCTTGATCTTCCCTTTTCTCCGGTTTTCAATTCCATGTCTATATCAATGTAGTGTGCTTCTAATGCCAACACAATAACAATCAATGCATGTACATGTCTTATCACTCGATAACAATAGGTTATTGGCATGTAGGGAAACATCACAACTCAGGTATGCTAACATGGTAAAAATTGGCCGATCAATCATGATTCCAAGTAAACAATTAATAACATGACAATATAGAAATAGCATAACAGTAACAATTTCATGATCAAGTTTAATACTCATTAACATGAATAGAATGGTAATCAATATATATAAGTGTCACAATTGAGGTCACTAACATGTTCAAGCAATGGATCGTGTGTTTGTGAAACAAGATAACAAATCAAGTTCATTTCGGGTTTCATTACATTTGAGACTTCAACTTTAAGGACATTTTCGGAGGTCTTAAGATCAGTATTAGAAAATATGGTAAACATAAAAGTTGTACGCCTCAAAGAGATCTTTCCAACAAGTTTAAGAACATTGAAATCGGAGTATCAAGTACAAAGTTATGATGGTTTTACGGTGACAGTTCTCTTCAGTAAACTTGAGACGACTCAAGAATCCTTGAGACGGTTCATAAATGGTCTGAAATGAATTATTTGTTCTCTGGATGTATGAGACGGCTCATGGTGGATTTGAGGCGTCTCATAGCCTAAAATATAATACGATGCGATATTTTAAACTCTCTGGTTGCTTGAGACGGCTCAGGGTTGTCTTGAGACATCTCACAGCCTAAAAACTGATACAATTTAACATTTTATTTAGGGTTTTCACTCCATACTTCAAGCCTATGATAACAATAAAGATTAACTCAATTTTCTTACATTTTATGCCAATAATCTAACAATATAAAGGTGATATCTTTAGGGTTCCAAGTCAAGTTTCCTATCAAACAATATTATCGATATATCATGATTCAGATCTCGATATCGTCAATTTTGGTTTAAAAACTATGTGTCAAACGATCCATGTAAACAATATGAGATTATAACGATGTATAGCAATATTTCAACCATGTCTACCATGGCAATAATCGTAAGAATTGAATAAAGGCAATAGCTTGTATATCTATCTCAAGCATAAATCAAAATATATTCATTATATGTAATAAACAAGATCAAATCTTGTTAGCATGTTGCAAGTACCAAGTACTTTCCTCGATACGATCTCACGAACAAGATGACGACAATGACGATGATAGAAATCCACGTAGAACCCCGGTTTGGATGCTTCAGCCAATCCAATAAGAAAGAAGAAGCCAACGGTGATGATGATCGCCTAAAAATGAAGATGACGTTGGAGATCGATGAAAGGCTTTCTCGGTTTTTGAGTTAGGGTTTCGGTTCCAAAGTAAGGAGATGGAGGCTAGGGTTTTGTGAGACAAATATCAATCTAGGGTATGTATGAGACTTGTGTGGGTTTATATAGGATAGGTAAAACAATTGGGCTAAGTAGTTCACAATGTCAATATCAATTGGGATTTTAGATAGAGATGGGGTACAATATTAATCCTAATAATAAACCATGCATACCATATCAATGTAATATTTCACCGTGTCCTAACAATAAATAACAAAGTCCAGTGAAACGATAACGGGTTAAGATTCAAGTCAGGAAACAATATCAGGTCGCTATCAAGTTGAGAAGGCTCAACAATAGCCTGAGATGTCTCACAAGTCGAACTAAGTAAATAATGATTCCCTGGATGCATAAGATGGCTCACCCTTTCTTGAGCCGGCTCATGATGTCCCAAAGCCAAAACTCAAACTAATCAGCACAATCAATCAATTTCATTTATTAATATAAATACGTACGATCGTTCTAGGGTATTATATTATACCCAACTACAAAAGAATTTCATCCTCGAAATTCACAAAGAACGAAAAGGAAAAAAACAAGAACAAGATCAAACTAACGGGAAAAGCAAGTACAATCACTCTCACAATCAAGGAAATAAATTTGGAAACTTCTGTCGCATCTCTTCTTCGCGTTCCCGCGTCGATTCACCATGTGAATGACCTCCCCACGAAACAAGCGCTAACGGTATCACTTTATTCTTGAGAACATTCTCATGTTGATCCAATATATAGCAATCGATCGCTGTTCATACGACAAATCATTTCCCAATGCTAATTCCGAGTGATCAAGGATGTGATTTTTATCTCGAACATATTTATGAAGTTGAAATACGTGAAACACACCATGTACTCCCGCCAAAGACGGTGGTAATACTAATCGATATGTCACTTCTCCGATATGCTCAATGATATCGAAAGGCCCTACGAATAGAGGACTAAGATTTCCTTGACTCCCAAAACGAATCACTCCTCTTGTCAACAATATCTTCATGAAAACGTGATCACCAACAGCAAAATCTAACAGTCTTCTTCCAGTATTAGCCCAACTCTTTTGCCGATCTTGCTCGAATCGAACGAACCTTATACACAGTTTGCAAAATCAACTCCGGTCCCAACAATCTCCTTTCTCCAACATCGTCTCAACATACTGGCGAAAGATATTTGCGTCCGTAGAACGCCTCAAATGGAGCCATCTATATAGTCACCTGGAAGCTATTATTATACGAGAATTCCACCAAGTGCAAATAATTCTCCCACAATCCTTTAAAGTCTAACATGCAAGATCTCAACATGTCTTCAAGATTTCGGATCGTCCTCTCGGATTGATCATCTGTCTATGGATGATACATCGTACTAAACTTCAACCGAGTTTCCAAACTCTCTTGCAAACTCCTCCAGAAATGTGATAAGAACTGCGTGTCTCGATCAGAAACAATACTCACTGGTACTCCTGTTAGATATGTATGCTCTAGAGTCCATTATTATATAGTACATGATTGTATATTATATTTTGGAATCTTGGGATATATATGTATAAGACGGTCTTGCTCAATATGATAATATGCTATCCGGTTTGTATCTATCTTAACATGTGTATATGTTCCTGTTTATTTATCGTTAATATATGTTGATAGAGCTCGTAGGATCTTTGCTTGATTATGATGGCAATCATACTTATGGGGGTTGGGTAGTCTATAAGCACATCCTTAAAATTTTCCCTAGTTATAGGAATATCGAGAATGGGCATCGATACTTCAAAGTAGACTAGTGTATATGTTTCTTATCCCCTTCAGGGAAGATAGCCGATCCCGCAGCCATTAGTATACGGTACCAAAGATGGTATACAGGTGATCATTAGGTTATGAGTTACACTGGACGGACTCGCTGGGAATTGCTAGTTGGTATTATACCTATCGTCGGATAGCAGTTCTCTGGTGACATGAGTACAAGTTAGTCCGATGACTTGACATCACCATTAGTCTCGAGTGAGTTCCCACTGTACTTAGATTACTACCCTACCACGGCTTTAAAGAGTCGTGCAAACCAGTAGTAGTTGAGTGCAGTCCCAAAGCACTTGAAGGCAATGAGTGATAGAAGGGATTCGTCTTTCCCGGTATAGGGAGTCGATATCACGCTGTGTATGGTTGGCCGATACTATAGGTCCCTAGCTAGGGCAAGTGAGATTTATTGGTAGGTACACCAGTTGTTCTCACGTTGTATTTGGTTCCACCCCGACACAATTTATCATGCTAATAGGGTTCTGACGTTTACCACCCCCTAGGCCTGATATGCAATACTCTCAGACAAACAGACCGGACTGTACGGAGAATGTCACCTATAGGTTCAGTAGGGGTTCGGACGAGTCTTCTTATCGATCTTCCTTTCGACAGATACCCAGGTAGCCGTTACATACAGCTAGTACCACTGACGTGCTTATGGTTAAACCCACTGTCAGAGTATTGTCGAGTCTTTAGAATCCCACACAAAGGGTTTCCCGGTTGAGACGGATCGGTGTAGTATGTGTATTTTGATACGCTCGAGTATTCGATTGAAGACGTGTATTTTATACACGTGCTTTAATCGGACAATTTAATAATACCAGCAGATTTGAAAGATTGCCTGATTTGGAGCTAGTATTATATTGCCCTCTTTTGGGTATTTGTGTTTTAACATGAATACGGGATTTATACGAATACGTGTATTGGTATGAATACGAGTATTTGTGTTTTGATACAAATACATGTATTTCTTTCTTAATATGAATACGCGTATTTTGTATTTTCGATACAAATACGATATTCGTATTTTGGTAGAAATACGGGTATACGTTTTTATTATAAATACGGGGTATTTTGGTATACTTGATTATATATATACACATATATTTATATGTGTGTATATGTATACCATGTGAGGTGGCCTCTCTCTTTCTCTCATCTCTTCTAGTTGCAAATGGATGTGTGTGGGCTTGTGACTCACACTAGTGAGTCACAAACCCACTCACATTATTTATATTTTTAATATATATGAAAAAATAAGAATTGAGAGTGTGTGGATATTATTACAAATAATTATCCTTAGCCATCCTCCTCCTCCTCTTCTTCTTCTTTTCTCACTTGAGTTTTGAGAAAGATAAAGAGAGCATCTTGACACTACTACTACACCTCTAAACATCATTTCCTAGTAAGACTTGATCTTTAGTTGCTTCTTTGAAGCTAGAGCTTGAACCAACATTCTCGGGTGGATCTTCTTTGACGTAAGGAGACGACTTCACAAGCACGATCCAAGGACACTAGAAGCTCAAGGAGAGGACTACACAAGACCTGAAGGACACGACTTCAAAGGTTGTAGTCCTTACATAGTAGTTAAACTCTTTTAGTTAGATTAGTTTGGTGTTTGGACATGAATTCTAGGGTTAAAGTTTGTAGTGCTCACGTTAAAATTAAAGTTTTTCGATTCTGCATGGCCATAGTCATCTGGCACGAGCACTATAGACTTATAACTCTATGTAATATCACGATCTCCTGCATGTATATCTCTGTTAAAGCCTTCTTCGACTGACCAACTCGAAACGGTATAAAGTGAGCTGCTTTGGTCAGACAATCAACGATCACTCCTACTGCGTTATTGCATTTTGGACTCCACTGTAAAGCTGTTATAAAGCCCATGGTAATGTGTTCCAACTTCCACTGAGGTGTCACGACCCAAAGTTCGGCCCGTGACCGGCACTTAACTACGTAACGTCTACAGGTGTAACGCGACTAAGTAAGCCGAAACCCAGAAATCAAAACCATTAAATATAGAGTGTTAAAACATTTTTAGTAAAAAAATTTGTAAATGTTTAGAAAACCTTAATTAATTTAGTAGAAATCCTGTTTAAGTTCAAGTGTTATTTTAATAATTTTGGCAACGTTTCCTTTATAAAAATTCATCCCGAAAACCGGTTAAAAGGCAAGGTATAAGTAAAACGGCATGTGAAATGTATAGAGCATCCCAAATGGGTGAATCGCGCCTAACGGCGGAACAATCACCATAATATAGTATACGGTGCCGTAGCGAAGAATGAGCAGTAAAATGAAAACAATTATCAAAAAAAAAAGATAAGACTGCATAAATAAAGTCGGCTCACAATGAGCTCGACACCAGAGTACAAAATAATATACATCGTCCTCACAACTGGTCTCTAAGTCAATACATGAAAGTAGATGGAGAATACTAGATACAACAATGTACAACTGAAAAGTAAACAAATACTGCACAAAACCCACCTAATAGCAAAAGGGCTAGCACGCCAAAGTAGTGGTATCTGTGTCAAAAGATGCGTTAAACAGCCAGCCGCGACTACTCCGAAGGGCAACCTGCAAGCACTGTGGCACAACGGGGGTGAGTTGCCAACTCGTGAATAGTAGATAACATATAAAGTTAATCGCGAGTATGCATGTGCTGCGATACTCTAACCTATGCCAACAGGTAAACATCTATATGATGAACTGAATGCTCAATATCATGCAACAAGTGCTATCTGATAACATCTCTATGTGATGAGCAAGATATATGATAATCAGGTATGGCAATGCAATCTAACAACCTTATATAGAATGAGCAGGGTATGCGATGATCGTGCAAGCCTGTGTACTATATCAGATACAATATATATATGATGAGATATCAAATAATGAATGCTGAGCATGGGAAATATAACATCTATACGGAATGTCATCGTGGAAAATATAATCGGTGCCCATCAATGCACCCAAATCCTAATACAACTCAGGCGTTGTCATCCTCATCGGCCTTCAAATCCTGTAAACCTCATAAAATCGTGAGTGCCCAACATCGGCACTCAAAATATCAAGGAAAACTCGTGTCCAGTATCGACACGCAAATCCTCATATATCGGGCATCCGTCAGTCCGGGTCAGCCCACGGGCTCCGTCTGCGGTATCGGCCCTCGGCCCCGGCAGTACGAGTCATCCCGTATCCATCTATCTACTCTGGTCAGTATCCTCCTGATAACCGCCAGGTCCAACCAATCACCGGTAGGTAGTGGTCCCACTGCCAGGCTCACCGTCTAGCTCCACAGCAGATCCGTTCTTGCCCCGGGGTACCATACCAGGTCCACCATGTACCCGCAATCGGTCTCGTCCGCTCCTCGAATCGGGTTTCATATATCACTCTAGCACCGAGAAAACACATGGTGGACGCACTGAAATATCATATCAAGAGAAACCAGGTTTTTAAACAGTGCGTATTTTCTTAAAATAGTACTCCGGTTCCCAAATTCAGAAATCACATAAATCAAATCTAATGCGTAAATCCATGCAATGCGTCGTATGACACTAAGAGTAAAAGAAAGGGAAAACCGCTCCTTTAAAAGATCCAGTTTTGAAAATATCACACCGCAGTCCCCTAGTTTTTAAATCAAGTCAATATCATTCAGGTATATAACATATCAATATGTGTATAGGTATGGATGTGCGAAAGGATAAGTACGCAAAGTGAATGTGGCAATGTACATGTGCCCAGGTAGTGATATATCAATGAAGGTATGCACAAAAGTAAGTATACAATGTGCTTGGTATGAATATAAGATATGCTAATATGCGGAAAATCATGACAAACCTCAATAAAGCGGAATCAATATGATATATGATTTATAGCAATCCTATAATGTGAGTGTCATGGCAATCACTAACGGTGTGAGTGTGGCATATAAATCGTGCTCGTGCAACTTGAACCGTTAGTGACGGTGCAGTGTTCTACATTACCAGTTCTATATGTAACAAGAGAGTATGCTACTAGTATATCTATATGAACACACATAACTAAATATCCTATTACGCCCTGACGCTTAACGCCATACGGGCAATTTCCCCGTAGATGTTAAATCTACTCACCTAGTCACGTGCTAAGTATAGCCGACCACCTGCTTCCCTTTCCAAGCGGCGTCTGATGTACCCGCCTGCGAACCTGGAATTTACACAAAGCATCCAATTATAAGCAAGAATCTCGCAAAACGCGATATCGAAACAAAATGAGAAACTCGCGTCGCGAATTAACGCGCGTTTGTGCGATGCGCTGAAACGTGTGTGTACGCGTCTAAAACTCAACCCGACACGCCGCGATACGCTGAATCACAGAATCCACTCGCGTATCGCGCAAACTAAAAATACCAGAAAACGACATACTGCTCCATATTTTACCCAGGTTAAAATATTCCAAAACTATATATACCATGGACCTACAAAATGTAGCAGACACCTACCCTAAAAATCCTAGGACCTATCTCCCTAGTCTGGCCGCAAATTGCGGCCAGAAGTAATTTTCCGGCGGCCTCAGTTTGGGGTGGGGGTCTCGGGCTCTTGTGGTAGGGTCAGGGTATCTCCAGTAGGCTACAGTCCACTCAATTTCATTCTGAAATGCCCAGGTCTAAAGCTGTCATGACCCGCAAGGTACGGAACGCGACCGGCACTTAAGTTACGAAACGTCTCAAGGCGTCCGTAAAATAAGTAAGCCGAAGCCCATAATACAAAACCCAATTAAGAATTAGAGTAAAGAAAACCAATTTATTTAAAGTATTTTACTCCATTAAACCACATCAAGTTTCCTTTTTAAAACAACTTTCCCTTTTTCCAAAAATTCCGGCAGAATCTCGTTTGTAAAACAAGCCCCAAACGGGTACAAAACAGGAATATAAATGAATAACATGAATATGGCATCCCCAAGCGGGAGCTAGCCCTTCGCCTCAAGGCAGTCACAAATCTTACGCAATGTAAAATACAATGTGCATAAGTAAGAATGAAAGCACAGATAAAATAACATGTCGACTCAGGTGAGCTCGACCCCAAATATAACATATCATCCACAAGTCTCACAACCTCGCCTCTAGGTCAATATACAGTAATCCAAATAAGACTGGTACAGCGGGAATAATAGCAGATGGAGTACTCTAGATACAATGAATGCATAAGGTGGTACAAAATGATAATAACCCACCTATACCCACCTATAAGCAAAAGCCTCGAGTCCAGGCAAAAAGAGCAAAAGAGGCAAAAGTGTCCGCCGCTACAGTGCTGACGGAATGGACCTGCAGAAAAGCTGTGGCACAACGGGGGTGAGTTGCCAGCTCGTGAGTAATAAATAACATCTACAAAGGCTATCGCATGTATGCACACAAGTATCCTAGCATCTCTAAACAGGTATGGCTATAGGCACTAGCAGGTATGTATGCATCATCAGTGTGCTTACAAGTATGCATGTCACATGGATGTACTAACAGGTATGTATGCCACATGAATGTACTAATATGTATGTATGCTATATGAGTCAACTCAAGATCTCAACATGTAAGTATAAGAGCTATTCTTTTCTTTTTTTTTTTTGAAACTCTTTTCAAATATTAGCATAATATCCATGAAATCAACAAAATCCGTGTCCAGCAATGACACCTCAAAACTGTCTCAATCTCATATATCCATGTCAAGTATCTCTGGTCTCAGCCATCCGGCTGATCCGTCCCAAATATCCATATCTCAATCTAGCGGCCACGGTCGATATCCTCTGGATATCCACCGTGCCAAATGAAGTCACCGGTAAGAAATCCGTCCCCTGCCAGGCTAAACGCCATCTCCTGCAATCTTCTTGCACTGGGGTACCTTACCGGGCCCACCATGTACCCGAGACGGTTCATCCACCTCCTCGAAACGGGTCTCGAAAACCATAGCAAACTCATGGTGGACAACACTTTACATCACTAGAAAACTGTAACTTTTATATTTTTAAAAGATCATAAGTTTGAAATCTTGCGGCTTTTCCCCCAAAATCCAGAAATATCATAAATCTCATGAAATCACCATGGGTGCATATGTCAATGATAATGAATGCAAATGGTATCAATGTTCAAGTTGTAATGTATGATTTATACTAGGCATGAGCAAGTGATATAATGATATATATGCATGGGAATAGCAATTCTTATGATTTCATTTTAAATATTTATTGCAATAGCACAGGTCTAAGCAATTAACATGTTTCAGATTTATAGTTATCTAGTGTCGTGACATGGCAATTACCAGGGTGTGTGTACACATGAATAGTGCCCGTGCTGCATATAAAAACCTGGTAATGGTGCATGTGTCCTACAGAATGAGTTTGCGTATATGGGTACAACATATAGATCCTAACTGCAGCAACTATCATGCAAGTATTATTATTTCTCATGTCACAAGTAAATGTTAAAGTTCATTATTTTCAAGTTTACTAAATCTATCGGGCGACTTGCGCCATCCAAACGATCGTCCCCCGTAAATGTGAAATCTACTCACCCGTGATCTCGCGCTAGGTGTGTCCGACCACCTGCTTCCCTTTCTCTGCTGCACTCGAAGTCTCCGCCGTCGAACCTAGAATTTACAAAAGTCACCATATAAGGAAAAATCCTGCAAAACATGATATATCGATAAAAGGGATACGCGTTCGTGAAACTAAACGCGCGTGCACACGACACGTCGCGACGCGCACAAACCCACCAGAACCTACTCCGACTCGCTGTGTCGCACAACGTGCCACAGAACCACGCGTATCACGCGCGTGTCGCACAAGACTTAAAACATCGAAAACACGTTTATAGCTCCAGATTTTGCCTCTGGGCCAAACTTAAAAAGTTGCAGGTACCAAAACACTAATCTACCCAGAAAAACCCTACACCCAAAAACCTAACACCCCACCCTCTACTCTGGCCACAAATTGCGGCCAGATTGAATAAACCGGCGGCCAAGAGTGGGAGGTGGGTCCCCATGTTCTGTGTGCGTGTCTCTGCTAGTCTCAACATACTACAGTTTTCCTAATTTTATTCTGGGAGGTTCGGGTCAACAGCAGATCTAACAGAGGCTAAAAAGTCACTAAAACTGCTAAATTATGCCAAGTCGGATAAATCGGGTATTTTTATGAAATCTGGGACCAAACTTGGTTGATCTAGTCTCAACAGCACCCTATAAGGCTACTCTAACCATCACAACCATTACTTTGCCAAAACTCACCTAAATTACCCAAGATTACCACTAAAACATATAATAAATACTAAATTAAGCTAGATAACCATAACTTTAGCAATTAGGAGTCGGGTTAAGGGGGTTATACCTCTAGAGGACCTAGATGAAGGAGAAGAGAAGAAGTAGGAGGGTGTGTGCTGCTGCTACAGCTCCTGATGCTGCAAAACTTGGTTGGAAAGTGCTGAACTGTTTCACAGTTTCAGGCTCTGTTGCTGCCTGAACCTGCTGAAGCTGCTGCTGTTTTACTTTAGCTTTGGTGTGGTGTAGTATTATTTTGTGTTGCTGTTGTAGCAGTAGCAACAGCATGGGTTGTAGTAGTTGTGGGAAGGGTTGTGTGTTTGTGGGGGAAGGGTTATGTAAGAAGTTGGGGGCTGTAGTGCAGCTGATGTTGCTGTTTTTGTAACACCTTAGAATGTGTTTTGTAGCTAATTATATTTTATATATATAGTTTTTAATAAAAAGTTTACCAATTTGGTTTTTAAATATTTTATCATATTTAATGAGTATTTTATTAGAATTTTCCTAGGCACACACACACATGTGCATGATAACTAGGTTGTTAAGTGTGGTCTAACCATTTCTATAATCTAGTTTTAAGTTTTGTTTAGGTGTTATGGGTTGTTAAGTGTTATGGTTTTATTATTCATGGTTGTTTTAAAATGAAAATGAATTTGAAAAAAAAAAGGATTTAAAATTATGGTTGAAGTGTTGACTTTGGGAGAGAGAGAGAGAGGGAAAGCATGGGGCAACATGGCCCATGCCATGCTCATTAAATGAGGGAAGAGAAAGAGAGTGGAGGGTTTTTTTGAATTTCCTCTCATTTCTCTCTTTGTTCTCTCTTTTCACTCACTCTCTCACTCTCACAAACACACACACTCACCTGAGAGAAGACCAGCAGCAGCAGCAACAGCAGTGACAACAACAACAGCAGCAGCATCTGGCAGCATTAGCTCCAGCAACAAGAAGAAGATGAAGTAGCAGCAACAGAGGTAGCAGCAGCAGGAGCTTCAGCAGCTGAAGCAAGCAGCAGCACCCTCAGCATTAGCAGCAAGCAGCTCCAGCATCACCATCATCAGCAACAGCATCATCATCATCATCAGCAGCAGCAGTAGTAGCAGGAGCTCCAGCAACCTACAGCAGCTCTTCTCCACTTCTTCACCTGCTCTCTAGGGTTCATTAGGGTATATTTCTGAACCCTTTCCCTAGTTTGCTTAGCTTGTGTGTTAATTAGCTTCGATTAGTGTTAAATTAGCTAGTTTAGTGCTAATTAAGGTGATTTGTGTGGAACTTTGATTATATGGTGATTATGTTGGTTAACCCTACCTATTTAAGTGTTATTAGGGCCACTTGAACTGAGATTTAACCCAGATTACACTAAAATATCATAGGGTTTGCCTTTTGTGCTAAATTGGTGATTTTAAAGCGATATATTAGCATTCTGTGATCTGCTTTTGACCCGGGATGTTCAGGTTAAAATTGAGAAAACTGAGGCATGCACACTAGGTCTAGAACACAACACCAGAACACGAGCCCCTTAATCTTACTTTAGGCCGCAGATTTATTGCGTTTGGCCGCAATTTGCGGCCAAGTTGGGGTCTGGGGTGTTGAGGTCTTGGCTAGGGTTCTATGCTGTATAGTCTAGTGTTTTGGCATGTATAGTTTTGTAATATTTGACCTGTAGTAAAATCTGGGATCAAATATCGTTTTGCATGTCCGTTGTGTTTGCGCGATACGCGCGATACGTGAGTGGGTTCTGTGATCCAGCGTATCGCGGCGTGTCGCGATGGTTTTAGACGCGTATACACACGTTTTAGCGTATCGTGCACACGCGCGTTTAGTTCGCAACGCGAGTTTCTCGTTTTGGTTCGATATCGCGTTTCGCGAAATATTTGGCTTATAAATGATTTCCGTGTCTTATTTGCAGGTTTGCAGGCAGGGACTACGGACATTGCCACAGGGGGGAGCAGATGGTAGAATTCACCTAGCGTGGAGTATAGGTGAGTAGATTTAACATCTACAGGGGAATCGCCCGCATGGCGTTATGCGTCTGGGCTAGGATTCAAATACCTATCGCACATTCTACGTCATTGTTAGAATTACGCCTTTACTTTATTTCCTTGATATAGTTATACTCTGACTAGCAGCCGTAGGACACTGCACATATTATTGACGGTTCATGTTGCACGAGCACGGATTGTATGCTACACACACACCGTCAATAATTGCCATGTCACACACTAACCATTATAGATACTATTGCTTATCACACATGACATCTAGCTTATCGGTATACCTATAGTGCATCATACTTTTAGTGATAGGTACATATACACCTTACGATACCGCTACAGGTATACCTTGCACACATTTTACTTATACCGGGGGGATATCCTACATATTTTAGTTATACCCAGGGGGGTATACGACATCAGTTCTTATAGGTAGATATCTATACATTGCTACACCTATATGTTACACACATATTCAGTTGTAGTCACATATTTACCTTTACTGATGTTACTTAGCTGTACCTTATTGATTTCGCATACATCTGGTTTCAGCTACATATTCTCTATTATATGCTCGCATTTCAGATATATCGTATATGTTTATTCCTGGATTGCGCATTATTATTTGGATTTTACATGATGTTTTCTGGATTTGGGAACCGCGGGAGTTCATGAAATTATGCATACATTGAAAAACCCGGTTTCCTTGATATGATATTTGCGCATCCACCATGAGTTTTATCGGTGCTGATTATTTATACCCCATGCAAGGAGGCGTAGAGGCCGCATGAGGGTACATGGTGGGGCCCGGAGGTACCCCGGGGCGAGAACGGATCGCTGGATTTCTTAGACGGTGAGCCTGGCAGAGGAACCATACCGTCCGGTGATATTACCTTTTACTCGGCGGTTATCTTAGGGATACCGACCGGAGTCTTGTACGTATGCATACGTCGAAAGGCGAGGGTCAGAGTTAGGCACTCGTGCTTTCGGGACAGCGTATGATACGTACCTATCAGGATTTCTGTGTCGATGCTTGGCACATTGTTTTCATGATATTTCTTTTAAACACCTTTGTATATATAACAGGGGATTAGCCGTTGTTATATATACCCTTACACCAATATTAGTGGAATGGGACGCTAATATATGTGTATTGCCCCCATCATATTTATTTTTGGAAATATATATACCTTTAGGATGTTAGAAACTTACTTGAGATTCGACTTGGGATATAGGTGATTCATTGACATTGGATATTGGATATGAAAGAGATTGTTGATTTGTACATTCGAGATATAGGAGAGCTACTCGATATTGTACATTGAGGTGTGAGACTTATGATGTGAGAGCCCAGTTTGGGGGTTGATTTGATGATTTGGGATTTGAGTGTCTTGATAGATTGTGATCCTACCACGATGTCAGTTTCCGTGGAAATGACATATTCCACCCCATACCTCACACTTATCTATTCTATGCACAGATTCATATATTGGTAGTACCTGTTAGTGTACCCTTATGATAGTTGCATATTTACATTCTCATATCCCTATTGCATGGTTATTGCATATTATTGTCATGTTACTATTGCTTCACATATTGATTGTACCTGCTAGTGTACTTCCCTTTATCCAGCATTTGCATGACATGTTATTACTGTAATCGCATACCTTAGATTCATGCTGTACGTACATTCCTGCGATTACCTGCATATGTTATATACTATTCACGAGTTGGCAACTCACCCCCGTTGTGCTACAGGTGTTTCAGGTTGTTCCCCCGAGTAGTCGAGGCAGGCTATTC
Organism: Agapanthus africanus; assembly: GCA_030015575.1. Taxonomy (NCBI): domain Eukaryota; kingdom Viridiplantae; phylum Streptophyta; class Magnoliopsida; order Asparagales; family Amaryllidaceae; genus Agapanthus; species Agapanthus africanus. The sequence goes on along the minus strand of CM057342.1, from coordinate 604,681,279 downwards.
CGCTATTCAGCTATCATCTTTTGCTACAGATACCGCCTCAGCTCACAGTACTATTTTTGCTTAGGTGGGTTTTGGTGGTTATCTGTATTTTGTATTGTACATTCGTTGTATCTTGTACTCTCCATCTACTATTATGTTGTTGACTTAGAGACTTGGTGAGGACGATAATGTATATTATTTGTGGGTTTGTTGTCTTTTATATACAACTTTCTCTCTATTGTCTTTATTTCTTCGCTAGCGTCATATTTTTGTGTTGCATTCATCTTGGTTAGTTTTTACAAAAAGGGGGTGTTGCTAAAACTTTAAAGAAATAAAGTAGGACTTTTAAAGAATTTGGGTTGCGATTTCAAATGTTTCAAAAACTTATATTATCTTTTCCATATTTTTATGGTTTAGATTTCTGGGTTTTGGCTTTCTTTTACTACGTTACGTCTTAAGGCGTTGCGTAGTATTAGGGCCGTCACGGGCCAATTTTGGGGTCGTGACAAAGTTGGTATCAGAGTGCTAGGTTTTACCTTTCGGAGTGTAGGATGACCTTTGTATGATGGAGTAGGTAGCTTAAGCAGAGTAACGTAGTGTGTGTATGTCTGCAGCATACCCACGATGCGGTACCTTGCATTAAGTAACCTAAGTACAATTTGCTTGAAATTCCTTCCTTGATGATTCATATCCTTGAGATTCGATTCCTTATTCTCATCGAATCTTATATCTATTTATAGCCTTGCCGCCGATGACTATGGGGACTCAGAGTGATGCAGCGAGGGCCGAGGTCAGAGTTGGCTCGGGTGAGACGAGTACTGACCAGGATGGCACTCTAGTTGCACAGGTGCAGACGGATCAGCCTATGACATATACTATTGATAGACTTTTGGCAGAGATGCAGGACTTCTGCCAGACTATGAGTTCTTTGGTTGATGTCGTTCGGGAGCTACGACAGGAGGTTGTCACCCCTGTTACTCAGTTGTCACTTGCGATCAGCATGCAGCAGTCCGTCACCTATATAGCACCAGTGGTTGCAGCTCCAGTTGACGAGGCACATATTCCAGGACAGTGGAGGACTCGTACCAGTGTACCAGCCCAGAGACAGAGGTTTGGTCGTCGGGATAGATTTCGTGGCCGTCGTGGGAGTAGCAGAGGCTTAGGACGAGGACAGTCGTTCAGCTCTTATCCCCAGGATGGTCAGCAGTCAGCGCGTGGAGGCTTTCGATGCGGGAGCCTTCAGCACTTCGTCAGGGATTGTTCCTTAGCACCTCATCATGATCTTTTTCAGAGAGGCCGTGGACGTGGAAGATTTGCTCAGAGGGCTCAGGCTACCAGAGGAGTTCATCCAGTTGCGGGTAGAGGGCAGACACAGGAGTTTGCTTCTACTCATCGGGACGCGCAGATGTCCAATGCAGAGTTCTTAGGTATCCTTATTTCGCATGTTCCTTGATGTATTCGTTTGTTCTTCATGCTTGTACCGTGGTTGGGTAGATTAGTCGTAGTTGTGTTAACTTCTGTCAGCGATTCTTTTGTTACGCGACATGTATTTCAGTTGTGTGCCAATCGGATAGGAGATAGAGATTCGTCCGTCGTTTTGGTCCTTCTAGAGATGTTGGATCTGACGTTCTCCTGGGCATGGACTGGTTAACCACGTGCTAGGCGTCTGTGGACTACCGTGAGGAAACAGTCAGGTTTATTTTTCCCCGGCAAGTCAGTTCTTGTTGTGCAGGTGGATAGTTGTGCCGCCTCTCACAGCTTGAATTCAGCCTTTTTCGCTAGTCGGCCACTGAGGAGATGTCATGGATTCTTGACGTTCATTAGTGATACCATAGCCACAGAGGGTTTGTTGGACCGGTGTTCCTTTCGTGCGAGAGTTTTTCCGACGTTGTTCCGGATGAGCTGGCGAAGCTTGGGGAGCTTAAGGATCAGCTGCAGAGTTGTGGTTTGGGGAGTTTTGTGCGTCTAAGTGTTTCGCTTTTGGAAGCTTCTATTTCTGTTCGTCAAGGAGAAAGACGGCAGTTTAGGGTTGCGTATCGACGGATCGTTAATTGAACCGGCTTACGGTGCGGATAGGTATCCCTTACCTCGCATTGACGATTTCTTTGATCAGCTCCAGAGTGTGAGACATTTTCTAAGTTTGCTTGGGATCAGGTCATCATCATTATTGCGGTTCGGAGTGATGGCATTCTTATAGACGCCTCTGGCTGTGTACTTATAGACGCTCTCTTCCAAAACTCTTTGACTACCACATCAAAACAGACGTTCCAACTCCGCGATGCCTGCTTTATCACATAAAATATCTTGCACACGTTTCCGCTGCTCCCATTGTCTACGAGGCCCTCTGGCTGTGTACTTATAGACGCTCTCTTCCAAAACATCATTTAGAAAAGCAGTCATGACACCCAACCACCAGATATCGTAGTCATGGTATGTAGCCGTGGCAAGTAAGATCTGGATAGACTTAAACATAGATCCTTAGAAAAGGTTTCAACATAATCCATACCTGGTCAATGATGCAAACCTTTAACAAGTCTAGCTTTGAAAGTCTCAACTTTTCCATGTACACCAAGTAATCTTCTCAAGATATACTTGCTCCTGATGGGGATTTAACCCTTCAGATATAGCAACCAAAGCCCATACTTTGTTGGAGTACATGGATTCCATCTCAGATCGCTAAGCATCCAGCCATTCTTACAGAGTCCCTACTCTCGATGGCCAGCTCGAAACTAGTTAGGTCATCATCTCATGATGTTATCCTCGCTCCCACTGTCATCGAGAAACCGAAGTATCTCTCAGGCGGATGAGGAACCCTACCAGATCGGCGGAGAGGCTGAGGTTCGTTGGTAACTATTGAATTCTTTGGTTCTATCAAATCATCTGCTGTAGTTTGTATAGCTGGAACCTTTCCAGTTCTACATTACAGACCTTGCCTTGAGCTTGTCCGGATTATGCTTTTAGAAATAGCCCGGACAACCCCAAATCTTAACTGACTTAAGAGATGGGCTCTTCCCCTACCATATCAAATATGAAGTGGTAGGCAACTGATTTGATTTGAACCCTATTCAATAGGTATGCAGCTTCTCAAGTGCACTACCCCAAAAGGAAATAGGTAACTCAGTAGTACTCATCATAGAGCATACCATATCTAATATGGTGCGGTTGCTCCGCCCCGATACACCGTTGTGCTGTGGTGTATTCAGAGGAGTAACACCGAGAGAGAATCTCATTCTCCTTTAGAATAGTCCAAGAATTCCATGCACAAGTATTCTCCTCCCTGATCTTATCATAGGAATAATACTTATACCCGGTTTTTGGTTCTCTACTTCTAACTTATATTCTGTAAATATCTCAAAAGGTTCGGACCTATGTTTCAACAGGAACATATGGCTGAATCTTGAGAGACTATCAGAGAATGTAATGAAGTACAAAGAACCGGTCCTGGCATGTGTAGACAGGAGACCTTACATACATCATCATGTATCAGTCCCAAGAGTTCACTAACTCTTTCTCTGTTTCCAATAAACAGAGCTATGGTCATTTTATCATTGTGACATGACTGGCAAGTTTCACAAGATGTAAATTCAAACTGATTTAAATATGCATCTAAATGTAACTTCAGCCAGTCGGGTCGCATTGATATGACCTAGTCTACAATGCCTCAAGAAGGATTTGTTCATTTCTGAACTCTTCCTCTTGTGTGTGTTCCGTATATTAAGAACCGTAGTTTGATTTAGAACATCAATGCTTTTAGATAACGTGCCTGAACCGATCAACTTTTGATATAGGAAATGTTCAAAACATTATCCAACAGTACAAAATTTTATCATTTCTTTACTAGTAAAGAGACTGATATGATTTTGTATAACAGGTTCGGTATCTAATAACATTCGTTCAGAATCAATGTATTTGGAATACAGGGTGACAGTGACCAACAGACTTAGCTGCAACACTTACACCATTTTCTGTCTCATGAAACTTATCACCCGTTCTCAGTTCTCTACCTTTCTGTAGTCCTATGTATCAGATTACATATCTGGGATCCTGATCCGGTATCTAATACCCAGGACGTAAAGGATACAGAGAAACAGTTCTTTGTAATGAACACACCCGAAGATGATGTATCAGCATGCACTTTCTTCGTTTGGGCGGCACGGGAAATCTGGTATTCCCCAATTTCCTGCTCTGTCTTATAACAATTATAAGTTAGAGCGGGACCAACGTTCCTCAGCTCAGTATAACAAGCGGGTTCGGTCAAATATCCGTATTATTATCTTGATTAAGGCGTGATATGGTCGCTACCTGGAGAGAGAGAGAAGAAAACACTCTGCGTGCGCTCTTGCAAGATTAGATTGGTTATTTATTTTATCTAATCAGGATGGCTCCCACTGTTTTTATCAAATCTTCCTTCAAACCCTAAAAGGAAAGACTAGCCGGGATTAATTACACGCTACAAGTTCGCCAATCTTTCAGCCAGGCTAGTGTCGGTACTTTGAGGGAGGTCCCCCGTGTTTTCGCACGAACCTAATTAATATAAACCTCGTTTTCCCAGAGGCGTAACCTCGTTAACACCTTTCTAGACACCTACTTGATCGGCTAATTGTAATGTGTAAAACTCTCCCAGGAGTAACTCTTACTCGCAGCGGGTATTGGGATCCAACTATCTCATAGAAGGTATGCAATCTCATTACAAATTTCAACACTTGAAATTCCCGATAATATTTTGCCCCAAGCGATCTATGACCTTGACTGAGTCAACAAACCATAGACCGCAAGTAAAGTTCAACCCGTCATTTCTTGATTGAATTAAACCCACCCGCACGACCCTTGACTGAGTCAACAAGGCCGCACGACTACCCTAATCCAATCGCATCATATGCTTTGCAGATAAGCACTAATCAGCTACCGCACACTACGCCTTGACTGAGTCAACAAACGCAGCACGAATACTAACTATTACTTATCTGAAATGGCGGAGGGCTACGACAGGTTTTTAAGAAAACCTTTTGCGTAATGAACTTTATATCATTGTAGAATCAAATGATTTTAAAATAGAGTGTTTTTGAGGCTTTTCTAGTTTTGCTAAAGGGGTCACTCCCGGTGAAGGGATCGTCGGCCCTTTCCTTGTCGAATGAGGTGCGGGATATATCATATATATCACTGTGCAAAGCAGAAACTATAGAAGCTATCAAAAGACAAACCGAGTGTGTAGCATCTGCCAGTTATTGCTAAAGGGGTCACTCCCGGTGAAGGGAACGTCGGCCCTTTCCTCATCGAATAAGGTGCAAGATATATCATATATACCGCTGTGCAAAGCAAGAACTATAGCTACCTGTTTTATTTTTGAAATTCGATTCCACAACATCTTTAGGTTTCTTTTCTTTCATTAATCATATTAATGAAGTCCCATCATTTAAGTACCTAAACATCACAGATAAATACGACGTACACTTATACCATCCGCATTCGCCTCGATGTCCCCTCGTGCATCGTTAGGTTAGGTAACTAACGGCAGAGCGGGGCAGGGCTAGCACGGGTGTAAAACATAAGTAATGTCTATATAATATATCATATATACTATATACAGTATCTATCACAACATATCAAATGATCACATCACAGATATCGCAGCAGAAGAAACATATGAAATATTGGATATACTAGGATGTCCGTGTTTTCAATACGAGCCAGTATAAAACATGGATTCCACGGTCTCGATGAATAGCCAAACCCACACCCCTAGACCCCTACGAGAGCGGCAAGCAACCCTACCAATTCTAGAGTTAGGAGACCCGGACTCGACTCCTCGAGTTGGTCTCCCACTGGACTCCAGAACCCGGTTACTTGTGCTCCCCTCCTTGGGTCTATCCTAGTGCGGAAAAGTAAATAATATACAAAGGGTGACATCTTCCGCAACCTGGAAGTGCCCTAATAAAAGAATATTATATACAAGTTTTTTACATGAATGAAAATGAAAAACACTCATCTCACATAAAAAAAACCCGGCTATTCAAACACGACGATCCAATATAACATATCCAGCAACACATAACATCACATGTCATCAACGTAAGTAAATATGCCCATCCCAATTGTCGTTGACATATAGCAACGAAACCGGCGATATCGCATATTACACTTACGGTCGCAGAAAAGAAAGTATAAAACTACAACAGTTGGAATCCGCAACCTTCTTAGACATCGCATGCCTAACCAAATGAATTCCTTAGACATCGCATGCCTAACAATTATAAACCCCGCATTTTAGTCTCATTATCGAAAACACTTCTCAATATCAAGTCGGGCAATTCAACAAGATTCCCGACATCCTGATCGAATGCTCGTCGCAAACTTTAGTAGATGGCTGCACCCCCGATACCGTCGACGAAGTGCACCAAGGCGGAACACCGCTACCGCGAGCACCCGAACGGATGCTTTCGGCGACGGGGTTCTCCTACAGTTACTTGGTCGGGGCTAATGGGTGTAGCTGTCTATTAAGTTTATCCGGCGAGTATCCGCGTACGCTACGTGATTGCGACGGACTTTTGATCACATCAAAATTCCGTGGCAACCGATCATGTGAGACTAAAGTGCTATGTTTATAACATTCAAATCAGTTATCTCATAACTACTTGTGGATTCCAAATATTGTATCTCATTCCAGATAAATAGAAAATGTTAAACTTTCCGATCGAACATTCAAACACCCAAGTTTTTCCAAAACAGCTCAACACATGAAACAAGTTTAAAAACATCCAGTTCATGCCTCAGTACCAACGGTCCAGCCGTAGAAGGGACAAGCCAACACGTCACATGTGGCATGCCGTACTGCCCCAAACCCGAAGGTTCAAAGGGCAGTTCAAGACGGTCACATAATCGAGTTAAGGTTTGTTGTCTTCTAGAGGGTCCATCGCGTTACTTGCACTACTTCGAACGTTCTTAAACTACGGAAAGATCCAACACTTGGAAATTTCCCGACAGGGAAAAAAGTGGGTATTTATATCCGGTCAAACTTTTCAACATTTTCTAAAATTATCCGGAAAAACACAGAGGAAGTTAAATTTCCCGATCGAAACACCGAGTCCCCAATACAACCCAGAAAACTCAACTCTTGAGTAGAAGTTAAAAATTCCCAGAAAATACAGAACTAAAAGATAGGAATTACTGTGCAAAATTCAAAAGCTGATGTGACTACTTGGCCGCGGAACCGCCGCACGAGCCATGCTCGTGCCGCGGTTCTGCCGCGCTTTAGTCGAATCATGATCATGTGCTGCACAGTAATCCCTGAAAAAGCCTGCTGAATTTTCTGCATATTTTTAATTTGGAAATAACCCAGTTTTGAAAAAATGTACAGAGAAGGGTTTCGGATTAGGGTTTCGGGTTCGATCGGACTTCTAACATCATCTACGCATCGCCTAAGGCTCTAGCTAGGCTCTGATACCACTGTAGGGTTCCTAGGCACACACAAGAGGTTCCACAAGGCATCAACCATGCCAAATTCAAAATTTTCCATATGCCTAACAACCCTAATCATAGATCGATAACTAGAGGCAAGGCAAAAACCGAACAAGTAAACAACTTTACTATAAAGTGAATGGAAATATAACCTTTGTAGATCCGGTCCTCCACTTCCTTAGCTCCATGATGATGTCCCTCCGCTGCGATCATCGGATCCCGGACTCTAGCGATGGTTTCGTCGGAGAAATGAGCGGGCTAGGTCGTCGACTTCGATGCCGAAGATGATCTACGTCGAGGCAACTCAAGATCAAGCTCCAACTTCACCAAGTCATGAAACTTATGAAGAAAACACCCTATACTACATGGCAAGTGGTAGAGGATAAAGAAATAGGAAGTGGGTTCACTTTGGATTTGGATTTCTCACTTGGAATCATCACTTGATTATTTCTAGCAAGGGTTTTCTTTTTCTCTCTTGAAGAAGAAGAAGAAGAAGGAAAAAGAATAATCAATTAAAATAAATCCAAGTGATGGTTATCATTTTGCAACCATGGTTAAGTGTATAGAATAAACTAGAGTTTAGTTAAAATGGTTAGGTTAAGAATAAAACCAAATGGCTTAGACTTTGTCAAAGGTGTCATGAAGCTTCATGAAGCTTCAAGTCAAAGTGAGAAAGCCACCACCATTTTGTTTTAGTTTCTTGCCAAAAATAAATAAATGAAATAAATAAATAAGGCAAATGAAACCCTAACCATTAACTAAACATGGTTTAAAATAAACACAAACCCAAGTTTGCATGTATCATCAAACATGATACAAACTAGTGCACAAACATATATCATATATACAATGTGCACAATCAAGTGAGATAATCAATCTTAAGTGAACCAATACTAGTTAATGTAAAGTAATATATCAAATATATAATTATACATTAAATCATTAAATCAACACTTGATTTAACGATTCGGTCATATCGCATATGACCGACTAATATCCAATGTATCGACTTATCGAATCAATCCTCGATTCGATAACTAGGTTATATCACATACAACCAATCGATACATTCATCGCGAGAATAGAATACGGTATCACATACATGCATTATTCTCGGTCCCGCACATATCTCATATGCGCTCCTATTTCGTTTCGCTTGAGCCAGGAAACCTCTGTGTAGGACTCTAAAGACTCGTCAATACGCCGGCAGTAAGTGATGATTATATCAAACACCCATAAGCCGCAAGCGGTCTGCTAAACGTAACGGCCACCCAGGTATTGAGCGATCAGATGATCAACGAGCAAGCCCGCTCACACTCCTGTGAATCCAACCAGTAACACTTACCGTACAGTCCAGTCCGTTCGTCTGATATGTCGCATATCTCGCCTAGGGGTGGTAAACGTCAGACCCCAGCAGCTCGATAAGTCGTGTCGATATGAGGTCTATAACAGTTCGAGAAACTACTGATAACACTTACCAGTAAATCTCAGCAACCCTGGCCAGGGATTTCCGGTTATAGCCAATCGAACACAGCGCAACATCAACTCCCTATACTGGGAGAGACGAATCCCCTCCTATCGCTCATTGCCTCCATGTGGTTCGGGACTGTACCCAAAAACCACCGTTTTGCACGCCGTCTTGGACGTGGTAAGGTGGAAATCAAAGCACAGTGGGAATCACACAAGACTCTATGACGATCTCGGGTCTACAGACTAACCTGTACCAGTGTCACCAGAGAACTGCCATCTGACGTAAGGTATAATACCATCTGGGAGTTCTCGGCGAGTCCGTCCAGTGTACCCAGTCTCCACTGAGCACCCGTATATCATCTCTGATGTCAAACACCAATGGATATAGAATCATCCATCGCCCATCTGTATGGGTCGATAAGGTATACGCTAGTCTACTCTGGTATATCGATGCCCCGTCTCGATACACCCACGACTAGGGACCTTGAAGGATGTACTTATGGACTACCATGTCCCTACTAGTATGATCCGCATCATAGTCCAGATAGTCAAGTACACATCCTAAGGGCTTTACCAACATGTAACAGGGAGACAATCATTGTACATGTTAAGATAAAGAGCAACCAGATAGCATACTATCATGTCGAGCAAGAAAGTCCTCCCTATATATGTCCAAGCATCCACTACAATATACATCTTATGTATAGCAATGGCCTCTAGGGCATACATATAACTAACATCTTCTTCGGGTCCACACATATGCCATCTCTCGTAATCACGTGACCCAAGAAACCAACGCTGTCCAACCAGAATGCACACTTGGAAAATTTTGCGAAAAGCTGGTGCTCCCTCAAGGTCTGCAACGTAATCCGCAAGTGCCGCTCGTGCTCCTCTCGGCTCCGGGAATACACCAAAATATCATCAATGAACACTATAATGAACAAGTCAAGATATGGCCTGAAGGTACGGTTCATCAAATCAATGAATGCAGCTGGGGCATTGGTGAGTCCGAACGACATCACCAGAAACTCATAGTGGCCATAGCATGTACGGAAAGCTGTCTTCGGTATATCCTTCTGTCAGACTCGCAGCTGATGGTATCCTGATCGCAAGTCGATCCTCGAAAAATAACCCGCACCCTGAAGCTGGTCGAACAAGTCATCAATGTGTGGCAACGGATACCTGTTCCGCACGGTAACTTTGTTCAGCTGGCTGTAGTCGATACATAAGCGCAAACTTCCGTCCTTCTTCTTGACAAACAGGACCGGAGCACCCCATGGAGAAATACTGGGTCGAATAAGTCCCTTATTTAACAAATTTTGCAGCTGAACCTTCAACTCTCTAAGCTCCGCCGGGGCCATCCGATAAGGCGGTATATAAATAGGCCCCGAGCCGGGAATCAAATCAATACAGAACTCAACATCGCGCTCAGGCGGCAATCCTGGAAGCTCATCAGGGAAAACATCGGGGAACTCACATACAATCGAAACCTGGTCCAATGGAATATCTGTAGCTCTAGTATCGCAAACATAGGCTAGAAATCCCCGACACCCCTTTCTCAACAGCTGATCAGCGCGAAGAGAAGAAATCAATATGTGAGGGGCGGCACCACGGTCCCCCTGCACAATAAAAGCCAACTCGCCGGGAAAACAAAATCTAACTGTCTTCTCGCGGCAGTCCACAGAAGCATAGCACGTGGCTAACCAATCCATGCCCAAAAGAACGTCGAAGTCCAACATCTCAAGAAGGATCAAGTCGACAGGCAGCTCTCGCTCGCCAATACGGACGGTACAGGATCGGAACACGTGCCTAGCAACAAATGACTCTCCCATAGGAGTGGTCACAACAAGCGGCTGGTCAAGCAAACCGGACTCTCTACCCAAACTCATCACGAAGTGTGTGAAAACGTACGAATGCGTGGATCCGGGATCAAACAACACGTGTGCATCAACAGAACATATTGATAGGGTACCTGTCACGACGGCATTGGATGCCTGTGCATTCTGCGGTGTCAATGCAAATACTCGGGCCTGACCTCCACCAATAGCGGGCTGACCTCGGCCTCGGCTTCTGCCTCTACCTCCTCGTCCTCTCTGGATAGGCCCACCGCGTCCACGGCCTCTGGGTGCACCTAACTGGCGTGGAGCATCGCCGGTGGCAGGAAGTAGAGCTCTTTAAGGAGGGGGCGGTGATGGTGGTAGGGTCACATGCGGAACTGTCGCCACTCCCTGTCGCCTCGCCGGACAGTCTCTGATACGATGGTGCAGACTCCCGCACCCAAAACATCCTGGCGATGCCTGCTGTCCCTGTGGATACGAACCATACAGCTGACCTCATCCAAACCCTTTGCCGGCCCTATCCCTCAGGAAGAATCTGGCATGCTGCCTCTGATCTGGCATGCCGGTACGAATCCTCTTCGGCCCGGGGACGGCCGAAGTCGCTGAAATACGTGCCTCCATCCGCAACGCTGTATCCATAGCCACTGAATAAGTGTCGAAATGCTGGACGCCAATGGCAAGAAATAGCTGGGCATCCAGTCCCTATAAGAACCTTTTCACCCTCTTCGCTTCGGTATCCACTAAGTACGGAGCATATCTGGATAACTGCATGAACTGGACGTCATACTCAGACACCGTCATCCCTGGAGTCTTGATCAAGGCCTCAAAACTACGAGCTCTGGTGTCACGGACGCTCTCCGGAAGGAAACGGGCTAGAAAGACTGCTGTAAACTCGGTCCAGGTCATGGGCGGTAGACCTGCAGCTCGACCTCTCAAAACTGACTCCCACCATATCTGTGCGAGGCCCTCTAGTCGGAAACTCGCCAGCTCTACCCATCGATCATCAGAACATCTCAGCGAGCGGCAGATCCTAGCCAAACTGTCAAGGAACGTCTGCGAGTCCTCTGCTGCATCGGTACTCGTGAAGACTGTAGGTCTCAGCCTCATGAACTCCTGTAGCGAAACCGGGATGGCCACTGTGGTAGTAGTAAGAGTAGGTATCATAGTAGTCTGGGATGTAATGGGTACGTCCTCCGGCCTCGGTGCACGACTGGCCGCAACTAAGGATACCACCATCTGACGTAGCTCCTGCATACTCCCCATCATCTGTCGCAGCTCCTCCATACCAGACTCAAGTCTATCAATACGGCCTGGGGAAGGCGGATCAGTCTGTCCCTACGGCGTAGGCATACCGCCCTGCTCAGTCCTAGTCTCGGACGAGCCAGCTCGAATCTCGTCTCGGGCGGCAGCCCTCTGTGCTCTGGTAGTCCTCTGCGGCATAACGACTGGTACACGAAACAGGACAATAAGAACGGTGCAATAGAATCGTAGGATACACGGAATTGAAGAAGGAATTTCAAGCAAGTTTATCCTAAAGTCACTTAGCCGGAGTACCGTATCGCAAGTATGCCGCGGACATACGTACGCTACGCTACCCTGCTTAAGTCACTTACTCCATCTACTAAGGGTCATCCTACACTCAGAAAGGTGAAACCTATCGCTCTGATACCAACTTTGTCACGACCCGCAAGGTACGGAACGCGACCGGCACTTAAGTTACGAAATGTCTCAAGGCGTCCGTAAAATAATTAAGCCGAAGCCCAGAATACAAAACCCAATTAAGAATTAGAGTGAAGGAAACCAATTTATTTAAAGTATTTTACTCCATTAAACCACATCAAGTTTCCTTTTTAAAACAACTTTCCCTTTTTCCAAAAATTCCGGCAGAATCTCCTTTGTAAAACAAACCCCAAACGAGTACAAAACAGGAATATAAATGAATAACATGAATATGGCATACCCAAGCGGGAGCTAGCTCTTCGCCTTAAGGCGGTCATAAATCCCACGCATTGTAAAATACAATGTGCATAAGTAAGAATGAAAGCACAGATAAAATAACATGTCGACTCAGGTGAGCTCGACCCCAAATATAACATATCATCCACAAGTCTCACAACCTCGCCTCTAGGTCAATATACAGTAATCCAAAAAAGACTGGTACAACTGGAATAATAGCAGATATAGTACTCTAGATACAATGAATGCATAAGGTGGTACAAAATGATAATAACCCACCTATGAGCAAAAGCCTCGAGTCCAGGCAAAAAGAGCAAAAGAGGCAAAAGTGTCCGCCGCTACAGTGCTGACGGAACGGACCTGCAGAAAAGCTGTGGCACAATGGGGATGAGTTGCCAGCTCGTGAGTAATAAATAACATCTACAAAGGCTATCGCATTTATGCACACAAGTATCCTAGCATCTCTAAACAGGTATGGCTATAGGCACTAGCAGGTATGTATGCATCATCAGTGTGCTAACAAGTATGTATGTCATATGGATGTACTAACAGGTATGTATGCCACATGAATGTACTAACATGTATGTATGCTATATGAGTCAACTTAAGATCTCAACATGTAAGTACAAGAGCTATTCTTTCCTTGTTTTTTTTGAAACTCTTTTCAAATATCAGCATAATATCCATGAAATTAACAAAATCCGTGTCCAGCAACGACACCTCAAAACTGTCTCAATCTCATATATCCATGTCAAGTATCTCTGGTCTCAGCCATCCGGCTGATCCATCCCAAATATCCATATCTCAATCTAGCGGCCACGGTCGGTATCCTCTGGATATCCGCCGTGCCAAATGAAGTCACCGGTAGGCAATCCGTCCCCTGCCAGGCTCAATGCCATCTCCTGCGATCTTCTTGCCCCGGGGTACCTTACCGGGCCCACCATGTACCCGAGACGGTTCATCCACCTCCTCGAAACGGGTCTCGAAAACCACAGCAAACTCATGGTGGACGACACTTTACATCACTAGAAAACCGCAACTTTTATATTTTTAAAAGATCATAAGTTTGAAATCTTCCGGCTTTCCCCCCGAAATCCAGAAATATCATAAATCTCATGAAATCACCATGGGTACATATGTCAATGATAATGAATGCAAATGGTATCAATGTTCAAGTTGCAATGTATGATTTATACTAGGCATGAGCAAGTGATATAATGATATATATGCATGGGAATAGCAATTCTTATGATTTCATTTTAAATATTTATTGCAATAGCACAGGTCTAAGCAATTAACATGTTTTAGATTTATAGTTATCTAGTGTCGTGACATGGCAATTACCAGGGTATGTGTGTACACATGAATAGTGCTCGTGCTGCATATAAAAACCTGGTAATGGTGCATGTGTTCTACAGAATGAGTTTGCGCATATGGGTACAACATATAGATCCTAACTGCAGCAACTATCATGCAAGTATTATTATTTCTCATGTCACAAGTAAATATTAAAGTTCACTATTTTCAAGTTTACTAAATCTATCGGGCGACTTGCGCCATCCAAACGATCGTCCCCCGTAGATGTGAAATCTACTCACCCGTGATCTCGCACTAGGTGTGTCCGACCACCTGCTTCCCTTTCTCCGCTGCGCTCGAAGTCTCCGCCGGCGAACCTAGAATTTACAAAAGTCACCATACAAGGAAAAATCCTGCAAAACATGATATATCGATAAAAGGGATACGCGTGCGTGAAACTAAACGCGCGTGCACACGACACGTCGCGAAGCGCACAAACCCATCAGAACCTACTCCGACGCGCTGTGTCGCGCAGCGATCCACAGAACCACGCGTATCACGCGCGTTTCGCACAAGACTTAAAATATCGAAAACACGTTTATAGCTCCAGATTTTGCCTCTGGGCCAAACTTAAAAAGTTGCAGGTACCAAAACACTAATCTACCCAGAAGAACCCCACACCCAAAAACCCAACACCCCACCCCCTACTCTGGCCGCAAATTGCGGCCAGATTGAATAAACCGGCGGCCAAGAGTGGGAGGTGGGTCCCCGTGGTCTCTGTGTGTGTCTCTGCTAGTCTCAACATGCTACAGTTTTCCCAATTTTATTTTGAGAGGTTCAGGTCAACAGCAGATCTAACAGAGGCTAAAAAGTCACTAAAACTGCTAAATTACGCCAAGTCGGATAAATCGGTTATTTTTAAGAAATCTGGGACCAAACTTGGTTGATCTAGTCTCAACTGCACCCTATAAGGCTACTCTAACCATCACAACCATTACTTTGCCAAAACTCACCTAAAGTACCCAAGATTACCACTAAAACATATAATAAACACTAAATTAAGCTAGATAACCATAACTTTAGCAATTAGGAGTCGGGTTAAGGGGGTTATACCTCTAGAGGTCCTAGATGAAGGAGAAGAGAAGAAGTAGGAGGGTGTGTGCTGCTGCTACAGCTCCTGATGCTGCAAAACTTGGTTGGAAAGTGCTGAACTTTTTCACAGTTTCAGGCTCTGTTGCTGCCACTGAACCTGCTGAAGCTGCTGCTGTTTTACTTTAGTTTTGGTGTGGTGTAGTATTATTTTGTGTTGTTGTTGTGGCAGTAGCAGCAGCAGGGGTTGTAGTAGTTGTGGGAAGGGTTGTGTGTTTGTAGGGGAAGGGTTATGTAAGAAGTTGGGGGTTGTAGTGCAGCTGATGTTACTGTTTTGGTGCTGATTTGGTGGCTGAAAAGATGATATTTGGGCTGATGTGAGTGTGTGAGTGAGAGGTGTGAGTGTGAGTGAGAGGGAGAGATGGGAGGGAGTGAAGATAGTGTGAGGAGACATGCAAAAAGCTTTGAGTTGAAATGGTGTGACACAACCTTAAAGTCATCATTCTCTCTCTAAACAAAAGCTAGCATGACAACCATCACATCTCTCTCTCTCTCTCTCTCACAACAAGCAAGTCAACCTAACCCCTAAACACCCTTGGACAAAACCAAGACCCCTTAATTAAACTAATTAGCTCATAACCAACTCAATTATCTTAACCAAAGGCCTAACCCACCATGGTTGGCTAAACATGGTTAACCCACCATGCACACCCAAACTAGGTCACCCTAGGCTTAACCCTAGTTATCATGCACAAGAGTGTATGGTCGCGATAAAATTCTACAAAAATAACCATAAAACCAGATAAATTACTAAAAACCCGTTTTGGTAAACTTTTTACCAAAAACCCCACATTAACACATAATTACCACTAAACCTAAACTCAGGTGTTACAAAAGCAGATTTTAAAAGCTACGTTTTGCTTAAAAACGTCAACTTTGCACAAAAATGGAAACTGAGGGTATTTTTGTGTAATCTGGGGTTTACCTAGTTTTACTTGGCCTTAACAACACTTAATTAGGCTAGTCTACCCAATACTAACCTTACTTAAACAAAGTTCACACTTAACACCACATATATCACCAAAAGCACACAACCTAGCACTAACAACCACAAATTAACACTAATTAAGCTAAACCGACACACAAGTCTAGCATACAAGCAAGTGGAGCTCAGTGGTTATACCTCACTTGACCCTACGATGCTGGGTCAGGAGAAGAAGAGAAGAGGAAGAAGCTGCTAATGCTGTTGCTACTCCTGATGCTGTTGCTGTTGATGTTGTTGCTGCTCCTGCTAATGCTGTTGTTGTTGCAGCTGCTGCTTGGTGTTGTTATGGTGCCGAGCTGATGGTGTGGGTGCTGCTGCTACGTGTGTTGTTGTTGCTGTGAGGAGCTGTTGCTGCTGCTTGGTGTTGCTGATGCTTGCAACTGCAGCTGGGGCTGCTGTAACATTTCAAAAAAATAAAGTATTATTTTTGGGAATTTTCATAATTTAATATTAATTTTTAATAAATATTTTAATAGTCGGTATAATTAAATACCGATAAATAGGGAAAATTCCGGAGAAAAGTTTGGGAAATTCTAAAATAGGGTATTTTGTGGAAATATGTCATTTTTAAGTTTTTATGGTTAAGTTATGATATTTTAGTGTTAAGAGCGATTAAAAATCGCTAATTAGGATTTTTGGCTTTTTGTGCAAAAATGAGCACATAACATTTTCCACACTTGTCTCATGTTATGGACTCATGATGGCTTAGGGTTGAACCATGTTGAGATGACCATGGTGGCTTAAACCATTTGGTTAAATTAAGTGGGTTAATTAAGGGTTTAGCTTGTTTAGGGATTGGATTAAGTGGGGGTTGACTTGTGTAGGGAGAAAGTGAGCCATGATGGCTTGTGCAAGCTAGCATGTTTTAGTAAGAGAGAGAGGGAGGTGGCTCCTAGGTAATGTCACAATCACCATTCACTTCAAAACTTTTGCCTCTCACATCTCTCCCTCTCACTCACTCACACTCACATCTTTCACAACTCATCATATACCACCACATCAACCCCCAACACAGCAACTTCAGCCCAACACAACACCCCAACATCATAAACCAGCAGCAGCAGCTGCTGAAACAATGCTTCAGCTAACACCCTTCAACAGCCACATGACATCAGCACACACACCAGCCCCTAACACCTTAGCCCAATACCTATACACTCACATCAGCAGCTACATCAGCCCCCAATATCAACACTTCAGCCCAATTGCATCAACAACAGCTCCATAACTTCACACTCCACCACAAACAACATCCAAAACAGCTCAGCAGTAGCAGCTGCAGCAACATCAGCCCAAACCTCTGCTGCAACAGCAGCAAGAACAGCCCCCACACCATCATATACCACAACAACATCAGCCACAACACTACACAAAACAACAACAGCCACTGCTGCTTCTACAACAACACCAACATCACAAAAATAAAACAGCAGCAACTTCAGCCTGAAAACAGCATCAGCATCAGCTACTGCAGCAACATCTGGAGCAAATGGAGCAACTCCACAGCAGCAACAGCCCTTCCTCCTTCCTTCATCCTCTCTTCTCCTACATCCTAGGACCCCCTTGAGGTATAATCTTGCAACCCAACTCTTATCTTGCAAGTTATGGGTAGTAGGCTGAAATTTAGTGTTATATTTGTGATCTACTGCTAGTTTTAGTGATTTTGAGTGAGATGTGGCCAAGTGATGGTTTTGATCGTTAGGTAACCTTATTAGGTGTATTTGAGACCATTGTAACCAAGATTACCCCAGATTTCTGATCGCACGCCGATAGCGTGTCGGATGAAAGAATTAAAGTGTAACCGCGATCAGGACGGTGTCGCTATGCAGCTAGCCGGTGAGCACGGGTCGGTCCACAGGGAGATGGTGTTATCTTACCTTCTTGTCTTAGACGAGTTAATAAAGAATCTTGTATGTGTTTGTTCTAACCTATGTGTTTATCTGCAAGTATAAAGTTGTTAAGAAAATACGAAATTATAAGCTAAGAAATCCGTACTCAAAACCTTTGAGCCGAGTCTTGACCAATTGAAGCTAAGCAATCGGCAACAACGTGGATTAGGGGATTTAAGCGCGGTATTCGAGGAATCAGGCTTATTTACCCTTGTCCTTCCGTTCTTGTCTCTTGCCTTCGCCTCCGGCCAAACCGAACGCAACCGGTCGTGGTTAGGAATCACCGTTACCTTGTCAGGGTACGGTGCCTAACGGAGCGCTTGCGTATGGTTTGGGCGGAGTTCAAAAGGAAAATAACGGGAAAAGGAAATGAGAAGGAAATGTTAACTTATAAAACCGTATTAATTCTTAACAACAACAATAATTACAACATTCACAAAATAAACAAAAGAGAACAAAAATAAAAGAACAAAGAAAACAAAAGATACAAGAAATAAAGAGCATGAATAAAATTGCATGAAATAGAATGCAAGTAATAAAAAGACAAGTAATAAAAAGCGAGTAATAAAAAGCGATAAAAAGAATACGGAACTAGGACTCAAGACAAGCATGTGATCAATAGCCAACCCTTAAACTTGCAAACTCAATGAAGAGATTGCAAGATCAAGAGAAGGGTAGAAACCGCATGTGAAATGAAGTGCTAGTCCGTGGGTAG
Source organism: Agapanthus africanus (assembly GCA_030015575.1). Lineage (NCBI taxonomy): Eukaryota > Viridiplantae > Streptophyta > Magnoliopsida > Asparagales > Amaryllidaceae > Agapanthus > Agapanthus africanus. The sequence continues at coordinate 604,662,547 of CM057342.1, read as the reverse complement.
AATACGACCCTTGAGATCAATAACTAACTCTTACCCATTCAAGCTCAATGAAGAGGTTGAATGAGCAAGAGAAAGCAAAAATCTCAAGGGGAAGAGGAAACACAAGAGAACGATACAAAGCCTTCATCTTTATTCACCTCCACAAAAAAGCTTCTCACTTACAATTTCATGGAAGAGGAATGAAGAGGAAGAAGAAGAACTATACAAAATCCTAACAAAAGAGGCTACAAAATGAATCAAAAGAATGACCCTTGGCTTTGGCAAGTTCTGCTGTATTTATAGGCAGGGAAATGGGGTTCTAGGGCAACCAGCAGACCAGAGATGAAGTTCCAAGAATACCCCCAAAAACCGTCGGCAAGTGGGCCCCACATGGCCGCGGAAGGGCGGCCAAAACCCCCATTTGGCCGCGCTTCCGCGGCCGTTTGGTGGAGTTGGGCAGTTGTCTTTTCTGTGGGTTCCTGGTTTGGTGTCCCCTGTTGTCTGATACATGTAGTTTCTGAAATTACTTTCACATTTCTTCCAGAATTTCTGTTGAGGAAAGGTGGACTTTTTGTCAAGATTTGGAATGATTGCCTCGAGCTCCGCGTAGATCTCTTGGATCTTGTGCTACCATTGAGCCTTGTGCCTGAAAACGACATTGATTTGACATTTTGTCTTCCTAAACTGGTATCTGGCAGCATACGGATGAAGAGCGGAGACCGTGTTTTATCAGTGGTTGGCAGGAACCCGGATTTTGTCGTGTTTTCTATGAATTTCACCGTTTTAGAACCGAGAACCTGTATCCTGCAAATATATAACAAACACGGATAAAAAGCACCTACCTATAAACACACGAGCGTAAGAATGGGCGGTATAAAATGCAGTATTCTGTGATGAACAAATACCCCCAAACTTAACTTTTGCTCGTCCCGAGCAAAACCAATTATTCACAAAAATAAAATGATAACCGCACTTTCGCAGGGAACGCGATTGCACTGAGCGCGTGCAACAAGCCGTTAAACCTCTAGGTGTCCCTAGTAGGAGGAGTGTTGTCTCCTGAGGGTTTTCAGCGGATACTACCCACAAAATCCGGTCAAGCTAGTTTTGTAAAATAACTAAGATTCAAGCCCCTATAGTTTTGTTTCAGAAAATAACAATTCTATAATCCTAAGTTTAGACTATCGAACCTTTATTTTTCACACCTCTCTTCTTATTTAACTACAGATTTTATATGTCTTTACGTGCAGTGCAAAATAGTGTCGTTAAGTTCCTGAAAGGTCGAATAAAGTCATTATGTCACACAATAAAGCCCAGATAACAATTTTAAAAGGATCACATAAGTTTTATAAAGAGTTAAGCATTTTTCAAGTTTCGTTTTCCAGTAAGGTTTCAACTTCAGAATTTCTATCTTCCCTAACAGGAAACTAGGTCTTATTCTTCACTCCACCTTTTTCTTGTTTTCATTTCATACACACCTCTGTGAACGTGCAATAGTCTTTATCATAGAATAAAACCTTCATATCTCCGTTTAAAATTTTTATAAAAGCCTGTTTTTTATCAAGATTATTCTCACACAAAGAACCGTTAGGAATTTTAACTCGGGGAGAACACTTGCTTGACTTTGTTTTTATCTAGACTTTCTAGGCTTCTTAGCGAGCTTTGGGCCAATGTACCCAAACCAGTTAGTTTTAGGGCATTAGGTGTAGAAACACCCCAGCGGACTTAATTACTCAAGTTACCTAGGTCCAAAAACAAAAGACAGTTTGGCGTGAAAATCAGATGATTTAATACGAACGGAGATATAACCGGTCAGTTCAATTATTTTTTTTGGATAAAAGACGTGTTTAGTGGGTTTGGTGTGTAATCATTCCAATCAAGTTTCAGATGGGTTATTTTTCAGACTTAGTTCCAATTACGGCATCAATAATATTCCTTCATATTCGCTTTACTTCATAAACTATTCTTGACATTACTTATTTCAGAACAAACCTATTTGATCCTCAGAAACTCATTTATCTATTTAAAAGTTTTTTTTTTAAACATAAAAGACTTGTCATCTAATTTCCAAGACTCACAACACGTGTAGTGTGATGTAAAGACGTATATCAGCCATAGTTAACTTCAAAGGAAAGTTATCTTTCAGGTTTTCAAAATCTAAACATAAGATTTAGTTATTCCTATCTTTTCAAACAAAAACCGTCGAAATGTTGAATCAGAGTTTTTCCACAAGCTACTTGACAGAAAAGTTTTTATGTTTTTAGAAAATTTTCAATTTTTGTGGGTTTTTAATAGGGTATGCAAATGCAAAATATACAAATGTATGCGAAGGAAGAAAGCTTACCGAGCACACCCCCAAACTTAAACTTGACAGTGCCCTCACTGTCAGGCTATACCAAGAGGGTCAAAATTGCCGGCGCTCCCTAAAAACAAATTATATACAAAACAAAAAAAATATATACATAAAAATGTCCCCCCCAAACTTAAGTAAAACAGTGTTTCCACTGTTAAGCGATGAAGTTCAGGATTAGGGGGGAAAGAACAGTATCAAACTATACAAGGCCTTACACAGGCCAAAAGTTAGCACCAACCATTCAAAAATCTTATCTCTGTAAAGCGGTGGTTGGTGGAAGAATGCGGAGAGGTAAGAAATGGAGACTACGCGAGACCGCTTGTGGAGAGAAGTGGAATGCGGTCTCGGTAGATGAGAAGAAGAAGAATGGCGGAAGGGAAAAAGAAGTGGAGTACGAACTTGAGGGTGCAAATGGAGTAAATAGATTAGCACAATTTGTGATGAGCGATGTGTAAAAAGCGATTGTGCTAATATATTTACCCGTCGAGAGATTGGGTCAAATCCCTCAAGGTTCGTGAGAAACCATGGGTACGCCGAACTTGGTAAACCAGACAATGGAAATGGAAATGATACGGGTTCTTGCAAGGTCGGAACGATGGAAAGGGTGGAGGGAAGGGGTTGAGGAAGGGTATCGGTTAAGGTTTCGGGAGGGTGTACACAGTCAGTGAAAGGAACAGGATGAATTGGAAAATCCGACTCATCATCTAGAACTGTTTCATCCTCAAAAATCTCCTCAAAATTTAGCACATCCATGCTCTTTTCTTCAAAGTCCAGACGCATATGGGGTTCGGGAAAAACAGTTAAAGACTCGGGATGATGATTTGAAGAGACAAACTCAACCAAATCTACGGGTTCATCATCAAAAATGTTCCCTGCGTCAACATCCTCAATCAAGTGAAAGTCTATTTTCTCAAACACCTCATCTAAAGCATGGATATTAATCGATTCTGGTTCTAAGATGGAGGTGTAGAGGTCAAAAGGATTGGGTATGGTTTCACTCAAAAGGGACCCTTCACAATCAGGTAAATCAAGCACTACAAAGTCGCACAACTCATTAATCATTCTATCTTCAATAGATGAATCGTTGGGAACACTAGATAGGGATTCAGAACCGGAGTTGTGGGATTCAAGTTGGACGGGGTAGGCTTGATTCGGAAGGGGGTATAGCTCACTCTCTCCACTCAAATTCACAGCCTGTCCTGCCGCCTCATCATACATTAAAAAAGTTGGAGCTAGTTGAAAACTAGCTACCGGGTCACTAGGTTGCATGAGGGCGGCCATGGACGCATTCAAATCCATCATCTGTTGGCTTGACGCTACCCTAAAGTCTTCCAACGATTGTTCCAGACTAGACATAGGTTGTGAAGGGGTTTCAGTAAAAGATTCAAAGTTGTTTGGATACTGAAAACTCCCAAATTGCTGTTCTGATGCAATGTCTAGGGAAGGTGCAAAATTAGGGTAGGATTGGTAGGAGTTGAATGGCTGGACAGGAGTGGGATCAACATTGGAATAAGAAGGTGAATGGAATTGTTGATCCCAAGAATTTGTAGTGGTGAGAGGAGTGAAAGATCGGCTACGGGATTGTTCAATTCGTTCAGCAATAGACATAGGTCTTGGAGTAGCAACGTAACTCGAGGAAGGGGTATCAACGTAAGAAGGGGTGAATGTATGAAATGGTTGATACGAAATGGATTGCGGAGTCAAATTGTTTGTCCTAGACGCGTCTATCCGATCTCTCAATGAAATTTTTGGCATGGATGGATCGTTTGAAGTTCGACCAAAACAAGAACCGTATGATGTAATGTCTGGTTGTGGGTACCAAAGTTCGGCAAGAGTTTTACGAGGAGGGGTACCCATGATATGAAGAGAGAAGAAAGAAAGACAGAGAAAAGGAGGGGAAAAAGAATGTGATTTTTTTTTTATTTAGTTAGTTGTTAGCAAAAGAATGAAATATACACAAAATATGGACAAAAATCACGACACAAAAATACCACACACCTAATCGTTCTAGGGTTCACCTAGGTCAACTAGACCTGCTCGAGAACTTGATTGTCGAAGTAAAACTGTGTCGAGAAACAGGCTTAAAAATACACTGATCACGAGGCCAGGTAAGTGCAGAGATAAGGGGAGGTTGTCCAACGCTTTCGCAAAGTTCCTTAATTAAATAACCCTTTCTCTTTTGGCGGTTTCGCCGTTAACACTTTCCTAGACACCCCGTAAACAATATACCGTTAAGCAAGCTTCTAAATACAGTTAACTTCTCCTAGTGAGCGCGAAGTCCTTAAGGCTTAAAGTCTAGTTTCTTTTAAAATTTGTGCGGGTTATCGTTATGCGCAAGTTCGTGATTTGTGGGCCACGGAAAAGGTGATGAAATCCTTTACCGTATGTTGTGGGGTTCGCTTGCCCTTAAGTCCGTATTAATGTATGCAATGCGCAATTCAAAAATTCTATAAAGAATCAAACAATCGTTTTTTTTTTAATTTTAAGCGCGGCGCTGCAACAAATACGGGTTAGTCAATTTTGGCGTTTGCTAGCGAACTTGCAAAGAATCCTGCAAAGAATAGTATATTGGAAGCGTCGGATTTGAGAAGAAGGTGTTAGGAAAGTACGTACCGTTAAGTTTTTGGGTTAGGAAACCCCCGTTGAATCAAATCTGGTAAGCTTGAATGGTTCGCTTGCGCGGGTCAAACTACCCGGATCTTTGGCACTGTACTTTGTAAACACCTTAGCCTTGAATGTACACTTTGCTCCCCACAATTGCAGTTTGCAAATACGCAAAAATCTGCACACTTGCCCACAAAAATATTGTCCAAAAACAAAAAGAATATATTTTTTTATTTTTATATATATACAAAAAAGAATATTAACCCGAATAACAAGAAAGAAAATACGCTACCGTCTCCCCGGCAACGGCGCCATTTGATCGCACGCCGATAGCGTGTCGGATGAAAGAATTAAAGTGTAACCGCGATCAGGACGGTGTCGCTATGCAGCTAGCCGGTGAGCACGGGTCGGTCCACAGGGAGATGGTGTTATCTTACCTTCTTGTCTTAGACGAGTTAATAAAGAATCTTGTATGTGTTTGTTCTAACCTATGTGTTTATCTGCAAGTATAAAGTTGTTAAGAAAATACGAAATTATAAGCTAAGAAATCCGTACTCAAAACCTTTGAGCCGAGTCTTGACCAATTGAAGCTAAGCAATCGGCAACAACGTGGATTAGGGGATTTAAGCGCGGTATTCGAGGAATCAGGCTTATTTACCCTTGTCCTTCCGTTCTTGTCTCTTGCCTTCGCCTCCGGCCAAACCGAACGCAACCGGTCGTGGTTAGGAATCACCGTTACCTTGTCAGGGTACGGTGCCTAACGGAGCGCTTGCGTATGGTTTGGGCGGAGTTCAAAAGGAAAATAACGGGAAAAGGAAATGAGAAGGAAATGTTAACTTATAAAACCGTATTAATTCTTAACAACAACAATAATTACAACATTCACAAAATAAACAAAAGAGAACAAAAATAAAAGAACAAAGAAAACAAAAGATACAAGAAATAAAGAGCATGAATAAAATTGCATGAAATAGAATGCAAGTAATAAAAAGACAAGTAATAAAAAGCGAGTAATAAAAAGCGATAAAAAGAATACGGAACTAGGACTCAAGACAAGCATGTGATCAATAGCCAACCCTTAAACTTGCAAACTCAATGAAGAGATTGCAAGATCAAGAGAAGGGTAGAAACCGCATGTGAAATGAAGTGCTAGTCCGTGGGTAGAATACGACCCTTGAGATCAATAACTAACTCTTACCCATTCAAGCTCAATGAAGAGGTTGAATGAGCAAGAGAAAGCAAAAATCTCAAGGGGAAGAGGAAACACAAGAGAACGATACAAAGCCTTCATCTTTATTCACCTCCACAAAAAAGCTTCTCACTTACAATTTCATGGAAGAGGAATGAAGAGGAAGAAGAAGAACTATACAAAATCCTAACAAAAGAGGCTACAAAATGAATCAAAAGAATGACCCTTGGCTTTGGCAAGTTCTGCTGTATTTATAGGCAGGGAAATGGGGTTCTAGGGCAACCAGCAGACCAGAGATGAAGTTCCAAGAATACCCCTAAAAACCGTCGGCAAGTGGGCCCCACATGGCCGCGGAAGGGCGGCCAAAACCCCCATTTGGCCGCGCTTCCGCGGCCGTTTGGTGGAGTTGGGCAGTTGTCTTTTCTGTGGGTTCCTGGTTTGGTGTCCCCTGTTGTCTGATACATGTAGTTTCTGAAATTACTTTCACATTTCTTCCAGAATTTCTGTTGAGGAAAGGTGGACTTTTTGTCAAGATTTGGAATGATTGCCTCGAGCTCCGCGTAGATCTCTTGGATCTTGTGCTACCATTGAGCCTTGTGCCTGAAAACGACATTGATTTGACATTTTGTCTTCCTAAACTGGTATCTGGCAGCATACGGATGAAGAGCGGAGACCGTGTTTTATCAGTGGTTGGCAGGAACCCGGATTTTGTCGTGTTTTCTATGAATTTCACCGTTTTAGAACCGAGAACCTGTATCCTGCAAATATATAACAAACACGGATAAAAAGCACCTACCTATAAACACACGAGCGTAAGAATGGGCGGTATAAAATGCAGTATTCTGTGATGAACAATTTCCAGTTAGTTACCTGAGTGTTTCGACTTGGCGTATTTTATCGGTTTTGTCGACTTTGTGGCTTTTCTGGAAACTGCTATCAACCCGGACCTCCTAAAATAATATTGACTTGGCAGTGAGGTATGCAGGCAGATAGAAACCAACACCCAAAGCCCTAGCCCCCAACTCCCATTTCAGGCCACCATTTTATTCCCTCTGGCCACAATTTGCGGCCAGACCAGGGTGAAACTGCCTCGTTTTGCATGCACGGCTCTTTTACCTGTAGACTTGACCCTGGGTATGTCTAGTTTTGTCTGGTTCCAACCAGGGTAGAATCTGGGTTGATTTTCTTGAGTTGGCGAATGATTTACGACTTGTTTTCGTGTGGATTTTGGTATTCGATGATTCGTTTCTGTCGGGTGGCGTTTGAACGTCAACGACAGAAGGATATTGGCCGTGTTTGCACGCAAGGCTATAGGTTTTTACTTATAGACGTAGCGTGCACCATTTTGGTTTCCGACATGGTTTTCATGTGTTTTAGCGTGTGATATCCTTGTAGGTACCCCATGTGGCGTCGAGGCGTTGGAGATGCAAATGGCGACATCGGCACCGGCACGCATAAAGAAAGGTGAGTAGATTTATATCTACGGGGAGAAGTCGGGTGGATAGCGTATAGCACCCCCGCAATTCGTCGTGATGTATACGGATGTGTATACACACATATAATTATCTTATGTTGTTTGGGATTAATTATTGATGTTTAGGATGTATAATTGGTGTGTTGGATTGGTGAAGGTTACGAAACCCTAGGTAGTGGGTGTACTACACATTCATATACACACATACATACTTGCATACATCCTTATTTCATATGTGGTTATGGGATTCTATATAGGTATGTGTTCACGTGGGTATGGAACTATGTGTTCACATACGGATTTGAGGATGATACATGGGTTTGAGAAGAGTCGATGATATTTGATCCGAGATTATGATATCGGTGATATGGTAAAATTCATATTTGAGATACGTCTTGATGCTTTAGCAGGATTTTGGGACGATGATACCATAGAAATAGTGATATATATATAAAATGATCGACATGTGAGTATGATACGAGATAGGGTATGATATGATATGAGATGACAAGATATTTATGATAGGCCGCCTTGGGCGTTGTTTACTCCTTGAGATGATATGTGCTGATGATATCGATTCATACGAGACTGTTGATCAGTATTCAAATCATGATGATAGTGATGATGTTAGCTTTGTACTAGACGTAGGTCAGTACCCAGATTATGATATTTGATATAGAGAATACCAGATGAATAATATGACGAATTTGATATTGACCCGTACCCAGATTTGGGATGCCGTACGACGGATTTACGTACGAGCTCTAATTTGATGTTTGATCCGCACTCTTGACTTGGGAATAACCGATTATAGAGATATGGTATCGGATGTGATATGATCGAGGCGGGATCACCGACTATATATATATATATATATATATATGTATTGACTCAGAGGTTAGGCGGTTTCCCTTACCTACTGTTAGCTTTAGCTCGGCCTTATAGTGGTGTAGTTATATGACTCTTATGACATTAGATGCAGTTTAGCTATCATTGTGTTTGGTATTCAGTTCCCGCACGTTATTATTGTTGCTCTGCATCGCATACTTATTGTGATTCATATTCTATTGTTGATATCATGATGTTAGGACACTAGCACCATTATCGATGATGCGTATGTACCACGTACACTTACTTGCCAGTTCACACACATCTTCATCGGTAATTTCCATGTCACTACACAGTAGTATTATTGCATCAGGATATGACTCTTGTATGTGCATACTATTATTCCATGTTGCATGATATACTGTTATACTTGCACTTCTTGATATGTCACATACACCATGTTTTCTGATTATGCGCATTGAGATATATTGTTTCTATGATATTTCTGGATTTGGGAACCGTGGGTATTTCAAAGAGATTATGTAATTGTTTTAAAAACCCGGTTACCCTTAGCCTGATATTTCAGTGCGTCCACCATGTGTTTTCTCGGTGCTGAGAGCGACATGTGAAACCCGATTCGAGGAGGCGGATGAGGCCGATTGCGGGTACAGGGTGGGCCCGGTGCGGTACCCCGGGGCAAGAAGATCGCAGGAGATGGCGTTGAGCCTGGCAAGGGAGCACTACCGACCGGTGATTTTACCCGACGCGTCGGATAGCCGGAGGATACCGTCGTGGTCTTGAGATTGATGGTAGGGCCCGGTCTGGATTGACGGCGCCCTAGATAGTGAGACTTATCAGAGACATTGAGATATTGAGATTGAGGCTATGTTTTGTGCCGATGCTGGGCACAGGTTTCATGATGTTTTTCCATGATTTTCACTATATCCTCATATTTACATGCATGATGCTTATTGTCATTGGGTGACACGTGGACGGGATCCACCTATATACAGACATTGATCACATACAGACTTTGATTACATTGATCATACTTTTCATGCATTCATACATCATTTATATGATACATTGTTACCTGAGGCACCGACACTGACACAGGAACATGGGATTACATTTGGGTAAGATAGTTACCCTAGCCATTGTTATAGGCTGCTGGTTATATATTTGAGGATTATATTATGATCGTATGACCTAGGACTGCGTCATACATGCGATTTTCTGTTCGTAAATCTTTTTCTACTCACGAGTTGGCAACTCACCCCCGTTGTGCCCCAGTTTCTTGCAGGTGTTGCCGTACGAGTTTCATTACAGCTTTGCGGGCACAGCTTCTTTCAGGTGACTTGCTAGTAGGTGGGTTATTTGTATCATACCCATCATTATACATTGTATATTATATTTCAGTTGTATCTAGAAGTTCCATTAACCAAACTTGTACTTATTTGAGATAGAGACCAGTGGTGTTTTTTCTTTCGACCCCAAAGTCGCATGTTATATTTCTCTGGGTTTCATGCTGTTGAGTTTCCTTTTCTGTTGTGATCCTCGCCTTTAGGCGTTGTATATTATGTTGCATACTGGTTGATTTACATATGGTTTTTCCTACACTTTACTACTTTTCTTGGTTTGGATTTTTGGGCTCAGCTTACTTAGAGCACGTACACCTTGAGACGTTCGTAGCCTAAGTGCCAGTCATGTTCCGTACTTTCGGGTCGTGACAAAGTTGGTATCAAAGTGTTAGATTTTACCTTCGGAGCGTAGAATAACCCTTGGTTGATGGAATAGGTGACTAAAGTAGAGTGACGTACCGTGGGTATCTTCCGCGGCATATTTACGACAGGCCACTCCACTTAAGAAGCCTTAGGATGTACATTTCCTTGTTCAGTGTTATATTCCTTCCTGATCTAGCCTCATCGGTACCAGTTATGTTTTACTGCCACGATTACGGGCAGGGAGAGCTACGGCTAGAGTTGCGGTCAGCATGAGCTCGTTGCGGACGAGGACTGACCGGGGCGTGATTCTGGCGACACACGATAGAGATGTGTCTTTTTACTGTGTTTTCACGCCACGAGCGTGGATGGGTCGCTGTATGAAATTACTCGGACGTGCCGATTTGCGCCAGAGGATTGGGCCAATGATAGAGGCCAGCCAGATGTTGATGATCGTTGATGTATGGCTTATTCATGATGACTGAGGCACTGTTCAGCGTGCATATGAGTGAGCCAGTTAGTGCCGCGAACAACGAGATATCGCCAGATGTTGGAGCTATTGCAGTACGAGATTGTACTAAGAGATTATAGAAGGTCGCTAGTCACCAAGGATGAATGACTAGGACATGTGGATCGTTCGCTACCCCGATGCGAGGTCATCAGATAGATTGATTCTAGCTAGAGACGACTTCACGCGGAGACGTTGAGAGTCGACAGAGACGATCGAATGTCAGAAACCTATTATTCCAAGTTTAAAGTATTTGGGAAGACATGCAGGCAATTCTATGGTCCCTCTAGAAGAATGAAACCCTAACTCGACTTAATGACCGTGTGAAAGCCTTTGAACCTTAGGGTTTGCGGCAGTTCTGTGGCGCCATTAGTGAGGCTTGGGTTTGCCTTTCTACGGCTGGACCACCGATGCTGTGGTATGTACTCGATACTACTACTACTGTACCCAAGATGTTGAGCTCTTGGGGGATTATGAGGTTTTGACGACTCGATCGAATGGCTCGACTTTATTCGGATGTTAGATGGTGAGATGCACTTCTTGGGAGACTCCAGATACGAGGATAGCCGTTGGAGCTCAGTTCATGCAGCCACGACGAGACTAGTCCGAAGCAGTCGACATTAGAGAAAAGTGGAGTAAGAGGTTCGTACCAGATCTGGAGGAGATGACGTTCCACTCCGCCGACATCAGAGCTGTGATACGCATACCGAGACATAGTACTGGATATACCTTCCAGAAGCAGTCGTGATGAGTATGCAGCCGCTCCGGAACAAGAAGTAGATATAGTAAAGGATGAGGACTCCCGGACAATTGGCAGAGATGAGACTTGGAAGAGACCTTGAGCAGGATTCCTTCCAGGACACTGCTGCAATGATAATTGCACCCAGGATCAGATATGTCACATGCATTCAGAGAGCCATAGGCCGACGCCAGTGACATGATGTTTACGAGTGGTCGCGATGTTGACCGAGAGTTGACCAGAGAAGTACCAAAACGAAATCGTCCCCGTTAGCACACCTGACAGGGCCGATGAGCCGATGGATCGTGAGATTGGTAGTCTACAGAGACGATAAGGACCTTTCCGAATAAATTACAAGAAGACCTGGACCCAGGAGTGGTCATTGTTACGCACACCAGTAGGCCAGAGTTCAGAATCGTCAAGACATGTTATGAGTAACCACGACAGTTGGCAAGAGATTCTTGGAGGATGCGCTTGAGCGGAACTATTCCGCCATACTTGATTTCGGTATTGTTGGGCGATTTATTTGCATGATTTGATTTTGATGATTGAGAATTTACGATTTTTGCACAGTTGTTGCACTTGATATCGTTTTCGTACCTTGGTTTCACATGTTTTTCATTTTATGGGGTTTAGACATTTGAGTTGATTTTGTGCGTATGCACGCACACGATTTGGTTTTTGCACTCTGTATAGTTTACATATGCTTGCAGTGCATTGACATATATTTTGTGCACTTGGATGCACTGGACTTCGATTTCGAGGGTGATGCTCGATATTTGTTTTGTGCATTTTATGCACCTGATTGGATTTGCGTGTGTTCGGCGCTTGATATTGGATTTCATGATTTCGTGCATGATGGATGCACCGGATTTGGATTTTTAGCGCATGTTGGGCGCAGGTTATGAGATGCGATTTGGCGCACACCAGATGCACTAAATCGGGATTTTTCATGCATGTCAGATGCACCTGATTTTGCTGTCAGGCACGCACGTTGCTTATGACCGATGTTGTGTGCACAACCGTTGCACCTTGATGTTGTTTCTGTGCGCATATATAGCACATTCATGAATTTTGATTTCCGTGCACACCAGACGCACGTAGTATTCATATGCACATTTTGGGATTGATTTCTTATGGAGCAGTACGTTTTTGTGAGGTTTCATTAGTATTTTCGTACTGGGCAGGACTAGTCAGAGGACAGTGCCTAGATATATCTTGCATGCACTGATAGATTTCAAAGGGATTTCCAAAAGCGAGCTATAGTCTCATTATTTACATACGTGTCTGATATGACACGAAACGTTTAAAACAGGGAACCCTTCTAAATTGTTTTTAAAAACGGCGGATCATGTATATTAAACAAAAGATATATACGTATATGGCTATTTTCTTATAGAGGCGTCCGCCACTGTACAGTGTTATGCGCATTGCACATCGAATTTAAAGAATTTTGGCATGCATTTCCTTCATATATTTACATGTATAGATCCGATTTCTAGCATATCGGTTTTATTTTGGATTTGGCATTCGTGTTTTCACCTTGACTCCGATGATTGCGGAAGACTTGACGGAGTTTCGATTTCGAGTTATCTGCTCGTTACGCTTGCGCATGTATTGCGCTACGATGCGTTATATGGATTGATGGTTTCGGAGCCCCGTTGATTTGGACATTTTATTGAAATGTTTTAGAATTTGGGGGTTTAAATTTAAATTCGGGGACCGAATTTTTTTAAGGGGGGAAGACTGTAACATTTCAAAAAAATAAAGTATTATTTTTGGGAATTTTCTTAATTTAATATTAATTTTTAATGAATATTTTAATAGTCGGTATAATTAAATACCGATAAATGGAGAAAATTCAGGAGAAAAGTTTGGGAAATTCTAAAATAGGGTATTTTGTGGAAATATGTCATTTTTAAGTTTTTATGGTTAAGTTATGATATTTTAGTGTTAAGAGCGATTAAAAATCGCTAATTGGGATTTTTGGCTTTTTGTGCAAATATGTGCACATAACATTTTCCACACTTGTCTCATGTTATGGACTCATGATGGCTTAGGGTTGAACCATGTTGAGATGATCATGGTGGCTTAAACCATTTGGTTAAATTAAGTGGGTTAATTAAGGGTTTAGCATGTTTAGGGATTGGATTAAGTGGGGGTTGACTTTTGTAGGGAGAAAGTGAGCCATGATGGCTTGTGCAAGCTAGCATGTTTTAGTAAGAGAGAGGGGGAGGTGGCTCCTAGGTAATGTCACAATCACCATTCACTTCAAAACTTTTGCCTCTCACATCTCTCCCTCTCACTCACTCACACTCACATCTCTCACAACTCATCATATACCACCACATCAACCCCCAACACAGCAACTTCAGCCCAACACAACACCCCAACATCATAAACCAGCAGCAGCAGCTGCTGAAACAATGCTTCAGCCAACACCCTTCAACAGCCACATGACATCAGCACACACACCAGCCCCTAACACCTTAGCCCAATACCTACACACTCACATCAGCAGCTACATCAGCCCAGAATATCAACACTTCAGCCCAATTGCATCAACAACAGCTCCATAACTTCACACTCCATCACAAACAACATCCAAAACAGCTCAGCAGTAGCAGCTGCAGCAACATCAGCCCAAACCTCTGCTGCAACAGCAGCAAGAACAGCCCCCACACCATCATATACCACAACAACATCAGCCACAACACTACACAAAACAACAACAGCCACTGCTGCTGCTACAGCAACACCAACATCACAAAAATAAAACAACAAGAGCAACTTCAGCCTGAAAACAGCATCAGCATCAGCTACTGCAGCAACATCTGGAGCACATGGAGCAGCTCCACAGCAGCAACAGCCCTTCCTCCTTCTTTCATCCTCTCTTCTCCTACATCCTAGGACCCCCTTGAGGTATAATCTTGCAACCCAACTCTTATCTTGGAAGTTATGGGTAGTAGGATAAAATTTAGTGTTATATTTGTGATCTAGTGCTAGTTTTAGTGATTTTGAATAAGATGTGGCCAAGTGATGGTTTTGATCGTTAGGGTAACCTTATTAGGTGAATTTGAGACCATTGTAACCAAGATTACCCCAGATTTCCAGTTAGTTACCTGAGTGTTTCGACTTGATGTATTTTATCGGTTTTGTCGACTTTATGGCTTTTCTGGAAACTGCTATCAACACGGACCTCCTAAAATAATATTAACTTGGCAGTGAGGTATGCAGGAAGATAGAAACCAACACCCAAAGCCCTAGCCCCCAACTCCCATTTCAGGCCGCCATTTTATTCCCTCTGGCCGCAATTTGCGGCCAGACCACGGTGAAACTGCCTCGTTTTGCATGCACGGCTCTTTTACCTGTAGACTTGACCCTGGGTATGTCTAGTTTTGTTTGGTTCCAACCAGGGTAGAATCTGGGTTGATTTTCTTGAGTTGGCGTATGATTTACGACTTGTTTTCGTGTGGATTTTGGTATTCGATGATTCGTTTTTGTCGGGTGGCGTTTGAACGCCAACGGCAGAGGGATATTGGCCGTGTTTGCATGCAAGGCTATAGGTTTTTACTTATAGACGTAGCGTGCACCATTTTGGTTTCCGACATGGTTTTCATGTGTTTTAGCGTGTGATATCCTTGTAGGTACCCCACGTGGCGTCGAGGCGTTGGAGATGCAAATGGCGACATCGGCACCGGCACGCATAAAGAAAGGTAAGTAGATTTATATCTATGGGGAGAAGTCGGATGGATGGCGTAAAGCACCCCCGCAATTCGTCGTGATGTATACGGATGCGTTTACACACATATAATTATCTTATGTTGTTTGGGATTAATTATTGATGTTTAGGATGTATAATTGGTGTGTTGGATTGGTGAAGGTTACGAAACCCTAGATAGTGGGTGCACTACACATTCATATACACACATACATACTTGCATACATCCTTATTTCATATATGGTTATGGGATTCTATATAGGTATGTGTTCATGTGGGTATGGGACTATGTGTTCACATACGGATTTGAGGATGATACTTGGGTTTGAGATGAGTCGATGATATTTGATCCGAGATTATGATATCGGTGATATGGTAAAATTCATATTTGAGATACGTCTTGATGCTTTAGCAGGATTTTGGGACGATGATGCCATAGGAATAGTGATATATTTATAAAATGATCGACATGTGAGTATGATACGAGATAGGGTATGATATGATATGAGATGACAAGATATTTATGATAGGCCGCCTTGGGCGTTGTTTACTCCTTGAGATGATATGTGCTAATGATATCGATTCATATGAGACTGTTGATCAGTATTCAGATCATGATGATAGTGATGATGTTAGCTTTGTACTAAACGTAGGTCAGTACCCAGATTATGATATTTGATATAGAGAATACCAGATGAATGATATGACGAATATGATATTGACCCGTACCCAGATTTGGGGATGCCGTACGACGGATTTACGTACGAGCTGTAATTTGATGTTTGATCCGCACTCTTGACTTGGGAATAACCGATTATAGAGATATGGTATCGGATATGATATGATCAAGGCGGGATCACCGACTATATATATATATATATATATATGTGTGTGTGTCGACTAAGAGGTTAGGAAGTTTCCCTTACCTACTGTTAGCTTTAGCTCAGCCTTATAGTGGTGTAGCTATATGACTCTTATGACATTAGATGCAGTTTAGCTATCATTGTGTTTGGTATTCAGTTCCCGCACGTTATTATTGTTGCTCAACATCGCATACTTATTGTGATTCATATTCTATTGTTGATATCATGATGTTAGGACACTAGCACCATTACCGATGATGCGTATGTACCACGTACACTTACTTGCCAGTTCACACACATCTTCATCGGTAATTGCCATGTCACTACACAGTAGTATTATTGCATCAGGATATGACCCTTGTATTTGCATACTATTATTCCATGTTGCATGATATACTGTTATACTTGCACTTCTTGATATGTCACATACATCATGTTTTCTGATTATGCGCATTGAGATATGTTGTTTCTATGATATTTCTGGATTTGGGAACCGTGTGTATTTCAAAGAGATTATGTAATTGTTTTAAAAACCCGGTTACCCTTAGCATGATATTTTAGTGCGTCCTCCATGTGTTTTCTTGGTGCTGAGAGCGACATGTGAAACCCGATTCGAGGAGGCGGATGAGGCCGATTGCGGGTACATGTGTTAGTTATATGTATGCCCTAGAGGCCATTACTATACATAGGATGTATATTGTAGTGGATGCTTGGACATATATAGGGAGGACTTTCTTGCTCGACATGATAGTATGCTATCTGGTTGCTATTTACCTTAACGTGTACACTGATTGTCTCTCTGTTACATGTTGGTAAAGCCCTTAGGATGTGTACTTGACTACCTGGACTATGATGCGGATCATACTAGTGGGGACAGGGTAGTCCATAAGTACATCCTTCAAAGTCCCTAGTCGTGGGTATATCGAGACGGGGCATCGATATACCAGAGTAGACTAGCGTATACCTTCTCGACCCATACAGATGGGCGATGGATGATCCCATATCCATTGGTGTTTGACATCAGAGATGATATACGGGTGCTCAGTGGAGACTGGGTACACTGGACGGACTCGCCGAGAACTCCTAGATGGTATTATACCTCACGTCAGATGGCAGTTCTCTGGTGACACTGGTACAGAGTAGTCCGTTGACCCGAGATCGTCATAGAGTCTTGTGTGGTTCCCACTGTGCTTTGATTTCCACCTTACCATGTCCAAGAGGGCGTGCAAAACGGTGGCTTTTGGGTACAGTCCCGAATCACATGGAGGCAATGAGCGATAGGAGGGGATTCGTCTCTCCCGGTATGGGGAGTTGATGTTGCGCAGTGTTCGATTGGCTATAACCGGAAATCCCTGGCCAGGGTTGCTGAGATTTACTGGTAAGTGTTACCAGTAGTTTCTCGAATTGTTATAGACCTCATATCGACACGACTTATCGAGCTATTGGGGTCTGACGTTTACCACCCCTAGGCAAGATATGCGACATATCAGACGATCAGACCGGACTGTACGGTAAGTGTTACTGGTTGGATTCACAGGAGTATGAGCGGGCTTGCTCGTCGATCTTCTGATCGCTCAATACCCGGGTGGCCGTTACGTTTAGCAGACCGCTTGCGGCTTGTGGGTGTTTGATATGATCATCATCTGCTGCCGGCGTATTGACGAGTCTTTAGAGTCCTACACAGAGGTTTCCTGGCTCAAGCGAAACGAAATAGGAGCGCATATGAGATATGTGCGGGACCGAGAATAATGCGTGTATGTGATACCGTATTCTATTCTCGCGATGATTGTATCGAATGGTTGTATGCGATATAACCTAGTTATCGAATCGAGGATTGATTCGATAAGCCGATACATTGTATACTAGTCGGTTGTGTGCGACATGACCAGATCATTGAATCAAGTGTTGATTTAATGATTTAATGCATAATTATATATTTGATATATTACTTTGCATTAACTAGTATTGGTTCATTTTAAATGGATTTTCTCACTTGAAGTTCACAAGTTGTATATGTGATATACTTTTGTGCACTTGATTGTATCATGTTTGATGATACATGCTTACTTGAGTTTGTGTAAAGATTAAACCATGGTTATGTAATGGTTAGGGTTTTCATTTAATTATCTATTTATTTATTCTTTATTCTTTTTAGAAAATAATTAGCATAATGAGAAAATGGTGGCTTTCTTTGTATGTATTATGAAGCTTCATGAAGCTTTGATTAAGTGACCATTTTGTCTCATGCTTAACCCTAACCATTCCACTTAACCCTAGTCTATTCTCTACACTTGACCATGGTTACATTATGATAAGTATTCCAAAAAATCCAGCACCTGAAAACATGAATTACTGTGCAAAATTCATAAATAGATGTGACAATTTTGCCGCGGAACCGCCGCACAAGCCATGCTTGTGCCGCGGTTCCGCCGCTCTTTTGTTGAATCATGGGTAAATTTTAGAATATGTTAAAAAGTTCGACCGGAGATAAATACCCAACTTTTCCCCTGTCGGGAAATTTCCAAGTGTTGGATTTTTCTGTGGTTTAAGGACGTTCTGAGTAGTGCAAGTAACACGATGGTCCCTCTAGAAGACAACAAACCTTAACTCGATTATGTGAGATCTCATCAGAGTGCCTAGGAACCCTACAGTGGTATCAGAGCCTAGCTAGAACCTTAGGCGATGCGTAGACGAAGTTTGAAACCCGAACGAACCCGAAACCCTAAACCAAACATGCTCTCTGGACTTTTTCTAAAATCTGGGATTTTTCCACATTAAAAATTTGCAGAAAACTCAGCAGGGGATTATAAGAATTACTGTACAAAACGGGACCCATGATTCAACAAAAGAGCGGCGGAACCGCGGCACAAGCATGGCTTGTGCGGCGGTTCCGCGGCAAAATTGTCACATCTATTTATGAATTTTGCACAGTAATTCATGTTTTCAGGTGCTGGATTTTCTGGGAATTTTTAATATTTATTCAAGAGTTGAATATTCTGTGTTGTTTTGGGGATTCGTATATTCGATTGGATTGTCGGACTTTGTCTATTTGTTTTCCGGGTAAATTTTAGAATATGTTAAAAAGTTCGACCGGATATAAATACCCAACTTTTCCCCTGTCGGGAAATTTCCAAGTGTTGGATTTTTCTGTGGTTTAAGGACGTTCTGAGTAGTGCAAGTAACACGATGGTCCCTCTAGAAGACAACAAACCTTAACTCGATTATGTGACCGTCTTGAACTGCCCTTTGAACCTTAAGGTTTGGGGCAGTACGGCGTGCCACATGTGAGGCGTTGGCTTGACCCTTCTACGGCTGGACCGTTGGTACTGAGGCACGAACTGAATGTTTTTAGACTTGTTTCATGTGTTGATCTGTATCGGGAAAACTTGGGTGTTTGAATGTTCGATCGGAAAGTTTAACATTTTCTGTTTATCTGGAAAGGGATACAATAATTGGAATTCACAAGAAGTTATGAGATAACTGAATGAATGTTATAAACATAGCAGTTTAGTCTCACTTGATCGGTTGCCACGGAATTTTGATGTGATCAAAATTCTGTCGCAATCACGTAGCGTACGCGGATACTCGCCGGGTAAACTTAATAGACAGCCTCACTCCTTAGCCCTGACCAAGTGACTGTAGGAGAACCCCGTCGTCGAAAGCATCCGTTCGGGTGCTCGCGGTAGCGGTGTTCCGCCTTGGTGCACTTCGTCGACGGCGTCGGGGATGCGGCCGCCTACTGAAGTTTGCGACGAGCATTCGATCAGATTGTCGGGAATCCTGTTGAATTGCCCGACTTGGTATTGAAAAGTGTTTTCGATAATGAGACTAAAATGCGGGGTTTATAATTGTTAGGCATGCGATATCTAAGGTATTCATTTGATTAGGCATGTGATGTCTAAAGATGTTGCGGATTCCAACTGTTGTAAGTTTTACACTTTCTTTTCTGTGACCGTAAGTGTAATATGTGATATCGCCGGTTTCGTTGCTATATGTCAACGATAATTGGGATCCGCATATTTACTTACGTTGATGACATGTGATGTTATGTGTTGCTGGATATGTTATATTGGATTGTCGTGTTTGAATAGCCGGGGGTTTTTATGTGAGATGAGTGTTTTTTCATTTTCATTCATGTAAAAACTTGTATGTAATATTCTTTTATTGGGGCGCTTCCAGGTTGCGGAAGATGTCACCCTTTGTATATTATTTACTTTTCCGCACTAGGATAGACCCAAGGAGGGGAGCACAAGTAACCGGGTTCTGGAGTCCAGTGGGAGACCAACTCGAGGAGTCGAGTCCGGGTCTCCTAACTCTAGAATTGGTAGGGTTGCTTGCCGCTCTCGTAGGGGTCTAGGGGTGTGGGTTTGGCTATTCATCGCGACCGTGGAATCCGTGTTTTATACTGGCTCGTATTGAAAACACGGACGTCCTAGTATATCCAATATTTCATATGTTTCTTCTGCTGCGATATCTGTGATGTGATCATGTGATGTTCTGTGATAGATACAATATATAGTATATATGATATATTATATAGGCGTTACTTATGTTTTACACCCGCGCTAGCCCTGCCCCGCTCTGCCGTTAGTTACCTAACCTAACGGTGCACGAGGGGACATCGAGGCGAATGCGGATGGCATAAGTGTATATCGTATTTATCTGTGATGTTTAGGTACTTAAATGATAGGACTTCATTAATGTGATTAATGAAATAAAAGAAACCTAAGATGTTGTAGAATCGAATTTCAAAAATAAAACAGGTAGCTACAGTTCTTGCTTTGCACAGCGATATATGTGATATATCCTGCACCTTATTCGATGAGGAAAGGACCGAGATCCCTTCACCGGGAGTGACTCCTTTAGCAATAACTGGCAGATGCTACACACTCGGTTTATCTTTTGATTGCTTTTAAGAGTTCTGCTTTGCACAGTGATATATATGATATATCCCGCACCTCATTCGACGAGGAAAGGACCGACGATCCCTTCACCGGGAGTGACTCCTTTAGCAAAACTAGAAAAGCCTCAAAAGCACTCCATTTTTAAAATCATTTGATTCTACAACGATATCAAGTTCATTACGCAATAGGTTTTCAGAAAAACCCGTCGTAGCCCTCCGTCATTTCAGATAAGTTGTGTATAGTATTCGTGCTGCATTTGTTGGCTTTCGTCAAGGTGCAGTGTGCGGTAGCTATATGCTGCTTATCTACTGCATACGATGCGATTGGATTAGGGTAGTCGTACGGCTTTGTTGGCTTTCGTCAAGGGTCGTGCGGGTGGGTTTAATTCAATCAAGAAATGTACGGGTTGAACTTGACTAGCGGGCTATGGTTTGTTGGCTTTCGTCAAGGTCATAGCACGTTAGGGGCAAAATATTATCGGGAATTTCAAGTGTTGAAATTTGCAATGAGATTGCATACCTTCTATGAGATAGTTGGATCCCGATACCCACTGCGAGTAATTGTTACTCCTGGGAGAGCTTTACACATTACAATTAGCCGATCAAGTAGGTGTCTAGAAAGGTGTCAACGAGGTTATGCCTCTGGGAAAACGAGGTTTACATTAATTAGGTTCGTGCGAAAGCACGGGGGACCTCCCTCAAAGTACCGACACTGGCCTGGCTGAAAGATTGGCGAACTTGTAGTGTGTAATTAATCCCGGCTAGTCTTTCCATTTAGGGTTTGAAGGAAGATTTGATAAAAAGCAGTGGGAGCCATCCTGATTAGATAAAATAAAAACCAATCTATTCTTGCAAGAGCACACGCTGAGTGTTTTCTTCTCTCTCTCTCCAGGTAGCGACCATATCACGCCTTAATCAAGATAATAATACGGAAAATTGACCGAACCCGCTTATTATACTGAGCTGGGGAACGTTGGTCCCGCTCCAACTTATAATTGTTATAAGATAGAGCAGGAAATTGGGGATTACCAGAATTCCCGTGCCGCCCAAACGAAGAGAGTGCATGCTGATGCATCATCTTCGGGTGTGTTCATTATACAGAACTGTTTCTCAGTATCCTTTACGTCCTGGGTATATGATACCGGATCAGGATCCCAGATATGTAATCTGTTACATAGGGCTACAGATAGGTAGAGAACTGAGAACGGGTGATAAGTTTCATGAGACAGAAAACGGGGCAAGTGTTGCAGCCAAGTCTGTTGGTCACTGTCACCCTGTATTCCAAATACATTGATTCTGAACGAATGTTATTAGATACCGAACCTGATATTCAAAATCATATCTATCTCTTTATTAGTAAAGAAATGATAAAATTTTGTATAGTTGGATAATGTTTTGAACATTCCCTATATCAAAAGTTGATCGGTTCAGGCACGTTATCTAAAAGCATTGATGTTTTAAATCAAACTACAGTTCTTTAATATACGGAACACACACAAGAGGAAGAGTTCAGAAATGAACGAATCCTTCTTGAGGTATTGTAGACTAGGTCATATCAATGCGACCCGACTAGCTGAGGTTACATAAAGATGCATATTTAAATGAGTTTGAATTTACATCTTGTGAAACTCGCCAGTCATGTCACAAAGATAAGATGACCACAGCTCCGTTTACTGAAAACAGAGAAAGAGTTTGTGAACTCTAGGGTCGATACATGTTGATGTATGTAGGTCCCCTGTCTACACATGCCAAGACTGGTTCTTTGTACTTCATTACATTCTCTGATGATCTTTCGAGATTCAGACCTATGTTCCTGTTGAAACACAAGTCCGAACCTTTTGAGATATTCACAGAATATAAGTTAGAAGTAGAGAACCAAAATAAGGGTATAAGTATTATGTCCTATGATGAGATCAGGGAGGAGAATACTTGAGCACGGAAATCCTGGACTTTTCTAAAGGAGAATGAGATTCTCTCTCAGCATTACTCCTCCGTATACACCATTGCACGATGGTATATCGGGGTGGAGCAGATACACCCTATTTGATAAGGTGTGCTCTATGATGAGTACTACTGAGTTACCTTTTTCCTTTTAGGAGTTATGCGCTTGAGAAGCTGCATACCTATTGAATAGGGTTCGAATCAAATCAGTTGCCTACCACTTCATATGTGATATGGAAAGGGAAGAGCCCATATCTTAAGTTGGTTAAGATTTGGGGCTGTCCGGCCTATGTCTAAAAGCAAAATCCGGACAAGCTCGAGGCAAGATCTGTTATGTAGAACTGGAAATGTTCCAGCTCTACAAACTGCAGCTGATGATCTGATAGAACCAAAGGATTCAGTAGATTCCAACGAACCTCAGCCTCTCCGCCGATCTAGTAGGGTTCCTCACCCACCTGAGAGATACTTCGGTTACTCTATGACAGTGGGAGCGAGGATGACATCATGAGATGATGACCCAACTAGTTTCGAGCTGGCTATCAGGAGTGGGACTCTGTAAGAATGGCTGGATGCTTGGCGATCTGAGATGGAATCCATGTACACCAACAAAGTATGGACTTTGGTTGCTATATCTGAAGGGTTAAATCCCCATCAGGAGCAAGTATATCTTGAGAAGAATACTTGGTGTAAATGGAAAGGTTGAGACTTTGAAAGCTAGACTTGTTAAAGCTTTTCGTCATCGACCAGGCGTGGATAATGATGAAACCTTTTCAAGTGGCTATGCTTAAGTCCATCCAGATCCTACTTACCACGGCTACATACCATGACTACGATATCTGGCGGTTGGGTGCCATGACTGCTTTTCTAAATGATGTTTTAGAAGAGGACGTCTATAAGTACACAGCCAGAGGGCTTCGTAAAAAGTGGGAGCAGCGGAAACGTGTGCAAGATTCTTTATAGGATAAAGCAGGCATCGCGGAGTTGGAACATCTGTTTTGATGATTTAGTCAAAGAGTTTGACATCATCAAAATGGTAGATGAACCTTGTATAAACAAAAAGGTAGTAGGGAGTATGGTGACGATCCTCGTAGAGTACGTGGATGACATACTCTTGATAGGGAAGGAGTTTCCTATGCTACGCTCAGTCAATCTCCGCTTATCACAAGGATTCTCTACATAGGATCAAAGTGATACCTCCTAAATCCTGGGTTTTGGATCTATGAGATAGATCTAATTGGATGATAGGATTCTCACTAGTTGTAGTGAGATGGTATCAATCGATCCTGAGGAGAATCACTGGAAGGGTTCCAGGGTGATAAAGACGACTGAAAGTCAGTCACAGGCATTGTCTTTACCCTCAATAAAGGGACGGTATGTGGGAAGAGTTCCAAGCTAAATACCGTGGCATACTAGACGATAAAGGCAGGATACATCGCTACTTAAGATGCTACCAAAGAGGCAGTCTGGATGTATATTTGTTCATGAGATGAACTTAGTTCCTCCCATTGTGTGACAATGGAGTTGTGGCTTATGCCAAGGAACGTCCGTCCCATCAGTGATCCAGAAATATTCTAAAGCAGTGTCACCTGATCGTGGAGATGGTTGATCTCCAGAGGATCGAGGTTAGGAGAGTAGACTCAGAGGACAACACGGCGGATCCACTCACGAAAGGCCTTTTCCCAGAGAGAGACTTTTATGAGATGGTTGAGTATGAGATACTACAACCACTGCTATCAGATGGCCCTAGTGCAAGTGGGAGATTGTTAGTTATATGTATGCCCTAGAGGCCATTACTATACATAGGATGTATATTGTAGTGGATGCTTTGACATATATAGGGAGGACTTTCTTGCTCGACATGATAGTATGCTATCTGGTTGCTATTTACCTTAACGTGTACACTGATTGTCTCTCTGTTACATGTTGGTAAAGCCCTTAGGATGTGTACTTGACTACCTGGACTATGATGTGGATTATACTAGTTGGGATAGGGTAGTCCATAAGTACATCCTTCAAAGTCCCTAGTCGTGGGTATATCGAGACGGGGCATCGATATACCAGAGTAGACTAGCGTATACCTTCTCGACCCATACAGATGGGCGATGGATGATCCCATATCCATTGGTGTTTGACATCAGAGATGATATACGGGTGCTCAGTGGAGACTGGGTACACTGGACGGACTCGCCGAGAACTCCCAGATGGTATTATACCTCACGTCAGATGGCAGTTCTCTGGTGACACTGGTACAGAGTAGTCTGTTGACCCGAGATCGTCATAGAGTCTTGTGTGGTTCCCACTGTGCTTTGATTTCCACCTTACCACGTCCAAGAGGGCGTGCAAAACGGTGGCTTTTGGGTACAGTCCCGAATCACATGGAGGCAATGAGCGATAGGAGGGGATTCGTCTCTCCCGGTATGGGGAGTTGATGTTGCGCAGTGTTCGATTGGCTATAACCGAAAATCCCTGGCCAGGGTTGCTGAGATTTACTGGTAAGTGTTACCAGTAGTTTCTCGAATTGTTATAGACCTCATATCGACACGACTTATCGAGCTATTGGGGTCTGACGTTTACCACCCCTAGGCAAGATATGCGACATATCAGACGATCAGACCGGACTGTACGGTAAGTGTTACTGGTTGGATTCACAGGAGTATGAGCGGGCTTGCTCGTCGATCTTCTGATCGCTCAATACCCGGGTGGCCGTTACGTTTAGCAGACCGCTTGCGGCTTGTGGGTGTTTGATATGATCATCATCTGCTGCCGGCGTATTGACGAGTCTTTAGAGTCCTACACAGAGGTTTCCTGGCTCAAGCGAAACGAAATAGGAGCGCATATGAGATATGTGCGGGACCGAGAATAATGCGTGTATGTGATACCGTATTCTATTCTCGCGATGATTGTATCGAATAGTTGTATGCGATATAACCTAGTTATCGAATCGAGGATTGATTCGATAAGCCGATACATTGTATACTAGTCGGTTGTGTGCGACATGACCAGATCATTGAATCAAGTGTTGATTTAATGATTTAATGCATAATTATATATTTGATATATTACTTTGCATTAACTAGTATTGGTTCACTTTAAATGGATTTTCTCACTTGAAGTTCACAAGTTGTATATGTGATATACTTTTGTGCACTTGATTGTATCATGTTTGATGATACATGCTTACTTGAGTTTGTGTAAAGATTAAACCATGGTTATGTAATGGTTAGGGTTTTCATTTAATTATCTATTTATTTATTCTTTATTCTTTTTAGAAAATAATTAGCATAATGAGAAAATGGTGGCTTTCTTTGTATGTATTATGAAGCTTCATGAAGCTTTGACTAAGTGACCATTTTGTCTCATGCTTAACCCAAACCATTCCACTTAACCCTAGTCTATTCTCTACACTTGACCATGGTTACATTATGATAAGTAGTCATTTCATTTCCTTTTTGAGAAATACTTATCATAATATTATCTTCTTCTTTTTCATCTTCTTCTTGAAGAAAAAGCTTGCCTCATCAATGGCAACTTGATGAAAAGAGTGAGAAATCCAATTCTAAAGTGAACCCACTTCCTATTTCTTCATCCTCTACCTCTTGCTAAGTAGTAGAGTGTGTTTTCTTCACAAGTTTCATGACTTGGTGAAGTTGGAGCTTGATCTAGCGATGCCTCGACGTAGATCATCTTCGGCATCGTCGTCGATGACCTAGCCCGCTTTTTCTCCGATGAAGCCGACACTAGAACCCAAGATCCGATTTGTACAGCGAGGAGACATCATCGCGGAGTCATGGAGGTGGAGAACCGGATCTACAAAGGTTGTATTTCCGTACTCTTAGTTAAAGTAGTTAACTAGTTGCTTTGTCGCCTAAACTTCTAGCCAACGATCCGTATTAGGGTTTCTCGGCACCGTAAAATTTTGAAATTGGCATGGTTGATGCCTTGTGAGACCTCATCAGAGTGCCTAGGAACCCTACAACATGGTGGGCCCGGTGAGGTACCCCGGGGCAAGAAGATCGCAGGAGATGGCGTTGAGCCTGGCAGGGGAGCACTACCGACCGGTGATTTTACCCGACGCGTCGGATATCTGGAGGATACCGTCGTGGTCTTGAGATTGATGGTAGGGCCCGGTCTGGATTGACAACGCCTTAGATAGTGAGACTTATCAGAGAGATTGAGATATTGAGATTGAGGCTATGTTTTGTGCCGATGCTGGGCACATGTTTCATGATGTTTTTCCATGATTTTGACTATATCCTTATATTTACATGCATGATGCTTATTGTCATTGGGTGACACGTGGACGGGATCCACCTATTTACAAACATTGATCATATACAGACTTTGATTACATTGATCATACTTTTCATGCATTCATACATCATTCATATGATACATTGCTACCTGAGGCACTGACACTGACACGGGCACATGGGATTACATTTGGGTTAGATAGTTACTCTAGCCATTGTTATAGGCTGCTGGTTATATAATTGAGGATTATATTATGATCGTATGACCTAGGATTGCGTCATACATGCGATTTTCTGTTCGTAGATCTTTTTCTACTCACGAGTTGGCAACTCACCCTCGTTGTGCCCCAGTTTCTTGCAGGTGTTGCCGTACGAGTTTCATTACGGCTTTGCGGGCACAACTTCTTTCAGGTGACTTGCTAGTAGGTGGGTTATTTGTATCATACACATCATTATACATTGTATATTATATTTCAGTTGTATCTAGAAGTTCCATCAACCAAACATGTACTTATTCGAGATAGAGACCAGTGGTGTTTATTCTTTCGACCCTAGAGTCGCACGTTATATTTCTCTGGGTTTCATGCTGTTGAGTTTCCTTTTCTGTTGTGATCCTCGCCTTTAGGCGTTGTATATTATGTTGCAAACTGGTTGATTTACATATGGTTTTTCCTACACTCTACTACTTTTCTTGGTTTGGATTTCTGGGCTCGGCTTACTTAGAGCACGTACGCCTTGAGACGTTCATAGCCTAAGTGCCGGTCATGTTCCGTACTTTCGGGTCGTGACAGCTGAAGCTGCTGCTGATGTTGCTGAGGCTGATGCTGTTGCTTCAGCTGTATGTGTGTGTGAGTGAGAGAGTGAAAGAGTGAGAAAATGAGAGTGTGTGATGCAACAAAAGAAATGATAATACAAGAGAGTCAAGCCCCCAATTCTCTCTCTCTTGCAACATTAAATGCAAGCATGGGCTTGCCATGATGCACTCCATCTCTCTCTCATTTAATGCAAGCATGGCTTAGCCATGATGTATTCTCTCTCTCTCATTCTCTCAAGTCAATCAAAACAAATTTTAAATCCCTTTTTATTTTAATCAAAAAATATACCCTTAATTAAAATCATTTAACTTAATAATGGTGGGGTTAATCTACCATGGTTGTTAAACATGGTTTAACCCAAATTTTAACCCTAGTTTACATGCACATGTTTGTGCAAGCTTAGGAAAATTCTAGAAAAATATTTATAATTCTTGATAAAATATTTGAAAACTAATTTGGTAAACTTTTTATTAAAAATCATTTATTAACATATAATTAGCCACTAAACACATCCTAAGGTGTTACAATCTTCCCCCCTTAAAGAAATTCGTTCCCGAATTTAAAAATATAAAGCTACGCATACCTTTAAAAAGATGAGGGAACTTCTCCCGCATCTCGTCCTCGGCCTCCCAAGTGATCTCTTCACCATTCGGGCTGCGCCAAAGCACCTTTACTGATGGCAAGACTTTCGATGTAAGTTTCTTCACCTGCCGGTCCAAAATCATGACTGGCTGCTCAGTGAATGAAAGATCGCGCTCGAGCTAAACGGTCTGATGCTGAATCATGTGCGAAGGGTCTTGTAGGTATCAGCGAAGCATCGACACGTGGAATACGGGGTGAACATCTGGGAAGTCGGGTGGAAGAGCTAAACGATATGCTACTGCGCCGACACGCTCGAGGATCTCGAAGGGACCAACAAATCTCGGGCTAAGCTTCCCTTTCCGTCTAAAGCTCATCACTCCCTTCATTGGAGAGACCTTCAGAAAAACGTGATCGCCCACTGCGAACTCTAATCTGCGGCGGCGCCTGTCAGCATACGATCTCTGCCTGCTCTGAGCTGTCCTCATCCTGTCTCGAATCAGCTGTATCTTCTCGGTCGTCTCCTGTACGATCTGTGGCCCTAAAATACTGCTCTCACTGAGCTCTGTCCAACAGACGGGCGATCTACATCTCCTCCCATACAAAGCCTCGAAAGGTGCCTTTTGAATAGTATCCTGGAAACTATTGTTGTAGGAGAACTCTATCAAGGGTAAATGATGATCCCAGCTACCACCAAAGTCTAAAACGCACGCTCGGAGCATGTCCTCGAGAGTCTGAATAGTCCCCTCTGACTGGCTGTCGGTCTGCGGATGAAATGCTGTGCTGAAACTCAAGCGTGTGCCCAAAGCCTTCTGAAGCCTCTGCCATAGTCGGCTGGTAAACTGGGTGCCTCTGTCGGACACGATACACGTCGGGACTCCATGCAGTCGTACTATCTCGTCGATATAAATTTGGGCATACCGAGCAATTCCAAAAGTCGTCTTCACTGGAAGGAAGTGAGCCGCTTTCGTCAAACGATCCACGATCACCCAAATGGAGTCATACCTTCGCCTAGTCCTGGGTAGACCCACCATGAAATCCATCGAAATCTGCTCCCATTTCCACTCCGGAATGGGTAACAGCTGTAGCTCTCCTGCCGGCCACTGGTGCTTGGCCTTGACTTGCTGACAAGTCAGGCATCTCGACACGAAATCTACGATGTCCCTCTTCATTCCGTCCCACCAGTAAACATCTCTCATATCATGGTACATCTTAGTGGAACCGGGATGGACACTGTACACCGATCGATGTGCCTCCTCAAGAATCTCACGCCACAGTCCCTCAGCATCTGGTACGCACAGTCTAGTCCCAAATCGCAGTTTCCCCTGATCATCGATCACGAACTCGAAAAATCTGCCCTGTCCAATCTGCGCCATGATCTCTGAACATCGGTCATCACTGTGCTGTGCCTCATGTATACGGTCAAGCAACTGTGGGCGTGCACGAATATGCGCAAGCTGTCCCCCGATCGGCGTGAACTCGAACTGCACTCGGTTGTCGCATAATATCTGCCAATCTGCCGATGACTGGCTCTGCACTGCGCTCAACCAAAATAGACTGCCCCCGGGCCTCCTGCTCAAAGCATCTACCACTACATTTGCCTTGCCCGGGTGATACAAGATCTCGCAGTCGTAGTCCTTTACTAGTTCTATCCAACGACGCTGTCGGAGATTCAGGTCCCGCTGCCGAAATATATACTTTAAGCTCTTGTGATCAGTGAATATCTGGCATGACTCGCCATAGAGGTAATGTTGCCAGATCTTAAGTGCAAAGACCGCTGCGGCCATCTCCAAATCGTGAGTAGGGTAGTTCTGTTCATGTCTCATCAACTGCCGTGAAGCATACGCGATCACCCTGTCATGCTGCATCAATATGCACCCTAGCCCCACTCGTGAAGCGTCACAATTGACTGCAAATCCGCCTGATCCTGAAGGCAACGATAATACTGGCGCCGTAGTCAAACAAGTCCGTAGCTGCTGAAAACTGTGCTCGCACTCCTCCGTCCAATCAAAAGGAACTCCCTTCCGGGTCAATCCGGTCAAGGGTGCAGCAATGCGGGAGAAATCCTGTACAAATCACCTGTAGTAGCCGGCCAATCCTAGAAAACTGCATATCTCAGTAACGGATGTAGGTCTGGGCTAACTCCGAACGGCCTCAATCTTCCTGGGGTCTGCACATATACCATCCCATGTAATCACGTGACCCAAGAAGTCTATACTGTCTAGCCAGAATGTGCACTTGGAGAATTTTGCATAAAGCTGGTGTTCCCTCAAAGTCTACAGTGTAATCCGCAGGTGCTGCTCGTGCTCCTCTCTGCTCCGGGAATACACCAATATATCGTCAATGAATACAATGATGAACAAGTCAAGGTACGGCCTAAATATACGGTTCATCAAATCCATGAATGCTGCTGGGGCGTTGGTGAGTCCGAACGACATCACCAAAAACTCATACTGGCCATAGCGCGTGCGGAAAGTTGTCCTCAGTATATCCTCCTGTCGAACCCGCAGCTGATGGTATCCTGATCGCAAGTCGATCCTCGAAAAATATCCTGCCCCCTGAAGCTGGTCGAACAAGTCGTCGATGTGTGGCAACGGATATCTGTTCCGCACAGTCACCCGGTTCAGCTGGCGGTAGTCGATACACAGACGCAAACTGCCGTCCTTCTTCTTAACAAACAGGACCGGAGCACCCCAAGGAAAAACACTGGCTCGAATAAGTCCCTTATCTAGCAAATCCTGCAACTGACTCTTCAACTCACAAAGCTCCGCCGGGGCCATCCGATAAGGCGGTATAGAAATAGGCCCCGTGCCGGGAATCAAATCAATACAGAAGGCAATATCGCGCTCAGGCGGTAGCCCAGGAAGCTCGTCAGGGAACACATCAGGGAACTCACATACAATCGGAACCTGGTCCAACGGAACATCCGTAGCTCTAGTGTCACAAACATAGACTAGGAATCCCTGACATCCTTTCCTCAACAGCTGTCCAGCGTGAAGAGAAGAAATCAAAATGTGAGGGGTGGCACCACGGTCACCCTGCACAACAAAAGCCGACTCGCCGGGAAAACAAAATCTCACTGTCTTCTCACGGCAGTCCACAGACGCATAGCACGTGGCTAACCAATCCATGCCTAAAAGAACGTCGAAGTCCAACATCTCAGAAAGATCTAGTCGACAGGAAGCTCTCTCTCGCCAATACGGACAACGCAGGATCGGAGCACATGCCTAGCAACAAACGACTCTCCTACAGGAGTGGTCACAACAAGCGATTGATCAAGCAGACCGGACTCTCTACCCAAACTCGGCACGAAGTGTGCGGAAACGTACGAGTGCGTGGATCCGGGATAGAACAATACGTGTGCATCAACAGAACATACTGATAAGGTACCTGAGACCACCGCATTGGACGCCTGCGCGTCCTGATGCGTTAACGCGAAAATCCGTGCCTGTCCTCCACCTGTGACTGGCGGTCCCCTGCTAGCAACTGGCTACACTCTGCCGATAGCTGACTGTCCTCTGCCTCGACCACCTCTCCCTCTAGGAACAAACCCTCCGCGACCACGGCCTCTCTGTGCATGGGTCTGATGCGGAGCAACTGTGGGTACAATAAGCAACGCCCTCTGGGGTGGTGAAGGTGGTAGTGTGACATGCGGTACGGCTGCCTCCTTCCGAGGTATCTCAGGACAATCTCGAACACGATGATAAGAACTCCCACAGCGGAAACATCCTGATGATGACCGCTGACCCTCCTGGGGATAGGAGCTGAACAACCGGCCTCGCCCTGAATCTCTGCCAGCTGTAAGACGTCTGTCACGGCACCGAAAAGGCTGTCTCTGTGCTGATGCATCCGCACGAACTCTCTTCGGCTCTGGAACTACCGAAGTCTCAGTAAGGTGCTCCTCAACCAATAAGGCTACATCTAAAGCTGCGGCATAGGTCTCGTAATGCTGTGCGCTGATCGCAAGAAATAACGGGGTAAGCAAGCCTCGAACAAACCTCTTGACTCGCATCTCCTCAGTAACCACTAAATACGAGGCATAGATAGATAGCTCTGTGAACAACACGTCGTACTCTGCCACTGTCATTTCCGGAGTCTGACGTAAGGACTCGAACCTGCGTGCTCTAGCATCTCTGACACTCAGTGGGAGGAAGCGGGCAAGGAATATTATCACAAACTCTGTCCAGGTCATAGGAGGAAGACCTGCTGCTCTACCCTTCTCGACTGATTCGTACCATTTCTGCGCAAGACCTTCCAAGCGAAAGCTCGCGAACTCTACCCATCTCGCATCTGCGCATTTGAGGGAACGACATATCCGGGCTATCCTATCAATGAAGGACTGTGGGTCCTCGGCTGCAGCCTCATGAATTCTGCTAACGATACTGTAATCACCTCCGTAGCTGCAGGGGCAACGGCCTGTGCTGTAGATACCATCGCGGTCCCCGTGACTGGTGGAGCTACCTTTGGTCGCTGTGCTCGAAGCGTCTCAACTAGCGATCCTATCATCTGACGCATCTCTTGCATGCTGGATCCCACCGTCTGGCGCATCTCCTGCATACCAGTCTCTAGCATGGCGATCTGATCTGTTATAGGAGGAACAGTCTGCTCGGGTACAACGGGTGCACTGCCCGGATCAGTCCTCGTCTCGGACGAGTCAACACGAACCTCGGCTCTCGCAGCCGCTCTCTGCGCCCTCGTAGTCTTTGGCGGCATAATGGCTGAAAGGAAAGTGGGATTCGATGAGGATACGGAAATCGAATCGCAAGATTATATATATCAAGAAGAAATTCCAATCAATAAGTCCTAAGGTCGCTTAGGCGGAGTACCGTGTCGTGAGTATGCCGCGGAACATACGCACGCTACGCCACTCTGCTTCAGCTACCTACTCCATCACACCAGGGTCATCCTACACTCCAAAGGTAAAACCTACGCTCTGATACCAACTTGTCACGACCCAAAGTTCGGCCCGTGACCGGCACTTAACCACGTAACGTCTACAGGCGTAACGCGACTAAGTAAGCCGAAACCCAGAAATCAAAACCATTAAATATAGAGTGTTAAAACATTTTTAGTAAAAACATTTGTAAATGTTTAGAAAACCTTAATTAATTTAGTAGAAATCCTGTTTAAGTTCAAGTGTTATTTTAATAATTTTGGCAACGTTTCCTTTATAAAAATTCGTCCTGAAAACCGGTTAGAAGGCAAGGTATAAGTAAAACGGCATGTGAAATGTATAGAGCATCCCAAATGGGAGAATCGCGCCTAACGACGGAACAATCACCACAATATAGTATACGGTGCCGTAGCGAAGAATGAGCAGTAAAATGAAAACAATTATCAAAAAAAAAAAGATAAGACTGCATAAATAAAGTCGGCTCACAATGAGCTCGACACCAGAGTACAAAATAATATACATCGTCCTCACAACTGGTCTCTAAGTCAATACATGAAAGTAGATAGAGAATACTAGATACAACAATGTACAACTGAAAAGTAAACAGATACCGCACAAAACCCACCTAATAGCAAAAGGGCTAGCACGCCAAAGCAGTAGTATCTGTGTCAAAAGATGCGATAAACAGCCAGCCGCGACTATTCCGAAAGGCAACCTGCAAGCACTGTGGCACAACAGGGCTGATTTGCCAACTCGTGAATAGTAGATAACATATAAAGGTAATCGCGAGTATGCACGTGCTGCGATACTCTAACCTATGCCAACAGGTAAACATCTATATGATGAACTGAATGCTCAATATCATGCAACAAGTGCTATCTGATAACATCTCTATGTGATGAGCAAGATATGTGATAATCAAGTATGGCAATGCAATCTAACAACCCTATATAGAATGAGAAGGGTATGCGATGATCGTGCAAGCCTGTGTACTATATCAGGTACAATAGATACAGGATGAGATATCAAATAATGAATGCTGAGCATGGGAAATATAACATCTACACGGAATGTCATCGTGGAAAATATAATCGGTGCCCATCAATGCACCCAAATCCTAATACAACTCAGGCGCCGTCATCCTCATCGGCCCTCAAATCCTGTAAACCTCATAAAATCATAAGTGCTCAACATCGGCACTCAAAATATCAAGGAATACTCGTGTCCAGCATCGACATGCAAATCCTCATATATCGGGCATCCGTCAGTCCGGGTCAGCCCACGGGCTCCGTCTGCGGTATCGGCCCTCGGCCCCGGCAGTACGAGTCATCCCGTATCCATCTATCGACTTTGGTCAGTATCCTCCGGATAACCGCCAGGTCCAACTAATCATCGGTAGGTAGTGGTCCTACTGCCAGGCTCACCGTCTAGATCCACAGCAGATCCGTTCTCGCCCCGGGGTACCATACCGGGTCCACCATGTACCCGCAATCGGCCCCGTCCGCTCCTCGAATCGGGTTTCATATATCACTTTAGCACCGAGAAAACATATGGTGGACGCACTGAAATATCATATCAAGGAAAACCGGGTTTTTAAACAGTGCGTATTTTCTTAAAATAGTACTCCGGTTCCCAAATCCAGAAATCACATAAATCAAATCTAATGCGTAAATCCATGCAATGCGTCGTATGACACTAAGAGTAAAAAAGGGGAAAACTGCTCCTTTAAAAGATCCAGTTTTGAAAATATCACATTGCGGTCCCCTAGTTTTTAAATCAAGTCAATATCATTCAGGTATGTAACATATGAATATGTGTATAGGTATGGATGTGCGAAAGGATAAGTACGCAGAGTGAATGTGGCACTGTACATGTGCCCAGATAGTGATATATCAATGAAGGTATGCACAAAAGTAAGTATACAATGTGCATGATATGAATATAACATATGCTAATATGTGGCAAATCATGACAAACCTCAATAAAGCGGAATCAATATGATATATGATTTATAGCAATCCTATAATGTGAGTGGCATGGCAATCACTAACGGTGTGAGTGTGGCATATAAATCGTGCTCGTGCAACTTGAACCGTTAGTGACAGTGCAGTGTTCTACATTACCAGTTCTATACGTAACAAGAGAGTATACTACTAGTATATCTATATGAACACACATGACTAAATATCCTATTACGCCCTGACGCTTAACGCCATACGGGCGATATCCCCGTAAATGTTAAATCTACTCACCTGGTCGCGTGCTAAGTATAGCCAACCACCCGCTTCCCTTTCCTGGCGGCGTCTGACGTACCCGCCTGCGAACCTGAAATTTACACAAAGCATCCAATTATAAGCAAGAATCTCGCAAAACGCGATATCGAAACAAAACGAGAAACTCGCGTCGCGAATTAACGCGCGTGTGCGCGATGCGCTGAAACGTGTGTGTACGCGTCTAAAACTCAACCCGACACGCCGCGATACGCTGAATCACAGAATCTACTCGCGTATCGCGCGTATCGCGCAAACTAAAAATACCAGAAAACGACATACTACTCCATATTTTACCCAGGTTAAAATATTACAAAACTATATATACCATGGACCTACAAAATGTAGCAGACATCTACCCTAAAAATCCTAGGACCTATCTCCCTAGTCTGGCCGCAAATTGCGGCCAGAAGTAATTTTCCGGCGGCCTTAGTTTGGGATGGGGGTCTCGGGCTCTTGTGGTAGGGTCAGGGTATCTCCATTAGGCTACAGTCCACTAATTTCATTCTGAAATGCCCGGGTCTAAAGCAGATTTTAAAAGCTAGGTTTTGCTTAAAAACGTCAACTTTGCACAAAATGGAAACTGAGGGTATTTTTGTGTAATCTGGGGTTTACCTAGTTTTACTTGGCCCTAACAACACTTAATTAGGCTAGTCTACCCAATACTAACCTTACTTAAACAAAGTTCACACTTAACACCACATATATCACCAAAAGCACACAACCTAGCACTAACAACCACAAATTAACACTAATTAAGCTAAACCGACACACAAGTCTAGCATACAAGCAAATGGAGCTCAGAGGTTATACCTCACTTGACCCTACGATGCTGGGTCAGGAGAAGAAGAGAAGGGGAAGAAGCTGCTACTGCTGTTGCTGCTCCTGATGTTGTTGCTGTTGATGTTGTTGCTGCTCCTGCTAATGCTGCTGTTGCAGCTATTGCTTGGTGTTGTTATGGTGCTGAGCTGATGGTGTGGGTGCTGCTGCTACGTGTGTTGCTGCTGCTGCGAGGAGCTGTTACTGCTGCTTGGTGTTGCTGATGCTTGCAACTGCAGCTGGGGCTGAAGCTGCTGCTGATGTTGCTGTTGTTGCTGAGGCTGATGCTGTTGCTTCAGCTGTGTGTGTGTGTGTGAGTGAGAGAGTGAAAGAGTGAGAAAATGAGAGTGTGTAATGCAACAAAAGAAATGATAATACAAGAGAGTCAAGCCCCCAATTCTCTCTCTCTTGCCACATTAAATGCAAGCATGGGCTTTCCATGATGCACTCCCTCTCTCTCTCATTTAATGCAAGCATGGCTTAGTCATGATACATTCTCTCTCTCTCATTCTCTCAAGTCAACCAAAACAAATTTTAAATCCCTTTTTATTTTAAACAAAAAATATACCCTTAATTAAAATCATTTAACTTAATAATGGTGGGGTTAATCTACCATGGTTGTTAAACATGGTTTAACCCAAATTTTAACCCTAGTTTACATGCACATGTTTGTGCATGCTTAGGAAAATTCTAGAAAAATATTTATAATTCTTGATAAAATATTTGAAAACTAATTTGGTAAATTTTTTATTAAAAATCATTTATTTACATATAATTAGCCACTAAACACATCCTAAGGTGTTACATGAGGAATCAGAAGTGGTTGCAACAAACTGGCAACCCATTGATGTTCAGTCTTCACTTTGTGACACACCAAGCATCTCGACACAAAACGAGTGATCTTTCACCTCAAGCCTTCCCACCAGAAATGTTTCCGCATATCCATGTACATCTGTGTACCTCCCGGATGTACCGAATATGCCGAAATGTGAGCTCCCTCAACACCTTCATGAATCTCTCCTTTAGGTACACACAAACGACTTCCGTGCCTCAAGATCCCATCTTCATGAATCAGCAAATCAGTTCTCAAACCTGCCTCTACTTGGCCTATAAACTTTTGCAATCTAGCATCTTGAAATTGCACAACTTTTATGCGATCTATCAAAGACGACTGCACTTGTAATTGCATCAACTGCCATGAAGAATCTGGTAACACAAACTCCAACTCGAATCTCTAAAATTCTGCAATGAGTTTCTTCTGCGAAGTTATCGTAATAATGGATGGCAATCAAATCAAGGCATCCGACACTGCATTCACCTTTCCCGGATGGTACATTAGATCTATGTCATAATCAGCCATTAGCTCTAATCACCTTCGCTGCCTCATATTAAACACGTACTTTAGGCTCTTATGATCGGTGAATTTCTTAACCTTCTCGCCTAACAAGTAGTTTCTCCATAACTTCAATGCAAATATCATCGCTACAGGCTCTAAATCATCCATCGGATAGTTCTTCTCATGTGTCCTCGACTGCCATGATGCATAATCTATCACTCGTCCATGCTACATTAATACACATCCCAAACCTTTTCCCGATGCATCTCTGTGAATAACCAACCCCTCGGAATTATCTAGCACTGTCAGAATAGGAGCAGTTGTCAACCTCTGCTTCAACGACTCAAATGCTTGCAGACACTTTTTGGACCAAACAAATGGTACCACCTTTCGAGTCAACTTAGTCAAAGGCTCAGCTAGCCATGCGAAATCTTTCACAAACCTTCGATAATAACCCGCAAGTCCAAGAAAGCTTCAAATCTCTGCTGCAGTCTTTGGAATAGGCTAACCTTGCACTGCCGTAATATTTTCCGAGTCAACTGTGATTCCATCTCCGGATATGACATGACCCAAGAACTTCACTTCATTAAGCCAGAATTCACACTTTCTCAACTTGGCATACAGCTTCTCTTGCCTCAACGTCTATAGTGAAATCTTCAAGTGTTCTTCATACTCCTCCTTACTCTTCGAATAAACCAAGATGCCATCAATAAACACCACCGCGAATCGATCTTGGTACTGTGAGAAAATACAGTTCATTAAATCCATGAATATCGCAAGTGCATTCGTAACTCCAAACGGCATAACTGAATACTCATAGTTCCCGTATCAAGTTTTGAAGTGACGTCTTGCAAATATCCTCTGGCTTCACCCATACTTGGTGATAAGCTGATCGCAAATCCAACTTCGAAAGAACCCTTGCTCCACTTAGCTGATCAAATAATTCGTCTATGCGAGGAATTAGGTACTTGTTCTTGATGGTTACCTAATTCAGCTCTTGGTGATCGATGCACATTCACCCCGTGCCATCTTTCTTCTTGACCAATAGAACTGGAGCCTCCCAAGATGAACCACTACTGCGAATCCAACCCTTTTCTAATAATTCTGAAACTTGCTTCTTCACCTCCTAAGTTCCATCGGTGCCATCGGATAATAAGACTTCAAAATTGGCGTTGCTCCCGGAATTAAATCAATTGCAAACTCTACATCTCGTTTAAACAGTAAGCCCGAGATGTTTTTGAATACATCCATGAATTCTTGAACAACCACCAGTGCTTCCTCCTTACTCACCTTCATTGCTGATAAAATAGCATCTGTCGGTTTGGCTCTAAACTCAACCAGTCCGACGGATCTACAGCCTCCTAAGAATACAAACTCCGGATGACAAGGAATTTGGAAAATCACTCTCTTTTCTCTACAATCTATGCGAACATGAAAGGTGCTAAGAAAATCCATTCTCAACACAACATCATAACTGCCGGTATCAATCACTAAGAAATCCGTGAATAGCTCCCGACCGCAAACTACAATGGAACAATCCTTGCATTCTCTACTAGAAATAATTTTCCCATTCCCAGTGTGTATGTCCCAAATACTAGATAAGGCCATGTGTGGAATCGAGTGTGCACCAACGAACTTGGATGACATAAAACAATAGGATGCATCAGAATCAAATAATGCAATTGCGGGAAAACTACAGACAAGTAGGATACCTGTAACCACATCTTCTGAAGCTTCTGCCTTCTCGGCCGTCAGGGTGAAAGCCCGCCCCTAATTAGGACCCTGAGTAATCTATTTCTATCCATAAACTTGCTTATGCTGTGCTTTCGGAGCATCTCTCTTCAAATGAACTCTCGATGGACAAGTATTGACCTGATGATCAGCAGCCCCGCAAACTAACCACAAATCCAAGCTCCTTCCGACAATCTATCTCAAAATAGCCCAGTCACTAGCAATAATTTCAAATCACACTCTTCTTCTACGTTGAAATGAAAGGCCTCTTCATAGGAAGTGTTCCCTATCTCCTGGCCGGAATACTCCTACGTCCTAGAGTTTTGGTCAGTGTATGAATTGTCTTCCGTACTGGAACATATTGCTGAGATGTACCCTTCTTTCTATCTAACAACTTCTGTTGTTCCCTGACTGCCGCGAGAACTTGAGAAAAGGTAGTAAATCCGAACGTAGTAATATGCCTCTGAATCTCCACATCCAAACTACGCAGGAATCGTCGTGCTCTACCAGCCTCATTAGCCACCAAAGGTCCTGCAAATCGAATGAGCCCGGTCCACTCAGCCACATGAATTGTTGGATATAGTGCCCTCAAAGCAGTTATTGTAATTGCAGGTAGACGGTTATGATAATTGAAGGAGGAACTATATAGATAAAATAGTCTTACTCGAGATGATAGTATGTTTTCTGGTATCTCTTTATCATTATGTGTATATATTTTACTTGTTATTGCATGTCGCTAATATATAATGATGAAGCCCATAAGATTCTTGCTTGACTATCAGCATTATGATGACGATTATATACGTGAGAGCTGGATAGTCCATAAGCACATCCTTAAATGTCCTTAATCGAAGGAGTATCGAGACTGGGTATCGATATTCCGGAATGGACTAGTGTATACATTTCTAGACCCCGAAGAGGGGTGGTGACCGGTCTTATAAGCCATTGGTGTTTTGTTACCTAAGATAGTATGCAGGTGCTCACTGGAGGTGAATACACTGGACAGACTCGCTAAGAACTTCTAGATGGTATTATACTAATCGTCAGATAGCAGTTCTCTAGTGATATGAGTACAGATTAGTCTTTTGACCTGAGATCTTCATTTATCTCGTGTGAGTCCCTATGTACTTAAATTACTACCCTACCTTGGCTCAAAGGAGTTATGCAAATATGTTTTAGTTGGGTACAGTCCCGAGCCACATGGAGGCAGTGATCGATTGTCAGGGATTCGTTTCTCCTGGTATTAGGAGTCGATGTCGCGCTGTGTTCGGTTGGCCATCACCATAAATCTGTGGTCACGGTGGATGAGATTTACTTATAGCAGTTCAGTAGTTTTTCGATCGGTGATGAGCTTGACTCCGGCATGACTTATTAGGTTATTAGGGGTCTGACATTATCTACCCCCTAGACCCAGTATGCGATACTCTTAGACGAAGAGACAGGACAGTACGGAAATTGTCACATTCAGGCTCAGTAGGGTACGGACGGACTTAATTGTCGACCTCCCTTTCGGCACATACCTGGATAGTCGTTATGTACAGCTAGTGCCGACGTGCTTGTGGTTATAAATTTATCTAGTAATCACTGTTGACGTATTGTCGAGTCTTTAGAGTCCCATAAAGAGGGTTTTTCTAGTTCAGACAATAGATGTAGAAGTC
Organism: Agapanthus africanus; assembly: GCA_030015575.1. Taxonomy (NCBI): domain Eukaryota; kingdom Viridiplantae; phylum Streptophyta; class Magnoliopsida; order Asparagales; family Amaryllidaceae; genus Agapanthus; species Agapanthus africanus. The sequence goes on along the minus strand of CM057342.1, from coordinate 604,621,375 downwards.
GTACGATGGTACGTGCAGGTGTCCGATTAAATATATACATGCTACACAGATTTTAATCGGACAGTTGATAATACTATTCTGCTTAGGATTAAACCGGATTATTAAATCAAGTGTATATATATATATATATATATATATATATATATTCTAGTATTATTGTTCACTATTCATTTTCTCACTTTTGTCTATCCGTATTTTATTACGGATGCGTTTTTATGCAACGATACGTTTGCCGGGGGATGTATTCCGTATTTATATGGAATACATTCTGGAATGAGGACACCTCATACTAGGGATTTTCTTTTTCGAAAATCAAATAATGGGGTGGAGGGGTATATGTAAAGGTGAGCATGTAGAGAAGAATGGGCTTTCATAATTTAAGTAAGAAAAGAGTATGACATTTTTTCTTGATAGTTAAAATATTAAGGAAACATCTCTCATTCTATTGCTCATTCTACACTTAGCTCTTTTTGGAGTTATGGCAACCTCTCTTCATCATCTCCTTCTTGTTCCTCTTGAAGCACTCATGAGCTCTCTTGAGTTTGGATTAGAGAGAGAAATAATTAGTGGAAAAATCCCTACATCACCCTCACTCCATTCCTAGCGAGTTTGGAGCGTCGGTTGGAGCATAGACCGGTTTCTTTCGGGTGGATCATCTTCTGCATGGGAGGTCTTCACCATGTTCGTTCCTACATCTTAAGTAGCTGACGAGGAGTCCAACTTCACCATTGGAGCATATGAAGACGCATCAAAGATTGTATGTTCTCAACTTTGCATGTTTAGTTTGCTAGTTTAGGTGTTTGGACGATTCTTAGGCAGTGGTTCCCTCGAGTTTGCTCGAATTTTTTATTGCATCTTTTCTTCGCTGCACCCCCGAGCGCTAGGGAACCCTACAGTGGTATCAAAGCCTCCTAAACACCTTAAACTAGCTCGCATGACTATAGAATTCTATCGGATACACCCACAGTTTTCTGCTGAATCAGCCACTGTTTTGCGTTTTGAAACTGAACTTTTTGACATGTGTGTTCACCGCTAAAAGATAGGGACCGAGACGTTAGGACGTATGGCCTAAATTCTAGGGGCAGATACTATTTGGATTTATTCGTCCACCTTTCCGAAGATACCAAGTTGATTTATGGCACCATATATCAGAGGTTTGAACAGACACGGCCGTTGTAGCAGACTTAATCATATTCCCCCTCCTTTTATGAGGGGTTTTTTGATTGTGGGGATGCTATTCACTGCAGGCGCAAGCCCCTACAGTTAGTTATGTTACCGCATTGCGATAACCACTTTCTCCTACTCCGGAAGTTGACTTCGTGTTGTGTGTGTTTTTGTTTGTTTTGGTTTCCCGTGGATTGTATACAGAGACTGGTTTGTGTCGTTGCCCGTAGGGCGCGGATTAGTCCAAATCCTTATATTTTAGATTTGGGTTTGGATCAAGGATCTTCTTGACAGTTTTTTTTGAAATTAGGTTGTATGTTCCTTTGGTTTAAAAAGATTTGGTTTTATTTAAGGACCGTTAATCTAGTTTGAGATTAAGATCAACTTAAATGTGTGAGCATTTGAGCTCAATTTATTTTTAACTAAGGATACGTTAGTCTAATTTGAGACTAAGATCAACTTAACAATATTTTAAAGATCATTTTTATTTAAGATCGAAACAACAGAGCATTTTGGGCTCAGCTATAAGAAAGTTTTATAGACTTAGCCAATTTGGGCTTAGTATGCACAGTTTTTTTTTGTTCAGAAATGCTAAGCACTTATTTGGACTTTGTTGGTTCAGTCCCCCTTTCTTATGCAAAAGTGCTAAGCAGTTGTTTGACGCTCTGACACTCACATGAATGTCATGTGAAGCATTTAATTATAGGCGCCGCCTAATAAGCGCTGAGCGCTCAACCATTTTGGTAGTTTATAGAGTGTTATGCACTTTTCTCTCTTCTTTTTTTGGTGGCGCCTATGTGAGGAACACGTGAGGCGTTGGGCGCTGCCCAATCAGTGCTAATCACTCAGCCGTTTTGGCTATTTATGGAATGCTAAGCACATTTATTATTTTGTGGCGCCCGCGTGAGAAGCTCGTAAGGCGCTGGGCGCTGCCCAATTAGTGCTAAGCACTTAGCCGTTTTGGCTATTTATGGAGTGCTAAGCACTCTTATTATTTTTGTGGCGCCCCCGTTAGGAGCACGTGCGACGATGGGCACTACCTAATTAGTGCTGAGCAATCAGCCGTTTTGGCTGTATGTGAAGTACTAAGCACTTTTTATATGGCGTCCACGCGTGTTTCATGTGAGGCGCTAGACACTGTTAAAGAGGGGAGCCCACATGGGAAGCACGTGAGGCGCTAGTTTCTTTTATATAGAGATTTAATCTCTGTTGATGTTTTCAGAGAGGTTAAACCTCTATCAATAGTGCTTTAACCATTAACGCTCGCTAAAATCACTATATTTGAGGATTTTAGGTTGAGTTTTTAAAGAACCAAGTTCTCGATTTGAAGGAACTAAGTTCCTGGAGCATCATTGACTCCGTTTTCTTTTTTTTATAAATTTGTTCTTCCCTAAATCTTAGATTCTCAAGAACAAGATTTTCGCGATGAGAATTAAATTCTCAACATATGGGAGATTTTCCTTGTGGATCTCAGATCCAGAGAAAGAACTAAATTCTTTAAAAAAGGTTAAACCCTTAGATGTGATAGAGATATTTTGATCCCTTTTCTTTACCTAGGGTTTTGAGGAGGAAAGTCTGCTTCTTTCTTGGGAATTGAATCTTTTATTATTTTGGAAGCTTTCTGTATTTTTCAGAAGCTTATGGGGGTTCTCTCTATCTATGTGTCTGTGTGAGACTTGAAGTCTCGGGTCCTTTATATAGTGGAGGCAAGTTTGTTAATTAATTTTGAGAAAATCTCTCATTAAGAGATTCCAATTGATTTAATTGGTTTTAAAATTGATTTGGGGAATTTTACTCACCATTGGATCTTTGATCCAAGAACTTCTGTTTTACAGAATATGATTTTTTTTGTTTTTAACGAGATTGGGGAAATATTTTCCCCTATACGAAATTTATTCTGTAAAATAGTGATTTTTAATCTCCATTGGATTTTTTTAATCCAATGGTTCTCTGTTTTACAGAGAACAATCTTTTTTGTTTAGAAAAATTAAGAGAATATATTCGAAAATAGAATTTTATTCTATGATTGGATTTTTGATCCAACCAAGAGTATATTTCTTATTTTAGAAAGATTTGGGAGATGTTTTCTCCCAACAGAATTTAATTCTGTATTTTGATGATTTATCATCTTCATTGGATTTTTGATCCAACGACTCTATTTAACAGAGAATATCCCAACTTTTGTTAGGGAAATGTAGAATTTAATTCTACTGATATGAACTTGGGCGCTGGCGCTCACGTGTTATGCACGTGGGCGCCACTTAAGAATATAATTCTTATGATAGGTATTTATGTGTTTTGCACATCGGCATCCGCATGATAAGCACGCGCAGCGGCATATAAGATTTAATTCTTATTCAGAAAACGTTTTCTGTGCTTTGCACATTGGTGCCAGCGTGAGGAGCACGTGCGGCGCCACCATAGGATTTAATCCTATATGATTGACTCTGGCGCTGGTGCCCTCGTGGAGAGCACGTGAGGCGTTGCCTCATTAAATCCAACAGAGCTTTGCTCTTTTATTAGGTTTAAATATTTGGGAAAAAATACCCCCAGCGTTGTGCTCACATGGCTCACACATGGGTGCAACGGTGTCACCCTTTCCACCGCTTGATCTCCTAAGAAGTTGAACCGTCTCTTCATGTCTTATAAATAGGGCATTTGGCCTTTGAAATGACTGCCGTTCTATCATCTTCTTGAGTCTTTTTTTTCCTTGAGAAGTTAATTCTCTCCTAAGATCTTAGATCTCTGTTCCCAGAACTTTCTCAGAGTTAAACTCTGTCAAAAATTGGTAAGAATTATGACTACGATTTAACTCTTAAAGAAACTCTTAAAAGAATCTCTTCTCGTTTTGGGTTTTTTAACCCATTAACAGAGCTTCGCTATTCTCTCGGAATGATCTCTTAGAGATCTTTAAAAATCTATTATTTGGGTAGACCATGGGTCTTAGAGATCTTAGGGTTTTTACCCTGTTAGTGACTTTGATCTTTGAGGATTGTTTGGAATTTAATTCCATTTCCCATGGGGATTTCTGAGAAAATTTCTTTTGAGAATTCTTTTGGGAATTTTATTCCCTTTTCTTATTTTCTTTTTTGGGTTCTTTTTGCAGATTTGAATCTGGTGTAGAACACATTCTTTGTGGCTATTGTGAGCCTTGAACTCCGCTGTTTAACGAGATTTTTCATTAAATGAGAATCTTTTTGGATTTTCATAATGGATGCCTGCATCATCATTGATGAGGCTTCACCTTGATTTTGTGGGGGCTACTGTTTTTATTCAAGATTGTGATGATTTTGGTATTTTGATTGCTAAACCATTATTGGTTTTTCTTTTCAGATACTATGGCTTCTCATCTGTATGATCTTGAAGAGATTATCTTTTATGAGGAGATTCGCATCCAAGGCCGCTGTCAAAGCCAGGAGTTTACTAACGTCCAATGCGCTGAGGTGATGTGTCGCTTTGACGATTACAAACTGTCAATTACTCCCCCGCCGTTCTACTCTTTTGAAGATTGTCGTTGGGTCGATTTGGGAAGCACTTCCTGAACTTGATGAGGCTATGCCGCTCGAAGCACTTGATGATGCTGAAGACAAGGTGCATTCAGTAGATCTGATGGGCTTGATTTCAAAGAAGCGGAGAGATGATCTTGTCGCTGTTTTGCATCGGTCTTCCAACAGAAAGTGATAATATCAGCGTATCAGAGGATGGATGACATCAGCGGGGATCCCAACGCTTGCATTCGTGATAAAATGCATAAGAAGGTGGTTAACGAAGCCAGAAGCACTTTGCTCAAACTTGCCTCTAAGTTCATGAATCCGTGTCTGGAATTCAGCGTCTTACCATTGTAAACATTTTGATGATGTCTCTTTTTTATCACCCTTATCACCAATGTATAAATTTCTTTGAAGTATGAATGACAAAGCTCTCCTTTTCTTTACGACAATGCTCGTATGAGGTATTATTACATATATAAAAAACACTGGTGTTCATATGTCACGCATGTGAGGCGTTATTGCAGGACTTAATCCCGAAAGAACTAGCACCGGTGCTCACATGGCATGCGCGTGAGGCGCTGCTCTAATCCCAGAAAGAATCAGTGCCAATGCTCACGTGCCAGGCATGTGGGGCGTCGCTGAGGGAATCATTTCACCTTCTTGCTCTATTCCCATAAGTCAACTCTTTCTTTTCCCATACCATTTTTACCAGGCCTTGGAAAGAGTTCTACCATGCCCAACGTTTTCTGTGCCTAAATTTAAATGCTTCTCTTTATATTCTGAAGTGATGCTCTTCTTTTTCTTTACAAGAAGAAAGCTATTTTTTTTACAGACCAAGAGTTATGGCTTGCAATCTTCCCAATGCTCATCGGCAACCATAGGAGGTACCTATCGAAAGAATTGTTCCCTGTTTTGTTGCGCGATTAGTGGATCACGTTCTCACTGATGACCGGTGTAACACGGTGGTGTATGAGCTTCTGGCTCGTAGGGGCTCTCCTCTTCCTATCGGCTCTATTTGGATTCGGATGATCTTCCTTTCCATGATTGATCACATCCCCCCTCATCCAGCGGAGATGACACCGATGTTGCTCGACGCAGCGGAGGAAAAGATCGAGTGCTTTTATAAGGCATATTTGATTTCCCAGCCTCTGAAGGACCGTTCTATTCAGTTGCTAAGTCAGATGCGGGCTCGGCGGGCCGTCATGTCCGCCTTTGCTGATGGGCATAGCCCTGACCGATGGGGAGCAACCCCTCGCGAAGATCACCGCTTCGACATGGTAGAGAAGGCAGAGAGGGAGTTAGAGAATTTTGTTTCTTATTTTACTAATCCCTATATCTCTAATCCCATATTTGGTGATCTTTTTCTGTGAAATAAATAAATAAAAAATTTGTTGACCGCTGAACGTTTTACCCCCAGCACATATCCATATGGGCATCTTACCTCTGCACGTATACATTGTATTTTAACTTTAGAAGTTTCTGATGCATGCATCTAGACATAGGTGAGTACTGGGATGATGTGAACAAATTCTTCGCCCTGCCACCTTCCTTACGGTGGTATACCCGTGAATGAAGTATAATATATGACTGGTTTTGGGCTGGCATGTCATTTAGAATTTTGAAAGCGGATGGACACAAGCGTCGTCATCCATGATTAACTCAGGTCTTGATCCTTAAGAAACTTAATTCCGAGCCCCGAGGTCTATGAGCTGCGCCTTTCTGTTTCTTGATGTCTTAATTTAGCGCCAATTAGTTTATTCACTCGTCTTGGAGTCTTTAGATTATTTACTCATTTCAAAGTCTGTAGTTTATTCACTCGTTTCGGAGTTTCTAGTTTATGTACTCATTTCAGAGTTTATACTTTATTCACTCGTTTCGGAGTTTCTAGTTTATATACTTATTTCGGAGTTTGTAGTTTATTCACTCGTTTCGGAGTTTCTAGTTTATGTACTCATTTTGGAGTTTGAGTTTATTCACTCATTTCGGAGTCTCTAGTTTATGTACTCGTTTCGGAGTGCTTTTAGTTTACCTCCCTTGGGCTTACAGGCAAACTTGTCCTAACGTTATATGCAGATAACCCCTATTCTTTACGAAAGATATCCGTTAGGTTTATGGTACTAGGGTTTTAGTCCGTGGTACCGTCGTGTTGGCTGATGTATTCCTCGATATGTAGTCTTCAAGCTGTTGTTCGAGTAGCCCCGTGACTGTCGTGTCTCTGATTCCTTCGGGGGCTGGACAAGACGTCTTCAAGTAATCTCTTTAGGTTATATTACCGTGAGAAGGGCAAGCATTAGGAATTTTCTATGATGCTTCTTACTTGAGGTTAGGCTCAATTTGGAGCCCCGATGAGTCATAACCACTCCGCTCTGGTATGGGATGATCTCCATTAGTCTTTTAGGCTTTATATGAGTTTCCGTCGAGACCTGAAGCTGGGAATATGTTATCACTTCTTTTTTTTTGCTTTGACGATGTCGAGCCGATTCTTTGCTGAAGTAGGGTAGACATCTGTAGGACCTCAATGCTGCGTGTATTGCAGTTGAAGTCCGGAGCTAGGAAAATGTCGTTGCTCCAATTTCATTTGATAGCTGCGTTCGCATCCTACTGAAATGAGGGGAACGCCGGGATAGTCTCTAGGTTGTATATGTACCATCAAGACTTGGAGCTAGGATTTTGCTGTTACTCCACTTGTGCTTTGACGCATGGGCCTTTGTTGACGTTGCGTCTGCATCCTGTTGGTATGAGAAGTACGTCGAGCTGATATCTAAGCTGTGGATGTTGCCGTCAAGATCCGGCTCTCCCATTGACGGAGCCTGGTGGGAAAATATGGTTCCCTTTTCATTTGTGCCCATGGATTGTATACAGGGGTCAGTGTGGACTCACCTGCAGGGCAGAAAAGTTTCATTTCCATTTTTTTACTCGCTGCTTTTTATTGCGAGTTGGCCAATCATTTCGGCTTTTTCATACGCATTTTTTTGACTTGCTAAGTTTTATTACGAGTTAGGAACTCGAGATCTGATCCCAATCTTGGCATCAGCATTGCTGCAACTGGAATATTACCAGGAGCGAATCGTCATTTGCCTTTGTTAATTTGGAAAAAGGTGGCTTAGCAAACAGGGTTAAGATCCTGTCGGCTAAGGCTTTTTATTTTATGAGCCGTAAGGGTCTCATAAAGGTATTTCTCCCTATGAGTCGAGAAGATCTCGTAAGTGTATTTTCTCCTTAGGAATCGTGGGGATTCCTAAGTGATATTTTCTCTTGTAAGTCGTGAGGATCTTCCAAGAGTGTTTTCTCCTTATAAGTCGAGAGGACTTACAAGTGTCATTCACCACATGGGGACATTTCTCACCATTGGTAGAACTTGGTAAGGGAATATTTATTCGTGCCCGTGGATTGTATACAAGGTCAATATTGGACTTCCTGTAGGGCAACTTGGAAGATATGACGGCTTAAGAACAGGTTCGGATCTCTGTAGCTCAAGGCTTTTGAATCCTATGAGCCGTGAGGGTCTCATAGAGGAGAATTCTCCTTACGAGTCGTGAGGATCTCGCAAGTGTACTTTTCTTTTTACGAGACTGCGCCCTTCCGGGTTTTCATAAGCTCGCCGTTAGTCCTGCTATTTTTACTCACGACGCCCTTTCGGGTTTTCATTCATGCCTATTTTGGTTGTGTACATACCGTTTTTTTAGAATGGCGAAACTCTCGAAAGTTGCTTCGTCACAGGTGACCCATCTATTTGCCGGTGGGATTTGGGGGTGGCTACATCGCTGGAGTATCTGTGTAGCCAATGAGACTTGAGTTGCAACCTTCGCCGTTAGGACTTCGATTGAAATATAGATCTCAAGGAAGCATATTACCGCAATTCAAGGAGATGTGCTAGTTTAGGGACATTCCGGTCCATTATCGCCATGTTTGAGGCGAAATTTTAGTTTAGGGATATCTCGGTCCATTATCGCCGTGTTTGAGACGAAATTTTAGTTTAGGGACTTTTCAGTCTAATGTCGCCATATTTGAGGCGAGGTTCTAGTTTAGGGACATCTCAGTCCGTTGTTAGTTTAGGGACATCTCGGTCCATTGTTGCCATATTTGAGGCGGATAATTAGTTTAAGGACTTCTCGGTCCTTTGTCGTCATTTTTGGAACGACGGAGCTTTTTTGTGTACTATTCTCAGAGTTCTGAGCAGACACGAGCGTCTTCATCTATCATAGACCTAAGTCGTGACTCGTCAAGTGTAGTATTTTTTGAGGAATTGGCCATTTATTGGCCGGAAGGGTCTTTTGTCATGCATATCCATGAGCAGGTAGGCTCCACCGTGGTAGACTTTGTCTATGATGTACGGGACTTCATAGTTCGGCTCGAACTTCCCCTATTTTGAACGATTGAGGATCATTGGTCTCTTAATGACTAGCATGAGTTCGCCTTGGCGGAACATTCTCGGCCTGGTCAGTCTTTCATATGACCGTGTCATCTTTTCCTTATAAGCCTCCAGGTTTTGCTGTGCTATAAAGCGAGTTTCGTCGAGAGCATCGAGCTCCACAAGCCGAAGATGAGAATTTTCTTTATCTGTCAGCTCGTATCGATCTGCTACTCGTAGAGAAGGGAGTTCTATTTCTAGGGGAAGCACTGCTTCCGTGCCGAATACCAACGCGTATAGTGTTGTATTCGTGGCCGTTTTGAACGTTGTTCGGTACACCCAGAGAGCTTCATGCAGCCTTTCGTGCTAGCCTCTTTTGTTTCTGGACACTGTTTTCTTTATAATCTTTATCAAGGTCTTGTTGAAAGGTTCAGCTAGACCGTTGGCCCTAGGGTTATACACTGAAGAGTATCTCCAATCTATTTTATGCTGTTAAGCGAAGCGGTTGATTTTATGACTTCTATAAGCTGGCCCATTATCCGAGATAATTCATCGCAGAGTGCCGAACCGATAGATGACATGTGTCCTGAAGAAATGGAGGATATTCTCCGTCTTCACCTCCCTTAGTTGTACTACTTCTGCCCACTTAGAGAAGTAGTCGGTCGTTGCCAATATAAACCGATGTCCTTTGGACGGCTTCGGTTTAATGGGGCCAATTATATCGGTTCCCTATATTTCGAACGGCCAGCTAGCCACTGTTGGGTGTAGCGGATTTGGATGTTGGTGGATGAAGTCCCCGTGGATTTGGCACGAGTGACACCGTTTCGCATATTCGAGGCAGTCCTGAATCATTGTGGGCCAATAGTAACCTATTCTTTTGATCTTCAGCTTCATCTTTGGCCCAGCTTGGTGAGAACCGCAGAGTCTGTCGTGAATTTCTTGAATGACTTTCTTTACATCCTCCGGCCCCAGGTATCTTAGCCATAGACAGTCGAATGATCTCTTATATAGAGTATCATTGACGAAGGCGAAAGACAAAGCTCGTTTCATGAGCTGATGTCTAAACGACGCATTTTCGGGCATTCGTTGGGACTTAAAGTAGTCTATGAAGACATCCCTCCAGTCCTTGACCTTCTCTTCGACCTCTATTTGAAGGGCTGCTTGTTCGGTCATTTCTTTTCTTTCGGATGACTTTATCAGATCTTCCGAAGATATAACTGTTGGCATGAGAACCCTGCAGCTTCGCACTATTATCTTTACGTCATCGAGGTCCTCATCAGCCAGTTCCTTAGCCAATTTGGCCAATACGTCCGCCTTGTTGTTTTCTGCACACGGTATACTCTCCAGGATGTAGGAAGGGATTTGTGTCAGTAGTTGTTGCACTCTTCGCCATACTTTATCGGTTCTGGCTAGCACGTCTGATAGCCACCATTTACTTAGCTAACGATCAGCTGGGAGTTTCCATATATGAGGAGGTCTTTGTTCCCATGTCGATAGCGATCTCGAGACATGCTATCAAAGCTTCATATTGAGCTTCGTTGTTAGTCCTTGGCTCCATTAAGGAAAGGGCGCAATGCAATATCCTTCCTCGCGAAGTCACGAAGATAAGACCCACCCCGGCTTTGATTATGGGGGTGTTTTGCTTTCTCCTTTTCATAGAAGATACTCCATCGAAGTAGAGTTCCCATCGGGAATCATTTTCTTCCTTCTCTTCTTCAATTGTGTTGAATGCGTGTTCATCCGACAACTCACAATTTAAGGGGGAGTCGGCTGGTATCGGATGCTCCGCGAGAAAGTCGGCAATGGCCTAGCCATTCACTGCTTTGAGAGGTCGATACTTTATCGAGAACTCCATCAGGAGGAGGGCCTATTTAGCAAACCTTCCTGTTAATATGGCCTTTAACATCAAATATTTGAGAGGATCCACCTTTGATATGAGATGGACCTCATGTGCCAAGGCGTAATATCTGAGCTTCGTTATCACGAATATTAGTGCCAGGCAATACTTTTCGATGGGGTAGTAGTTGTTTTTTGCCCCGAGGAGAACTCGACTCAAATAGTACAGAGCTTTCTCCTTTCCCTGATCGTTCTCTTGTGCCTATAGCACGCCTAGAGAACCTTCAAAGGCTGTCGTATATAGGATAAGGGGTTTTCCCTTAACGTGAGCGGTCAATACCGGTGGATTTTGCAGGTATTGCATGATTTCGTCCAGTGTATTTTGGCACTTTTGATTCCAAACGAACGGGGTCCTCTTCTTCATCAAATGACTGTAGGGACGGCATTTTCCGGAGAGGTTGGCTATGAACCGTCGGATATATGCAAGCTTTCCTTGAAGAGATCACAATTGTTTGAGAGTTCTTAGCGTGGGCATTTCCATAATCGCCTTGATTTTTGAGAGATCGATTTCGATAGCCCGGTGCCGTATGATGAATCATAGAAATTTGCCTGAGGAGACTCCAAACGCGCATTTTAGAGGATTCATTTTCATATTATACTTCCGAAGACGTCGGAACACTATTTTTAGATGTTCCTAATGCTCCTCGTAAGATCTGCTCTTTAGCACAAGGTCGTCAATGTAGCATTCGACAATCTCATGGATGAGATCATCAAAGATCTTTGTCATGGCCCTTTGGCAGGTAGCGCCAGCGTTCTTTAAACCGAAAGGCATCACCTTATAGCAGAATATTCCTAGCGGGGTTTGGAGGACGGTATGTTTTTGGTCTTCAGGATGCATTTATATTTTATTGTATCCTGAAGATCCACACATGAAGGAGAAGACCTCATGGGTAGACGTGTTATCGATCATCAGCTCGGTAACAAGTACTGGGAAGTCATCCTTCAGGCAAGCTTTGTTGAGGTACCGAAAGTCCACGCAGATACACACCGTCCCATTCTTCTTCATCACTAGAATGAAGTTAGCGATCTAGTCGGGATATTAAACTTCTTGGATGAAGCCGGATTTGATTAGTTTCTTGACTTTAGCATTGATACTCATCTCAAGTTCGAGCCGCATTCTTCTTGGCGCCTGTTTGACTGGCTTTATGTCCAGCGATATGGCCAGTTTGTGTACCGCTACTTTTGGATCTAGACCTGGCATCTCTGAATAGATCCATATGAAGCAGTCTTTATACTGCATGAGCACGTCCTTTAACGTAGATACATGTTTTTCAGATAGTAGCTCACTGACGAACGTTGGCCTCGGATCTTTTTCCGTCCCTAAGTCAATTTTCCTCAAGTTGTCTGCCGTAGTATGTATCGCATCTTCCAGCTCTTTGGCGCTGGTGGAAACTCTGAGACCACCTTGTCCACGTCTTCATTTGCGAAGCACATGTGGAGGTCATCCATAATCTCATGCCCTCCCTCTTTTGAGAGTGTTATCATATGGCAGGTACGAGTCCACTTCCCTTTTTGTGGTTGAGCTGGTCCTGTCCTCATGGTATAGATCCTCTTTGGCTCATGCTTTTGCGGCGAGATTACCCTCCTGCAGTAGGATAAAGCAAACCTGCTTTGCTGATATTGGTCTTATACCCAGTCTTTGAAGTTGAAGCAGTATTCAAGTGGATGACCTGTTACTCGGTAATAAGAGCAATAATCCAGATGATAGTCCTCATTTATTTGTTCGGGATGCCAAGACTCTGGGAGCGTCATCATTTGATACTTCATGACAAGGTAAAATATTTTCCTTGTCTTGTCTTGGGGGAAAGAGTATTCCCGACCCATCTTCTTTATAAAGAATGGGTTCCAATTAACCTTTTTCTCGATTGCACGGTCTCTTGGATCGGCTTCGTTGTTTTCGAACATTGTTTGCGTTCTTTGCCCTGTTTTTGCCTTTATTTTGGGATTTTCCCCTTTCGCGAGGACATACAGCGGGCCGGGGATGAAGAGCATTATAGTCTTCTTTCTCCGCGGATTGATGATTAAGGCGCTGCGTACTGGACTTTTCATAAATGGCCATTTCGCGGCCGTGATCGTCTCGACTCCTTTGACAAGCTTCTTTTATTAGCTTGCCTATTTGTTCTTTGAGCGACGGACTAAACATTCTTAGAGTGATCTCACACTCTATTTCAACGTCGCGGGCACGTTAGGCATCTTTCGCTGAGTCCCGAGAATATCCCAAATCTTTTTGTAGAATTAATCTTGTCGAACAGTTTGTTCGAAGGGTACACATTGGCATCTTAACAGCCTTTTCAATCCCTCCATATAGTATCTTGGAAGACGGATTGGTTGAAGCCTGTCGAGTGCAAAATCGGCACCATGCCATACTTCTTTTTCTACTTTGGTCTCCGTAGATTCGTAGAAAAAGGATCGCCTTTTCACCTCTTCACCTGGGAGGGACATAGAAAGTATGTAGTTCTTGTATGTTGTATGCATCGAGCATATCAAGTTGCTTGTAATGCCGAGGCAGAGCCATTGTGATTTGCAGACTCTAATATGCTTCGTCGAGGGTTTGCATTGACGGGCAGATGGAGAACACTGCGTTGGCCTCGTCCTCAGAGTCGCTGCCAAAGACCAGAATAGGGGTAGATGGTCCGGGCCTGTTGTTTTCTTTCTGGGGTTGCCCCGAGTAGACTATTTCTTCATCTTCCTCAGAATCGCTCCCAAAGATCGAGATAGTGGTGGCGGACTTCTGTTTATCCTCCGTCTTATGACACCTTTCTGTATCTTAGAAGTCTGGTAGGAAGTACTTTACGTCTTCATATTTAAGGACCTCGTTAACGGAGAACGGATTTAGCTCCCCTGTGACGGTGCATTCCAAACCGTCCTTGAAATACTTCATACACAGATGTTGTGTAGAATGAATGACGTTGTACTCATGCAACCAGGGCCTGCCGAGCAAAGTGTTATAGCAAGTCTTAGCGTCAATGACGTGAAATTTGATGTCAGTAACGAGCAACCCGAAGCGCAACGTCAGTATTACGGACCCAAGCGTCCGTGACGACTGTGAGTCAAACCCGGAGATTGTAATTTTATCTCGGGCCAAGTGTTGAACGTTTATGCAAATCTTCTTCAGCACTTTCATGTTGAGAAGGTTGACGGAGGATCCGTTGTCGACAAGGATTTTGCCTATTTTGATGTCGTGGCAGTACCCGGTGACGTATAATGGGCGGTTATGTTCGTACGTACTGAGGAGGAGATCTTCATCGCTGAATGTAATGTCAGCTGTGTGAACCTCTGCCAGCTCGTCCTTTATCTTCTTTTCTGCAAGGAAAGCTTGGAACTGATTGGGCTCTTGTAATGCCTTGATCAGAGACTCTCATGCCTCTTTGGAAAAGAGGAGAGCATCCAATATGCTCAACTGTGAGGGTATTTTCCTCAGATGTACTAGGACATTATTGGCTATAGTGCCATCAAGTCAATTATTGGATCGCAGGCACGTGATTACAATGATGGAGGGAGGACCTATACCGGTAGAACAGTCTTACTCGAGATGATAGTATGCTATCCGGTTTGTTTTTATCATCGTGTACATGCTTAAGGTGACATTACAAATCACTATTACATGTTGATAGAGCCCATAGGATTCTTGATTGACTACCAGCATTATGATGGCGATCATATACGTGAGAGTTGGGTGGTCTATAAGCACATCCTTAAAGTGACCCTAGTCGTGGGAGTTTCGAGACTGGGAATCGAGACTCCAAGAGTAGAATAGTTTATACGGATCGAGACCCCGATGAGGGGCGGTGGCCGGTGACACAAGCCATTGGTGTTAGCTGGTTCACCTAAGATGTATACAGGTGCTCATTGGGTTATGAGTACACCGGACGGACTCGCCGAGAACATGCTAGTTGGTATTATACCTATTGTCAGATAGCAGTTCCCAGGTGACATATGTACAGGTTAGTCTATCGACCTAAGATCGTCATTTGTCTCGTGTGAGTTCCCACTGTGCTTTGATTACTACCCTACCACGGCTTAAAGGAGTCGTGCAACCAGGTTTTAGTTGGGTACGGTCCCGAGCCACATGGAGGCAGTGAGCGCATCGTCAGGGGATTCGTCTCTCCCGGTATTGAGGGTTGATGTCGCGGTGTGCACGGATGGCCATCACCAGAAATCCTCGACCGGGGTAGACGAGAATTACTGATCTAGGATCAGTAGTTTCTCAGTTGGTGATAGGTTTCAGGCCGACACTAAATGTCGCGTTATTAGGGGTCTGACTTTATCCATCCCCCTAGACTCGATATGCGATACTCATGGACGAACGGAACAGACTGTATGGATATTGTCACTGTCAGGCTTAGTAGGGTTTCTAGATGAGTTTGCTCGTCGGCCTCCCTTTCGCTCAATACCTGGGCAGCCGTTACGTACAGCTAGTGCCACAGACGTGCTTGTGGTTAAACCCACTGCCAGCGTATTGACGAGTCCTTAGAGTCCCACACAGAGGGTTTCCCTGGTTCAGGCAAAACGTTGTAGAGGCCGTATGGTTTTATGGCAGGGTTCGATCATATTCGTGCACTTGTGCACGGATCATGATCGAACGGATAATACTAGTGGGCTTTGGTTTAAGCCGGATCCTAGTATTATATCGTTGGATTACTTTCGTCTCGTTGTATTCGTATTCAGTCCGAATATGGATGCAGGTATGTATATACGGATGATGGTATTCTTGTAATTCGTTACGAGTTTACTTTTTAAGTTGCCATTTCTTTTTCTTGGATTTAAACATTTCGTTTAATGTTTAATTGTGTGGAATTTGTGAGGTTAAGTCTTGGCATTTGGCATTGAATGTGGCATGACACATGAGTGCAAGTTTTGTTATGGTGCATTGATGTAGCATGTGCACTTGTTTTGTTTTGGTGAGGATATTTGTGGTGAGCATGAGAGTGGCGGATCTTTTATGTGAGTGTGTGAGTTTTCTTTGGTTGCTCTTGTGCTCACAACAATATATAACACAATATCAATCCAAGACAAAACCAACACAAGAAAAGAACAGAGAGTTTTTTCTTCACTTGCCAAAAGCCAAAACTTGAGCTCACTTCTTCACCCATGGCAACTTCTTCACCTCCACCCATACCCTCTCATGAGTTGAGAATCCATGGGTATTTTAAGACAAAGTATTCACATACGCTCTCTACTTCATCTTGGGTATCTAGGCTAGCAAACTGGATGCCCGAGTTGCTTCGATTTTGAAGCGGGAGCCCGTATTACTAATCCTCGATGTGGATCCTCTTCGACGAGGGAGACCGGAGATCGAACTTCGTCAAGGCAGCCGCGACGAGCTAAGGATAGAGATTGAAGACCGAAGGACATGGATCGATCGGTATAATCTCTTAAACTCCTTTATATATAACTAGTATAGGGTTAATGGCATGATCCGTCGATTAGGGTTCCGTTAGCGCCGGGTTTTTAAAGTTTTTGTTCCGCGTTTGGCTACGAATTGATGGCCGGGGCACTGGCGTAGCCTTACATGGTATCAGAGACAACCCATTAACCGCATACTAGTTGGTTTAGACAATGTTAAACTATCGAAACCGAAACTACTCCAAATCAATACCAACGATATTCCATTCTCTGTCGAAATTTTATTGGTCTTCTAAAATTTTTTTAGCAATTGCAGAAGACTACCTAGGTGACTCCTAGAGCACACACCAAACACGAGCCCCTAATTCAACTATAAGACCTGCCACATTGGCCAAAAATCCAAGCTGGTCGGCCTGGTGTTGTAGTTGGAACTTGGTTTTTTTAGTATGGTCTGGTCTCTGGAATATTGGTTCAGTGGTATTGCTTGTTTAGCCTAGTTTGGATATGGTTTTATCCAGTTGTTTGGGGCTATTCGGGGTTATTTCGAAATCGATATTTCTAACATCGTTTAAAGTTTTCAGTACATACATTTCTATCTGCGACCGTGAATGTCATTAGAGCGGTACAACTTGTCTAATTGCTATAGTTCTTTTAGACGGGTTTGCGAACGTGACATTCGCGTTGATGTTCTGTGTTGTGCTGTGTTCGTTGCGGATTCGTCATGGGGATAGCTTGGTTGTAATGATTGTGCAGTTTAGTTTCATTTGTACATTTGATATTGCGGGGCGAGCGTCCGACACGTGGACTGCCGCCACTGCCAGTTTATATATTATTTGTTTGGGCCACGACCTGGTTGAGGTCGATGTCACTGTTGTATATATTTACTTTTCTGTACTAGGATTACCCCGCGATGGAGTGTATGGATAGCCGGGTACTGGAAGGTAACGGGTCCGCATCTCATGGCATTGAGAAGGAGCGGGCCTCACTCTAAAATTGGCGGGCTATTCTCCGCACTCGTAGGGGGTACAGGTTGACCCAAGGAGGGGTGCTCAAGTTACCGGATTCCGTGAAGTGCTAGATGGCCCATTCACATTGCTGAAGGGGGCTGCCTCGCTTCTAGTTTTGGCGGGTAACTTTCCACACTCGTAGGGGTCTAGGTTTTCATTACACAGGCTATCCACACGACCAGGTGAACGCCGGGTTTCACTTGCGGATCAAAAGAAACCCGGAGCTCCCAGATTATCTGTATTGTTGTGTGATGCTTATTGCTTATCTATGATGTTGCATTTATCACATCTGGAGCGATTATTATATATTGTTATATATATACTAGTAGATGTTGTATATGTTTTATACCCGCGCTAGTCCAGTCCCCGCTCTGTCGTTAGTTAATTAACCTAACAGGTGATGACGGGACCGAGTGGCGAATGCGGATGGCATATACGTACATTATATTTTCATTCTTTTCTGGTGTGATTAATTGATGGAACTGCGTTGATTCAGATCAATGCAAGGAAAACAAACCTATTCGATGTTGTTGGAACAAATTTTCAAAAGCTGTTATTACGAAGACGTTATCATTTTGTTTTGCACAGAAGTATTCGGTTATGAATATCCAACACCTCATTCGACGAGGCAAGGGCCGAGATCCCTTCATCGGGAGTGACCCCTTAGGCAGAAGTTTGCGTCAGGGTAATAACTTCACTATAGTCGATTACATTTTTGCTTTGCATCGCGGTATTCAGTTGGAATATCTTGCACCTCATTCCACGAGGAAAGAGCCGAGATCCCTTCACCGGAAGTGGCCTCTTTAGTAAAGGTTTTCGCCACTATATATTTGTAAAGCTATTCGGTTCCTTCAACGATATCAAGTACATTACGTTAAAGGTTTTCGCCAAAAACCATTCGTAGCCCTCCGTCATTTCAGACGGGTAACATTTAGTATTTATGCTATGTATGTTGGCCTTCGTCAAGGTATGGTGTATGGTAGCTATTTGTTACTTTTCTATTGCATAGATAGATGCGTTAGTTTAGGACAGCCGTACTACTATTTTGGCCTTCGTCAAGGGTATGTATGGGTGGGTTCAAATTAACCTGGATAATGACGGGTAGAACTTGACATGTGACTTATGATATGTTGTCCTTCGTCAAGTTCATAAGAGCATGGGGTAGAAAAAATCACATCGGGAGTTTCAAACATACAGGAAACTTTCCAGGCATGCGCATACCTTTTGGAGTGTGATAACTTGAGTGGATTCCATCAAGTTATCATGCGGTGATAGTTGGATCCCGATTCCCACTGAGGAGTTGGTTTAGTCCTCAGGTGATTTTAGATGATCCCGACAAATTCTTCTTTTGGGTTTGGAGGAGAATTTGAGGATACAGTGGGAGACATCCTAATTAAATAAAGTGATTAACCATTCTGATCTAGATTAGAGTGTACGCTGAGTGTTTCTTTTATCTCTCTCTCTTTGGTAACGACCATGTCCCGACCCTACACTAGAACTCATAAACCAAGTTAACCGAACCTTCATAAAATACACTAGCTTTTTGGATTGTCAAAGTTGCATACTTCATTGCCACTCCTACTTTTACCCTTTGCATTTCTCCGGAACATTCCGCATCACTACGAAGATCCACTTTTATTGGATATGACCATCGTACAGTTACATACGAACTCGAAGAAACTTGTTTCAGATTCGAGGATGGTTTCCGGTTCTGGAGAAAATGAATAGGACTATTCAGTTGTCTTTTCTTTTTACCTTCTCTCAGGTTATGAGTGCTCCTAGGATTAGGAGTGGGTACACCTATTGCGATTATTGGATAGTCTTCTTCCAAACCATAGGCAGGTGGCAAAAGGTAGGGAATGAAGAAAACCAATTAGCCTAAGTGTGGTGTACAGAAGATAATAAGTAAAGACAAATAAAGGGATTAGAAAGAAGGCAAAGTAAAATGTGACTGCTATCATTCATGAACAAACCACGTATATCATAGCCACTCCTACTTCACCTTTGCATTTCTCCGATTCAGGAGAAATTGAATAGGATTATTCAGGTTGTCTTTTATCTTTACCTTCTCTCAGGTTGCGAGTACTCCTAAGATTAGGAGAGTACACCTATTATGCTTATTAGATAGCCTTCTTCCAAACCATAAGCTGGTGCCGGACGGTAGGGAACGAAGAAAACCATTTAGCCTAAGGATGGTGTACAGAAGGTAATGAGTAAAGACAAATAAAGGGATTTGGAGAGATGGTAAAAAAATATACGGTTACAGTCATGAACCTGATAGTGGAAGAGGCATTACTAGGAATACCCGGCTACCCCTTCGAAACATTTTCATGTTTCGGTTTCACTATGCGTTAAATGAAAACCGATTTTCCAGTTAGATCCTTGCTCCAGGGTATGTATTTACCAGGTTTGATTCTCACATCTGTATGGTTTTACAGATGATGAGTGGGAGTAAGTTATTGGGAATTAGGTGATTATATCCTCATTATATCGGAATTCGTTGTAATTGGTGATATTTGAGGAAATCCCCTGGGATTTTGCCTAACAGCAAATATTTGGTTTTGAATATCCGTTGTTATGCACCAATTTCAAACTGATATATCTGTACGTTTATTTTATAAATTGAGATATAACTTTTTGAAATTATGTCCATGAACTTTACCTATATCAGTTGATGGTTAGGTAAGGAGCATTAAACAGCGGTGTAATTCTTCTTAACCATAATACAGTTTTTAACCTACGACGCACAGTGTTTGAGTTATTCAACTTAGGGGACTTATATAAAGTATTGTTTGTTGTCCAGTATCCATTAGGACAAAGGTGGTTGGTCCTCGTACTATATTCTGTTTACTTGTGACTTCTCCAGTTTTAGACAAGTGTTTCGTAGAAATATAAGGTCCAAGTTTTGAGAAGTTATAGGTATAAGAATAAAGTAGAGAACCATGTGTTGCAAGTATCAGGATTCTTTAAGGTGATCGAAGATGTAGATACTTGTGTTTTCGTATTCAATTGATAGTAACGGTCTTGAGAACTTGCTTCTCTTTTAAGTTTCTCATATCTGGATGCACTCCTAAGTTGAGTAATACTGATCGGCATCTCTCCATTTAGTTGACATGCACTGGAGACAGCTGCATGATATGAATCTGGTTCTAATTAAATCAGTGCCTCGGTTTCTATTTTGTATATAGAATGGTTCATATCTTAACTGTGTTAAGGTATATGGAGTTGTCCATCTTATGCTTAAAACCAGACTCTGGATAACTCAAGGCACATTTCTGTAATGGAAGTTTGTGGGTTATCCCAGGCTATGACGAGGGGTACCTTTCTACCATCTGGAAGATCAATAGTGATATCGTTCTTGACTCGCCACAGTTTTAGTAAAATAGACTTTTTCATAAAACAGTAGTAGGAGTATGGTAGAACTGGAAGTGATTCCAGAACCACAGACGATTACTGAAAATTTAAATAGAACCTAAAGATTCAATCGGGGTTTGACATTCCATTAGCCACTCCGCATATATGGTGGGTAACCTCAGGCGCCCAAGAGGTACTTCGGTATCCTCAAAGACGGTGATAGGGAGGTTCTTGTTTACCCAGACTTTCCATTAGACTATGAGACCCGGCATGAGGATGGGTATAGCGTCGTTCTAAACTAGCTTTAGAAGTGCACGTGTATATGACTCTGCCATAGGGTTGTTATAGTCAGTGGGAGCAGCGAAAGCATAGTGGATAAGTTGCTTATGTCTATTTATAGACTAAAGCAAGTATAGTGGAGATAGATCATCTATTTTTGATGTGACAGTCATAGGCTTTGACTTCATCAGAATAAGAGATGGATCTGTTAAGAAGGTAGTAGGGTGGTATGCCCTGGTATTTGAATGACATACACTTTGTAAGAAGTGAAATTCCTAAACTACGATCGGTTATACTGTGGTTGTCACACAGTGGTTTCTCCACATAGGATTTGGATATTATATCAGGCATTCTGGTTACTAGATCTATGGTTTTAGATCTAGATTTGGGTAGTTTCCCAATCTGGATACTTAGACAATATTCTAAAGGTGTTTTAGAATGGACGACTCCTGGCATGGTAGTGTACCTGCAGGTGATGGAGTCACCCTCTCTAAAGGTGTCTTACAGACTGAAAGGGAGAGGGATGTGCATGATTGGCATATCACTTGCTTAGGCAATTGAGTCAATCATAAGATATCAAGTACCACACCAGATGTTGTTTTTGCACTCGATGCAATAAGTTGATATATTAATCCAAATCCTGGAGAAACGTTCGGAAGCAGTTTTTGAACATAAGTGGATGTTTAAGAGATTTGGTAACGGCAGCCTCCTTCGGGAGATGGTTATCATTCCAGGCTTCCAAGGTGACCTGGATGACAGAGTGACTGTCAGAGTTATAGTTTTCTTTCTTTTGAGGGGCAGTAGTTTGAACAGGTGGTCCAAGCGGATACTGAGGGAAGCATGGCGCAGGCTACTGATTAAATTCAGTTGACGATACAGTCTAAAAAGTTTGCTGGATTTAGAGTTCATTTGTGAACTGGGTCCCATCAGATATCCAGACATATTCTAAGACAGGTATTGCTCATTTCGGGAGATGGGTTTCTCCGCGAACTTGAGATAAAGAGAGATATAGAAAGAAATATTGGAGTGGATCCACTCACTGAGACTATTTCTCGAACGCAATACTTTTACAAACGAGCTTTGTGAAACTGGTTAGTAGAGAAGTTGGGTGTTCGGTATCACACGGGCTGTGAGTATAGGACACCGCAATAATTGGCCTTAAGTGCAAGTGGGAGATTGTTGGCTATAGTGCCCTCAAGTCAATTATTAAATCGCAGGCACGTGATTGCAATGATTGAGGGAGGATCTATACCGGTAGAACAGTCTTACTCGAGATGATAGTATGCTATCCGGTTTGTCTTTATCATCGTGTACATGCTTAAGGTGACATTACAAATCACTATTACATGTTGATAGAGCCCATAGGATTCTTGCTTGACTACCAGAAGTGTGATGGCAATCATATACGTGAGAGTTGTGTGGTCTATAAGCACATCCTTAAAGTGTCCCTAGTCGTGGGAGTTTCGAGACAGGGCATCGAAACTCCAAGAGTAGACTAGTGTATACGGATTGAGACCCCGATAAGGGACGGTGGCCGGTCTCACAAGCCATTGGTGTCAGCTGGTTCACCTAAGATGTATACAGGTGCTCATTAGGTTATGAGTACACCGGACGGACTCGACGGGAACAGGCTAGTTGGTATTATACCTATTGTCAGATAGCAGTTCCCAGGTGACATGTGTACAGGTTAGTCTATCGACCTGAGATCGTCATTTGTCTCGTGTGAGTTCCCACTATGCTTTGATTACTACCCTACCACGGCTCAAAGGAGTCGTGCGAACAGGTTTTAGTTGGGTACAGTCCTGAGCCACATGGAGGCAGTGAGCGCATCGTCAAGGGATTCGTATCTCCCGGTATTGGGGGTTGATGTCGCGGTGTGCACGGATGGCCATCACCAGAAATCCTCGGCCGGGGTAGACGAGAATTACCGATCTAGGATCGGTAGTTTCTCAGTTGGTGATAGGTTTTATGCCGACACTAAATGTCGCGTTATTAGGGGTCTGACTTTATCCACCCCCTAGACTCGATTTGCGATACTCATAGACGAACGGACTGGACTGTACGGATATTGTCATTGTCAGGCTCGGTAGGGTTTCTAGATGAGTTTGCTTGTCGGCCTCCCTTTCGCTCAATACCTGGGCAGTCGTTATGTACAGCAAGTGCCACTGACGTGCTTGTGGTTAAACCCACTGCCAGCGTATTGACGAGTCTTTAGAGTCCCATAGAGAGGGTTTCCCTGGTTCGGGCGAAATGTTGTAAAGGCCGTATGGTTTTATGGTAAGATTCGATCATATTCGTGCACTTGTGCATGGATCATGATCGGATGGATAATACTAGTGGGCTTTGGTTTAAGCCGGATCTTAGTATTATATTGTTGGATTACTTTCGTCTCGTTGTATTCGTATTCAGTCGGAATACGGATGCAGGTATGTATATACGGTTGAGGGGTATTCTTGTAATTCGTTACGAGTTTACTTTTGAAGTTGCTATTTCTTTTTCTTGGATTTAAACATTTGGTTTAATGTTTAATTGTATGGAATTTGTAAGGTTAAGTATTGGCATTTGGCATTGAATATGGCATGACACATGAGTGCAAGTTTTGTTATGGTGCATTGATGTAGCATGTGCACTTGTTTTTGTTTTGGTGAGGATATTTGTAGTGAGCATGAGAGTGGCAGATCTTTTGTGTGAGTGTGTGAGTTTTCTTTGGTTACTCTTATGCTCACAACAATATATAACACAATATCAATCCAAGACAAAACCAACACAAGAAAAGAACAGAGAGTTTTTTCTTCACTTGCCAAAAGCCAAAACTTGAGCTCACTTCTTCACCCATGGCAACTTTTTCACCTCCACCCATACCCTCTCATGAGTTGAAAATCCATGGGTGTTTTAAGACAAAGTATTCATACACACTCTCTCTACTTCATCTTGGGTATCTAGGCTAGCAAACTGGATGCCCGAGTTGCTTCGGTTTTGAAGCGGGAACCCGTATTACTAATCCTCGACGTGGATCCTCTTCGATGAGGGACACCGGAGATCGAACTTCGTCGAGGCAGCCGCGATGAGCTAAGGATAGAGATTGAAGACCAAAGGACACGGATCAATCGGTATAATCTCTTAAACTCCTTTATATAGAACTAGTATAGGGTTAATGGCACGATCCGTCGATTAGGGTTCCATTAGCGCCGGGTTTTTAAAGTTTTTGTTCCGCATTTGGCCATAATTGATGGCCGGGGCACTGGCGTAGCCATACAGACATTGTAATCCACCTTATTTTTCCTAGGCGGGTCCTTTGCTGCGAGCTCTTTGACAACTCCATCGTCGAGGGAAATTTCCTCAGAGATTTTCACTTTCCCTTTATCTTTTTTGCTCGAACCTTTGTTTGTAGGTCCGAGATTCTTTTCAGGCAGCGTGCGGTTACGCAAGTGAATATTCTCGCAGTTCTTCTCCTCCACTTCTTTTTCAGAGGTGGAGTATTTGAATTG
This sequence comes from Agapanthus africanus, assembly GCA_030015575.1. Taxonomy (NCBI): domain Eukaryota; kingdom Viridiplantae; phylum Streptophyta; class Magnoliopsida; order Asparagales; family Amaryllidaceae; genus Agapanthus; species Agapanthus africanus. Next base: position 604,596,999 of record CM057342.1, on the reverse strand, counting down.
AGGGCTGAGGGGTATTTCGTCCTCAAAATTGCTTCGGAAAGTAAGAACTTGGGGTTTTCCCCTTCTGAACTGGTACCAATCATATGACAGTTGCCAGTCTTTTTTGCACGTGCATCTGTCGCACTCTTTTGCCGTCGAAGAGCTTCGCGCTTCATCCTCTTGAAGTGTTTTTGATGAGCAACATATCCTTGCCACCACTTCTTGAAGGTACTGCATTCTTTGGTGGGGTGGGTAACCCTCCGATGATATAGACAGTAGTTTGGATATGAATCATCTCCGTTGAGGTATATGACCCCGGAAGTGTTTCCTACCAGAGGTGGCAACTTCATTCCTATTGACAGGGCTTTGGTGAACCGCTTCTCTGCCTTAATCCTGCTCTTATTTATCTCAGGTATGCCTTGGTTTAGTTGGAGTACTTTAAGACTCCACCTTACCGCAGCTTCTTCATCCTGATGCTGACGCTTAGCCTTTTCGTATATGGCTGTTTCGTGTTCTCGTTCAGCTTTGATTTTTCGAAAGGATTCTTTTAACAGCTTATCGATCGGGTCTTCTGGAAGTTCCAGGGATTTTAGCGCCAATTCTACCCCCAGTTTCTCTGCGTTGTTTTCTGACGCTGAGAGAGTTTCTTCATCATTTAACAACGAACCGAAGACCATATGGCAAATTGTTTATCGTTGTCACTATCTTCGTTCTCAAGAATATGCTTGATTAACTCTTCGACCGTGACCGGTTTCCGCACCTTCTAGTTGTACTCCTCCAGCATGTCAATGTAATTTTGTAGGTTTGTGCGCTTGTCGTCATACTCGGCAGGCTGCACAGGCTTTTTGGTCTTCTTCTTTTTCTTCGAAGACTCTGAAGGCTTGACTTGGGGATTTTTCCCTTTGTCAACAATCTTCGGTATGGGATGCGGTTTCAGCATCCCTTCGATGATTTCAGGTTCAAGTGGGCTTTTTCACCTGACTGCCGGACATGCCTGTAGATCCTTCAGCATTCTTTTGGTTTTTGCTAAAAGAACGACTTCCCATGGAGTTTCTTTCACGAGCGAGCATGATGCCCCCGGCGCATCCACCTTTTTGGGAGTGTGCTTCTATGGTGGGTTCACCCTCCAGTTCTCAGACAACACGAACTTTCCTTATTTATACTGGTCCTCGACCCAGTTCTTGAAGACGTAGCAATCCTCAATTGGGTAGCTCACCACTCTATGATAGGCGTAGTAGTTGGGGTTGTTGATGTCGCTGGGTTGCGGTGGATGCCGTGGGTCTAGCAATGTGATGAGTTTGTTACGCATTGCCAACTCAAATAGTCTCCTCGTCTTATCACGGGGAAACGATTAAGCGCGTCCTAGGCTTTATTCCAGGGATAAGTGTGGACGTGTGTTGTTTTGGAGAGAAACCGATTTTGGGCCAATTGATTGTTGTTGAGCGTTGGCAACGAAGGCCGCTTTCCTTTTACCCTTGGCGTTTCGAGGTTCTTTACTTGAGGAGGAAAGCCCGTGACCCATCTGGTCTATTTGGGCCAGTTTATCAATCAGAGCTTGGAAGGTTGTTGGTTTGAACAACGTCATGAACTGGGACACAGTCGTTTGAGGATCAAGGGTCCCGATGAACATGCCCACGGTGGGGGATTCTTCGATGCGCTATTCGCATTTTGACCATAGGTCCACCACCGAATCGCATATTGGACCCAGGTTTCTCCTGGATTTAACCTGGCATTGATTAATGCCATGATCGGGGTGTGCTCGCTTGCACTGGAGAACCGCTGTGTGAACAGCAGTTGCATCTCTATGAATGTTCTCACAGAGTCATTTAGGAGCTCTGAATACTATTCAAAGGTCATCTCTGACAGGATGCCAACGAACTGGAGACGCAACATTTTGTCGTCGGCTCCAGCGTTGTCGCACAGAGCTCTGAAATGCGCGACGTGCTGATGTGGATTGCTTGTCCCCTTGTATACAAGGAACTTGGGGATCATATATCCTGGCGGGTATTTAATTTGGTCATACCATCCTGGATACGGTCGCCCAGTTCTGACGATTTGGCCTGCGGTTTCATTAGCTTGATGAGCTCGTATTTGTTGAGTGATATAATCATCAAGAGCAACCTTGGAGATTGTTTCCTCCTTGGCTTCCGATAAGGCCGGAAGAGGATTTGATGTTTCCCCTCTGTCATCCTCGATGATTATCGGCGGATTCTCAGCCAGAGGTTCTGACCGGATCATCATCCCAACCATGTCTTGGAACAACAGAGCCATCTGCTTTATGTTAGCAGCCTGCTAAGTGGCTTCCTTGTCCTTTCTTTCAAGCACCCTTCGCAGAAACTCTATATCGGTTTCCTGCTCCTGGCGCTGTTCGACTGTTGTGTCCGGGCTTTCTTTCTGCCCGATAAGTGCTGCCATTTTGGTCAGCATTTCCTGGAGCTTTTGTGGTTGCTCCTGAGCTTTTGTCAGTGATCGAGTTTGCGGTCGATGACCTATGGAAGCACGGCTTTCTTCTTTCCCGGAAGCCATGTGGACCGTATGTACGATCATGCCCCTAGACCTAGGGCGTCTGGGTCCATCGCCTATGGAATTTGCCGCCGGCGATGGGATTTTCTCTGGCCTCATCCTTTTGTGGGAGGTCGAGGTTGAAGGAGCCATTGTAACAGGCACCAGTGTAGAATAAGCCCCTCCCTGTATGACTGAGGGATGGTCTTTCTCGTGCCGAGCCTTCGATTTCTTCGGTCGACGAGAGTAATCTTTGTTGATCACAGAGCCCTGGACTTTCCGCCAGACCCTGTGAGTTTCGGAGGAGATCCATTGATGGGGGCGCTCCGGCTTTTCCTGCACTGTGGCTTCTATAGGTGGGGGCAATTCCTTTAGCACCGTCGTTGGAGTGTTCTTGCGTACCCTCCTGAGCAGATCAAAACTGTTCATGGTTTAAACAGCAGCGTCAACTTCCACCATTGGAGATGGTGGGGTAAGTCCAGAGGAAGAATTTCCCCCAGCTTTTCTCACTCGGCGCCAGTGGCGACGTCGAGCGTGTCTTGCAAATGGGACCGTCTCAGTTTTAGAAGCGGCTTCTTCGTGCCCCTGGCTTTGCTAAGGGGCTGCTGTTGGCGTCTGTTGCGCCACGGCGGCGCCCCGGCCGTCTACTCGAAGCCAAAATGCGGAATCAAAATTTTTCTTAAGTTTAAACCAGCGCTACCGCGGACAATAAAACCCGGATCGAAACCATTAACCTAGCTACTAGCAAAATACAAGGTGGGTAGAGAAGTATACCAAGCGATCCGTGTCCTTCGGTCTTCGTCTCCACTCCGGTCTCCCGCGGAATCTCCGTCCGTCACCTCCTCGTCGGAAAGGGCACCATGTAGCCAAATACTTTTACGGGCTCCCACCTCTGGACCGAGGCAACTCGGGCGCGAAGTTGGCTAGCCGACGCGTCCAAGATTTGCTGTAGAAGTAGTGTAGAGTCTATGTCTCTTTGGGGTTTAGTTGCCTTTGGATGATGGAGGAATCAAAGAACTTTGGAGAGGGGTTTGGGATTTTGGAGCAAGCAAAATGAGATGATCAAATTTCCCTCAAAAATAAAACCTCTCCCTTTCTCTCCCAAGAATGGCCGGCCTCTCCTCATGGAATGGTGGAGGAAAAAGATTAATAAATCCAAGAGAAGAAAATGAATCAACATGAGGAGAAAATTGTCACACCAATTTCCTTTCTCATCAAATCAAGACACCATCACAATAAATGCAAGACAAATGATCCAAAAGGAATCTCATCATGAAAAATCTATCATAATGCCACAAATGCAAGAAACCCCTCCACTAAAACTTATTTGCACAATTGCAAATAACCCCCTCCATCGGAAAGTCCGGCCGTGAAGAAACAAAAGAAAACCGGCCGGAACGGAATGCAAACTGGAAACTTCAGAAAACTGATCCCGTAATAAATTACAGGAAAACCCCGCTACTGCATATACATGCCCGCATTTGTATTCCCACTGAAAATAAATGCGAAGAGACAAAATCTACACTGTCTAATACTAGGATCCGGCTTAAACCAAAGCCGGCTAGTAAAATCCGTCCGACCACGATCCGTGCAATACCGCACGTATCTGATCGAACCCTGCCATATCTCCATACAGCCTCTACAACGTTTCGCCCGAAACCTGAGTAACTGTGTGTGGTGGACTCAAAAGACTCGTCAATACTATGGCTGTGGATTTAACCACTAGCACGTCAGAGGTATTAGCTATACGTGACGGGCCACCAGCTATTGACCAAAAGGACGTCGATGAGCGAACTCATCCTGACACCCTACTGAGCCTGTCAGTGACAATATCCGTACAGTCCGGTCCGTTCGTCTATGAGCATCGCATGGCGGGCCTAGGGGGTTGGTAAAAGTCAGACCCCCAATAGCGGTACAAGTCGTGTCGGAGTGTAGCCCAGAACACCCTGAGATACTACTGGAATACCTACCAGTAAATCTCCTTCCTCGGCCGAGGGCTTTTTGTAATGGCTCTCCTAGACACAGCGCGACCTCACCCCCAATACCGGGAGAGACGAACCCCTGCAGATTCGCTCACTGCCTCCATGTGGCTCGGGACTGTACCCAACTAAAACTTGTTTGCACGACTCCTTTGAGCCGTGGTAGGGTAGTAATCAAAGCACAGTGGGAACTCACACGAGACAAATGACGATCTCAGGTCGATGAACTAACCTGTACACATGTCACCAGGGAACTGCTATCTGACGTCTGGTACAATCCCAACTAGCAGGTTCCCGGCGAGTCCTGTCCAGTGTACTCATAACCCAATGAGCACCTGTATACATCTTAGGTGAACCAACTGACACCAGTGGCTTGTGAGACCGGCCACCGCCCCTCGTCGGGGTCTCGACTGTATACACTAGTCTACTCTGGAGAATCGATGCCCTGTCTCGAAACTCCCACGACTAGGGACCTTTTAAGGATGTGCTTATAGACTCCAGCTCTCACGTATATGATCGCCCTCATACTGCTGGTAGTCAAGCAAGAATCCTAGGGGCTCTATCAACGTGTAATAGCGACTCGTAAGGTCACCTAAAGCAGTACACGATGATAAAGATAAACCAGATAGCATACTATCATCTCGAGTAAGACTGTCCTACCGGTATAGGTCCTCCCTCAATTATTGCAATCACGTGCCTGTGATCCAATAATTGACTCTGAGGGCACTATATCCAACAATCTCCCACTTGCACTCAAGGCTAATTATTGCGATGTCGCATACTCACAGCCCGTGTGATACCGAACACCCAACTCCTCTACTAGTCAGTCTCACAAAGCTCGTTTGCAAAACTATTGCGTTCGAGGAATAGCCTCAGTGAGTGGATCCGCTCTGATGTTTCTTTTTATGTCTCTCTTTATCTCAAGTTCGTAGAGAAAACCATCTCCCGAAATGAGCAATACCTGTCTTAGAATGTGTCTGGATATCTGATGGGACCTAGCTCATAAATGAACTCCAAATCCAAACTTCTTAGACTGTATCGTCAACTGAACTTAATCAGTATCCTGCGCCATACCTTCCCTCGGTATCCACCTCAACCATCTGTCCAAAATACTGCCCCCCGTCAGAGGGAAAACTATGACTCTGACGACCACCCTGTCATCTAAGTCACCTTGGAAGCCTGGAATGACAACCGTCTCCTAAAGGAGGCTGTCGTTATCATATCCCTAGAACATCTACTTATGTTCTAAAACTGCTTCCGACAGTTTCCTCAGGATTGGATCAATATCAACTTATTGCATCTACTGCAAGAACAACATCTGGTGTGGTACTTGACATCTTATGATTGACTCAATTGCCTAAGCAAGTGATCTGCCAATCATGCACATCCCTCTCTACTTTAGTCTATAAGACACCTTTAGAGAGGGTGACTCCATCACCTGCAGGTACACTACCGTGCTAGGAGTCGTCCATTCTAAATACTCATAGAATGCTGTCTAAGTACCCAGATTAGGATACTTCCCAAATCTAGATCTAATACCATAGATCCAGTAACCAGAATGTCTGATATAATATCCAAGTCCTATGTGGAGAAATCACTGTGTGACGACCAAAGAATAACCGATCGTAGTATAGGAATTTCACTTCCTACTCTGTGTATGTCATCCAAATACCAGGACATCACACCCTACTACCTTCTTAACAGATCCATCCCCTATTCTGATGAAGTCAAACCTATGACTGTCGCATCAGAAATAGATGATCTATCTCCGCTATATCTGCTTTAGTCTATAAATAGACATAAGCCACCTGTCCACCAATGCTTCCGCTGCTCCCACTGACTACGACAACCCTCTGGCAGAGTCATATAGACGTACACTTCTAAAGCAAGTTTAGAACGACGCTATACTCATCCTTCTGCCGGGTCTCACAGTCTGGAACAACAGCAATGGCAAGTCTGGGTAAACAAGAACCTCCCTGCCACTGTCCTTGAGCATACCGAAGTACCTCTCGAGTGCCTGAGGTTACCCACCATATCTGCGGAGTGGCCAATGGAATGTCAATACAGATTGAATCTTTAGATTCTTATCAAATTTTCAGTAATCGTTTGCGATTCTGGAATCACTTCCAGTTCTACCATACTCTCACTATTGTTTTCTGAAAAAGATGCATTTTTATTAAAACTGTGGCGAGTCAAGAACAATATCACTATTGATCTTCCAGATGGTAGAAAATCAACCCTCGTCATAGCCTGGGTCAACCCACAAACAGCCATTACAGAAACGTGCCTTGAGTTATCCAGAGTCTGGTTTTAAGCATAAACCAGACAACTCCCCGTACCTTAACAATGTCAAGATATGAACTGTTCTATATCCAATATAGAAACAAAGACACTGATTTAATTGAACCAGATTCAAACCATGCAGCTGTCTCCAGTGCATGTCAACTAAATGGAAGGAGGCCGATCAGCGTTACTCAACTTAGGAATACTTCCAATTATGAGTAACCTGAAAGAGAAGGAAGTTCTCTTAAACATTACTATCAACTGAATACCATTCACAAGTATCTACATCTTCGATCACCTTGAAGAATCCCGATACTTGCAATACCTGGTTCTCTATTTTACTCTTATACCTATAACTTCTCAAAATTTGGACCCTGTGTTTCCATGAAACACCTGTCTAAAAACTAGAGAAGTCATAAGTAAACCGAATATAGTACGAGGACCAACCCCTCTGTCCTAATGGACACTGGACAATATACAATATTTTGTATAAGTCCCTTGAGTCCAATAACTCATTCACTGTGTGTCGTAGGCTGAAAACTGTACTTATGGTTAAGAAGAATTACACCGCTGTTTAATGCTCCTTACCTAAACATCCACTGATATAGGTAAATATCATAGACATAATTTCAAAAAGGTATATCTCACTCTATAAAAATAGACGTATATATATATCAATTTGAAATTGGTGCATAACAACGGATATTCAAAACCAAATATTTTCCGACCGGCAAACAGCCCAGGCGATTTCCTCAAATATCACCAATTATAACGAATTCCGATATAATGAGGACGATCACCTAATTTCCAATAACTCACTCCCACTCATCATCTGTAAAGCCATACAGATGTGAGAATCATACCTGGTAAATACATACCCTGGAGCAAGTGTCTAATTGGGAAATCAGTTTTCTTTTAACAGTACACTGTGGAACTGAAACATTGAAATGTTTCGATGGGGTATCCGGGTATTCCTAGTAATGCCTCTTCCATTATCCAGATTCATAACTGTAACCGTATAATTCTTTGCCATCTCCCCAAATCCCTTTATATGTCTTTAGTCATTACCTTCTGTACACCCCTTTAGGCCAAATGGTTTTCTTCCTTCCCTACCGTTCGGCACCAGCCTATGGTTTGGAAGAAGACTATTCAATAACCATAATGGGTGTACTGTCCTAATCCTAGGAGCACTCGCAATGCGAGAGAAGGTGAAGATAAAAGACAACCGAATAAACCTTATTCCTATTTCTCCTGAACCAGGATCCATCCCCGAACTGGAACAAGTTCCTTTCGAGTTCGTAAATGACCATACGATAGATTATCCAATAAACTTGGGATCTTCGTAGTGATACAGAGTGTCCTGGAGAAATATAAAGATGATTTAGGATTGGCGAAGAAATACTTGGTTTGGTCGTGAATAGCAGTCGCAATTTACTTTGCCCTCTTACTAATCCCTTTCTTTGTCTTAACTTAATACCTTCTGTACACCATCATTATGCTAATTGGTTTTCTTCATTCCCCACCGTTCGGCACCAGCCTAAGGTTTGGAAGAAGACTATCCAATTTGCGTAATAGGTGTACTATCTCCTAAACCAAGGAGTACCCGCAACCTGAGAGAAGGTAAAAGGAAAAGACAACTTAATAGTCCTATTCGTTTTCTCCAGAACCAGAAACCATCCTCGAATAAATTCCTTCGAGTTCGTATATAACCATACGATGGTTTTGTCCAATGGAAGTGGACGTTCATAGTAATACGGGGTGTCCTGGAGAAAAGGGTAAAAGTAGGAGTGGCAATGAGGTATGCAACTCTGACAATCCAAAAAGCCAGTCTTATAAGAAGGTTCGGTTAACTTGGTCACTGAGTCATAGTCTAGGGTCGGGTCAATGGTCGCTGCCAAAGAGAGAGAGAAAAGAAACACTCAGCGTGCACTCTAACCTAGATCAGAATGGTTATCACTTTATCTAATCAGGAAACCTCCCACTGTAACCTCAAATTCTCCTCCAAACCTGAAAGAAGAATTAGTCGGGATCACCCGAGGAGTAAACCAACTCATCAGTGGGAATCAGGATCCAACTATCATCGCATGATAACGTGACGGAATCCACTCACGTCACCACACTCCAGAAGGTATGCGCATGCCTGGAAAGTTTCAGTTTCTTTAGAAACTCCCGATGTATGTTTTTACCCCTAGGACCCAAGTGACCTTGACTGAGCCAACATATCAAAGGATCCTAGTCAAGTTCAACCCATCATTATCTTGATTGCATTAGACCCACCCGCACGAGTCCTTGACTGAGCCAAAATGACCGTACGACTGTCCTAACCAATCACATATCCATAAGACAGAAAAGCATTACAGAGCTACCGCACACTACGCCTCGGCTGAGCACGACATACGTAGCACGAATACTAAGCAATACCAATCTGAAATGACGGAGGGCTACGGCTGGTTTTTGGCGAAAAACCTTTAACGTAATGAACTTGATATCGCTGAAGGAACCGGATAACTTTTAATAAAAATTATAGTGACGATAACCTTTGCTAAAGAGGTCACTTCCGGTGAAGGGATCTCGGCTCTTTCCCCGTAGAATGAGGTGCAGGATATTCCAACTGAATACCACGATGCAAAGCAAAAGTAACCGGCTATAGTGAAGTTATTGCCCTGACGCAAACTTCTGTCCAAGAGGTCACTCCCGGTGAAGGGATCTCGGCCCTTGCCTCGTCGACTGAGGAGCAGGATATTCCAACTGAATACCACTGTGCAAAACAAAAGAGAACGTCCTTGTAATAACAGCTTTTTGAAAAATGTTCCAACAACATCAGAATAGGTTTGTTTATCTTGCATTGATCCGAATCAACGCAGTCCCATCAATTGATCACACCACAAAGAACGAAAATAATGATGTACGTATATGCCATCCGCATTCGCCACTGGGTCCCGTCTGTTAGGTCCACGTTACCTCTCCCGGTACTTTCGGGGTGGCGGAAACGGTAAAACAAAAATTTTCTTAAGCATGGTAACATGGACCGTAAAAGCCGGATCTTTACTAAACAACATACTAGCATCCTAACTAGAGATTTATCTACTCGGTTAGGGGTTATACCTCAACTTGATCTCCTTCTCTTCTTGTTGTTCTTCTCCTTTCTTGCTCCGAGGGTTGATCTGAACTTTGGTCACCTCCGCGGCCTCCTTGAGTCGAAGACGATCCACCCGAGAGATGTACACCGAGCTCCACCTCGAGCCGAGGTAACCAGGGCAAAGAGATTGCTAATCTAGAAGCCCTGGGTTGTGTAGAAGTGATAAAGGGATGGTTTTGTCTTTGTGGGATCTTTATCTCTCAACACATGAGATCAAAAGATGAATTAAGAGGAGCAAGAAGAAGGAGGAGCTAGCAACCATGGTTCATTTCCTTTTCTTCTCACATGAAAAGGCAAGAGAGAGAATGAATAAAAATTGTGAACTAAAGAAATTAACCATGGTTCCAATAATGCACTAAAACCATCATTACAAATCCTATCAAGATAAAGTGGATGGCTACATTGAAATGACCATTATCATAATCCAAAAGAAAAAGAAAAAGAAAAGAAGAGTGTAGATCCCTCTTGAAAGTCAATGGTCAACACGGTCAACCGGTCAACAAAGTCAAGAGAGGTCAACGGGGTCAAATGGTCAATGCAATTAGCCATCATAAAATTATCACTAAAAGGATTAGTAAATGATGTCCGCGGCTCATAATGGTTTTGACCAAACGAACTGTCAAAACCCTGATGAGGCACCTCCTCCTTCATCGCTCCGGAAAACTGTGCATACACACCTGCATCCGCATTCCGTAGAATGCGGATGCACAGAAGACAAAACAAATCCATCCGTGCAATACTAGGATCCGGCTTAAACCAAAACCTACTAGTACTGCCTGCCCGAACACCACACGCACACAAGTGTACGTAAGTGATCGCTGCCCTGCCGTAAAACCATACGGCCTCTACACGTTTCGCTCAGTGTAGGGAAACTCTCTGTGTGGGACTCTAAAGACTCGACACTACGCTGGCAGTGGGTTTAACCACAGACCGCAAGCGGCACTAGCTGTACGTAACGGTCCCCAGGTAGATGTCGATAAGAAGGCCGATGAGGTAAACCCATCCGAACACCTACTGAGCCTGTATGTGACAATCTCCGTACAGTCCGGTCTGTTCGTCTGATATATCGCATGGGGGGCCTAGGGGGGCGGTAAACGTCAGTCCCCTAATAGCGGTACAAGTCGTGTCGGAGTGAAGCCCATTACACCCTGAGATAACACTGGAAACCTACCAGTATATCTCGCTTGCCCTGGCCAGGGACTACTCGTGTAATGGCTCTCCTAGACACAGCGCAATGTCAACCCCCAATACCGGGAGAGACGAATCCTGTCTAACCGTCATTGCCTCCAAGTGCTTCGGGACTGCACCCAACTACTACATGTTTGCACAACTCAGTGGAGCCGTGGTAGGGTAGTAATCAAAGAACAGTGGGAACACACTCGAGGCGAAGTGACAGTGTCAAGTCAGCGGACTAAGCTATACTCATGTCACCTGGGAACTGATAACTGATGATTGGTATAATACCAACCATCGGTTCCCGACGAGTCCTGTCCAGTGTACTCGTAACCTAACGAGCACCCGCATGTAAGTGTACGGCGGCGCCCCGGCCTCCATCCCGAGGCCAAATGCGGAAGCGATGGTTAACTTTAAATTTTTTTCTTGAACCGGCACCGCCGCGCACTAAAACCCGGATCGAACCATTAACTAGTCCTAGCTAACTACAAGATGGGGAAAAGAGATATACCGACTGATCCGTGTCCTCCGGTCTTCTCGTCGTCGTCCCGATCTCCCGCGGAAGCTCCGGTCTCCACCTCGTCGCCGGAAGGGCACCACGTCGCCGGCTTCTTTTACGGGCTCCCACCTCTATACCGAGGCAACTCGGGCACGAAGCTGGCGAGTCGACGTGCCCAAGGTTTGCTGTAGAATGTGTAGTGCTCATGTCTCATTTTGGGGTAGTAGATGTTGCCTTTGGTGGAGGAAATGATATAAGCTTTTGGAGATGGTGTTGTGGGATTTTTCCAAAACCAAAAGAGAGCAAAATCCCATATATCAAATTTTGGACAGCCTTCATCAAGCTTGGCCGGCCATGGCTTTGGGAGGAGATAGATAATGAGAGTGAGTGAGAGAGCGTAACAAAGAGGTAGCCACAAAATAATCCAAGAGAGAGAGAGAAAAGGCTATCATGCTCAAGCATGATAACAAGCTAAAACCAACACTCCACCACAACCATCATGATGTCCAAAGTCAAGCAATCATGAAAACCATCATGAAGCAAAAAGTCAAGTCAATGGATGGTGCACCATCATGATACAATAAAATGCAAAGAACACCCTCCACAAATGCTTATTTGCACAATTGCAAATAAGCCCTCCTCTACCAATCTTCGGCCAATGAAGGATACAAAGAAATTGGCCGAAACGGAAAGCAAACTGGCAACTCCAGAAAACCGGTCCCGTAATAAATTATAGGAAAACCCCGATACTGTGTATACACACCCGCATCTGTATTCCGACCGAAATACAAATGCAATGAGACAAAATCTACACTGTACTATACTAGGATCCGGCTTAAACCAAAGCCGGCTAGTATTATCCGTCCGATCCTGATCCGTGCAACACCGCACGTATCTGATTGAACCCTGCCATATCTCCATACGGCCTCTACAGCGTTTCGCCCGAAAGCTGAGTAACTGAATGTGGGGGACTCTAAAGACTCGTCAACACCTTGGTTGTGGATTTAACCACTAGCACGTCAGAGGTATAAGCCAATACGTAACGGGCCACCAGCTATTGACCAAAAGGGACGTCGATGAGCGAACTCATCCTGACACCCTACTGAGCCTGTTAGTGACAATATCCGTACAGTCCGGTCCGTTCGTCTATGAGCATCGCATGGCGGGCCTAGGGGGTTGGTAAAAGTCAGACCCCCAAAAGCGGTACAAGTCGTGTCGGAGTGTAGCCCAGAACACCATGAGATACTACTGGAATACCTACCAGTAAATCTCCTGCCTCGGCCGAGGGCTTTGTGTAATGGCTCTCCTAGACACAGCGCGACCTCACCCCCAATACCGGGAGAGACGAACCCCCGAAGATCCGATCACTGCCTCTATGTGGCTCGGGACTGTACCCAACTAAAACCTGTTTGCACGTCTCCTTTGAGCGTGGTAGGGTAGTAATCAAAGTACAGTGGGAACTCACACGAGACAAATGACGATCCTCAGGTCGATGAACTAACCTGTACACATGTCACCAGGGAACTGCCATCTGACGTCAGGTATAAGACCAACTAGCATGTTCCCGGCGAGTCCTGTCCGGTGTACTCATAACCCAATGAGCACCTGTATACATCTTTGGTGAACCAACTGACACCAGTGGCTTGTGAGACCGGCCACCGTCCCTCGTCGGGGTCTCGACTGTATACACCAGTCTACTCTGGAGTATCGATGCCCTGTCTCGAAACTCCCACGACTAGGGACCTGTTTAGGATGTGCTTATAGACCCCAGCTCCCACTTATATCATCGCCCTCATACTGCTGGTGGTCAAGCAAGAATCCTAGGGGCTCTATCAACGTGTAATAGTGACCTGTCTGGTCACCTAAAGCAGTACACGATGATAAAGATAAACCAGATAGCATACTATCATCTCGAGTAAGACTGTCCTACCGGGATAGGTCCTCCCTCAATCATTGCAATCACGTGCCTGTGATCCAATAATTGACTCTGAGGGCACTATCTCCAACACCGCATACTATCTCAAGTACGACGTGCTGACGGCTGTGGGACAGACCGTCTCCCGTGCTGGGATGAGAAGCGCATACACTAGTCTACTCTGGAGTATCGATGCCCTGTCTCGATAATCCCATGACTAGGGACATGTATAAGGATGTGCTTGTGGATTACCCAGCCCCCACGAGTGTGATCGCCATCACAACGCCGGTAATCAAGCAAAGAACCTAAGGGCTCTACTAATGCGTATAGGTGATATAAAAGAAACACATATGTACACATTAAAGAAGAGACAAACCAAGTAGCATACTACTATATTGAGCAAGATTGTCTATACAACTGTGAATATCCCAAGCTTCCATCAAGTAATATACATACTAGTATGATACAGTAATGGCCTCTAGGGCATATACACTAACAATCTCCCACTTGCACTAAGGCCATGTACTGGCGTATCGAAGACCTATCGTCTCGATCAGCCGCTCGAACTGAGTCTGGGGTAAGGCCTTCATGAATGGATCCGCCGTGTTGTCTTTTGTGTCCACTCTCCGCACCTCGATCTCCTGGCGATCAATGATCTCCCTGATCAGGTGATACCGCCTTAAGATGTGCCTGGATTTCTGATGGGACCTTGGTTCCTTCGCTAAAGCTATAGCCCCATTATTATCGCAATACAAAGGTATTGGGTCAACAATGGACGGAACCACCTGAAGTTCACTAATGAACTTCTTCATCCAGACCGCCTCTTTTGCGGCATCGCTTGCAGCAATGTATTCAGCCTCCATCGTTAAGTCTGCGACGGTATCCTGTTTGGAACTCCTCCAACATACCGCCCCTCCGTTGAGGGTAAACACAAAACCCGAGACAGACTTGCTGTCATCTTTGTCACTCTGGAAGCTTGAATCGGTAAAGGACTCGACCCTAAGGTCTCCATTACCGTAAACCAGGAACATCTCCTCAGTCCTTCTCAGGTACTTGAGAATGTTCTTCACTGATGTCCAGTGGTCCTCACCTAGGTCTGACTGATACCGGCTTACCGTGCTCAGCGCGTAAGCTACATCTGGTCTTGTACATAGCATCGCATACATTATAGATCCTACCGCCGAAGCGTAGGGTATAGTGCTCATGCGAACCCTCTCCTCGTCGGTCTTAGGAGACATCTTCTTGGAGAGGGTAATTCCGTGCAATGCGGGTATGTTACCGCGCTTGGAACCCTCCATACTAAATCTCTTTAGTACGGTCTCTATGTACCTGGACTGCGAAAGTCCCAGTAGTCTCTTGGATCTATCTCTATAGATCTTGATCCCCAGAATGTATGAGGCATCACCCAGGTCCTTCATGGAGAACCTTTGTGACAAAAATAGCTTGACCGATTGTAGCATAGGAATGTCATTTCCTATCAAAAGAATGTCGTCCACGTACAAGATTAGGAATACGACAGTTCGTCCTACAATCTTCTTATAAACACAGGGTTCATCTTCGTTCTTGATGAAATCAAATTCCTTGATTGCCTCATCAAAACAGATGTTCCAGCTCCGCGATGCCTACTTTAATCCATAAATGGATTTAAGCAACTTGCACACCTTCCCGCTGCTCCCACTGTCTACGAAACCTTCTGGTTGATCCATGTAAACGCACTCTTCCAAACAACCATTTAGGAAAGCCGTTTTAACATCCATCTGCCAGATTTCATAGTCATGGAAGGCAGCAATGGCAAGTAAGATCCGAATGGATTTGAGCATAGCCACCGGAGAAAAAGTTTCGTCATAGTCCAAACCAGGTCTTTGACGAAAACCTTTTGCAACGAGTCTAGCCTTATAGGTTTCCACCTGCCCATCTACACCAAGTTTCCTTTTGTAGATCCATTTGCATCCAACGGGTTTTACTCCAGGTGGAGCAATATCCAAGGTCCACACTTTATTGGCGTACATGGACTCCATTTCGGATTGCATTGCTTCCTGCCACTTATCAGAGTCCCTACTGATAATGGCCTGCCTGAAACTGGTTGGGTCATCTTCTTCCAAGATGCAATCCTCTCGATCCCCGTCAATGAGAAAACCGTAGTATCTCTCGGGCGGACGAGAAATCCTACCAGATCTGTGGAGTGGCTGAGGTTCGTCTATGGTTATTGAAGCCTGAGGTTCTGTCAAATTTTCATTTTCAGTTTGTGGTCGCTGAATTTCTTCCAATTCTACTGTGCTTCCACTAATTTCTTTTGCAAGAAACTCCGTTTCTAAGAAAACGGCATGCTGAGCAACAAACACCTTCTGTTCCTCGGTGTGGTAGAATAGATATCCATAACCATTCTTTGGATATCCCACAAACTTACATAAAACTGACCGTGCCTCTAGTTTATCCGGTTTATGCGTTTTAACATAAGCCGGACAACCCCATATCTTAAATCTTTTAAGATATGGCCTTTTTCCATTCCATATCTCGAATGGAGTCTTAGGCACTGATTTAGACGGAACATCATTCAATAGATATGCTGCTGTCAATAGCGCATGTCCCCAAAATGAAAGAGGCAACTCGGCATTACTCATCATGGAGCGAACCATATCCAGAAGGGTACGATTCCTCCTCTCCGATACACCGTTGTGCTGTGGTGTATAAGGAGGAGTAAGCTGAGAGAGAATACCATTCTCTTTTAAGTAATCTAGGAATTCCGTGCTTATGTACTCCCCTCCTCTATCAGACCGGAGGATCTTGATACTTTTGCCAGTCTGGTTCTCTACTTCATTTCTGAATTCCTTGAATTTCTCAAAAGCTTCAGATTTGTGTTTCATCAGATACACATATCCGAATCTAGAGAGATCGTCAGTGAATGTGATGAAGTACGAGAACCCACCCCTTGCATGTGTAGACATCGGACCACATACATCACTGTGTATGAGTCCCAAGAGCTCTGCTGCTCTTTCTCCATGTCTGGTGAACGGAGATTTGGTCATCTTCTCTTTGAGACAGGACTGACAAGTTTCATAAGATGAAAACTCGAATGCATTCAAGAGTCCATCTTTATGCAACTTACTCAATCTTTTCTCTCCGATATGACCAAGTCTACAATGCCACAAGTAGGATTCATTCGTATCTGAATTCTTCTTCTTGCGTGAGTTTTGTATATTGAGAATTGTATTCTGATTTAGAACGTAGATACCATTACACAGTGTACCCTCTGCAACCAGCACCTTATGAAGGTAAATGTTCATGATATTTCTATCAAGAACAAAGTTATATCCATCTTTATCGAGTAAAGAAACTGATATGATGTTGCAAACCATGGAGGGTACATAGTAGCAATCGTTCAAAATCATAGTCTTGCCATTTGGCAATACTAGGTGATATTCACCGACGGCTGCCGCATTAACTTGTGCTCCGTTCGCTACTCTGAGCGACATATCACCCGGTGCAACTTTCCTACTTTTTCTCAGTCCCTGCAATAAATTACAGATATAAGATCCTGATCCGGTATCAAGTACCCAGGAGGTAGGGCTGACCGTAAAACAGTTCTCAATTACAAGAACACCTGAAGTAGATGCAAAACCATGCTTCTTCTTCAACTGGGTATCCTGGGAATCCATACAATCCCTTTTCCCTTTCTCATACTTATGACCGTTGTCACAAGTTAGAGCTGAACCAACGTTCCCCAGCCCCGAATAAGAATTCGGATCGGTCAAGCAATACATTTTATTATCTTGATTAGGGCGTGAAATGGTTGCTACCTGGAGAGAGAGAAAAGAAACACTCAGCGTGCGCTCTTGCATGTTTAGATTGGTTTTTAATTTATCTAAACAGGATGGCTCCCACTGTCTCTCGAATCCCTCCTCAAACTATAAAGGAAGAATTAGTCGGGATCAATCTCACCGTACAATACTTGCTTAACCGTTCGGCCAGGCCAGTGTCGGTACTTCGAGGGAGGTTTTCCAACGCTTTCACGAAGTTCCTTAATTAAGTAACCTCTTTTCCCTGTGGGCGTAGCCCCGCTAACACCTTTCTAGACACCTACTTGGTTTATAGCATTGATCGTTAAGCGAGAAAGTTTCTGAGGAGTAGCATATACTCACAGTAGGATCGGGATCCAAATATCATCGCGTGACAAAACTGAAGGAATCCTACCAGAATCATCACTCCAAATGGTATGCAACACTAGCAAGTTTCAGTACTTTTGAAACTCCCGATGTGGTTTTTGCCCCTAACGGTTTATGACCTTGACTAGGTCAACAAGTCACAAACTGTTAGTCAAGTTCTACCCGTCATTATCCTGACTGCATTAGACCCACCCGTACGTGCCCTTGACTAGGTCAACAAGGCCGCACGACTGTCCTAACCAGTCACATTTGCAATCCACAGAATAATATCATTCAGCTACCGTTCACTACGCCTTGACTAGGTCAACAAACGCAGCACGAATACTAAATAATATTAATCCGAAACGACGGAGGGCTACGGCTGGGTTTTTGGCGAAAAACCCGTTAACGTAATGAACTTGATATCGTTGAAGGAACGTGATTGCCTTTTGAAAATATAGTGGCGAAAACTTTTGCTGAAGAGGTCACTCCCTGTGAAGGGATCTCGGCTCTTTCCTTGTCGAATGAGGTGCAGGATATTCCAAACTGAATACCTCGATGCAAAGCAAGAATAATCGACTATAGTGAAGTTATCACCCTGACGCAAACTTTTTGTCCAAGGGGTCACTCCCGATGAGGGGATCTCGGCCCTTGCCTCATCGAATGAGGTGCTGGGCATTCATAACCGAATACCTCGATGCAAAACAAAAAGTGAACGTCCTTGTAATAACAGCTTTTGAAAAATTGTTCCAACAACGTCTTTTAGGTTTATTTTCTTGCATTAGTTCTTTTAATGCGTCCCATCAATTAAATCCTACCATTGCAGAAAACAACCAAAATATGACGTACGCTTATGCCATTCGCATTCGCCACGGGGCCCCGTCATCACCCGTTAGGTTACTTAACTAACGACAGGGCGGGGGCTGGGCTAGCGCGGCTGTAAAAGATAAGCAACGCCTAAATAGTTATTATATATATATATAGCAATGATAGCCAATCCAGATCACAGATGAACACTTTAGATATACTAGGAACCCGCGATTCGTTCGAGCCTGCAACGAAAAGAGGATTACACGGTCGCGATGAATAGCCAATACCTCACCCAAGACCCCTACGGGTGCGGCAAACTACCCGCCAAGTACCCGAAGCGAAGCAACCTCCCTCAACGCCGTGAGTAGGCCACTCGGCACTTCGAGATACCCGGTAGTTTGTGCACCCCCTCCATGGGTCTATCCTAGGAGCAAAAACAGTAAAAAGAATTATACAATGACGGCTACAACCCCGACCCGGTTGTGCGGCCATACAAATAATATTACATCAATTTACAAATTTATTACATGAATGAAAGAAAAAGAAACTCTCATCTCACATCTAACCCGGCTATTCATCCGCGACAATCCAACGAGTTCATATACACAAACCATCAGCATTACAGATCACAGATATGTATAACCCCCAATAATCGACGTATAGCGATTAGTAGACGTTCAATACACATATAACATTACAGATATAACCATTAGCCAAAGTCTACAGAACATCGACCAAGAATACGGATTTTTGAGCCCCAAAAACAAATTTTGCTTTCTGGAAAATCTGGGAAGAAAAGTCATATACCAAAAATCCCAAAAACTCACCAGAAACTAACTGCAACAAAAATGATCCACGGCCGAGTCAACTCGGCCGCAGTTCCGCGGCAGAAGCAAGCTTCTGCCGCGGAACCGCGGTGAGTTGGTCGACTCGTGCGATCATTTTTCTTGCCTGTTCTAAGAAAAGCCTGAGCCGATTTTTAAGACATGATTTATTATCTTTTGAGCAGAAAAAAAATCGGCAGAAACTCAGGGTTTCCGTGGTGTTTTTCGGTTTTTTCGTTCGGTCGATATTCTAAATACCTTGCTAACATGCTAGGGTGTGTTTAGTTAGGCTCTGATACCACTATTAGGTCCACGTTACCTCTCCCGGTACTTTCGGGGTGGCGGAAACGGTAAAACAAAATTTTTCTTAAGCATGGTAACATGGACCGTAAAAGCCGGATCTTTACTAAACAACATACTAGCATCCTAACTAGAGATTTATCTACTAGGTTAGGGGTTATACCTCGACTTGATCTCCTTCTCTTCTTGTTGTTCTTCTCCTTTCTTGCTCCGAGGGTTGATCCGAACTTTGGTCACCTCCGCGGCCTCCTTGAGTCGAAGACGATCCACCCGAGAGATGTACACCGAGCTCCACCTCGAGCCGAGGTAACTAGGGCAAAGAGATTGCTAATCTAGAAGCCCTAGGTTGTGTAGAAGTGATAAAGGGATGGTTTTGTCTTTGTGGGATCTTTATCTCTCAACACATGAGATCAAAAGATGAATCAAGAGGAGGAAGAAGAAGGAGGAGCTAGCAACCATGGTTCATTTCCTTTTCTTCTCACATGAAAAGGCAAGAGAGAGAATGAATAAAAATTGTGAACTAAAGAAATTAACCATGGTTCCAATAATGCACTAAAACCATCATTACAAATCCTATCAAGATAAAGTGGATGGCTACATTGAAATGACCATTATCATAATCCAAAAGAAAAAGAAAAAGAAAAGAAGAGTGTAGATCCCTCTTGAAAGTCAATGGTCAACACGGTCAACCGGTCAACAAAGTCAAGAGAGGTCAACGGGGTCAAATGGTCAATGCAATTAGCCATCATAAAATTATCACTAAAAGGATTAGTAAATGATGTCCGCGGCTCATAATGGTTTTGACCAAACGAACTGTCAAAACCCTGATGAGGCACCTCCTCCTTCATCGCTCCGGAAAACTGTGCATACACACCTGCATCCGCATTCCGTAGAATGCGGATGCACAGAAGACAAAACAAATCCATCCGTGCAATACTAGGATCCGGCTTAAACCAAAGCCCACTAGTACTGCCTGCCCGAACACCACACGCACACAAGTGTACGTAAGTGATCGCTGCCCTGCCGTAAAACCATACGGCCTCTACACGTTTCGCTCAGTGCAGAGAAACTCTCTGTGTGGGACTCTAAAGACTCGACACTACGCTGGCAGTGGGTTTAACCACAGACCGCAAGCGGCACTAGCTGTACGTAACGGTCCCCAGGTAGATGTCGATAAGAAGACCGATGAGGTAAACCCATCCGAACTCCTACTGAGCCTGTATGTGACAATCTCCGTACAGTCCGGTCTGTTCATCTGATACATCGCATGGCGGGCCTAGGGGGCGGTAAACGTCAGTCCCCTAATAGCGGTACAAGTCGTGTCGGAGTGAAGCCCATTACACCCTGAGATAACACTGGAAACCTACCAGTATATCTCGCTTGCCCTGGCCAGGGACTACTCATGTAATGGCTCTCCTAGACACAGCGCGATGTCAACCTCAAATACCGGGAGAGACGAATCCTGTCTAACCGTCACTGCCTCCAAGTGCTTCGGGACTGCATCCAACTACTACCTTTTTGCACGACTCAGTAGAGCCGTGGTAGGGTAGTAATCAAAGAACAGTGGGAACACACTCGAGGCGAAGTGACAGTGTCAAGTCTGCGGACTAAGCTGTACTCATGTCACCTGGGAACTGATAACTGACGATAGGTATAATACCAACCATCGGTTCCTGACGAGTCCTGTTCAGTGTACTCGTAACTTAACGAGCACCCGCATACTATCTCAAGTACGACGTGCTGACGGCTGTGGGACAGACCGTCTCCCGTGCTAGGATGAGAAGCGCATACGCTAGTCTACTCTGGAGTATCGATGCCCTGTCTCGATAATCCTACGACTAGGGACGTGTATAAGGATGTGCTTGTGGATTACCCAGCCCCCACGAGTGTGATCGCCATCACAACGCCGGTAATCAAGCAAAGATCCTAAGGGCTCTACTAATGCGTATAGGTGATATAAAAGAAACACACATGTACACATTAAAGCAGAGACAAACCAAATAGCATACTACTATATTGAGCAAGATTGTCTATACAACTGTGAATATCCCAATCTTCCATCAAGTAATATACATACTAGTATGATACAGTAATGGCCTCTATGGCATATACACTAACACCGTCATCACCCGTTAGGTTACTTAACTAACGACAGAGCGGGGACTGAACTAGCGCGGATGCAAAACATATACAACATCTACTAGTATATATATAATATATAATATTTCGCTCAAGGCGTGATACAAAAGCAACAACACAGAAATGAAACCAGCAACACAGAACAATACAGATATCAGGGATCCTCGGGTTTCATAGAGCCGCTACTGAAACCCGACGTTCCCCTGGTCGTGTGGATAGCCTGTGCAATGAAAATCCTAGAACCCTACGGGCGCGGCAAGTCACCCGCCAAAATCTGAAGCGAGGCAGCCCCCTTCAGCAACGTGAATGGACCACCCAGCACTTCACGGAATCCGGTAACTTGGGCACCCCTCCTGGGTCAACCTGTACCCCCTACGAATGCGGCGAATAGCCCGCCAATTCTAGAGTGAAGCCCCCTCCGTCTCAATGCCATGAGATGCGGGCCCGTTGCCCTCTAGAAACCGGCTATTCGTGCACCCCTCCGCGGGGTAATCCTAGTACAGAAAGTAAAATATACATACAACGGGTACATCGACCTCGACCCGGTCGTGCCCCAAAAGAATAATAAAAACAGGCAGTGACGGCAATCCACATGTCGGACGCTCGCCCCGCAATATCAAATGTACATATAAAAAGAAACTGTACTAATATTGAATCCAGGCTATCCCCCACGACCAATCCGCAACATCACAGCACAACACAGAACATCAACGTGAATGTCACGTTCGCAAATCCGTCTAAAAGGGCTATAGCAGTTGGATAGGATTTACCGATCAAATGACATTCACGGTCACAGATATAATGTAAATACTGTGAACTAATGTGTTTAAAATTTTCGATCGATCAAATTTACCCAGGTGGGCCCCAAGCACTACTGTAGCACATAAAGAAATTCTGGGCCCAAAAAGAACATACCAAAACCCCTATTTTTAGCCCAAAAGCCCACTGCAAAAAATTGGTGAAATGAAGCCCAATTACTGCGGCGGAACCGCGGCCAAAATGGGGTTATGGCCGCGGTTCCGCGGTCCTTTAGAAGGATCAGGTCACCAAAATTTTACAGTGCTCTTAGAATTCCCTGCACATGTTTCTGAAACAACCTGAAAATTTTTTCGAGCCAAAAATATTTCGACAGAAACTGATGTACATGAAAATGCGGTTTTGGGATTTTTGTTCGATCGGAAATGTTGCGCCACGGCGGCGCCCCGGCCGTCTACTCGAGGCCAAAAGGCAGAATCAAAATTTTTCTTAAGTTTAAACCGGCGCTACCGCGGACAATAAAACCCGGATCGAAACCATTAACCTAGCTACTAGCAAAATACAAGATGGTTAGAGAAGTATACCAAGCGATCCGTGTCCTTCGGTCTTCGTCTCCACTCCGGTCTCCCGCGGAATCTCCGTCCGTCACCTCCTCGTCGGAAAGGGCACCACGTAGCCAAATACTTTTACGGGCTCCCACCCCTAGACCGAGGCAACTCGGGCGTGAAGTTGGCTAGCCGACGCGTCCAAGATTTGCTGTAGAAGTAGTGTAGAGTCTATGTCTCTTTGGGGTTTAGTTGCCTTTGGATGATAGAGGAATCAAAGAACTTTAGAGAGGGGTTTGGGATTTTGGAGCAAGCAAAATGAGATGATCAAATTTCCCTCAAAAATAAAACCTCTCCCTTTCTCTCCCAAGAATGGCCGGCCTCTCCTCATGGAATGGTGGAGGAAAAAGATTAATAAATCCAAGAGAAGAAAATGAATCAACATGAGGAGAAAATTGTCACACCAATTTCCTTTCTCATCAAATCAAGACACCATCACAATAAATGCAAGACAAATGATCCAAAAGGAATCTCATCATGAGAAATCTATCATAATGCCACAAATGCAAGAAACCCCTCCACTAAAACTTATTTGCATAATTGCAAATAATGCCCTCCATCGGAAAGTCCGGCCGCGAAGGAACAAAAGAAAACCGGCCGGAACGGAATGCAAACTGGCAACTTCAGAAAACTGATCCCGTAATAAATTACAGGAAAACCCCGCTACTGCATATACATGCCCGCATTTGTATTCCCACTGAACACAAATGCGAAGAGACAAAATCTACACTGTCTAATACTAGGATCCGGCTTAAACCAAAGCTGGGTAGTAAAATCCGTCCGATCACGATCCGTGCAATACCACACGTATCTGATCGAACCCTGCCATATCTCCATACGGCCTCTACAACGTTTTGCCCGAAACCTGAGTAACTGTGTGTGGTGGACTCTAAAGACTCGTCAATACTATGGCTGTGGATTTAACCACTAGCACGTCAGAGGTATTAGCCATACGTGACGGGCCACCAACTATTAACCAAAGGGACATCGATGAGCGAACTCATCCTGACACCCTACTGAGCCTGTTAGTGACAATATCCGTACAGTCCGGTCCGTTCGTCTATGAGTATCGCATGGCGGGCCTAAGGGGTTGGTAAAAGTCAGACCCCCAATAGCGGTACAAGTCGTGTCGGAGTGTAGCCCAGAACACCCTGAGATACTACTGGAATACCTACCAGTAAATCTCCTGCCTCGGCCGAGGGCTTTGTGTAATGGCTCTCCTAGACACAGCGCGACCTCACCCCCAATACCGGGAGAGACGAACCCTTGCAGATCCGCTCACTGCCTCCATGTGGCTCGGGACTGTACCTAACTAAAACCTGTTTGCACGACTCCTTTGAGCCGTGGTAGGGTAGTAATCAAAGCACAGTGGGAACTCACACGAGACAAATGACGATCTCAGGTCGATGAACTAACCTGTACACATGTCACCAGGGAACTGCTATCTGACGTCTGGTATAATCCCAACTAGCAGGTTCCCGGTGAGTCCTGTCCGGTGTACTCATAACCCAATGAGCACCTGTATATATCTTAGGTGAACCAACTGACACCAGTGGCTTGTGAGACCGGCCACCGCCCCTCGTCGGGGTCGCGACTGTATACACTAGTCTACTCTGGAGAATCGATGCGCTGTCTCGAAACTCCCACGACTAGGGACCTTTTAAGGATGTGCTTATAGACTCCAGCTCTCACGTATATGATCGCCCTCATACTGCTGGTAGTCAAGCAAGAATCCTAGGGGCTCTATCAACGTGTAATAGCGACTCGTAAGGTCACCTAAAGCAATACACGATGATAAAGATAAACCAGATAGCATACTATCATCTCGAGTAAGACTGTCCTATCGGTATAGGTCCTCCCTTAATCATTGCAATCACGTGCCTGTGATCCAATAATTGACTCTGAGGGCACTATATCCAACAGCGTCAACCTGTTGAAGACCGACGTCTTTGGCAGAGTTTGAGGAGGGCCGGCCAATCTTTTAAAGACCGACTTTCTGGTGGGGGAAGCACCTTTGACGTCTTCACCTGAAGGAGGAGTTAGGAGGGCTATCCATTTTGGGGCAGCCCATTCAGGTATTACGAGCCTCTTTGCGGGCCCGTTCGAGCTTTTGCTCAGCCTGTTGAAGACTGAGACACCAGATTTGGATGGCCCGTTGAGAGGGGCCATTGTAGTCATTAATCGATCGAAGACCGACCTCTTGGGAGCTTCCTTTTGCGGCGCTGAGGCACCGAAACTCATCGGTGGGAGCATGGTCCCAAAGAACAACCCAGTAGTGGCTTGCGTAACTTGCCCCACCGGTATTGAAAAGATAGAGGCCGCGTTGGGCCCGTAGTGTTGGGATACACTAACGCCCTGGACATCATCCGTGGCCGTTTACGGAACAAAAATTTTTACAACATTTTAAATTGACGCCAGAATAACCCGTTAACACCAGATCTACCATAAACCTAACTATCAAGCTAGAGGGTTCTATCTACTATGATAGAAATTTATACCTAAAGGTTCAAGTCCTTCAGGTCTTCAATCCTCTCCTTTAGCTCCTTGAAGAGTGTACAGATCGTGCTTGATCGTCGTCCTCCTCGCGTCAAAGATGATCCACCCGAGAGTGTCTACTCTGAGCTTCTACCTCTAAACCGAGGTAACTAGGTTATTTAGTATGCTAATCTAAGTAGCCTAGAGGATGTAGAGAGTGATGATGGATTTCTTTGTCTCAAGAACCCTAAGTTTCTCAACACATGAGACTATTAAGGTTTGAGGTAGAAGAAGAGAAGCTTGGAGGAGAGAGAGTGTTCAAGTTGGAATGAATGAAGAATGGCTAAGACTTGTGAATTATCAAGCATCCAATAATTCACCAAAATATCTTGAAACCACCTTGCCTCAATAGTAAACCATGAGTCACTACATGAGTCACCAAGTAGCCATGCTTCATTTAATACAAATGAACACCTCATACCTCCACCTCATTAATCATTTAATCAAAATGATAAAAACTAAAATGAGGTGTCTTCTTCTAGAAGCATCTTGCATAATTACAAGAATACCCCTCACCGTATATACATACCCATATCCGTATTCCGAAAAATACGAATACAAAGAGATGAAAATAATCCAAGAATATAATACTAGGATCCGGTTTAAACCAAAGCCTACTAGTATTATCCGTCCGAATCATCATCTGTGTATCAAGTACACGTATATGATCGAACCTTGCCGTAAAACTATACAGCCTCTACATCGTTTCGCCCGAAACAGGGAGACCCTCTGTGTGGGACTCTAAAGACTCAACAGTACGCTGGCAGTGGATTTAACCACAAGCACGTCAGCGATACTAGCTGCACGTAACGGCTACCCAGGTACCTGTCGAAAAGGAAGGCCGATGAGCAAAATCGTCCGAACTTCTACTGAGCATATCCGTGATAATCTCCGTACAGTCTGGTCTCTTCATCTAAGAGTATCGCATACCGGGTCTAGGGGTGGTAAACGTCAGACCCTAATAACCCGATAATTCGTGCTGTTGCGGCTCAGGACCAATCCGGAAAACTACTGATCAACCTATCAGTAAATCCCAACTGACCTGGCCAAGGTCTTATGGTCCTGACCAATCGAACATGATGCGATATCGAATCTATATACCGGGAGAGACGAATCGCCAACAATCACTCACTGCCTCCATATGGCTCGGGACTGTACCCAACCAAAACTTGTTTGCACGACTCAGTAGAGCCATGGTAGGGTAGTGATCAAAGCACGGTGCGAACACACACAAGAAAAATGACGATCTCAGGTCCGAAGACTAACCTGTACATATGTCACCTGAGAACTTCCATCTGACGATTGGTATAGTACCATCTAGAAGTTCTCGGTGAGTCCGTCTAGTATACTCACACCCAGTGTGTTAGTGTATATGCCCTAGAAGCCATTACTGTATCATACTAGTTTGTATATTACTTAATGGAAGCTTGGGATATTCACCTTGTATATACAAACTTGCTCAAAATAGTAGTATGCTACTTGGTTTGTTTCTACTTCAATGTGTACATGTGTTTATTTTATTATATCACCTATATGTAGGGTTCCTAGGCACACACTAGAGGTCTCACAAGGGATCAAACATGCCCAATTAAAATTTTACAAGTGCCTACAAACCCTAATACGGATCGTTAACTAGATTTATAGGCTATGCGATGCAAGTTAACGACTTTAACTTTAAGGGAAAGGGGCTACAACCTTTGTAGATCCGGTCCACCACTTCCTAAGCTCCACGATGATGTCCCTCCGCTGTCCAAATCGGATCCCGGACTCTAGCGTCGGCTTCATCGGAAAAATGGGCGGGCTTGGGCGTCGGCTTCGATGCCGAAGATGATCTACGTCGAGGCATCACAAGATCAAGCTCCCACTTCACCAAGTCATGAAACTTGTGAAGAAAACACCCTATACTACTTAGCAAGAGGTAGAGGATGAAGAAATAGGAAGTGGGTTCACTTTAGAATTGGATTTCTCACTCATTTTCACTAGTTGCCATTGATGGTAGCTAGGTTTTCTTCATGTTGAAGATGAAGAAGAAGAAGAAAAGATATGATAAGTGTAATTAAAAATAGAAAATAAAATCAACACTTATCATTTTCTAACCTTGGTTAGGTGTAGCGAATGTACTAAGGTTAAGTGGAATGGTTAGGGTTAAGTATGAGACAAAATGGTCACTTTAGTCAAAGCTTCAAGAAGCTTCAAAGAAAAAACAAAACTAGCAACCATTTCATTTCTTATCTTTTCCAAAATAAATAAATAAAGAAATAAGTAAGAAAAAGAAAACCCTAATCATTAACTAAACCAAGGTTTAATTCTTTACACTTAACCAAGTAAACATGTATCATCAAACATGATACAATCAAGTGCACAAAAGTATATCACATATACAACTTGTGATATTCAAGTGAGAAAATCCATTCAAAGTGAACCAATACTAGTTGATGCAAAGTAATATATCAAATATATAATTATACATTAAATCATTAAATCAACACTTGATTTAACGATCCGGTCATATCGCATATAACCGACTAGTATCCTATGTATCGGCTTATCGAATCAATCCTTGATTCGACAACTAGGTTATATCGCATATAACCTAATCGATACATTCATCGCGAGAATGGAATACGGTATCACATACACGCATTATTCTCGGTCCCGCACATATCTCATATGCGCTCCTATTTCGTTTCGCTTGAGCCAGGAAACCTCTGTGTAGGACTCTAAAGACTCGTCAATACGCCGGCAGCAGGTGATGATCATATCAAACACCCACAAGCCGCAAGCGGTCTGCTAAACGTAACGGCCACCCGGGTATTGAGCGATCAGAAGATCGACGAGCAAGCCCGCTCACACTCCTGTGAATCCAACCAGTAACACTTACCGTACAGTCCGGTCTGTTCGTCTGATATGTCGCATATCTCGCCTAGGGGTGGTAAACGTCAGACCCCAGTAGCTCGATAAGTCATGCCGACGTGAGGTCCATAACAATCGTGAAACTACTGATAACTCTTACCAGTATATCACTGCAACCCTGGCAAGGGATTTCCTGTTATGGCCAGTCGAGCATAGCGCAACATCAACCCCCAATACCGGGAGAGACGAATCCCCTCCTATCGCTCATTGCCTCCATGTGAATCGGGACTGTACCCAAAAACCACCTGTTTGCACGACTCAGTAGAGCCGTGGTAGGGTGGAAATCAAAGCACAGTGGGAGACACACAAGACTCTATGAAGATCTCGGGTCAACAGACTAAGCTGTACCAGTGTCACCAGAGAACTGCCATCTGACGTGAGGTATAAAACCATCTGGGAGTTCTGGGCGAGTCCGTTCAGTGTACCCAGTCTCCACTGAGCACCCGCATACCATCTCTGATGTCAAACACCAATGGATATGGGATCATCCATCGCTCATCACATGGGTCGAGAAGATATACGCTAGTCTACTCTGGAATATCGATGCCCCGTCTCGATATTCCCACGACTAGGAACATTGAAGGATGTACTCATTGACTACCCAGACCCCACTAGTATGATCTGCATCATAGTCCTGGAAGTCGAGTACACATCCTAAGGACTTTATCAACATGTAACAGAGAGACAGAAAGTATACATGTTAAGATAAAGAGTAACCAGATAGCGTACTATCATGTCGAGCAAGGAAGTCCTACCTATATATGTCCCAGCATCCACTATAATATACATCCAATGTACAGTAATGGCCTCTAGGGCATACATATAACTAACAATCTCCCATTTGCACTAGGGCCATCTGTAGCAGTAGTTGTAGTATCTAATACTCATCCATCCCCAAAAAGTCTCTCTTTGGGAAAAAGCCTTCGTGAGTGGATCCGCCGCGTTGTCCTCTGAGTCTACTCTCCTAACCTTGATCACCCTGGAGATCAACTATCTCCATGATCAGGTGATGCTGCCTCAGAATATGTCTGGGTCATTGATGGGACCAGGGTTCCAGGGCCAAAGCCACACTTCCATTGTCACACAATGGTAGGAACCTAGTTCATCTTATGAACCAATATACACCCAAATTACCTCTTTGGTAGTATCTTAAATAGCGATGTTACCAGCCTTTATCGTCTAGTTTGCCACGGTATCTAGCTTGGAACTCTTCCAACATACCAACCCTTTACCGAGGGTAAAGACAATGCCTGCGATTGACATTCAGTCGTTCTTATCACCCTGGAACTTTTCCAGTGATTCTCCCCAGGATCGAGGAGGTATCACCTTTATCCTATTTGGAGAATCCTTGTGATAAGCGGAGATTGACCGTGCGTAGCATAGGAAACTCCTTTCCTATCAAGAGTATGTTATCCACGTATTCTACGAGGATCTCCACAATACTCCCTACTTCCTTTTTGTTTATACAAGGTTCATCTACCATTTTGATGATGTCAAACTCTTTGACTAACACATCAAAACAGATGTTCCAACTCCGCGATACCTGCTTTATCCTATAAAGCATCTTGTACACGTTTCCGCTGCTCCCACTGTCTATGAAGCCCTCTGGCTGTGTACTTATAGACGTTCTTTTCTAAAACATCATTTAGAAAAGCAGTCATGGCACCCAACCGCCAGATATCGTAGCCATGGTATGTAGCCGTGGCAAGTAGGATCCGGATGGACTTAAGCATAGCCACTGGAAAAGGTATCATCATTATCCATGCCTGGTTGATGACTATAACCTTTAACAAGTCTAGCTTTGAAATTCTCAACTTTTCCATCTACACCAAGTAATCTTCTCAAGATATACTTGCTCCCGATGGGGATTTAACCCTTCAGATATAGCAACCAAAGTCCATACTTTGTTGGTGTATTAGGATTCCATCTCAGATCGCTAAGCATCCAGCCATTCTTACAGAGTCCCTACTCTCGATGGCCTGCTCGAAACTAGTTGGGTCATCATCTCATGATGCATTCCTCGCTCCCACTGTCATCGAGAAACCAAGGTATCTCTCAGGCGGATGAGGAACCCTACCAGATCGGCGGAGAGGCTGAGGTTCGTCGGGAACTATTGAATCCTTTGGTTCTGTCAAATCATCAGCTGTAGTTTTGTATAGCTGGAACCTTTCCAGTTCTACAGAACTGTCCTTGCCTCGATCTTGTCCGGATTTTGCTTTTGACATAGGCCGGACAACACTAAATCTTAACTTACTCAAGAGATGGGCTCTTCCCATACCATATCTCATATGGAGTGGTAGGCACTGATTTGAATCGAACCCTATTCAATAGGTATGCAACTTCATAAGTGCATAACTCCCAGAAAGGAAATAGGTAACTCGGTAGTACTCATCATAGAGCACACCTTATCATATAGGGTGTGATTGCTCCGCCCCGATATACCATCGTGCTATGGTGTATACGGAGGAGTAATGCTGAGAGAGAATCTCATTCTCCTTTAGAATAGTCCAGGAATTCCATGCACAAGTATTCTCCTCCCTGATCTCATCAAAGGAAATAATACTTATACCTGTATTTTGGTTCTTTACTTCTAACTTATATTCTGTGAATATCTCAAAAGGTTCGGACTTGTGTTTCAACAGGAACATATGTCTGAATCTTGAGAGATCATCAGAGAACGTAATGAAGTAAAAAGAACCGGTCCTGGCATGTGTAGACAGGAGACCTTACATACATCATCATGTATCAGTCCCAAGAGTTTACTAACTCTTTCTCTGTTTCCAGTAAACGGAGCTATGGTCATCTTATCTTTGTGACATGACTGGCGAGTTTCACAAGATGTAAATTCAAACCAATTTAAATATGCATCTTTATGTAACTCTAGCTAGTCGGGTCACATTGATCTGACCTAGTCTACAATACCTCAAGAAGGATCCGTTCATTTCTGAACTCTTCCTCTTATGTGTGTTCCGTATACTAAGAACTGTAGTTTGATTTAGAACGTCAATGCTTTTAGATAACGTGCCTGAACCGATCAACTTTTGATATAGGAAATGTTCAAAACATTATCCATCAATACAAAATTTTATCATTTCTTTACTAATAAAGAGATGGATATGATTTTGTATATCAGGTTCGGTATCTAATAACATTCGTTCAGAATCAATGTATTGGTAATACAGGGTGACAGTGACCAACAGACTTGGCTGCAACACTTGCCCCGTTTTCTGTCTCATGAAACTTATCACCCGTTCTCAGTTTTTCTACCCTATGTAACAGATTACATATCTGGGATTCAGATCCGGTATCATATACCCAGGATGCGGAGAATACTGAGAAAAAGTTCTTTGTAATGAACACACCCGAAGATGATGCATCAGCATGCACTCTCTTCGTTTGGGCGGCACGGGAATTCTGGTAATCCTCAATTTCCTGCTCTGTCTTATAACAATTATAAGTTGGAGCGGGACCAACGTTCCCCAGCTCAGTATAACAAGCGGGTTCGGTCAATATCCGTATTATTATCTTGATTAAGGCGTGATATGGTCGCTACCAGGAGAGAGAGAGAAGAAAACACTCTGCGTGCGCTCTTGCAAGATTAGATTGGTTATATATTTTATCTAATCAGGATGCCTCCCACTGTTTTTATCAAATCTTCCTTCAAACCTTAAAAGGAAAGACTAGCCGGGATTAATTACACTCTACAAGTTCGCCAATCTTTCAGCCAGGCCAGTGTCGGTACTTTGAGGGAGGTTCCCCGTGCTTTCGCACGGACCTAATTACAGTAAACCTCGTTTTCCCAGAGGCATAACCTCGTTGACACCTTTCTAGACACCTACTTGATCGGCTAATTGTAAAGTGCAAAACTCTCCCAGGAGTAACAATTACTCGCAGTGGGTATCGGGATCCAACTATCACATAGAAGGTATGCAATCTCATTGCAAATTTCAACACTTGAAACTCCCGATAAAGATTTTTACCCCTAGCACTTATGACCTTAACTATGGTCAACAAATCATAAGCACTAGTCAAGTTCTACCCGTCATTTCGTGATTAATTAGACCCACCCACATGATCCTTAACTAAGGTCAACAAAGTCACGCGACTGTCCTAACTAATCGCATCATATGCGGTGTAGGAAGACATCACTTAGCTACCGTACACTGTGCCTTAACTAAGGTCAACAAACACAGCACGAATACTAAGTACTCTACTTCCTAAAATGACGGAGGGTTGCGAATGGTTTTTGTGAAAACCTTTAACGCTTTGAACTTGATCTCGTTGCGGAATCAAATGGTTTTTAAATGGAATGTTTTTGAGGCTTTTCTAGTTTTGCTAAAGGGATCACTCCCGGTGAAGGGATCGTCGGCCCTTTCCTCATCGAATGAGGTGCGGGATATATCATATATATCACTGTGCAAAGCATAAACTATAGAAGCTATCAAAAGACAAACCGAGGGTTGTAGCATCTGCCAGTTATTGCTAAAGGAGTCACTCCCGGTGAAGGGATCTCGGTCCTTTCCTCATCGAATAAGGTGCTGGATGTTCTGTAATGAACACCGCGATGCAAAGCAAGAACTGTAGCTACCTGTTTTTATTTTGAAATTCGATTCCACAACATCAATTAGGTTTATTTTCTTTCATTAATCTCATTAATGAATATCCCATCATTTAAGTCCACCTAAACATCACAGATAAATATAACGTATGCTTATGCCATCCGCATTCGCCTCGATGTCCCGTCTGCACCGTTAGGTTAGGTAACTAACGCCAGAGCGAGGCAGGGCTAGAGCGGGGGTAAAACATAAGCAACTTCTATATAATATATCATATATACAATATATAATATCTGTCACAGAACATCACATGATCACATC
The DNA here is from genome assembly GCA_030015575.1 of Agapanthus africanus. Taxonomy (NCBI): domain Eukaryota; kingdom Viridiplantae; phylum Streptophyta; class Magnoliopsida; order Asparagales; family Amaryllidaceae; genus Agapanthus; species Agapanthus africanus. Next base: position 604,563,629 of record CM057342.1, on the reverse strand, counting down.
ATAGATAAATCACAGCAGAAGATACATATGAAATATTGGATATATTAGGACGTCCGTGTTTTCAATACGAGCCAGTATAAAACACGGATTCCACGGTCGTGATGAATAGCCAATCCCACACCCCTAGACCCCTACGAGAGCGGCAAGCAACCCTACCAATTCTAGGGTTAGGAGACCCGGACTCGACTCCTCGAGATGGTCTCCCACTGGACCCTAGAACCCGGTTACTTGTGCTCCCCTCCTTGGGTCTATCCTAATGCGGAAAAGTAAATAATATACAAAAGGTGACATCTTCCGCAACCTGGAAGTGCCCCAATAAAAGAATATTACATACAAGTTTTTACATGAATGAAAAAGAAAAACACTCATCTCACATAAAAAAAACCCCGGCTATTCAAACACGACGATCCAATATAACATATCCAGCAACACATAACATCACATGTCATCAACGTAAGTAAATATGCCCATCACAATTGTCGTTGACATATAGCAACGAAACCGGCGATATCACATATTACACTTACGGTCACAGAAGAGAAAGTGTAAAACTACAACAGTTGGAATCCGTAACCTCTTTAGACATCACATGCCTAATCAAATGAAATACTTAGACATCACATGCCTAACAATTATAAACCCCGCATTTTAGTCTCAAAATCGAAAACACTTTTCAATATAAAGTCGGGCAATTCAACAGGATTCCCGACAATCAGATCGAATGCTCGTTGCAAACTTTAGTAGGCGGCCGCACCCCTGATACCGTCGATGAAGTGCACTAAGGCGGAACACTGCTACCGCGAGCACCCGAACGGATGCTTTCGGCGACGGGGTTCTCCTACAGTCACTTGGTCGGGGCTATGGAGTGAGGCTGTCTATTAAGTTTACCCGGCGAGTATCCGCGTACACTACGTGATTGCGACGGACTTTTGATCACATCAAAATTCCGTGGCAACCGATCAAGTGAGACTAAACTGCTATGTTTATAATATTCATTCAGTTATCTCATAACTACTTGTGAATTCCAATTATTGTATCACATTCCGGGTAAATAGAAAATGTTAAACTTTCCGATCGAACAGTCGAACACCCAAGTTTTCCCGATACAGCTCAACATATGAAATAAGTCTAAAAACATTCAGTTCGTGCCTCTGTACCAACGGTCCAGCCGTAGAAGGGTCAAGCCAACGCCTCACACGTAGCACGCCGTACTGCCCCAAACCCTAAGGTTCAAAGGGCAGTTCAAGACGGTCACATAATCGAGTTAAGGTTTGTTGTCTTCTAGAGGGACCATCGCGTTACTTGCACTACTTAGAACGTCATTAAACTACGGAAAAATCCAACAATTGGAAATTTCCCGGCAGGGGAAAAAGTGGGTATTTATATACGGTCAAACTTTTTAACATATTCTGAAATTATCCGGAAAAACACACTGACAAAATTAGACAGTCCGATCGAATCTCCGAACCCCCAATACAACCCAGAAAATTCAACTCTTGAATAAATATTAAAAATTCCCAGGAAAACCAGCACTGCAAAATAAGAATTACTGTGCAAAATTCAATGCGAAAAGAGACTAAACGGCCGCGGAATTGCTGCACGAGGCATGCTCGTGCCGCGGAACCGCGGCGGTTTGATGGAATTAGGCTGTCGAATTTAACAGTAACTCTTATATTCTCCTGCTGATTTTTCTGCATATTTTTAATCTGGAAAAAACCCAGTTTTTGAAAAATGTCCAGAGAGCATTTTCGGGTTTGGGTTTTGGTTCGATCGGACTTCTAATTCCGTCTACGCATCGCCTAAGGCTCTAGCCAGGCTCTGATACCACTGTAGGGTTCCTAGGCACACACTAGAGGTCTCACAAGGGATCAAACATGCCCAATTAAAATTTTACAAGTGCCTACAAACCCTAATACGGATCGTTAACTAGATTTATAGGCTATGCGATGCAAGTTAACGACTTTAACTTTAAGGGAAAGGGGCTACAACCTTTGTAGATCCGGTCCACCACTTCCTAAGCTCCACGATGATGTCCCTCCGCTGTCCAAATCGGATCCCGGACTCTAGCGTCGGCTTCATCGGAAAAATGGGCGGGATTGGGCGTCGGCTTCGATGCCGAAGATGATCTACGTCGAGGCATCACAAGATCAAGCTCCCACTTCACCAAGTCATGAAACTTGTGAAGAAAACACCCTATACTACTTGGCAAGAGGTAGAGGATGAAGAAATAGGAAGTGGATTCACTTTAGAATTGGATTTCTCACTCATTTTCACTAGTTGCCATTGATGGTAGCTAGGTTTTCTTCATGTTGAAGATGAAGAAGAAGAAGAAAAGATATGATAAGGGTTATTAAAAATAGAAAATAAAATCAACACTTATCATTTTCTAACCTTGGTTAGGTGTAGAGAATGTACTAAGGTTAAGTGGAATGGTTAGGGTTAAGTATGAGACAAAATGGTCACTTTAGTCAAAGCTTCAAGAAGCTTCAACGAAAAAACAAAACTAGCAACCATTTCATTTCTTATCTTTTCCAAAATAAATAAATAAATAAATAAGTAAGAAAAAGAAAACCCTAATCATTAACTTAACCAAGGTTTAATTCTTTACACTTAACCAAGTAAACATGTATCATCAAACATGATACAATCAAGTGCACAAAAGTATATCACATATACAACTTGTGATATTCAAGTGAGAAAATCCATTCAAAGTGAACCAATACTAGTTGATGCAAAGTACTACATCAAATATATAATTATACATTAAATCATTAAATCAACACTTGATTTAACGATCCGGTCATATCGCATATAACCGACTAGTATCCTATGTATCGGCTTATCGAATCAATCCTTGATTCGACAACTAGGTTATATCGCATATAACCTAATCGATACATTCATCGCGAGAATGGAATACGGTATCACATACATGCATTATTCTCGGTCCCGCACATATCTCATATGCGCTCCTATTTCGTTTCGCTTGAGCCAGGTTACCTCTGTGTAGGACTCTAAAGACTCGTCAATACGCCGGCAGCAGGTGATGATCATATCAAACACCCACAAGCCGCAAGCGGTCTGCTAAACGTAACGGCCACCCGGGTATTGAGCGATCAGAAGATCGACGAGCAAGCCCGCTCACACTCCTGTGAATCCAACCAGTAACACTTACCTTACAGTCCGGTCTGTTCGTCTGATATGTCGCATATCTCGCCTAGGGGTGGTAAACGTCAGACCCCAGTAGCTCGATAAGTCATGCCGATGTGAGGTCCATAACAATCGTGAAACTACTGATAACTCTTACCAGTATATCACTGCAACCCTAGCCAGGGATTTCCTGTTATGGCCAGTCGAGCATAGCGCAACATCAACCCCCAATACCAGGAGAGACGAATCCCCTTCTATCGCTCATTGCCTCCATGTGAATCGGGACTGTACCCAAAAACCACCTGTTTGCACGACTCAGTAGAGCCGTGGTAGGGTGGAAATCAAAGCACAGTGGGAGACAAACAAGACTCTATGACGATCTCGGGTCAACAGACTAAGCTGTACCAGTGTCACCAGAGAACTGCCATCTGACGTGAGGTATAAAACCATCTGGGAGTTTTGGGCGAGTCCGTTCAGTGTACCCAGTCTCCACTGAGCACCCGCATACCATCTCTGATGTCAAACACCAATGGATATGGGATCATCCATCGCCCATCACATGGGTCGAGAAGATATACGTTAGTCTACTCTGGAATATCGATGCCCCGTCTCGATATTCCCACGACTAGGAACATTGAAGGATGTACTCATTGACTACCCAGACCCCACTAGTATGATCTGCATCATAGTCCTGGAAGTCGAGTACACATCCTAAGGGCTTTATCAACATGTAACAGAGAGACAGAAAGTATACATGTTAAGATAAAGAGTAACCAGATAGCGTACTATCATGTCGAGCAAGAAAGTCCTACCTATATATGTCCCAGCATCCACTACAATATACATCCAATGTACAGTAATGGCCTCTAGGGCATACATATAACTAACACTATACGCATTAGTGGAGCCCTTAGGATCTTTGCTTGATTACCAGCGTTGTGATGGCAGTCACACTAGTGGGGGCTGGGTAATCTATAAGCACATCCTTATGCAGGTCCTTAGTCGCAGGACTATCGAGACAGGGCATCGATACTCCGGAGTAGACTAGCGCATGCGCTTCTCATCCCGGTGTGGGAGATGGTCTGTCCCACAGCCATCAGTACGTCGTACTGGAGATAGTATGCGGGGTGCTCGTTAGGTTACGAGTACACTGGACAGGACTCGTCGGGAACTGACCGGTTGGTATTATACCTATCGTCAGTTATCAGTTCCCAGGTGACATGAGTACAGCTTAGTCCGCTGACTTGACACTGTCACTTCGCCTCGAGTGTGTTCCCACTGTACTTTGATTACTACCCTACCACGGCTCAAAGGAGTCGTGCAAACAGGTAGTAGTTGGGTGCAGTCCCGAAGCACTTGGAGGCAGTGACGGTTAGACAGGATTCGTCTCTCCCGGTATTGGGGGTTGACATCGCGCTGTGTTTAGGAGAGCCATTACACGAGTAGTCCCTGGCCAGGGCAAGCGAGATATACTGGTAGGCTTCCAGTGTTATCTCAGGGTGTATTGGGCTTCACTCCGACACGACTTGTACCGCTATTAGGGGACTGACGTTTACCGCCCCCCTAGGCCCGCCATGCGATGTATCAGACGAACAGACCGGACTATACGGAGATTGTCACATTCAGGCTCAGTAGGAGTTCAGATGGGTTTCACCTCGTCAGTCTTCTTGTCGGCATCTACCTGGGGACCGTTACGCACAGCTAGTACCGCTTGCGGTCTGTGGTTAAACCTACTGCCAGCGTAGTGTCGAGTCTTTAGAGTCCCACACAGAAAGCTATTCGCCTTTAGGCAAAAGAGTAGAGGTCGCATGGTTTTGCGACAGGGTCCGGTCACATCCGTGCACTTGTGCACGTACAGTGTCTGGACAGTTAACACTAGCGGGCTTTGGTTTAAGCCAGATCCTAGTTTACGTTTTGGGATTGGTTTTATCCAGTATGTATTCGTGTTCCTCGGAACGCGAATGCGGGTGTGTATGCACAGTTGACGGAGAGACAGAGGCAGAGAATTCTCATTAGGGTTGTTGACCGTTGACTGTTGACTATTGACTTTTTGCTCAACCCTAATGAGAATATGATATGTAATTAACAATAATATTAATTAAGTATTGTGGTGACATGGTTGTTGAGGGGTTGACTTTGTTGACTTGTTGACTTTGTTGACCGGTTGACTAGGTTGGACTAGTTGACCATCATGATGACAATGGCTATCATTTCATGGCAAAGACTTTTTACTTGCTTGTTCTCTTGTGCAATATGAGTGCATGAAATGATATAGCCATTTTGACTTAAACCATTTACACAATACTTGATTACTATTTTTGTGATGATGGTTTTGGATTATGAGAGCCAAGAGAGAAAAGTCTTTCTCATTCTATCATTTTCATTCTCTCTCTTGTGTTCTTGAGCTCTCATCTTCTTCCTCTTGCTCTCCCTCTCTTTAGTCTATGGTTCACTTGTCTCATGTGTTGAGAACCAAGAACCATAGAGAAAATCCCAACACACTCTCCTCTACTCACTCTAGTTCATAAGGTTTAGCAAACCGAGTGAACTAGTTTCTTCAAAGACCGAAGAAGAAGCCAAAGGTAGAAGCTTTCAGGTGGATCGATCTTCGGCGCAAGGAGACGACGGGGTGAAGCCGATCCGGACAACCATCGTGGCTTGAAGACGAAGAAGTTCAAGAAAGAAAGGTATAACCTTCTAACTGAGTAGTTAACAACTCCTAGTTAGGTTGTTAGTTAGATGTTTAACCAAGATCCGGTTTTGAGTCCATGTTACCGCCTCTAGAAAATTATTTTTCACCAAATTCCGCATGCCCGAAAGTACCGGGAGAGGTAGCATGGACTTACAGTGTAACAGAGCCTAGTTAAACACTACCTAACATGTTAGCATAGTAACTAGAAATTCGATCGGAGAAAAAGTCGCGAAATACACCCGGATTTCAAACTTTCTGTCGATTTTCAAAGTGCTGCAAAAATTATTTGAGATATACCAAAAATCGACTCAGGGTTTTTAGAAGAAACTGCAAAAATTCGACCCACTGAATCGATCAACGCGCCACGTTTCCGCGGCGGGAGCTAGCTCCCGCCGCGGAACCGCGGCCGAGTTGACTCGGTCGTGGGGTTTTATTTTTGCAGTTTGTTCATAGGGGTATTTTGGGATTTTTGGAATATGTATTTTCTTCTCAGATTTTCCAGAACGAAAATTTTGTGTTTGGGGCCTGAAAATCCGTATTTTGATCGAACTTCTAAAAGACTTAAGCTGACGGGTTTTTCTGTGATGTGATATTTGTATTGAACGTCTGCTAATCGCTATATGTCGATTAGTGGGGGTTATACAAATCTGTGATCTGTAATGTTATTGGAATGTGTATATGAATTCATTGGATTGTCGCGGGTGAATAGCCGGGGGTTGTGAGACGAGAGTTTTCTTTTCTTTCAATTCATGTAAATTTGTAAATTGATGTAATAATTATTTGTATGGCCGCACAACCGGGTCGGGGTTGTAGCCGTTATTGTATAATTTCTTTTTACTGTTTTTGCTCCTAGGATAGACCCATGGAGGGGGTGCACAAACTACCGGGTATGCCGAAGTGCCGAGTGGCCTACTCACGGAGTTGAGGGAGGTTTCTTCGCTTCGGGTACTTGGCGGGTAGTTTGCCGCACCCGTAGGGGTCTTGGGTGGGGTATTGGCTATTCACCACGACCGTGTAATCTGCTTTTCGTTACAGGCTCGTACGAATTGCGGATTCCTAGTATATCCAATGTGTTCATCTGTGATCTGAAATGGCTATCATTGCAGTATATCTATATATGATATTATTTAGGCGTTGCTTATGTTTTGCAGCCGCGCTAGCCCAGCCCCCGCTCTGTCGTTAGTTAAGTAACCTAACGGGTAATGACGGGGCCCGTGGCGAATGCGAATGGCATAAGCGTACGTCATATTTTGGTTGTTTTCTGCAATGGTAGGATTAAATGATGGGACGCATTAAAAGAACTAATGCAAGAATATCACACATTAAAAGAACTAATGCAAGAAAAATAAACCAAGTAAAAGTCGTTGGAACACTTTCGAAAAACCACTCGGTTCTTTTCAAAACCAACTTTTAAATGCGGAGTTTGAGCCACTCTTTTTAAAAGCTATCTCGTTCCATCGATTATATTAAGTTCACTACGTTCACGGTTTCGCCAAAACCATTCGTAGCCCTCCGTCGTTTCACATGAATAGTCAATAGTATTCAAGCTATGTATGTTGGCCAAAGTCAAGGCATAGTGATTGGTAGCTATTGGGTATTCATGTGTAGCATAGATAGATGCGTTGGTTTGGGACAGTCGTAACTGCCATTTTGGCCAAAGTCAAGGGTAGGTACGGGTGGATCCAAATTAACCTGGAGAATGACGGGTAGAACTTGACATGTGACTTATGATATTTTGGCCAAAGTCAAGGTCATAAGAGCATGGGGCAAAAATCCACATCGGGAGTTTCAAAAGAACTGAAACTTGCTAGTGTTGCATACCATTTGGAGTGTGATGATTCTGGTAGGATTCCTTCAGTTTCGTCACACGATGATATTTGGATCCCGATCCTACTGTGAGTATATGCTACTCCTCGGGAAATTTCTCACTTAACGATCAATACTATAAACCAAGTAGGTGTCTAGAAAGGTGTTAGCGGGGCTACGCCCACAGGGAAAAGAGGTTATTTAATTAAGGAACTTCGCGAAAGCGTTGGAAAAGCTCCCTCGAAGTACCGACACTGGCCTGGCTGAACGGTTAAGCAAGTATTGTACGGTGAGATTGATCCTGACTAATTCTTCCTTTTTGGTTTGAGGAGGGATTCGAGAAACAGTAGGAGCCATCCTGTTTAGACAAACTAAAAATCATTCTAAACTTGCAAGAGCATCATGCTGAGTGTTTTCTTCTCTCTCCTAATTGCAGCGACCAATCGACATGACTGGACTTAAGTTACTCCTAGATAAAAACATACTGACAGGGCCAAACTACAAAGATTGGCTCAGGAATGTCAAGATGGCAATCACTTACGACAAGCTGGGGTATCTTCTTACCACCAAAGCTCCCCCTGTCCCAGGTCCCAAAACCAGCGTCGCGGATAAGGAAATCCGTAAGACCTGGGAACTAGACTGCGCGAAGGCCAAGTGCCTCGTGCTTGCCTCTATGGACAATGAACATCAGAGGAGGCATGAGAATATGGACCTGGAATCCATATTTCTTCATACAAAAGAACTGTATAGAGAGCAATCTCGTATCGCAAGATACGAAGTGTCGAAGAAGTTATTTTTGGCAAGATTGGCCGTCGGATCATCGGTAGCGGAACACGTGCTTAAGATGATTGGCTACATTTAGGAGCTCGCGGACCTTGGGACCACGTTAGAGAATGAGCTCTATACGGACTTGATTCTCCAGTCCCTTCCTTCCACTTACGCCCAGTTCATACTGAACTTCAACTTACAAGAAAAGGAAGTTGAACTTTCAGAACTCCTCAACATGCTGAGGAGCGCAGAGGGCACCCTACAGAAAGGTAGGAAAACATCCACTTTGTTTGTAGGAGGATCTTCTTCTTCTAGGTCCAAGGCAAAAGCCAAGGGAAAGAAAAAGAAAGCCCCCGCCAAATCAAGGGGCGGTGTTAGTAAAGTGGATACGAAGGGAAAGGAAAAAGCAACAAAGAAAGTGGGAAAGCTTATGGATAAGGAAGAATGCTTCTATTGTCATAAGAAGGGACACTGGAAGAATGATTGCAGGGCTTGGAAAGCCAGAACACAGGAACTGAAGCAGGTTGCGGCTTCAGCTTCAGGTGTGTATGTTATTGAAAACTGTCTTTCAATAAACTCTGCTTCCTGGGTATTGGATACCGGATCAGGATCTCATATCTGTAATTCTTTGCAGGCATTGAGAAACCGTAGGGTTTTGAAGGCAGGTGACATGACCCTCAAAGTTGCAAACGGAGCTAGCATGGATGCTAAGGCCGTGGGGGACTATCACCTGGGAATGTCAGATGGACATGTTTTGGTTTTGCGTAATTGTTTTTTTGTACCCAACGCAACTTGTAATATCATTTCTGTATCTTTGGTTTCTAAAGAAGGTTATGAATTTGCGTTTGTAAGCAATGTTGTAAACATTCACCTTAATCAAGTTCTGATTGGGTCAGGTTCATTGAGCAATGGTATATACGTATTAAACCAACCACAGATTTTCAATGTCCAGAATACACACAAAAGAAAGTCTCCGGAAATCAATCAGACTTTCTTATGGCATTGTAGACTGGGTCACATCAATGAGAGAAGATTGACGAAGTTACATACAGAAGGATATTTGAATCCGTTCGAATATCAATCGTATGCCACTTGTCAATCCTGTCTCAAAAGAAAGATGACAAAGACTCTGTTTACTGGACACGGAGTTAGGGCGAGCGAGCTCTTGGGACTCGTACACAGCGACGTGTGCGGTCCAATGTCTACACATGCGCGAAGCGGTTATTCTTACTTCATTACTTTTACGGATGACTTTTCAAGGTACGGTTATGTCTTCTTAATGAAACATAAGTCCGAAGCCTTTGGAAAATTCCAGGAATATAAGAATGAAGTAGAAAAACAAACCGGCAAAAGTATCAAGATCCTAAGATCGGATCGAGGTGGTGAATACTTAAGTGCCGAGTTCCTGGACTATTTAAAAGAGAACGGAATTCTCTCTCAGCTTACTCCTCCATACACTCCGCAACATAATGGTGTATCGGAGAGACGGAACCGAACCCTATTAGATATGGTACGGTCTATGATGAGTAACGCTGAGTTACCGCGATCATTCTGGGGTATGCGCTAGAATCAGCTGCATACCTTTTGAACCGAGTTCCCACTAAGACTGTGCCTACTACACCATATAAGATGTGGTGTGGGAAGAGACCCTATCTTAATTACATTAAGACATGGGGAAGTCCAGCTTTTGTCAAAAAGCAGCATGCGGACAAGCTCGAGGCACGCTCAGTACAGTGCAAGTTCGTGGGATATCCAAAGAACTCCAAGGGATATTTCTTCTATTGCGAAGAGGAACAAAAGGTTTTTGTTTCTCGTCATGCCCGGTTTCTAGAACACCAGTTCTTAGAAAAGGAAATTAGTAGGAGCGCAGTAGAACTGGAAGAAATTCCAGAACCACGAGCTATTACTGAAAGCTTAGTGGAACCAGAGGGTTCAAAAGAACAGGACATTCCTACGCCGCTCCGCAGGAGTAGTAGGCAGTCTCATCCGCCCGAGAGATACTATGGTTTTCTCATAGACGGGGATAGAGAGGATTGCATCATAGATTATGATGAGCCTACTAGCTTCCAGCAGGCCGTTCAGAGCGTTGACTCAGTAAAATGGCTGGATGCAATGCGGACCGAAATGGAGTCCATGTACACCAACAAGGTATGGACGTTGGACATTGCTCCAGACGGGGTAAAACCCGTAGGATGCAAGTGGATCTTAAAAAGAAAGATTGGTGTAGATGGACAGGTTGAGACCTATAAAGCTAGACTGGTTGCAAAGGGTTTTTCGTCAAAGACCTGGTTTGGACTATGACGAAACCTTTTCTCCAGTGGCTATGCTGAAATCCATTCGGATCCTTCTTGCCATTGCTGCCTTCCACGATTAGGAGATTTGGCAAATGGACGTAAAGACCGCTTTTCTAAATGGAAATTTAGAGGAGTGTGTCTATATGGACCAGCCAGAAGGTTTCATTCAGAGTGGGAGCAGCGGAAAGGTGTGCAAGTTTCTTAAGTCCATATATGGACTAAAGCAGGCATCGCGGAGTTGGAACATCTGTTTTGATGAGACGGTCAAGGAATTTGGCTTTATCAAAAATCCAGATGAACCATGCATCTACAGTAGATTTGTAGCGAGAACTGTAGTATTCCTCGTTTTATACGTGGATGACATTCTCTTAATAGGAAATGACATTCCTATGCTACAATCTGTCAAGGGGTTCTTGTCACACAGGTTCTCCATGAAAGACCTGGGTGATGCCTCATACATCCTGGGGATCCGGATCCATCGTGATAGATCCAAGAGGATATTAGGACTTTCACAGTCCAGGTACATCGACACCATACTGAAGAGATTCAGTATGGAAGATTCCAAGCGCGGTAACCTACCGGCTTGTCACGGGATCACCCTCTCTAAAGAGATGTCTCCCAAGACTGATCGCATGTCTATTATACCCTACGCTTCTGCGGTAGGCTCTATAATGTATGCGATGTTGTGTACCAGACCGGATGTAGCTTATGCACTGAGTGTGGTAAGCCGGTATCAGTCAAACCCTGGGGAGAAACACTGGATAGCGGTAAAGAACATTCTCAAGTACCTTAGAAGGACTAAGGAAATGTTCTTGGTGTATGGCGGAAAAGACCTCCAGATCGAGGCCTTTGCTGACTCCAGCTTCCAGAGTGACAAGGATGATTCCAAGTCCATGTCGGGTTTTTTCTTTACCCTCAATGGAGGGGCGGTGTGTTGGAAGAGTTCCAAACAGGAAACCATTGTAGACTCGACGACGGAAGCGGAATACATCGCTGCATCTGATGCCGCAAAGGAAGCTGTCTGGATGAGGAAGTTCTTGAAAGAACTTCAGGTGGTTCCGTCCATTGTTGATCCAATACCTCTGTATTGTGACAACAACGGGGCAATATCTTTAGCGAAGGAACCCAGGTCCCATCAGAGATCCAGACACATCTTGAGGCGATATCACCTGATCAGGGAGATCGTGGATCGCCAGGAGATCGAGGTTCGGAGGGTTGCTTCAGAAGATAACACTGCAGATCCATTCACCAAGGCCTTACCCCATACTCAGTTCGAGAGGCTGATCGAGATGATAGGTCTTCGATACGCCAGTACATGGCCTTAGTGCAAGTGGGAGATTGTTAGTGTATATGCCCTAGAGGCCATTACTGTATCATACTAGTTTGTATATTACTTAATGGAAGCTTGGGATATTCACCTTGTATATACAATCTTGCTCAAAATAGTAGTATGCTACTTGGTTTGTTTCTACTTCAATGTGTACATGTGTTTATTTTATTATATCACCTATACGCATTAGTGGAGCCCTTAGGATCTTTGCTTGATTACCAGCGTTGTGATGGCAGTCACACTAGTGGGGGCTGGGTAATCTATAAGCACATCCTTATGCAGGTCCCTAGTCGCAGGACTATCGAGACAGGGCATCGATACTCCGGAGTAGACTAGCGCATGCGCTTCTCATCCCAGTGTGGGAGATGGTCTGTCCCACAGCCATCAGTACGTCGTACTGGAGATAGTATGCGGGTGCTCGTTAGGTTACGAGTACACTGGACAGGACTCGTCGGGAACTGACCGGTTGGTATTATACCTATCGTCAGTTATCAGTTCCCAGGTGACATGAGTACGGCTTAGTCCGCTGACTTGACACTGTCACTTCGCCTCGAGGGTGTTCCCACTGTACTTTGATTACTACCCTACCACGGCTCAAAGGAGTCGTGCAAACAGGTAGAAGTTGGGTGCAGTCCCGAAGCACTTAAAGGCAGTGACGGTTAGACAGGATTCGTCTCTCCCGGTATTGGGGGTTGACATCGCGCTGTGTCTAGGAGAGCCATTACACGAGTAGTCCCTGGCCAGGGCAAGCGAGATATACTGGTAGGCTTCCAGTGTTATCTCAGGGTGTATTGGGCTTCACTCCGACACGACTTGTACCGCTATTAGGGGACTGACGTTTACCGCCCCCTAGGCCCGCCATGCGATGTATCAGACGAACAGACCGGACTATACGGAGATTGTCACATTCAGGCTCAGTAGGAGTTCAGATGGGTTTCACCTCGTCAGTCTTCTTATCGGCATCTACCTGGGGACCGTTACGCACAGCTAGTGCCGCTTGCGGTCTGTGGTTAAACCAACTGCCAGCGTAGTGTCGAGTCTTTAGAGTCCCACACAGAAAGCTATTCTCCTTTAGGCAAAAGAGTAGAGGTCGCATGGTTTTGCGACAGGTCGCATGGTTTTGCGACAGGGTCCGGTCACATCCGTGCACTTGTGCACGTACAGTGTCTGGACAGTTAACACTAGCGGGCTTTGGTTTAAGCCAGATCCTAGTGTACGTTTTGGGATTGGTTTTATCCAGTATGTATTCGTGTTCCTCGGAACGCGAATGCGGGTGTGTATGCACAGTTGACGGAGAGACAGAGGCAGAGGATTCTCATTAGGGTTGTTGACCGTTGACTGTTGACTATTGACTTTTTGCTCAACCCTAATAAGAATATGATATGTAATTAACAATAATATTAATTAAGTATTGTGGTGACTTGGTTGTTGAGGGGTTGACTTTGTTGACTTGTTGACTTTGTTGACCGGTTGACTAGGTTGGACTAGTTGACCATCATGGTGACAATGGCTATCATTTCATGGCAAAGACTTTTTACTTGCTTGTTCTCTTGTGCAATATGAGTGCATGAAATGATATAGCCATTTTGACTTAAACCATTTACACAATACTTGATTACTATTTTTGTGATGATGGTTTTGGATTATGAGAGCCAAGAGAGAAAAGTCTTTCTCATTCTATCATTTTCATTCTCTCTCTTGTGTTCTTGAGCTCTCATCTTCTTCCTCTTGCTCTCCCTCTCTTTAGTCTATGGTTCACTTGTCTCATGTGTTGAGAACCAAGAACCATAGAGAAAATCCCAACACACTCTTCTCTACTCACTGTAGTTCACAAGGTTTAGCAAACCGAGTGAACTAGTTTCTTCAAAGACCGAAGAAGAAGCCAAAGGTAGAAGCTTTCAGGTGGATCGATCTTCGGCGCAAGGAGACGACGGGGTGAAGCCGATCCGGACAACCATCGAGGCTTGAAGACGAAGGAGTTCAAGAAAGAAAGGTATAACCCCCTAACTGAGTAGTTAACAACTCCTAATTAGGTTGTTAGTTAGATGTTTAACCAAGATCCGGTTTTGAGTCCATGTTACCGCCTCTAGAAAATTGTTTTTCACCAAATTCCGCATGCCCGAAAGTACCGGGAGAGGTAGCATGGACTTACACAGTGAGCACCTGTATACGATCTTAGGTGCATCAGACCAATGGCTGCGGGACCAACCATCGCCCCTCGTTGGGAGCTAGAAACGTATACACTAGTCTACTCTGGAGTATCAATGCGCAGTCTCAATACTCACGCGACTAGAGACCATTTAAGCATGTGCTTATGGACTACCCTGCTCCCACAAGTATGATCGCCATCATAATGCAGGTAGTCAAGCAAGATCCTACGGGCTTTATCAACATGTAACCGCCATATATAATATCGAGTATAACATATGTACATGTTAAGATAAAGTCAAACCATAATAGTATACTACTGTATCAAGTCTTTATCAATATGTGCAAGCTGGATAAAACATCAATATAAACAAATATACATATCCTGATAAAGACAACTCAAATAATATGTAAGTTATATGTATGCCCTAGAGGCTATTACTGTACATGAGATGTATATTGTAGTGGATGCTTGGACATATATAGGGAGGAATTTCTTACTCGATATGATAGTATGCTATCTGGTTACTCTTTATCTTAACATGTACACTGATTGTCTCTCTGTTACATGTTAGTAAAGCCATTAGGATGTGTACTTGACTACCTGGATTATGATGCGGATCATACTGGTGGGACAATGGTAGTTTGTGTGTACATCGTTTAATATCCTTAGCCGTGGGTGTATCGAGACGGGGCATCGATATACCAGAGTAGACTAACATGTAGCTTCTCGACCCATGTAGATGGGCGATGGATGATCCCATATCCATTGGTGTTTGACATCAGAGATGATATACGGCTGCTCAGTGGAGACTGGGTATACTGGACGGACTCTCCGAGAACTCTTAGATAGTATCATAACTCACGTCAGATGGCAGTTCTCTGGTGACACTGGTACAGGTTAGTCTGTCGACCCGAGATCGTCATAGAGTCTTGTGTGATTCCCTTTGTGCTTTGATTTCCACCTTACCATGTTCAAGATAGCGTGCAAAACGGTGGTTTTTGGGTACAGTCCCGAGTCACATGGAGGCAATAAGTATTAGGAGTGGAATCGTCTCTCCCGGTATTGGGGGTTGATGTTGCGCTATGCTCGATTGGCTATAACAGGAAAGTCCCTGGCCAGGGCTGATTTAGAGATTTACTGGTAAGTGTTATCAGTAGTTTCTCGACCCGTTATCAGCCTCGTTATGAGCCTCGTATCGGCATGACTTATCGAGTTATTGGGGTCTAACGTTTACCGCCCCTACACTTGATATGTGACATCTCAAATGAAGAGACCGGACTGTACGGTAGTGTTACTGACAGGCTTTACAGGAGCTAGAGCAGGCTTTCTTGTTGATCTTCTGATCGCTCTATATCCGGGTAGCTGTTACGTCCAGCTAGTACCGCTGACGGCTTGTGGGTGCTTGATATGATCATCACCTACTGCCGGCGTATTGATAAGTCTTTAGAGTCCTACACAGAGGTTTTACTGGCTCAGGCAAAACGAAGTAGGAGCACATATGTGATATGTGCAGGACCGAGATTAATATGAGTATGCGATATCGTATTCTATTCTCGCGATATTTGTATCAGTCGGTTATATGTGATATAGCCGGGTTATCGAATCAAGTGTTGATTCGATAAGTTGGTACATATAATATTAGTTGGTTATATGAGATATAGAAGGATTATTAAATCAAGTGTTGATTTGATAATTTAGTGTATAATTGTATATTTGATATACTAGTTTACATTAACTAATATTAGCTCACTTAAGCATTTATTTTCTCACATGTGCACACTTAATATATATGTGATATATATTAATTGTGTTTTCTTTTGTGTCATGGTTGTTGATACACACTACATGGGTGTATGAGACTTACACCATACTAATTATAATGTAAGGTTTAAATATTTAAAGTAAATCCAAATTAGTAGATAATTGCTCACATGCATAAAACATCTAAAAGCTTATGGATGCATTGACTTAGTTCACTCATTTTATTTTACTTAAGATATTTATTAACCTAACCATTATAATTTAGCCATGGTTATCTCTCTACATGAGTTAGTATATGATACAAACTCATCCATGGTTGATTCTCTCACCTAATTAGTTCATTCTCATTTTTTTCTTCATCTTCTTCTTCAAAGCTCAAGAGCTCTCTAGGTTTTGTTCAAGTGAGAAAATCAATTCTAAAATAAGCAAAAATCCTACTTCATCATCCTTTACTAGATTAGCACTTTAGTATAGGGTGTTAGCTTCACTAATCTCTCATTAGTGAAGTAGTAGATTGATAAGTGTCTCCTCGACATAGATCATCTTCGGCCTCGAAGACTTCAAGAAAATTCATTCATTTCTTCTTGTGAAGCCATGCTAGAGTCCGGAAGATCACTACTTGGAGCGAAGGGACTACTACACGGAGCTATTGACGTGAAGGACCGGTCTACAAAGGTTGTATTCCTTGTTCACTTAAAAGTAAAGTTGTTTACTTGTTGTTTCTAACCCTAATTCTCTAGTAAAGATCCTTGCTTGGGTTATTTGGCATTTAAAAATTTTTAATTCGGCATGTTTAATACCTTGTAGAACCTTGTTCTAGTGTTTAAGAACCTTACATTGGTATCAGAGCCTAGCTAGAGCATTAGGCATTGCGTAGGAGATATTAAAAGTCCGAACGAACTCCGAATAACCATATTTTCCCACTTTCTGGAAATTTTTTCAAAAGTTGAAATTTTTCATATTAAAAATATTTAGAAAATCATGCAGGTAATTCTATGGATCCTCTTGAAGAACGAGTCCCTAACTCTCTTTAGTGATCGTGGAACCGCGGCCAAAACATGGTTTTGGCTGCGGTTCCGCGGCGCCACTAAAGAGGTAAGGGACGACACTTCAACGGTTGGTCCATTGGTACCGGGGCATGCTTCTGGGAATTTTTAATAGTGCTTAAGTGTTGAGCTCTCTGGGAATCTTGGGGATTCATTGATTCAATCGAATTGTTTAACGTCGTCTAGCTTTCTGTAATGAGATATAATATTTAAAATTCATATTGTTAGGCATGAAATCAGAGATATGTGATATGCCGGGTTTATGATGTCTAAGGTTATTATGGATTCCAAATGTTGTAGTTTGACATTTTATTTTCTGCGACCGTAAGTGTAATATGTAGTGTATCTCCGGTTTCGTTGCTATATGTCAACGACAATTGGGATACGCATATTTACTTACGTTGATGACATGTAATGTTATGTGTTGCTGTGATATGCTATATTGGATCATCGTGTTTTGAATAGCCGGGGGTTTTATGTGAGATGAGAGTTTTTATTTTCATTCATGTAAAAACTTGTATGTAATATTCTTTTATTAGGGCACTTCCGGGTTGTGGAAGATGCCACCGTTGATGTATATTATTTACTTTTCCGTATTAGGATAGACCCAAGGAGGGGAGCACAAGTAACAGGATTCTAGAGTCCAGTAGGAGACCATCTCGAGGAGTCGAGACTGGGTCTCCTAACTCTATTATTGGTAGGGTTGCTTGCCGCTCTCGTAGGGGTCTAGGGATGTGGGTTTGGCTATTCATCACGACTGTGGAATCCATGTTTTATACAGTCTTAATATAAAACCCGGAAATCCTAGTATATCCAATATTTCATATGTTGTTTTCTGCTGCGATATTTGTGAAGTGATCATTTGATATGTTGAGATAAATACTATATATAGTATATATGATATATTATATAGACGTTGCTTATGTTTTACACCCGCGCTATCCCTGCCCCGCTCTGTCGTTCGTTACCTAACCAAACAGTGCATGACGGGACATCGAGGCGAATGCGGATGGAATAAGCGTACGTTGTATTTATCTGTGATGCTTAGGCAACTTAAATGATGGGACTTCATTAATGAGATTAATGAAAGAAAAGAAACCTAAAGATATTGTAGAAACTTGTTTTAAAAAAACTGGTAGCTCTAGTTCTTGCTTTGCATAGCGGTATTCTTTGTAGAATATCCAGCACCTTATTCGATAAGGAAATAGCCGAGATCCCTTCACCGGGAATGAGCTCTTTAGCAAAACTAGAAGATGCTACAAACTCGGTTTGTCTTTTGATTTCTTTTCTAGTTCTTGCTTTGCATAGTGGTATTGTGAATATCCTGCACCTTATTCGATAAGGAAAGAGCCGAGATCCTTTCACCGGGAGTGACCTCTTTAGCAAAACTAGTAAAAGCCTCACAAACACTCCTTTTAAAATTCACTCGATTCTACAACGATATCAAGTTCATTATGCAAAGGATTTTCTTAAAAACCTATCATAGCCGTCCATCATTTTAGATAAGTAGTATTTAGTATTCATGCTGCGTTTGTTGACCTTGTCAAGGCGTAGTGTGCGGTAGCTGATTAGTGCTTATCTGCTAGCATATGATGCGATTGGATTAGGGTAGTCGTACAACCTTGTTGACCTTGTCAAGGGTCGTGCGGGTGGTTTTAATTCAATCAAGAAATGTCGGGTTAAACTTGACTTGCGGTCTATGGTTTGTTGACCTTGTCAAGGTCATAGATCGCATGGGGCAAAATTATCGGGAATTTCAAGTGTTGAAATTTGCAATGAGATTGCATACCTTCTATGAGATAGTTGGATCCCGATACCCACTGCGAGTAATTGTTACTCCTGGGAGAGTTTTGCACTTTACAATTAGCCGATCAAGCAGGTGTCTAGAAAGGTGTCAACGGGGTTACGCCCCTGGGAAAACAAAGTTTATTTTAATTAGGTCCGTGCAAAAGCACGGGGAACCTCCCACAAAGTACCAGCACTGGCCTGGCTGAAAGATTGGCGGACTTGTAGAGTGTAATTAATCCCGGCTAGTCTTTCCTTTTAGGGTTTGAAGGAAAATTTGATAAAAACAGTGGGAGCCATCCTGATTAGATAAAATAATAACCAATCTGATCTTGCAAGAGCATACGCTGAGTGTTTTCTTCTCTCTCTCTCCAGGTAGCGACTATGTCACACCTTAATCAAGATAATAATATGGATGTATTGACCAAACCCGCTTGTTATACTGTGCTGGAGAACGTTAGTCCCGCTCCAACTTATAATTGTTATAAGACCGAGCAGGAAATAAGGGATACCAGGATTCCCATGCCGCCCAAACGAAGAAAGTGCATGATGATGTATCTTCTTCGGGTGTGTTCATTACCGAGAACTATTTCTCAGTATCCTCTACGTCCTGGGTATAAGATACCGAATCAGGATCCCACATATGTAATCTGTTACATGGGCTACAGATTAGTAGAGAACTGAGAACGGGTGATAAAGTTTCAAGAGTTGGAAACGGTGCAATTGTTGCAACCAAGTTGTTGGCAGTTATCACCCTGTATTATCAAGTACATTGATTCTGAACGAATGTTATTTGATACCGAACCTGATATACAACATCATATCAGTTTCTTTATTTAGTAAAGAAGGATATAATTTTGAATTGTTGGATAATGTTTTGAACATTTCCTATATCAAGAGTTGATCGGTTCATGCACGTTATCTAAAAGCATATGCGTTCTAAATCAAACCACAGTTCTTTATGTACAGAACACGCACAAGTGGAAGAGTTCAGAAATGAATGAATCCTTCTTGAGGCATTGTAGACTAGGTCATATCAATGCGACCCGACTAGCAAAATTACATTGAGATGCAAATTTAAATCAGTTTGAATTTACATCTTATGAAACTTGCTAGTCATGTCACAAAGATACTATGACCATAGCTCCGTTTACTTGAAACAGAGAAAGAGTTAGTGAACTCTTGGGACTGATACATAATGATGTATGTAAGTCCCCTATCTACACATGCCAGGACCGGTTCTTTGTACTTCATTACGTTCACTGATGATATCTCAAGATTCGGACATATGTTCCTGTTGAAACACAAATCTGAAGCTTTTGAGAAATTCAATGAATATAAGTCAGATGTAGAGAACCAAAACGGATATAAGTATTATATCCTTTTGATGTGATCAGGGAGGAGAATGCTTGAGCACGGTATTCCTGGACTATTCTAAAGGAGAATGAGATTCTCTCTTGGTATTACTCCTCCGTATACACCACAGCATGTCGGTGTATTGGGGAGGAGCGATCGCACCCTATTAGATATGGTGCACTCTATGATGAGTACTACTGAGTTGCCTATTTCCTTTTGGGGTTATGCACTTGAGAAGTTGCATACCTATTGAATTGGGTTCCAACCAAATCAGGTGCCTACCACTCCATATGAGATATGGTATGGGAAGAGCCCATATCTTAAGTAAGTTAAGGTTTGGGGTTGTCCGGCCTAGGTCTAAAAAGCAAAATCTGGACAAGCTCGAGGCAAGGTCAGTTATGTGGAAGTTTGTTGGATATCCTAAGCATTTGCAAGGGAATATCTTCTACCGCACCGAGAAACAAAAGGTGTTTTATTTCTCGACATGACCGCTTTTTTATAAAAGGAATTTATTTTGGAAAGAAATTTGTGGTCATGAGGTAGAACTGGAAGGTGTTCTAGATATACAAACTGCAGTTGATGATTTGGTAGAACCGAAGGATTCAATAGCTCCCAACGAACCTCAGCCTCTCCGCCGATCTGGTAGGGTTCCTCATCCGCCTGAGAGATACTTCGGTTTTCTCAATGATAGTAGGATCCAGGATTGCATCATGAGATGATGACCCAACTAGTTTCGAGAAGGCCATCAAGAGTGGGGACTCTGTAAGAATGGCTGGATTCTATGCGATCTGAGATGGAATCTATGTACACCAACAAAGTATGGACTTTGGTTGCTATATCTGAAGGATTAAACCCCCATCAGGAGCAAGTATATCTTGAGAAGATTACTTGGTGTAGATGGAAAAGTTGAGACTTTCAAAGCTAGACTTGTTGCAAAAGGTTCTCGTTATCGATCAGGTATAATTCATGATGAATCCTTTTCTCCAGTGGATATGCTTAAGTCCATCTGGATCCTACTTGCCATTGCTACATATCATGACTACGATATCTAGCTGTTGGGTGTCATGACTGCTTTTCTAAATAGTAATTTAGAAGAGAGCATCTATAAGTACACAGCAAGAAGGCTTCGTAAACAGTGGGAGCAGCGGAAACGTGTGCAAGTTGCTTTACGGGTTAAAGCAGGCATCGCGGAGTTGGAACATCTATTTTGATGTGGTAGTCAAAGCGTTTTTCTCGTATTGTACATGGATGACATACTCTTGATAGGGAAGGAATTTCCTATGCTACACTTGGTCAATCTCCTCTTATCACATTGATTCTCCATATAGGATCAAGATGATACCTCCTAAATCCTGGATTTTGGATCTATGAGATAGATCTAGGTGGATGTTAGGATTCTCACTAGGTGTAGTGAGATGGTATCAATAGATCCTGGGGAGAATCACTGGATAGCTTTCAGGATAGTAAGGTCGACTGAATGTTAGTCACAGGCATTGTCTTTACTCTCAGTGGATGGACAGTATGTTGGAAGAGTTCCAAGCTAGATACCGTGGCAAACTAGACGATAAAGGATGGGTACATCGCTACCAAAGATGCTACCAAAGAGGCAGTATGGGTGTATATTAGTTCATGAGATGAACTTCGTTCCTACCATTGTGTGTCAATAGAGTTGTGGCTTATGCCTAGGAACCCCCGTCCCATCAGTGACCCAGACACATTCTAAGGCAATATCACCTGATCATGAAGATGGTTGATCTCCAGGAAGATCGAGGTTAGGAGAGCAGGCTCAGAGGACAACACGGCAGATCCACTCACAAAGGCCTTTTCCCAGAAAGAGACTTTTATGGGATGGTTGAGTATGAGATACTACAACCACTGCTATATGATGGCCCTAGTGCAAGTGGGAGATTGTTAGTTATATGTATGCCCTAGAGGCCATTACTGTACATGAGATGCATATTGTAGTGGATTCTTGGATATATATAGGGAGGACTTTCTTGCTCGACATGATAGTATGCTATCTGGTTACTCTTTATCTTAACATGTACACTGATTGTCTCTCTGTTACATGTTGGTAAAGCCCTTAGGATGTGCACATAACTACCTGGATTATGATGTGGATCATACTAGTGGGACAATGGTAGTCTGTGAGTACATCCTTTAATGTCCCTACTCTTGGGTGTATCGAGACGGGGCATCGATATACCAGAGTAGACTAGCGTGTAGCTTCTCGACCCATGTAGATGGGCGATGGATGATCCCATATCTATTGGTGTTTGACATCAGAGATGATATACGGGTGTTCAGTGGAGACTGTGTACACTAGACGGACTCGCCGAGAACTCCTAGATGGTATTATACCTTACGTCAGATGGCAGTTCTCTGGTGACACTGGTACAGGTTAGTTTGTCGACCCGAGATCGTCATAGAGTCTTGTGTGATTCCTACTGTGCTTTGATTTCCACCTTACCACGTTCAAGAGAGCGTGCAAAATGGTGGTTTTTGGGTACAATCCTGAGTCACATGGAGGCAATGAGCGATAGGAGGGGATTCGTCTCTCCCGGTATTGGGGGTTAATGTTGCGCTGTGCTCGATTGGCTATAACAGGAAAGTCCCTGGCCAGGGCTGATTTAGAGATTTACTGGTAACTGTTATCAGTGGTTTTTCGACCCGTTATGAGCCTCGTATCGGCATGACTTATCGAGTTATTGGGGTGTGGCGTTTACCACCCCTAGACTTGATATGCAACATCTCAGACGAAGAGATCGGACTGTACGGTAGTGTTACTGACAGGCTTTACAGGAGCTAGGGCGGGCTTGCTTGTTGATCTTCTGATCGCTCAATACCCGGGTAGCCGTTACGTCCAGCTAGTACCGCTGACGGCTTGTGGGTGCTTGATATGATCATCACCTACTGCCGGCGTATTAACGAGTCTTTAGAGTCCTACACAGAAGTTTTACTAGCTCAGGCAAAACGAAGTAGGAGCACATATGTGATATGCGCGGGACTGAGATTAATATGAGTATGTGATACCGTATTCTATTCTCGCGATATTTGTATCGGTCGGTTATATGTGATATAGCCGGGTTATCGAATCAAGTGTTAATTCGATAAGTTGGTACATATAATATTAGTCGGTTATATAAGATTTAGCCGGATTATTAAATCAAGTGTTTGTTCTCCTCCGAAACACATAGAAGCGACCGCGTAGGTCCGTCTTGCCTGAATTTGGGGGCAGATGCTAATTGGTGCTATCCGTCCACCTCTCCGAAGATGCCAAGTTGATTTATGACACTGTGTATCGAAGGTTTAAACGGATGCGGCCGATGTAGCAGACTTCGTCAGATTCCTCCTCATTTGAGGGGTTTTTTATTGTGGGGACGCTCTTCTCTGCAGGCGCAAGCCCCTGCAATTAATTACGCTACCGCGTCGCGGTAACAACTTTCTCCTTCTTTATATAGTCACTTCGTGTCGTGTTTGTTTATTTTGTTTTTGGTTGCCCGTGGATTGTATACGGAGACTAATTTATGTTGTTGCCCGTAGGGCGTGGATTAGTCCAAATCCGTATCTTCTTAGATTTGGGTTTGGGATTGGGTTTAAGGATACGTTAGTCTCATTTGAGACTAAGATCAACTTAAACGTTTGTTAAGGATACGTTAGTCTAATTTTAGACTAAGATCAACTTAACGGGATCGTTTAGATCCAACAAGAGAGTATTTGGCCTCTGTTGTTTAGTTTAGGGACATTGCGGTTGATTACCAGTTTAAGGACATGGTAGTCCAATGCTAGTTTAAGGACATTTCGGTCTAAGGTTAAGGACATCATAGTCCATGGGTTTAAAGGGACCCCACAGTCCGAGGTTAAGGACATCATAGTCCATGGGCTTAATGACCCCGCAGTCCGTAGTTTAAAGACGTTATAGTCTATAAAGTTTAAGGACATCATAGTCCATGAGTTTAAGGACCCCACAGTCCATGGGATGATTGGTTATCGGGACCCGTCACCTCTCTGAAGACGTTGAAGGATTACAACGACAAATATCAAAGGAGCGAAGAGATGTACCCTTGAACCAATGCTGATTGGGAAATTTGCAGTCCAATTTGGAGCTAAGATCAATTAATTAGATTATGTTCACATGGGCTCAGTTAAATCTGAATTGAGGACTTATGGCCAACTTGGGCTAAGTCCAGTTAGATTTAAAATGTTGGACCTTTGTTTGGACCGTCGAACATTTTTCTGGGTTCAACCCCCCATTATATAGCAATGCTAAACATGAGTTTGGGTTCTGACCATATCTTTATCTTTTATTGAGTGCTGAGCATTCATATGCCATATGAGATGATCAATCTTGGAAGACAAGGATATATTTGAGGCTCAGTCAAAGGGAAGTCTTGCCTCTGGAAGACTTAGCCAATTTGGGCTAGATTGGTTTTAAAATAGTGTTAAACATTAGAAGATATTTGGCGATCACGTGGTCTTACGTGATGCGCTTTAAAACAGTGTTATACACTGGGGACAAAATGCTCAAAATAGTGTTAAACACTAAAAGTGGGGTGGTCACGTGGGGTCACGTGAGGCGCATGAGAATTGGGCCAAACCTCCTTTATTTTACCCTCAATTTTGCACATAAGTGTTAAACACTTAGCCTTCAGGCCATCACGTGTGAGCACGTGAGGCATCTAAAGATGGGGCCAGACTTCCTTTATTTTGTTCTCAGAATATTCAAATAAGTGTTAAACACTTTTGGTATTTAGGCTATCACGTGTTGGCACATGATGGGTATCCATGTATTAATTATTAAAGTGTTTATTATGGGTCACGTGAGGACACGTGAGGGTGCCCAAAATTGATTCTGCCCTTGGATTTGTTCCCTTTTGTTTTGAGAGTCATGTGTGAGCACGTGAGGCATTGCCTTCATTCTTTTTCTTTCTCATTTTGAGAAGTCTGTTTGAGGATCACGTGGGGGCACGCGAGCATGCCTTATTCATTCCTTTTTGTTCGTTGGGATGAAGAGTCACGTGTTACCACGTGATCATGTTGGATACTTGATCTTTATGTGCATGGAGAGTTTTAAGTCTCTTGTTTTTAAGAATTAAATTCTTTTATAGGGTTAAACCCTAGTTCTGTTTAGAGGAATTAAATTCCTATGTATTTGAAAGAATTAAATTCTTGTGTAGGGTTAAACCCTAGTTTTATTTGGAGGAATTGAATTCCTATGAATTTGGGAGAATTAAATTCTCATATAGGGTTAAACCATAGTTTCATTTGGAGAAATTAAATTCCTATGAATTTGGGGGAATTAAATTCCTTAAACTTAAATCCTCTCTCTAAGCTTTAGATCTGCATGGCAGAATCTCCCCGATGAGAATTAAATTCTCAACTTGTGGGGAGATCTGCTTCTGCAGATCTTCAACCAAAGGAAGAGCTAAGTTCTTATTCAGAAGAGTTAAACTCTTAATTCGAGAATTAAATTCTCTTTTGTTTTATGGTGCTTAGATATCTTTCCCCTTTCTCACCTAGGATTTCTTTTCTCTCCTGAAAAAATCTTCTTTTCTCTCTTGAGAATTAAATTCTCCTCTCTTTTTCTCTCTATTGTTGTATCTCTCTAAAAAAATTCCAAAAGATCCCCCCTCTTCTCTTCTTGGATCCTATTTGTAGGAGAAAGAAAAGAATCAATCTGTTTAGTTAATCTTTCATTGAAAGATTTTGGTTGTTTTTGTAACCAACATGATCTTTTAGATCACTCAGTGAATTTTTTATTCACCTTTGGACTTTTAATCCAAAAGATATTCTGTTTGTTATTCTTGGTGAATTTCAGGGAAATCTCTCCTTGTATAGAATCTTTCTATAAATTGCTGATTTTTAATTACCATTGAATTTTTAATCCAACGGTGCTCCACTTTAGAGAGCACAATCTTTTTTTGTTTGGAAAGATTTAGGAAAATATTAAGGTTTTTTTATTTCCCTTAATTAGAATTTAATTCTATTATCTCAAAGATCTTAGGCTCCCATCACGTGTTGACACGCGACCCCCCTGATTAAGCATTTAACCAGAATTTAATTCTGTTGTTTAAAGAACTCAGGAATTATCACGTGTTAGCACGTGACCCTTGGTCACGTGTTGGCACGTGATGCCCCATTAGGGTTTTTCCTATTGTTTTATTATACCTTTTTCAGTGTGTTTGGAAGCCCATCACGTGTTGGCATGTGACCCCATTCATTGATTGTTTGATTAGAATTTACTTCTCATAAGTCAGAGAGCTTGGGAACCCATCACGTGTCTGCACGTGACCTGTGGTCATGTGTGGGCACGTGATGCCCCATTGGGGTGTTCCTTGCTGTTTTTCTATATTTTTTAATACTTTTTCAGTGGGTTTAAAGGGCCCATCACGTGTGGGCACGTGATGCCCCCATTAAGGATTTTCCTGATATTTCGGGAGGGAACAAATGCCCCCACAGCGTTGTTCTCACGTGTTTGCACATGAGTGCAACGCTGTAACTTTTATGGCCATTGGATCTTCCTAGAAAAGGGGGTAGATGAACCGTTTCGCATCACATCCTATAAATGCATGGGTCTCTTCAGAAACGCCTCCACTTTTTCCATCTTCTTCCTTGCTCATTTTTCCTCTGAGAATTTAATTCTCATTCCCAGAGCTTAGTTCTCTATTTCAAAAATTTCCAGAGTTTAACTCTGTCAACAAAAGATTTCCTTTTTCAGGTAAGGATCTTGAACGGCCGATGAACCCTTGTAGAAATTTTCTCTTGGATTTTAAATCAATACCAAGGGTTTTTCCCTTTAACAAGAACCCATCTTTCCAAGTTCTTTAAATATTTCCAATCCTTAAATAACAAACTCCTCTTGCTAGGACTTCTCTGATCTCAGGGATCGATGGTGATACTTGTCTCTTTTATGGAATTTAATTCCATTCCAAAGAGTCTTTTAACTCTGAAAATGTTTTCTGGGAATTTAATTCTCCTGTTCAAAAGGAATTTAATTCCTATAAAGAACTTAGTTTTTTAAAAGAAGACTTCTTGGGATTTTCCTCCTGAGTTGTTCTTAAAAAAAATTCAGTAGAGATACTACTTGATTTTCGCAGGGTCCAAGATGGGTTTCCCTTTGGGGGAATGTGTAGAGTCATTTGAATTTATTGAGAATCTTCCTTTTATTCTCATGATGATTGCTCGGCCACATTATTAGTGAGCCGTCATCCTGATTTTGTAGGGCCCCTGTGTTTTGTAACCAACAGTCCCATAAAATAAGTTCTTTGTCGCTTTCTTCCACTATCTTTCTCTATATATATACTTATGAATATATATACGTGTTGGCTTCACTTAACAGTTTCCCCTTCTTTTATTTCAGGAACAATGGCTTCTCTTCCGTACTTCCCTTTCACCCGCTAGGAGGCTGCCTTTCCTCGGTCACCGTCTAATGAAGAAGTGATGGCGATGATCAGAGCTCACGACCCTAATTGCACCTGTTCATATCAGAATTTTGCATTATTATATCCCCCATTCTTAATCATATTACAAATAAATAGGTGCTTATGATCCATGTCTGCTAAATAGTAGCAGGTTACAGCTTCTCAGAACAATTCAGTGAAATTCATGAAAAGACATTACAAAAGTGAGACTATGACCAACAATAGATGAATCCATATGATGCCGCCTAACAGTTCAAGGAACAAATGAAGATCAATAAACAGTTCAATTGCAAAAAGCACAAGGGCAGCACAAGATTCAAGACTTCAACGTGAAGCTAATGGTAAAAGTCCACAAATTCTGCACTGTTGGAAATCTGGAAGAAAGTAGAAAAGATTCTGAGGAACCAAGTGAAGAAAACAGAAGGAAAAAGCAACATAAAGCAGCCCTGAGAAGTTGAACTCAAGATCTCACCATATGGCCGCTGAACCGCGGCCAAACATGGCATTCTGCCGCGGATCCGCGGCCGTGCAGTGCACGTGTCGGTGCACGTGTCGGTGGGTGTCGGTGCTTTGACCCGGCTTTCATAGGGTAGTCTTGTAATTTTAAATGTGGATCGGATATAAAACCTAGGGTTTCTCTTGTCTATAAATAGGAAACCCGAAAGCCTAATTAGGTATGCCCCTTTTTATTTTTCTAGATCATATTTTTCTTTCCTTGTAATCGTTGAAGACTTCATCAATAAAAGTAAGTGTTTTTCATTTTATCTTGCATTCTTCTTAATTGAAATTTATTTTTCTGCAATTTTTATCTGTCTTTATTTATCTGCAAGTTAATTAGTTTATTAAAAAGAAAAAATTAGAAAAATGAATTTCATCATAACTTTCCTAATGAGTGAGTAATTCCTCACTTGTTAGGGTTAGGATAGGGAAGGCTTGAGAGATGGAAATCTTTCTCATTCCTTTCATTGCTCATATAAATTAATTAATTAGGACTCTATTTAAATTAACCACACACCGCTCACTATGGCATCCTATCCTACGAGATAGCGGTGATTCTCTAGTTAGACCGGTTGTGGTTGATTTACATAGAGGTTAGGGCTAAGAGACAAGAAAGGACGGACAAGGACCAAAAGGAAGAAACTACGTTTCTTCCTAGTCGCGTTAATCCCCTTTGTTGACTATTACCCTAATACCTATGTTCTTAACTAGGGCAAAGAAAGCAGTGAGTAGAATTCTTTTTCCAAACTAACCTAATCCTAACCCTAGCAAGACTTTAAATCAAATTAATTTCAATTTTAGATTTTTAAATCAAAACCTACCAAAAATAGGATTTAACTCGTAAGAACTTAAAGAAAGAACACGTTTTTCCTGTGGACCGACCCGTATTCAACCGGCTAGCTACCAAGCGACACCGTTATTGATTGCGGTATATTCTTGATCTTGATTTTAAAAACGCACACGCGAAAAATCTTCAAACAACCAAATGGCGCCGTTGCCGGGGAAACGGTAGTTATTTTCTTTTTGTAATTTCGGGTTAATTGAAATTGAAAAAAATTATAAAAATTGAAAAAAATAAAAATTCATAAAAAAATTCATCTTGTTCTTTTTGATCGGTTTTTGTGCGAATTGTGCAGAGACGGAAGACGAACTGATTCAGATCTGGAGCAATCCCAGTGAACAAATCAACAAACAGAAGATCTGAATAGACAGAGGAGAACCATAACAGAAAACAGAAAAATTTTGGAGGCTTGAACCGACTTATACACCGCGGAAACGCGGCATTAACAGGCAATTGGCTGCGGAACCGCGGCAGTTTGCTGACGTCAGCACTTGAAAATTCCTCTGTAAGTATTTTTCTCTTCTCTTCTACCTCCTGATCTCCTCTGAAAAATTTTCCTGTAGGGTTCTTTGCGCAAAACTTCTTCTCCCTCTCCAATAAATCATTTTGTGCAGGATTCTTTGCGCCGCAAATAAAAAGGAAAAAATTTTGGCAAGTGTTTTAGATTTTGAGTGTTAATCGCTTTGCATTTTTAAAATGGAATTTAAGGGGCTATAACACCAATCAAGATTGGGTGGGGATTTCATTACCCTTCCAAAGACCCCAGAAATCACAAAAAGCATATGCATCAACCCTCGAGTTAATTAAAAAATATCTAAACTCAGCCAATTAAGGACTGTTGCGCTCATTAGGACAGAGGAAGGTTGTGGGCATTCAGTCGTTTATCTAAACCTGACTTTGTGGTGCATAGGCTAGACAAGTGGGAAAGGTAACTTTAAAAGGCCCGTCTCACGGTGATTCATGAGCGGATCCCTCCTTTCTTCACTTATGCTTACCTGGCCACAATTGGCGGTGAAGAGGCGATTTGAGGGATATCTAGTTGACTTAGGAGACCCTAACTTTAGGCTTGATTGTGCATGCTTAAATTATGACTGTTTGAAAGTGTGTCGTAGTTCCGTACAAAATCTATTGCAAAACTCTTTATAAAAAAAACCACAAAACAATTTTTTTACAAAAACTTGCCATTTGTCGCTAGAAATCCATTGCACCCAACTTTTACCCACACTTCCCCATTGACGTTTTCTTACCCTCACATTCTGCTTTTCGACTACACTACAACTCTTTTAGTGTATGTCCGGCTTGACTAGGGACACTAGCGCCCGTTTAGTCCATGTCTCGTTAGTCGCTACTGACGACGCGTTCGACTCCGAAGTCGAAACTCCATCCACTTCTTTTTCATCTTTACCTTCATCTTCACATTCATCATCTTCTAAGGAGATGTCGGGATTCAATCCTAACAACCCCTTACCTACCTCGGAACTGATTCCACCTCAACTGGGTGTGAATAACCCACAATACCCTCCTGTTGAAGCGCCCCAGCGAATTGCGCTCCAGGATCTTTTCTATCCAACCCGCACCGCACTTCCCACTTGTCTTTCACTTCCGCAGGTGAATGGGAATAATTTCGAAATTAAGCCCCACTCCATCAATATGTTGCCCAAATTTCACGGGCTGGAATCCGAAGATGCCTATATTTTCATTAACAAATTCCAGAATGTTTGTGCATTGATGAAGACCACCCAACTATCCGATGATGCTATAAGGATACGAGTTATTCCCTTCACACTATGTGACCTAGCTGAAATGTGGCTATATAGTATAGCATCGCATTCCATAAAAAGTTGGGAAGAGTTTGTTAAGGCATTTCTTAAAAAAAATTACCCACATCACAAGACCGCGAGAATTCGTAATGAAATTAACCAATTTTCCCAGCTTCCTTCCGAACCTTTTTAGAAGTGTTTCGAACGATTTAAAGACCTTCTTGTTCAGTGCCCTCATCACGGTATTGAAAGATGGCAACTTTGCCGAACTTTATATAAAGGACTGAACCCAGCAACTAAGCAGTTGCTGGAAACCATTTGTCAAGGTCACTTCCTAACCAAATCTGACGAGGAAGCTTGGCAATTTCTCGACGATCTTGTTGAATAAACACTTCAGTGGGAAAGCACTAGACAGACCGCTTCATCCACTTCATCTACTTCATCCGATCAGTCTAGGGCAGGTGTTCACCAACTTGATATGTCAATTGCAATGAAGGCCGAAATGGCCGTAATTACACGAAAATTAGAAGCAATTGAAAGAAAATTCTCATTGCCTTCTCCTGCCCCTGCTTTACCCCCTCGCACTATATGCGCTTGTTGTTCGGATCCGTCCCACTTGACTGAAGAGTGTCCTTACAACCCACCTGCTCAAGGACAGGATCAAGTCAATGCTGCCTTTCAGCAAAGACAAAGAAATGATCCATACTCTTCAACTTACAATCCTGGTTGGAGGAACCACCCAAATTTTCCTTGGAATCAAAATTAACAAAAATTCCAAGGCAACAACAATTTCCAAAGGCCTCCTCCTCAACAACAAGCACCTCAACAAATCAGCAACCTTTCCGGCGCCAACCTTACCAAAATCAAATGAACAATTTTGCACCAAACAACTCTTTTCCTCAAAACAATTTTGTTCCACCAAATAACGACAAGGTTTCTTCGCTAGAACGAAGTCTGGATGCGTTTTTAAAACAATCTACTCAATCCTCAGCCAACATCCAGTCCTCCATTCAGTCTTTGGTGCAACACACTGCATCACATAGGCAAAGTATCAAAACCGTTGAAGCCCAAATTGCACAACTGAATACTGCTTTAAGTGAGCGAGAGAAAGGGAAGCTTCCATCTCAACCTCTGCCAAATCCCGGTCACCCACAAAATGCACATGTTGCTCATGAACAACAAAACCATAATATGAGTGTCGTGACTACATTGAGATCTGGAAGGACGTTGCACAATAATGTCAGCATTGATGATGACACCCCGGCCGCCGCTTCTTCTTCTTCTTCTTCTTCATCTTGTTCATCTTCAGAGCCTGTTCTCCATTCTTCACAAGGCTCTAATTCTTCTACTACTCCGAACGGACCCACATCTCACTCCATGAAAACACTAACACTGGGATCCGTTCCAACTCCGCAATCTCCTCCACAAACATTGGACTCAACAAATTTTCAAAATATTCCATTTCCAAACAGGTTGAGATCCAATAAACAAACTCCACAAATGGAGAAGATTGTGGAGTTATTTAAACAGCTTAGCATTAACATACGTCTCTTGGATGCAATCCAACAAGTCCCTTCTTACGCTAAAATCTTGAAGGACTTATGCACTAAGAAGAGGAAATCACAGGTACCTAAGAAAGTTTTCTTGGCTAATGCAGTAAGTGATGCTCTTACCCAACCTTTACCTCAAAAATGAAAGGACCCTGGCTGTCCTACAATTTCAATAACTATTGGAGATAAGAACATCAACCGCGCACTTTTAGATCTTGGTGCCAGTGTTAATCTGCTTCCTTATTCAGTATATGAGCAATTAGGCGTTGGAGAGCTAAAACCTACACATTGTACTCTCCAAATGGCCGACCGATCCATCACCCATCCTAGGGGTGAGTTAGAGGATGTGTTAATTATAGTAGGGGACTTCATATTCCCCGTTGATTTCATTGTTATGGACACACAGCCTGTAGCTAACCCCCGGAGTCAAATTCCGGTGATACTCGGTCGACCATTCCTTGCGACTTCTAATGCGGTGATCAATTGTCGAAATGGTTCGATGAACCTATCTTTTGGAAATATGACAATTGAGCTCAACATTTTTAAGTTGGGGAATCAGCCTTCCGAACCTAATGCTAATATACTTGATGTTTGCTCGATCCAAGAGATCACCCAAGAGGACTGTGAGCTCGAGAAATTTCTGTTCGATCACAACTATTTTGACACCACTAGTGCGTTCCTCCTTGAATCTGATACTGCTTTCACACCCGATAATGATTACGAGTGTTTCACTTTCTCGAACGATTTTGAAGAATCACCACCCGAGTTTGAATCCTTTGAATTTTCCGATGAGTCAGCTGAACCATCCGACTCGGTTGCTTACACTCGTTTTGAACCTCTGTTGGAATCCTTCGAGTTTGAGACAATTTCACCAATTTTACCTTCAATTGTTTCGCCTCCAACACTCGAACTCAAGCTATTGCCGTCTCACCTTAAATACGCTTACTTAGGTGAGAATAAGACCCTTACTGTTATCATCTCAGCTTCTCTAGCCCCCGAGCAAGAGAAAGCCCTTTTAATGGTCTTACAAAGCAATCGGCAAGCTTTTGGCTGGACTATGGCGGACATCAAGGGGATTAGTCCCCTAATTGTTGAACATCATATTCATATGATGGATGATACCAAGCTAGCAAGAGATCCACAGAGACGACTCAACCCTGTAATGAAGGAGGCTGTTAAAAAGGAGATTGTAAAATGTCTTGATAGTGGTATCATTTACCCTATCTCTGATAGCCAGTGGGTTAGCCCCATTCACATTGTCCCAAAGAAATCGGGCATAACGGTCATAACTAATGAGGCAAATGAGTTAATACCTACTCGCACCCAAACTGGGTGGCGAGTATGCATAGATTATAGAAAACTCAACGCCGCGACACGGAAAGACCACTTTCCATTACCTTTTATTGACCAAATGCTAGAACGATTGGCTGGGCATGAATTTTACTGCTTTTTGGATGGCTACTCCGGCTATAATCAAGTTCCCATCGCCGAAAAGGACCAAGACAAGACCGCATTCACTTGTCCTTTTGGTACTTTTGCTTACCGTCGCATGCCCTTTGGGTTATGAAATACACCCACTACCTTTCAGCGGTGTATGATGGGGATTTTTTCTGACATGGTTGAAAAATTCTTGGAGATCTTCATGGATGATTTCTCCAATTTCGGAGACTCCTTTGATGAGTGTTTGCTACATTTAGACGCGGTCCTTACCCGCTATAAAGATAAAAATCTTTCTTTAAATTGGGAGAAGTGCCACTTTATGGTATGAGAAGGTATTGTCTTAGGACATATAATCTCGCAAAATGGCATTGAGGTGGATAAAGCTAAGATTGAAGTCATTTCCAATCTTCCTCCTCCCAAATGCGTCCGAGACATTCGAGCCTTCCTTGGCCATGCCGGTTTCTATAGACAGTTCATCAAGGATTTTAGCAAGATTGCTAGACCCTTGACTCTTTTGTTGGCCAAGGACACCATTTTTGATTTCGACTCAAGCTATATGAATGCGTTTGAGTCATTGAAAAACTCACTTACTTCTGCCCCAATTCTTTCGTCTCCTGACTGGACGCATCCATTTGAAATTATGTGCGATGCATCTGATTTTCCATTGGTGCTGCCCTTAGACAGCACATCAATAAGATGCCGCATGTAATTTATTACGCTAGCCGAACCTTGAACGAGGACCAATTAAATTACAAAACAACTGAGAAAGAATTCCTAGCCGTTGTGTTTGCATTAGAAAAGTTCAGGCCCTATTTAATCGGCTCTCCAGTCATCGTTTACACTGACCACTCAGCTCTTCGCCATCTTTTTGCGAAGGACGCTAAATCTCGGCTGATACATTGGATCCTCTTACTACAAGAGTTTGACCTTGTCATCAGAGACTAAAAAGGATGCGAAAACGTAGTCGCCGACCATCTTTCACGCCTCCCTTCTTCGCCTACGCTTAAAATTCTTATAAAAGACGTTTTTCCAGATGAGCGGCTCTTTACTATGTCATGCGAACCTTGGTTCGCAGATATTGTGAATTATTTGGCCACCGGTCTTATACCAAACGAATAGTCGAATCAGGACAGACTCAGATTTCTATCCCAGGTAAAACATTTTTACTGGGATGAACCATATCTATTCAAATACTGTCCCGACCAAATTATTCATCAGTGTGTCCCCGACAATGAGTTTAAGAGCGTGCTGTCATTTTGCCACGATCAAGCGTGTGGCGGGCATTTTGGCCCTAAAAAGACAGCAGAAAAGATCTTGCAGTGTGGCTTCTACTGGCCACAACTTTATAAAGACGCACATGATTACTGCAAGACATGCTCCCGGTGCCAACACTTGGGCCGGATATCAAGGAGAAACCAAATGTCGCTCTAACCTATATTGGTTGTTGAAATTTTTGATGTTTGGGGGATAGATTTTATGGGACCATTTCCCAATTCTTTTGGGAACGTATATATTCTCCTTGCTGTTGACTATATTTCTAAGTGGGTCGAGGCTGTGCCCAGC
The DNA here is from genome assembly GCA_030015575.1 of Agapanthus africanus. NCBI lineage: Eukaryota > Viridiplantae > Streptophyta > Magnoliopsida > Asparagales > Amaryllidaceae > Agapanthus > Agapanthus africanus. The sequence continues at coordinate 604,528,416 of CM057342.1, read as the reverse complement.
CGGACTAATGACAACAAGGTTGTCGTTAGATTTCTGAAAGAAAATATTTTCTCTCGGTTTGGGCACCCCCGCGCAATTGTCAGCTATAATGGATCTCATTTTTGTAATAAGACTTTCGAGTCCTTAATGCGGAAATATTCCATTACTCACAAGCTATCAACGCCCTATCATCCCTAAACTTGTGGGCAAGCCGAGATTTCAAATCGGCAAATTAAACAAATATTGGAGAAAACGGTTTCCAAAAACCGTAAAGATTAGTCGTCAAAACTTATTGATGCCCTTTGGGCATTTCGAACTGCCTATAAGACCAATCTTGGCTTGTCTCCATATAGATTTGTTTATGGAAAGACTTGCCACCTTCCAGTTGAAATTGATCACCGAGCATTTTGGGCAATAAAAGAGTTGAATCTATCTCTTGGAAATGCGGGAAGCCATAAAAAGCTGCAATTAAATGAATTGAGCGAGCTTCGGGATGAAGCTTACAAGAACGCAGTAGTCGTTAAAAACCGAACGAAGGTGTTCCATGATAAACACCTTATGCGCAAAACTTTCAAACCTGGTCAACAGGTTTTACTTTACGACACCCGACTACATTTCCATCCTGGTAAGCTCAGATCTCAATGGAAAGGGCCATTTTTGGTACGCACCGTATATCCGCACGGTGCAGTCGAGTTAGAAAATTCGGAGGACGGTTCACTATTTAAATTGAACGGACATAGACTTAAACCATTCCTCATTGCAAACCCTTCGGAGGATCTCCTGCTTTGCAGGAGCTCATTTACATTGACTAATCTTCCTCCATCTACCCCTAAATTTCGGCTATCTAGCCATAAACAGTGGAAACACTGTTTCAAATAAGTTTGGGGTATGTATCACTTGTAATTATATAAAAACAAAATAAAACAAAATAAAAAATTCTAAAAAAAATTTAGGGGTATTTTTGTAAATTTTCAGTTTTAATAAAAAGAATAATAAAATAAAAAATTTATTTATAAATAATTTCCTCTTTTTAAGAAGGGCTTTTTGCAAATAACCAAAACATCCCCCTATAAATAGAACCCGACCCCTCTCTGCCTTTTACCAAACTCTAATTTCATCTCACTAAAAACCCTAGCCGCCGCTCCAATTTCTGCAGAGATATCCCACTATGCCGCCGCGCTTCCACCGCATAAGCCCTCTTCTGCCGCTGATCCGCTGCCGTCTGGAGTCGTTGCCCTCTGAAAACTTCAGAGGAGGTTTGCCTGCTCTGGTTCTCTCTGTTAATTTTTTTAGAAATATTCTACAACTTTCATTCTCTGTAATGGCACCAACCCTACAATTTGAGATAGACTTTTCACAAATCTTTTCACACACAATCTACGGAAGTTACTTCGGTGAAGAGATCTGAAGGCGAGGGTGGAATTTCTTACTTTTTAATCATCCAAACTCTTTCGCTCTTCCAGATCTCGTCACACGATTTTATGAGTGCATGGAAGACGGTTGCCTATCACAACACGGTTATATTAGGCTAATTTGGGCTGATAGTGAAATCATAATCGATAGGGATTTCATCCATGAAATCACCTTAATACCTAGACTACCTACCCATGACCAACCACTTCAATTTGAGGATTATCTACCCTTGATGGGTAATGACTGTTCGAGGGAACCACGTAAGGGCATCCAGGCTAGAACCCTCTTTGCGAATGTACTCACTGTGTGCCGTTGGGCACAAAATAACATTTTTGGTAGTTTGCACAATACTACATTTTTCACACCATCCCTTCATATCGTGCACACCTTGATGACTAGGAACCCCAGCTATAATATGGTATTACTTAATTCAATCGGTGCGGGCAAAAGGGCCGCCAAATTATCCATGCCCTATGTTAGTGACACAACGGTGTCACTATTTCCTCTCTGTGGAGGAATTCGAGTTTTATATGCATTGAGGCATCCTCATTAGACCTCTTGTTGAGAGTGTATCCACGTCCTACACACGCTTAAATGATGTATGGTCGCACACTGAGCCGGCCGAGAATGTACCCGCCAGGACACCCAGCTCCAGCTCCACCGCGAGCGGGGAAGAGCTTACCCCGGCATCACATGCACGTTTACTTAGGAGAGCCACTAGGGGGATAGACAGATTGATTGGGATGGTGACCAACCTGGATCACCGAGTGACGGAAATAGAGCATGGCATGAACACTCTGCTGGCGAGAGAGGAACGTTCCCGTTCACGTTCGAGGGGACGGCGAGGCCATGAGCAGTGAGGGCACTACTTTTGATAAGTTTGGGGGTGGAGGTGGTTTGTAAATAGTTATCATTGCATTGCATATTTTTATTTTTGTACATATTTGTTATTTTCTTTCTTTGCATATTAAATTCCGCATTGCATCTTTATAAAAAATATAAAAACTAAAAAAAATGAAAAAAAATATAAAAATAAAATCAAATAAAAAATTGAAAAATTTTAAAAATTATAAAAATTGAAAAATTCAATTTTGGCCATATTTGACTTAAGTTTGACAAGACGGTTGAATAGTAGGGAAAAACTAGATCCTAAACTTAGTAAATTAAAAACCCTAAAAATAACCTTTCTGAAAGTTTAACTATAGGAAATATATGTTCTTGTAGATTATTTAGAAATAGGCAAATTTTGGGTTCAGTTCTTGGGCTAAGTCAAAATAAGGGAAGAGTATTGAAATTTTTATGTGAAGTGTAAGTCTGAAAAATAATTCCGAACCTTAAGTCTAAATCCTGAAAATATATACCCTACAACTCGCACAAACACGCACCTTGAAACTTAGGATAGTAGAGAATACCTTGAAATGCTCTTGTCTAAAATCTTTAGTATGAAGGAAAATAAAATAAAAGTATAAGCGTGAATAAAAAAATGAACACTGGTTTTGTAATTACTTAAGGCTGCATAAATAAAAAATATAACGAGGGTGCTTTATCACCTAGTGCCTTAGACCAACTGGTTTGGGAGTCACTGCTAACGCCTTAGGTATTACAAGACGAGGAATTATGCCTTAATGCGCGAACACATTTTGTAATCGGTCGTTAGTACCTCAAGAAATATTAACGATCGCATGAAGGATGTGCGAGAAATTTCATCAAAAATTCACCAACTAAAAGTATTTTGGACGATGGACAAGAGTATGATAGCTTGAATTGACTTTCCAAGTGTAGGGGTGATACATACACACATGTAGGGGTATATGATTGGGGTTTGGATGAGAGATGAGAATGAAAGATAGGGCTTATACCTTCTGTAGAGATGATAAAAATTCCTAAGTTGAGATGGAATCTTAGAAGGAAAATTCAAGAGATGCTGAAAGCTTTATAAATTTGCAAAACATATATGATCTTAAGTTAAATGATAAGTGAGTGTGAAAAATATGGGTTGATAATTTCTAAGTTGAAGATAATAGAATTTCTTGCTAGAATACTGAATTGAAGAATGAAAGTCAACAGGCCAAATTGATCGAATTTTGTGGGTAGTATCCGCTGAAAACCCTCAGAAGACAACACTCCTCCTACTAGAGACACCTAGAGGTTTAACGGCTTGTTGCACGAGCTCAGTGCAATCGCGATTCCCTATGAAAGTAAGGTTAGGATTTTTCGAGAATAAATTGGCTTTTCTCGGGACGAGCAAAAGATAAGTTTGGGGTATTTGTTCATATCAGAATTTTGCATTATTATATCGCCCATTCTTAATCATATTACAAATAAATAGGTGCTTTTGATCTATGTCTGTTAAATAGTTGCAGGTTACAGGTTCTCAGAACAATTCAGTGAAATTCATGAAAAGACATTACAAAAGTGAGACTACGACCAACAATAGATGAATCCATATGATACCGCCTAACAGTTTAAGGAACAAATGAAGATCAGTAAATAGTTCAATTGCACAAAGCACAAGGGCAGCACAAGATTCAAGACTTCAACGCGAAGCTAACGGTAAAAGTCCACAAATTCTGCACTGTTGGAAATCTGGAAGAAAGTAGAAAAGATTCTAAGGAACCAAGTGAAGAAAACAGAAGGAAAAAGCAACATGAAGCAGCCCTGAGAAGTTGAACTCAAGATCTCACCATATGGCCGCAGAACCGCGGCCAAACATGGCATTCTGCCGCGGATCCGCGACCGTGCAGTGCACGTGTCGGTGCACGTGTCGGTGGGTGTCGGTGCTTTGACCCGGCTTTCTTAGGGTAGTCTTGTAATTTCAAATGTGGATCAGATGTAAAACCTAAGGTTTGTCTTGTCTATAAATAGGAAACCCGAAAGCCTAATTAGGCATGCCTCTTTTTATTTTTCTAGATCATATTTTTCTTTCCTTGTAATCGTTGAAGAGGTCATCAATAAAAGTAAGTGTTTTTCATTTTATCTTGCATTCTCCTTAATTGAAATTTATTTTTCTGCAATTTTTATCTGTCTTTATTTATCTGCAAGTTAATTAGTTTATTAAAAAGAAAAAATTATAAAAATGAATTTCATCATAACTTTCCTAATGAGTGAGTAATTTCTCACTTGTTAGGGTTAGGATAGGGAAGGCTTGAGAGATGGAAATCTCTCTCATTCCTTTCATTACTCGTATAAATTAATTAATTAGGACTCTATTTAAATTAACCACACACCGCTCACTATGGCATCCTATCCTACGAGATAGCGGTGATTCCCTAGTTAGACCGGTTGTGGTTGATTTACGTAGAGGTTAGGGCTAAGAGCCAAGAAAGGACGGACAAGGACCAAAAGGAAGAAACTACGTTTCTTCCTAGTCGTGCTAATCCCCTTTGTTGACTATTACCCAAACACCTATGTTCTTAACTAGGGCAAAGAAAGCAGTGAGTAGAATTCTTTTTCCAAACAAACCTAATCCTAACCCTAGCAAGACTTTAAATCAAATTAATTTCAATTTTAGATTTTTAAATCAAAACCTACCAAAAATAGGACTTAACTCGTAAGAACTTAAAGAAAGAACACGTTTTCCCTATGGACCGACCCGTACTCAACCGGCTAGCTACCAAACGACACCGTTATTCATTGCTGTATATTCTTGATCTTGATTTTAAAAACACACACGCGAAAAATCTTCAAACAATCAAATTAATTTGAAGATTTTTCGCGTGTGCGTTTTTAAAATCAAGATCAAGAATATACCGCAATCAATAACGGTGTCGCTTGGTAGCTAGCCGGTTGAGTACGGGTCGGTCCATAGGGAAAACATGTTCTTTCTTTAAGTTCTTACGAGTTAAGTCCTATTTTTGGTAGGTTTTGATTTAAAAATCTAAAATTGAAATTAATTTGATTTAAAGTCTTGCTAGGGTTAGGATTAGGTTAGTTTGGAAAAAGAATTCTACTCACTGCTTTCTTTGCCCTAGTTAAGAACATAGGTGTTAGGGTAATAGTCAACAAAGGGGATTAGCACGACTAGGAAGAAACGTAGTTTCTTCCTTTTGGTCCTTGTCCGTCCTTTCTTGGCTCTTAACCCTAACCTCTATGTAAATCAACCACAACCGGTCTAACTAGAGAATCACCGCTATCTTGTAGGATAGGGTGCCACAGTGAGCGGTGTGTAGTTAATTTAAATAGAGTCCTAATTAATTAATTTATACTAGCAATGAATGGAATGAGAGAGATTTCCATCTCTCAAGCCTTCCCTATCCTAACCCTAACAAGTGAGGAATTACTCACTCATTAGGAAAGTTATGATGAAATTTATTTTTATAATTTTTTCTTTTTAATAAACTAATTAACTTGCAGATAAATAAAGACAGATAAAAATTGCAGAAAAATAAATTTCAATTAAGAAGAATGCAAGATAAAATGAAAAACACTTACTTTTATTGATGAAGTCTTCAACGATTACAAGGAAAGAAAAATATGATCTAGAAAAATAAAAAGTGGCATCCCTAATTAGGCTTTCGGGTTTTCTATTTATAGACAGGAGAATCCCTAGGTTTTACATCTGATCCACATTTGAAATTACAAGACTACCCTAAGAAAGCCGGGTCAAAGTACCGACACCCACCGACACGTGCACCGACACATGGACTGCACGGCCGCGGATCCACGGCAGAATACCATGTTTGGCCGCGGTTCCGCGGCCATATGGTGAGATCTTGAGTTCAACTTCTCAGGGCTGCTTCATGTTGCTTTTTCCTTCTGTTTTCTTCACTTAGTTCCTCAGAATCTTTTCTACTTTCTTCCAGATTTCCAACAGTGCAAAATTTGTGGACTTTTACTGTTAGTTTCGCGTTGAAGTCTTGAATCTTGTGCTGCCCTTGTGCTTTGTGCAATTGAACTGTTTACTGATCTTCATTTGTTCCTTGAAATGTTAGGCGGCATCTTATGGATTCTTCTATTGTTGGTCGTAGTCTCACTTTTTTAATGTCTTTTCATGAATTTCACTGAATTGTTCTGAGAACCTGTAACCTGCAACTATTTAGCAGACATGGATCAAAAGCACATATTTATTTGTAATATGATTAAGAATGGGCGATATAATAATGCAAAATTCTAATATAAACAACACCCACTTGCTTTTATGGGGGACCTGGTATGGGCATATCATCCGCGGTCGCCGCAGCTTTCTCTGCGAGATACCAACAGAGCCTACCTACCCATTTTTGCCAATGGAGCGTCCACGAACCGCCTTTGCTGTGGAGATGTTGAACTGGACCCCTACGAGACGGCTCGAGCCGTCAACAACTGGAATTCCAAACCACCCTGTGCCAGCTATAGACATCTTAGGGCATCGTATCTGACAAGGTGAAGCCCAGCCTTGGGGTCAGGTTTACAACATAGGGCTTACTCCTCGACAACCCACGAGTTACCTTCTCTGGGCTCGTTATATCCTGCCCGCCCATCGTGCACGACTGCAGAGGGTCGGGCTCTATCAGGCGGTGTATGCATCTCTCTTCCACTATCAGTCCCCCCATGTCTGGTGGGTTAAGGCTTTCTTAAATCAATGGAATCTTCCCACCAACACCTTCTTTCTAGGGGACCGTGAAGTTTCAATTTCTCTGGAAGAGTTTCGCGAGATCTCGGGGTTGCCGGTCAGGGGGACGCTCTATGAAGAATTGCTGCCTCCTGATGAGTACGTTTTCGAAACTGATCCTGCTATGCTTGACGGCATGTCGATTGAAAATGCCGTCCGCCACAAGCACCCAAGTCTAATCAAGACTCTGGGCATTTTTGAAGAGCTGTTTGCAGAATCAGATGAGCAGGGTGTCACTTTCAAAAGCTTTATTACCCGCTTCCTTCATGGAGACGTTCTATCAAAGACAGATCTGAAGTTCGCAAATATCAACGACCCTTTCGGGTTCGGTCTAAATAAGCTACCGGCTAAATAAGAGGATTTGCCGCAGTTCTACATTCCAATCCTGTCAGCTGTATCTTTTGAGTCGATCGCAGCCCCTAGCATTGATGAATAGACTTTCTTCGTGGGTTTTATCAGCGTCTGGCTTAGCTGGTTCGCCATTCCCACGCACCGTCGTTTCATGAGAGCCTCGGTCATTTACCCTGCTCATCGCATTGCCGAAGGGACGCGACTAGCTGTGGGCATTGCGGGACTAGCGCATCTGTATCATAGGCTAAGCACCGCAGCCAATACCTCAACCCCAGGCATGGATGTGGTAAATTTCTCTCTTCATTACTTTATGTCATGGACTGAGATGCACGTGCTAGGGGCATTTGCCGCGCATAAGAGACCCAGCTTTTATGATGCCTACACTTTTCCGCGGCTTATGAGGTTGGTGGATGCTTTTTCTCCTGATCGGACTCAGTCCGGAGCTATTCATGTGCTGATTAATCCCTATGTGAATACGGGCGGGATGGTATTCAATGATCGAGTCCTCTCTGCTCCCTCAGGACCGATTCAACAGCTTTGTGACTCGTCGAAAGAGGGAGTACCTTCCCTGAAGCCCAAGGAAGCCATGCACTTATATTCGATCAGACCGGGTTATCTGGTATTTTGTCAAAATGGTGCGGCCCTTTTTATGCGGTACAACCCACACCGCTTTGCTCGGCAACTGAGATATGACCAAGGTGTCCCCTTTGAGGCGTTTACAGTAGAGCCCAGCCCATCGTCGGAAGTTGTTCGTGGCGCCGCTCATCACTTTATGTGGATGAACACCGGCTCTCGCTTCATGATTCCTGAAGCGGACTACATTCCTCGATGTGTGGGGCCTTTCACGGGCTGGTGCCTCCACCGAGTCAGTCCCATTATTGCTGAGGAAAGGAGGATGCTCCTCGGATATAGGGTTCCCACTCCAATCCAGGCTACGGGAGTCCCGCCGCGACCGCGAGTAGTGGTTTGCCCTCCCTTGAGAGATACTGGTGTCGTGCTTATTCCCGAGGCAGCGGAAGTGGATCTAACTCCCACAGCTGGTATGCCGCTGCGCACTAGAGCTCAATCCGGGGCCAATAAGGCACCGGTAGCCGTATCATCAGTTGCAGCTTCGGCAATGGCGGTGTCGTCGTCGGTAGCACCGCCGAGTGAGGATATTGAAGGCGAAGTGGGTAAACGCCGCACCAAAGCACCAAGGGGAAGGAAGAGATTATCTTATGCAGTTAGTTCTGGGTCCAAGAGGCGAAAGAAGACGGTCACCAATCTGCTCGACTCTTTAGTGGAATCAGAGTCCATCCTTCAAGATGAACCACTAGCCATGCAAGAATCGGATGGTGGTCTACTTTTCCCGGGTTCATCTGCCGAGGAAGTCGCACAACTGGCTGAGGCTATAAGATGCTTAAAGGATGAATCTGAGAATGTAAGGATCCCGAAGAGGCCTTATCCTGCCGTCATCTTTTATGAAGATCCTCCATCGATACGGCGGATATTCATAGGTCCTTTGGAAGTAGGAGATGAGAGAGCCCTTAAGCAGCATATCTCATCCAACGCCAAAGATGCGCTTTCGTTGTGGACCAGTGGCCACGAGTCTACCCTCGAACCCCGACGAGCATACCTCCTCCGGAAGGAAAGCCAGCTTGAAAAAGCCATACTAGAGGCTCTTTTGCGCACTGGTATACCCATATATCTCTTTGTAATATTTTGTACTACTCATATACATACATACATACATATATATATATATATATATATCCTTAACTTCGTGAGAACTTTGCAGGGACTTCGGCAATGGCGGAGAATCTGAGTTCGAGTTGCGCCTTGACCAAGGACTCTACCAATATCCCCGATGAGACACTAATAAGTGTGGAGGGGTCAATAGAACTCTTGTTCCTGCTATGGAGCTCCTATCGGTGATTTCCATTCCTCCGGTGCTTGCTCCCCAGAAAGAGGCATCTTCGTTGGCCGCGGATTCAATGGATATTTCTGGGGATAGCCCGGAGACTAGGGAACAGGTAGTCGAGGCTACTGTCCTTCCGTTGGAGCCTGTAGTGACGGCCACTGCTCCTCGATCGGAAGTTATTATACCGGCCCACGTCCCCGATGATGTGCCTGGGGGCATGGAGGAGGTCGCTGAAGCTGCTATCCCTCTAGTCCAAAGCGGGAGAAGCATCGAAGGTATCCTTCTATATTTTATTTTGATAATCTCTCCATTATCTGAACCTTTTGGTCTTTTCAGAATTGCGCGGGTTGGCGGCTTATATTGCTGATCTGTCTCCCAGGAAATCTTTTCAACGTCTGCTGGAGATGGCCGCTCCATAGGCAATATCCCCTCAACGCATCGTCCTATCTTCCGGGCAAGGTTAGTGGTGTTCGCCTTCTTCACGGCATTATCATTATTCCATATAACGATATTGATGTCTTCTCCAGTTCTGGAGGCCGATGACGAAGTTGAGATTCTTGACAGGCCTAGGGAGCCTTCAGACCCTTCTTGCAAGACTGTGGGTAAGTAAAGTTTTAATGTTGTTCCATTCGCTCTTTACTTGTGAATCTCGCTAATTGTTTTCTATGAATCTTAACAGCTTTGCCAGTTCTTACCACACTGGAATCTCGCATCGTGATGCCGCCCGACCCCTATGCTCTACGTGCCTCGGAACGGATGGCAAAGTTAAGCCTTCACTCCTTGTCAGCTCTGATTGAAGACCTTCGTACTGGCAGTCTGATCACGGCCGAAGCATTTGCCGCTGAAGCCAACGGTTCTCTTCCCTTTCTTTCTCCATACCATAGTGAGACCTTGGTGCATGTCTGGGTTAAGTTCTGTCGTCGGGTGGAGGCTTGCTTGCATATTCTTGAATCTACACGCCTTCCCTCAGAGGTTGTAGCTGCAAAGGCGAGCTTGCAGGGGCTGATCGAACGATACTCCTCAAATATGCTGTCATGCGAGAAGAGGCTCAGCCGAAAGTTTTCGGAGAGGGAGCTGGCTTCCAAAGTGCTGAGAGAACTTCAAGCTAATCTTAGGGCCAAGACCACTCGGGCATATGATCTCTGGCGAGGGCTTCAAGAGGCTATCAAGGAGGTGGTAGCCATTGATAAGGCCGTCTTTTTCACTCACGAAATGGTCGAAGCTCATAAGGTTACCGAAAAAGAGCTTGAAAATCGGCTTGCCTCATACCAGGCCCAACAGGCTCAAGCGGAGGCCCGTCTTTTGACGATAATGAATCATGAAGCCGAGGCCCAGCGGAAAAAGGATGAACTGGCAAACCTATTGAATCGTCCGCCGGCTTGAAGAACTGTGTATGTATATGTATATGTGTGTGTGTGTGTGTGTGTGTGTGTGTGTGTATTATTCTTCTTTTGTACATACTCCTGAATGAGAGTATTTTTTTATTCTTTCATAAGTTGTACTTTGTATTCATTTTGATTCATGAATAAAAGATATATTTCGCTTCATGATTGTGTGTCCCTTTTAGTAAGTACATTTTGTGGATAATCTATTTTGATTTCCTTGTAGGATAGCGATGGCTTAGGAGTCAGGGTTAAGATCTGCCTCCTAAGACTTTTCAACTTTATGAGCCGCGAGGGTCTCATGAAGAATTTTCACCCTACAGGTCGAGAGGATCCCGTATGTGTAATTTCTCCTTAAGAATTGTGAGGATTCCTAAGTGGGTTTTCTCTTGAGAGTCGTAAGGATCTCACAAAAGAGTTTTCTCCATTACGAGTCGTGAAGACCCGTAAGTGATGGACGAGGTTGACATTATCCGCATTTCACGGAGTCAGGGATTGCTCTGACAGTTTCCCACGGGGTCAAGATTGACTTTAGCCGTGTTCTATGGGACCGGGATTTGCTCTGGATGCTTCACACGGGGTCAGGATTGATATAGCCGTGTTCCGCAAGGACCAGGATCCGCTCTGGATGCTTCCTACGGGGTCAGGATTGACATAGGCCGTGTTCCACTAGACCAAGATTTGCTCTGGATGCTCCCCACGGGTCAGAATTGACATAGCCGTGTTCCGCAAGAACCAGGTTCCGCTCTGGAAGCTTCCCACGGGGTCAGGATTGACATAGGCTGTGTTCCACGTAACCAGGATTTGCTCTGGATGCTTCCCACGGGGTCAGAATTGACATAAGCCGTGTTCCGCAAGGACCAGGTTCCGCTCTGGATGTTTCCCACGGGGTCAGGATTGACATAGGCCGTGTTCCACGTGACCAGGATTTGCTCTGGATGCTTCCCACGGGGTCAGGATTGACATAGGCCGTGTTCTGCAAGGACTAGGATCCGCTCTGGGCGCTTCCCACAGGGTCAGGATTAACATAGGCCATGTTCCACGTGACCAGGATTTGCTCTGGATGCTTCCCACGAGGTCAGGATTGACATAGGCCGTGTTCCACAAGGACCAGGATCCGCTCTGGGTGCTTCCCACGGGGTCAGGATTGACATAAGCCGTATTCCACATGACCAGGATTTGCTCCGGATGCTTCCCACGAGATCAGGATTGACATAGGCCGTGTTCCGCAAGAACCAGGATCCGCTCAGGGCGCTTCCCACGGGGTCGGGATTGACATAGACCGTGTTCTACGTGACCAGGATTTGCTCTGGATGCTTCCCACAGGGTCAGGATTGTCATAGCCGTGTTCTGCAAGGACTAGGTTCCGCTCTGGACGTTTCCCATGGGGTCAGGATTGACATAGGCCGTGTTCCACGTGACCATAATTTGCTCTAGATGCTTCCCATGGGGTCAGGATTGACATAGACCGTGTTCTACTAGACCAAGATTTGCTCTGGATGCTTCCCACGGGGTCAGAATTGATATAGCCGAGTTCCGCAAGGACCAGGTTCTGCTCTAGACGCTTCCCACGGGGTCAGAATTGACATAGGCCATGTTCTACGTGACCAGGATTTACTCTGGATGCTTCCCACGAGGTCAGGATTGACATAGGTCGTGTTCCGCAAGGACCGGGTTCCGCTGTGGGCACTTCCCACGGGGTCAGGATTGACATAGGCCATGTTCCATATGACCAGGATTTGCTCTGGATGCTTCTCACGGGGTCAGGATTGACATAGGCCGTGTTCCGCAAGGACCAAGATCCGCTCAGGGCGCTTCCCACGGGGTCAGGATTGATATAGGCCGTGTTCCACGTGACCAGGATTTGCTCTGGATGGTTCTCACGGGGTCAGGATTGACATAGGCCATGTTCCGCAAGGACCAGGATCAGCTCTGGGCGCTTCCCACGGGGTCAGGATTGACATAGGCCATATTCCATGTGACCAAGATTTGCTCTGGATGCTTCCCACGGGGTCAGGATTGACATAGCCGTGTTCCGCAAGGACCAGGTTCCGCTCTGGACGTTTCCCACGGGGTCAGGATTGACATAGGCCGTGTTCCAAGTGACCAGGATTTGCTCTGGATGCTTCCCACGGGGTCAGGATTGGCATAGGCCGTGTTCTAAGTGACCAGGATGTTAGTGTATATGCCCTAGAGGCCATTACTGTATCATACTAGTTTGTATATTACTTAATGGAAGCTTGGGATATTCACAGTTGTATATACAATCTTGCTCGAAATGGTAGTATGCTACTTGGTTTGTCTCTGCTTTAATATGTGCATGTGTTTCTTTTAGCATATTGCTGGTATACATATTAGTAGAGCCCTTAGGATCTTTGCTTGATTACCAGCGTTGTGATGGCGCTCGCACTCGTGGGAGCTGGGTAATCTATAAGCACATCCTTATACAGGTCCCTGGTCGTTGGACTATCGAGACAGGGCATCGATACTCCGGAGTAGACTAGCGTATGCGCTTCTCATCCCAGTGTGGGAGACGGTCTGTCCCACAGCCGTTAGTACGTCGTACTTGGGATAGTATGCAGGTGCTCGTTAGGTTACGAGTACACTGGACAGGACTCGTCGGGAACTGTTGGTTGGTAATATACCTATCGTCAGTTATCAGTTCCCAGGTGACATGAGTACAGCTTAGTCCGCTGACTTGACACTGTCACTTCGCCTCGAGTGTGTTCCCACTGCACTTTGATTACTACCCTACCACGGCTCAAAGGAACTGTGCAAACAGGTAGTTTTTGGGTGCAGTCCCGAAGCACTTGGAGGCAGTGACGGTTAGACAGGATTCGTCTCTCCCGGTATTGGGGATTGACATCGCGCTGTGTCCAGGAGAGCCATTACACGAGTAGTCCCTGGCCAGGGCAAGCGAGATATACTGGTAGGTTTCCAGTGTTATCTCAGGGTGTTCTGGGCTACACTCCGACACGACTTGTACCGCTATTAGGGGACTGACGTTCACCGCCCCCCTAGGCCCGCCATGCGATGTATCAGACGAACAGACCGGACTGTACGGAGATTGTCACATACAGGCTCAGTAGGAGTGCAGATGGGGTTCACCTCGTCAGTCTTCTTATCGACATCTACCTGGGGACCGTTACGTACAGCTAGTGCCGCTTGCGGTCTGTGGTTAAACCCACTGCCAGCGTAGTGTCGAGTCTTTAGAGTCCCACACAGAGAGCTATTCGCCTTTAGGCAAAATGAGTAGAGGTCGCATGGTTTTGCGACAGGGTTCGTTCGCATCCGCGCACTTGTGCACGTTTGCTGTCCGGACAGTTTATACTAGCGGGCTTTGGTTTAAGCCGGATCCTAGTATATGATTAGAGATTGGTTTTTCTCATTGTGTTCGTGTTCCTCGGATCACGAATGCGGGTGCGTATGCACAGTTGCTTGAGATTGAGGGAGAGGACCTTGATTAGGGTTAATGGCTATTGTCATTTTATTAACCCTAATATTTATGTGTGTGTTATTGTTAATTAGTAATTAGTTTGATAATTATCCATGGTTGTGGTTATTGACCTTTTGACTTCTTTGACTTGTTGACCAAGGTTGACACTTTGACCATCATAATTTCTTTTGGAAGATGCTTTTTGATCTTTGCAATTTGAAATGATAATGGTCATGTCATGATTTACCATGATAATTATCTAGCTAATTATTCAATTAAATTAATTCACACATATTAGTGAGAAGAGCTCTATTATTTTCTCATTCTCTCATATCATTTCTCTCTCTTGTTCATCCTCTCCCTCAAGCTCTCTCCCTCTCATGTGTTGAGAAACAAAAAGCTTGAGAAAAATCTTCACTTGATCCTCTCTACTCTCTTCTAGGGTTCAAGTCTTAGCATTTCTTGCACTCTAGTTACTCCTAGCTTGGAGTTGAAGCTAAAGGTGGTGGCTTTCAAGTGGATCTTTCTTTGACGGGAGAAGACAAGCAAGGTGAACTCTTTCTACCATTCCTAGGAGCAAGGAGAGAAGGACTAAAGACCAAAGGTATAACCTTTCATCACTTAGCTACTTTGTAGTTAGGGTTAGCTAGTTTTCGTTTAGCAAAGATCCTCACAAGCAAAGTCCATGTTGCCTAAGTCTTTAAAAATCCGTTTTTTATTATGTTTTCCGCCTCCCGTAAGCACCGGGATGGGCAACACGGACTTACAGTGGTATCAGAGCCTAACTAAACCTAAACTAGCTAAGTAGTTAAGTGTAACGAAGTTTCGAAACCGGAAAATCGAAAAACCAAACTCGAAAAACCCTAGTTTCTGTTATTTTTTTTTCTGGTCAAAATAAAAAACTTTATACTTCAAAAATTATCTCAGGGTTTTGTGTGAAATACCACCAAAGACGAACCAGAGAGGAGTCTAGAGGACCGCGCTTCCGCGGCATAAGGAAGCTCTTGCCGCGGAAGCGCGGCCGTCTTGTCACCTCTCTGCATCGTTTTTGGTGCAGTATGTTTCTGTGTTGGTTTTGGGATTTTTAGGATATATTATATGTGCCCAGATTTTCCAGAACTAAAATTTACTTTTGGGGGCCTATAAATCCGTATTTTTTCGGAACTTCACTACACTTTAACTACATCGGTTATATCTGTAATGCTTGCATGTATTGAACGTCGGCTAATCGCTATAAGACGATTAGTCGGGGTTATACATGATCTGTGATTGTTATTGGTTTGTGGATATGAATGGATTGGATTGTCGCGGGTGAATGGCCGGGGTGGATGTGAGATGAGCGTTGTTTTTCTTTCATTCATTTGTAACATGTAAATTGATGTAATAATATTCTTTGTATGGCCGCACAACCGGGTCGGGGTTGTAGCCGTCATTGTATAATTCTTTTTACTGTTTTTGCTCCTAGGATAGACCCATGGAGGGGGTGCACAAACTACCGGGTATCTCGAAGTGCCGAGTGGCCTACTCACGGTGGTGAGGGAGGTTGCTTCGCTTCGGGTGCTTGGAGGGTAGTTTGCCGCACCCGTAGGGGTCTTGGGTGGGGTATTGGCTGTTCACCGCGACCGTGTAATCCGCTTTGCGTTGCAGGCTCGAACGCATTGCGGATTCCTAGTATATCCAATGTATTCATCTGTGATCTGTAATGTCTATCATTGCTATATATTTATATATAATAACTATTTAGGCGTTGCTTATGTTTTACAGCCGCGCTAGCCCAGCCCCCGCTCTGTCGTTAGTTAAGTAACCTAACGGGTGATGACGGGGCCCCGTGGCGAATGCGAATGGCATAAGCGTACGTCATATTTTGGTTGTTTTCTGCAATGGTAGGATTAAATGATGGGACGCATTAAAAGAACTAATGCAAGAAATAAACCAAGTAAAAGTCGATTGGAACACTTTGAAAACCACTCGGTTCTTTTCAAAAACTAAACTTTTAAACGCGGAGCTTGAACCACTCCTTTTAAAAGCTATCTTGTTCCATCGATTATATCAAGTTCACTACGTTCACGGTTTCGCCAAAACCATCCGTAGCCCTCCGTCGTTTCATATGAAAATTCAACGGTATTCAAGCTGTGTTTGTTGGCCTTAGTCAAGGCACAGTGTTTGGTAGCTGGTGGGTATTCATATGTTGCATAGATAGAATGCGTTGGTTTGAGACAGTCGTATTGCCTTGTTGGCCATAGTCAAGGGTGGATACGGGTGGGTTCAAATTAACCTGGATAACGACGGGTAGAACTTGACATGTGACTTATGATTTGTTGGCCTTAGTCAAGGTCATAAGAGCATGGGGTAAAAATCCACATCGGGAGTTTCATAAGTACTGAAACTTGCTAGATTTGCATACCATTTGGAGTGTGATGATTCTGGTAGGATTCCTTCGGTTTTATCACACGATGATATTTGGATCCCGATCCTACTGTGAGTATATGCTACTCCTCGGGAAAACTCTCACTTAACGATCAATGCTATAAACCTAGTAGGTGCCTAGAAAGGTGTTAGCGGGGCTACGCCCACAGGGAAAAGAGGTTACTTAATTAAGGAACTTCGCGAAAGCGTTGGAAAACCTCCCTCGAAGTACCGACACTGGCCTGGCTGAACGGTTAAGCAAGTATTGTACGGTGAGAATGATCCCGGCTAATCCTTTTCTTTACGGTTTGAGAAGGGATTCGAGAGACAGTGGGAGCCATCCAGTTTAGACAAACTAAAAACCACTCTAAACTTGCAAGAGCATCATGCTAAAGTGTTTCTTTTCTCTCTCCTAATTGCAGCGACCATTCAAGATGACCGGACTTAAGTTACTATTAGATAAAAACATATTGACAGGGCCAAACTACAAAGATTGGCTCAGGAATGTCAAGATGGCTATCACTTATGACAAGCTGGGGTATATACTTACCACCAAAGCTCCCCCTGTCCCAGGTCCCACCTCCAGCGTCGCGGATGTTGAAATCCGTAAGACATGGGAGATAGATTGCGCGAGGGCCAGATGCCTCGTACTAGCCTCGATGGACAACGACCATCAGAGGAGGCACGAGAATATGGACCTAGAGTCCATATTTCTCCATACAAAAGAACTGTATGGAGAGCAGTCTCGTATCGCTAGATACGAAGTGTCGAAGAAGCTCTTTTCGGCAAGGTTGGCCGTCGGATCATCGGTAGCGGACCACGTGCTTAAGATGATCGGCTACATAGAGGAGCTCGCGGACCTTGGGACCACGTTGGAGAATGAACTCTATACCGATTTGATTCTCCAGTCCCTTCCTTCCACTTACGCCCAGTTCATTCTTAACTTCAACATGCAAGGAAAGGAGGTTGAACTTGCCGAACTTCTGAACATGTTGAGGACTGCTGAGGGCACCCTACAGAAGGGTAGGGAGACATCCACTTTGTTTGTAGGAGGATCTTCCTCTTCTAGGTCCAGGGCGAAAGCCAAGGGCAAGAAGAAGAAAGCCCCCGCCAAACCAAGAGGCGGTGTCGGTAAAGTGGATACGAAGGGAAAGGGTAAAGCAACAAAGGTAGCGGGGAAGCTGGTGGGGAAGGAAGAATGCTTCTATTGTCACAAAAGTGGTCACTGGAAACAAGATTGCAAGGCTTGGAAAGCCAGAACACAGGATTTGAAGCGAGTTGCAGCTTCAGCTTCAGGTGTGTATGTTATTGAAAATTGTCTATCAATAAACTCTACTTCCTGGGTATTGGATACCGGATCAGGATCTCATATCTGTAATTCTTTGCAGGCGTTGAGAAAGCGTAGAGTTTTGAAGGCAGGTGACATGACCCTCAGAGTTGTGAACGGTGCTAGCATGGATGCAGAGGCCGTGGGGGAATATCACCTGGGATTATCTGATGGACACTTTTTGGTTTTGCGTAGTTGTTATTATGTACCAAATGCAACCTGTAATATCATTTCTGTATCTTTATTATCTAAAGAAGGTTATGAATTTGCATTTGTAAGCAATGTAGTGAACATTCACCTTAATCAAGTTTTGATTGGGTCAGGTACATTAAACAACGGTATTTACGTTTTAAACCAACCACAGGTTTTCAATATCCAGAATACACACAAAAGAAAGTCTCCAGATATTAATCAGGCTTTCTTATGGCATTGTAGACTGGGTCACATCAATGAGACACGGTTGACTAAGTTACATAAAGAAGGATACTTGGATCCGTTCGAGTATCAGTCTTATGCCACTTGTGAATCTTGTCTCATGGGAAAGATGACAAAGGCTCCGTTCACTGGACACGGAGAAAGAGCGAGCGAGCTCTTGGGACTCGTACACAGCGACGTGTGCGGTCCAATGTATACACATGCGCGAAGCGGTTACTCTTACTTCATTACTTTTACGGATGATTTTTCAAGGTACGGTTATGTCTTCTTAATGAAACATAAGTCCGAGGCCTTTGAAAAGTTCCAGGAATATAAGAGTGAAGTGGAGAAACAAACCGGCAAAAGTATCAAGATCCTAAGATCGGATCGAGGAGGAGAATACTTAAGTGCCGAATTCCTGAATTACTTAAAAGAGAATGGAATTCTCTCTCAGCTTACTCCTCCATACACTCCGCAACACAACGGTGTATCGGAGAGACGGAACCGAACCCTATTGGATATGGTACGGTCCATGATGAGTAAGGCTGAGTTACCGCGATCTTTCTGGGGCTATGCACTGGAAACAGCTGCACATCTCTTGAACCAAGTTCCTACTAAAACAGTGCCTACCACACCATATCAGATGTGGAGTGGGAAGAAACCATGTCTTAAATCCTTTAAGACATGGGGATGTCCAGCTTTTGTAAAAAAGCAGCATGCGGACAAGCTCGAGGCACGCTCAGTACAGTGCAAGTTTGTGGGATACCCAAAGAACTCCAAGGGGTATCTCTTCTATTACACAGAGGAGCAAAAAGTCCTTGTTTCTCGTCATGCCCGCTTCTTGGAAACTGAGTTTTTAGAAAATCAGATAAGCGGGAGCGCAGTAGAACTGGAAGAAATTACAGAACCACAAACCATTACTGAAAGTTTAGAGGAACCAGCAGGTTCGAAAGAACAGGACATTCCTATGCCACTCCGCAGGAGTAGTAGGCAGTCTCATCCGCCCGAGAGATACTACGGTTTTCTCATTGACGGGGATAGAGAAGACTGCATCCTGGATTGTGATGAACCTACTAGCTTCCAGCAAGCCATTCAGAGCGTCGACTCGGTAAAATGGCTGGATGCAATGCGGACCGAGATGGAGTCCATGTACACCAACAAGGTATGGACGTTGGACATTGCTCCAGACGGGGTAAAACCCGTAGGATGCAAGTGGATCTTCAAAAGGAAGATTGGTGTAGATGGACAGGTTGAGACCTATAAAGCTAGACTGGTAGCAAAGGGTTTTCGTCAGCGACCTGGTTTGGACTATGACGAAACCTTTTCTCCAGTAGCTATGCTGAAATCCATTCGGATCCTTCTTGCCATTGCTGCTTTCCACGATTATGAGATTTGGCAGATGGACGTAAAGACAGCTTTTCTAAATGGTCATTTAGAAGAGTGTGTCTATATGGATCAGCCAGAGGGTTTCATTTAGGGTGGGAGCAGCGGAAAGGTGTGCAAGTTGCTCAAGTCCATTTATGGACTCAAGCAGGCATCGCGGAGTTGGAACATCTGTTTTGATGAGACGGTCAAAGAATTTGGCTTTATCAAAAATCCAGATGAACCATGCATCTATTGTAGATTTGTAGCGAGAATTGTAGTATTCCTCGTTTTATACGTGGATGACATTCTCTTAATAGGAAATGACATTCCTATGCTACAATCTGTCAAGGGGTTCTTGTCACACAGGTTCTCCATGAAAGACCTGGGTGATGCCTCCTACATTCTGGGTATCCGGATCTACCGTGACAGATCCAAGAGGATATTAGGACTCTCGCAGTCCAGGTACATCGACACCATACTGAAGAGATTCAGTATGGAAGATTCCAAGCGCGGTAATCTACCGGCTTGTCACGGGATCACCCTCTCAAAAGAGATGTCTCCCAAGACTGATTTGGAGAGGGATCGCATGTCTATTATACCCTACGCTTCTGCGGTAGGCTCTATAATGTATGCGATGTTGTGTACCAGACCGGATGTGGCTTATGCACTGAGTGTGGTAAGCAGGTATCAGTCAAACCCTGGGGAGAAACATTGGATAGCAGTAAAGAACATTCTCAAGTACCTGAGAAGGACTAAGGAGATGTTCTTGGTGTATGGCGGAAAAGACCTGCAGGTTGAGGCCTTTGCTGACTCCAGCTTCCAGAGTGACAAGGATGATTCCAAGTCCATGTCGGGTTTTGTCTTTACCCTCAATGGAGGGGCGGTGTGTTGGAAGAGCTCCAAACAGGAAACCGTTGCTGACTCGACTATGGAAGCGGAATACATCGCTGCATCTGATGCCGCAAAAGAAGCTGTCTGGATGAGGAAGTTCTTGAAAGAACTTCAGGTGGTTCCGTCCATTGTTGACCCAATACCTCTGTATTGCGACAACAACGGGGCTATAGCTTTAGCGAAGGAACCCAGGTCCCATCAGAAATCCAGACACATCTTAAGGCGGTATCACCTGATCAGGGAGATCGTAGATCGCCAGGAGATCGAGGTCCGGAGAGTTGCATCAGAGGATAACACAGCAGATCCATTCACGAAGGCCCTACCCCAGACTCAGTTCGAGCGGCTGATCGAGATGATAGGTCTTCGATACGCCAGTACATGGCCTTAGTGCAAGTGGGAGATTGTTAGTGTATATGCCCTAGAGGCCATTACTGTATCATACTAGTTTGTATATTACTTAATGGAAGCTTGGGATATTCACAGTTGTATATACAATTTTGCTCGAAATGGTAGTATGCTACTTGGTTTGTCTCTGCTTTAATATGTGCATGTGTTTCTTTTAGCATATTGCTGGTATACATATTAGTAGAGCCCTTAGGATCTTTGCTTGATTACCAGCGTTGTGATGGCGCTCGCACTCGTGGGAGCTGGGTAATCTATAAGCACATCCTTATACAGGTCCCTGGTCGTTGGACTATCGAGACAGGGCATCGATACTCCGGAGTAGACTAGCGTATGCGCTTCTCATCCCAGTGTGGGAGACGGTCTGTCCCACAGCCGTTAGTACGTCGTACTTGGGATAGTATGCAGGTGCTCGTTAGGTTACGAGTACACTGGACAGGACTCGTCGGGAACTGTTGGTTGGTAATATACCTATCGTCAGTTATCAGTTCCCAGGTGACATGAGTACAGCTTAGTCCGCTGACTTGACACTGTCACTTCGCCTCGAGTGTGTTCCCACTGCACTTTGATTACTACCCTACCACGGCTCAAAGGAGCTGTGCAAACAGGTAGTTTTTGGGTGCAGTCCCGAAGCACTTGGAGGCAGTGACGGTTAGACAGGATTCGTCTCTCCCGGTATTGGGGGTTGACACCGCGCTGTGTCCAGGAGAGCCATTACACGAGTAGTCCCTGGCCAGGGCAAGCGAGATATACTGGTAGGTTTCCAGTGTTATCTCAGGGTGTTCTGGGCTACACTCCGACACGACTTGTACCGCTATTAGGGGACTGACGTTCACCGCCCCCCTAGGCCCGCCATGCGATGTATCAGACGAACAGACCGGACTGTACGGAGATTGTCACATACAGGCTCAGTAGGAGTGCAGATGGGGTTCACCTCGTCAGTCTTCTTATCGACATCTACCTGGGGACCGTTACGTACAGCTAGTGCCGCTTGCGGTCTGTGGTTAAACCCACTGCCAGCGTAGTGTCGAGTCTTTAGAGTCCCACACAGAGAGCTATTCGCCTTTAGGCAAAATGAGTAGAGGTCGCATGGTTTTGCGACAGGGTTCGTTCGCATCCGCGCACTTGTGCACGTTTGCTGTCCGGACAGTTTATACTAGCGGGCTTTGGTTTAAGCCGGATCCTAGTATATGATTAGAGATTGGTTTTTCTCATTGTGTTCGTGTTCCTCGGATCACGAATGCGGGTGCGTATGCACAGTTGCTTGAGATTGAGGGAGAGGACCTTGATTAGGGTTAATGGCTATTGTCATTTTATTAACCCTAATATTTATGTGTGTGTTATTGTTAATTAGTAATTAGTTTGATAATTATCCATGGTTGTGGTTATTGACCTTTTGACTTCTTTGACTTGTTGACCAAGGTTGACACTTTGACCATCATAATTTCTTTTGGAAGATGCTTTTTGATCTTTGCAATTTGAAATGATAATGGTCATGTCATGATTTACCATGATAATTATCTAGCTAATTATTCAATTAAATTAATTCACACATATTAGTGAGAAGAGCTCTATTATTTTCTCATTCTCTCATATCATTTCTCTCTCTTGTCCATCCTCTCCCTCAAGCTCTCTCCCTCTCATGTGTTGAGAAACAAAAAGCTTGAGAAAAATCTTCACTTGATCCTCTCTACTCTCTTCTAGGGTTCAAGTCTTAGCATTTCTTGCACTCTAGTTACTCCTAGCTTGGAGTTGAAGCTAAAGGTGGTGGCTTTCAAGTGGATCTTTCTTTGACGGGAGAAGACAAGCAAGGTGAACTCTTTCTACCATTCCTAGGAGCAAGGAGAGAAGGACTAAAGACCAAAGGTATAACCTTTCATCACTTAGCTACTTTGTAGTTAGGGTTAGCTAGTTTTCGTTTAGCAAAGATCCTCACAAGCAAAGTCCATGTTGCCTAAGTCTTTAAAAATCCGTTTTTTATTATGTTTTCCGCCTCCCGTAAGCACCGGGATGGGCAACACGGACTTACACAGGATTTGCTCTGGATGCTTCCCACGGGGTCAGAATTGACATAAGCCGTGTTCCGCAAGGACCAGGTTCCGCTCTGGACACTTCCCACGGGGTCAGGATTGACATAGGCCGTGTTCCACGTAACCAGGATTTGCTCTGGCTGCTTCCCATGGGGTGAGGATTGACATAGGCCGTGTTCTACAAGGACCAGGATCCGCTCTGGGCACTTCCCACGGGGTCAGGATTGACATAGGCAGTGTTCCACGTGATCAGGATTTGCTCTGGATGCTTCCCACGGGGTCAGGATTGACATAGGCCGTGTTCCGCAAGGAACCGCTCTGGGCGCTTCCCACAGGGTCAGGATTGACATAGGCCGTGTTCCACGTAACCAGGATTTGCTCTGGATGCTTCTTGATCAGTCGAAAATATTGCATTTTTATCACATCAATTTCCCTATTATTTGCAATCATCTAAAGGTGTTCGGTATGAATATAGCACATATTAGCAATTTGTCCATAAAATACCAAATAACATGTGTTATATATTATAACTGACATTTTTTAGGGAAATTGAGTGTTTATCATTGCATGCATCATCTTTGTATAGTGCAAAACTTGTCTCGAGAATCTGTGCAGGAAATTTCAGGTAAAAGAGCCGAAACTGTGAAAAGTGCTGATAAAAATACGCCAAGTCCAAGACTTGTGATCTGGCAGTGAACAAGAAAGATTTATGAGATTCCACACATTAGAGAAGTTCCACAAGGCCAGTACAAAGCAGTTCAAGAAATTTCATACACAGAAGCCACCAAAGGGCCGCGGATCCGCGGCCAAAGGGGCCTGTTTGCGGCGGTTCCGCGGCGCAATAGGCACGTCATCATCCCAGATTTCCCCACGTGCTTTTCCATAACGTCCAATGCTTCCAGAAGACTCCAGAATACCAAGTGGCTTTATCCAGAAGGCTCGGCCTAACAACCTAACCCTAGAATATACCTTATTCTAGAATATTCCCTCCAAAAAACTTCTTCTAGAAGCCTCTCCCTAACAACCTTTTTGGAGGGAAATTTGAATTTGAATTCTAGATCTAGGGTTGAGGTGGTTATAAAATGAGAGCTAGATCTAGGGTTTTTGGGTTGTTCTCCAATTTCCACCCACAAGTTGAGTGACACAACTTGTGCATTCAAACCCTAACCCTAATCCAATCACCAAAGCCAAATTCAAGATCTCCGAGTACAATTCAAGCAAGAAGCCTTCCACCTTTTAGGAGCGAAGCCGATCTTCATCCAAGCAAGTGGTCCAAGACGATCCGCGACTCACGGAGACGTGCGAAGCCAAATCGACGATCTAGTTCTTTCCTCGAATCTTGTAGATCTTGAGATAATTGTAACAAAATTGTTGATAAATAAAAGGTGAAATTCTTTATCTTGCTTACTTTTATATTTGAGCATTATGATTAGATCTTGATTCTTGATTATGTTCTTTGATATGATGCTTGAGTAAAAACTCCGCTCGTGGAGGAATCGAGAGAATCAATAGATGATGATGATTAGATCTTGAAACGATTCTTAATTCCTATAAGTTTTGTAAACTCTTGTAAATTGAATCATCGACAATCTAGTTTCGAGCGATGCTTTCTTGAATGTTTTCGCTCTTGATTAGAGATCGACGATTGGTGATTCAATTTACTTGAGGCTAGAATGTGAATGAAATCAATGAAAGGACAAGGGATAGATGATGAAACCCTAGTTTCCGCAAGAGATCCCTAATTCTCGTTGATCATCATCGATCTAGCATCAAATCATTAATGGATAAGAAGACGTAATCTCTAGTTTTCATCACTTCTATAGATTCGATCGATTCCTACGAGCCTCACTTCGATTCTTGAAACGTAATTTGATTGGATATCATCAATTCTTGATTCTTGATTTTTAGTGTTCTTGTTATTAGATTTAGATTTTGATAATTCTTGAAATTCACTTTTAAATCATGAATCGAATTGTCTTTTCTTTTCTCTTTAATTTTCAATTCATCTAAATCAAATACGAGCAAATCACACGTTCCCTGTGGACGATCTGCACTCGGTAACGAACCTACAATTGATACCGTTATTGATTGCGGTTTACATATTTCTTTGATTGTGATCTTTACACATTTTCAAAACACGACACACAAAGAATCATTCAATCAAATGGCGCCGTTGCCGGGGATAGTGTGCTAATTTGTTCGTTTTTGAAATTTGAGTTGAAAAATTTATTCAATCAGAATTTTTAGATCAAAATTCGCGCAAACACTAAACGATTCGTTGTGCTTTGTTGCGAGGAAATCTGGAATCTGTGGAGCAAGTGAAAATTTTTTCTGAATATTCCAGAAAGCTAATGGAGTAAATAGGAGCTTCTCCACAAAATTTTGTGCAGTGATCTAATCCAACCACCGCGTTTCCGCTGCATTAAAGCGCATCTACGGCGGATCCGCCGCGTGTCAGAGGCTTGAGTGCACGAAACTTCTCTGGTATCTTTCTGACTTTCTTATCTTCTCCTCGATCTGCTCCATTAACCAATTTCTGCATGTTTCTTTGCAAAAATTCGCAGCGCCGCAAAAAGCAAAAATTTGTGCGTGTTTGATCTTGGTTGTTTGCATTTTTAATACGGAAATTAAAGGGCAAAGACCAAATTCAGATTAGGTGGGGAGTTCATTACCCTTCCTCAGCCCCGAAAATCACAAAACTGCATCCGCATTACCCTCATTAACTAAAAAAAATCTAGACATGACTCTAAGGACCGTCGCGCTCACTTAGGACAGGAGAAGGTCGTAGGTAATCTATTGCTTATCCGCGTTTCTTTTGTGGTGTCTAAGGCAAGTGTGTCTAAGGCAAGTGGTTACTTAATTAGGCCAACTACTTATGTAGTGGAGAACTTCCCATTTACCTGGCACTTACCAGGCCACAGGAAGGACAAAGAGGTAGTAGAAGATTGATCCTGCGATTTGTCTTCTGGTGGTTAGGAGCGGTCTAGAGACTTGACATAGGTGACCATTAGACTTAGGGTTGTGTTTGTGCATTTGTTGTGATTTGCATCATTTTTTCAAAAATCCCCATCTTTTTCAAAACAAACACCACTTCATCTTTTCCTTAATTATCTTAACGCTGCCACTTGTACTAAACCCTTTAGTGCATGCTCGGCTGGACACGGGATTCTAGTGCCCGACTTATCCGCGTTCCCCCGATCGACTCCGAAGTCGGTAATTCTACGTCTACTTTTTCTTTACCCACCACCACACCCACATCGATGGACGGTTCTCCATCGAACTTTTTTACCACTACTCTGCCGCCGTCCGCAGGTGTGCAGAATCCACCCCGCATCTCTCTCCAAGAGAGATGCTATACTATGCGAGGTCCTCTTTCGACCTGTCTCACCATTCCACCAGCCAACGGGGACAATTTTGAGATTAAACCCCAATACATCAACCTTCTACCAAAATATCACGGTCTCGAGTCTGAAGACGCATATGTCTTTATTACCAAATTTTAAAATGTATGCGCAATGATGGGTACTTCACAGCTTTCTGTGGATGCTATGCGTCTACGTCTTCTTCCATTTACTTTGTGCGATATAGCCGAGAAGTGGCTGTATAACACAACCGCACATTCCATTTCGAATTGGGAAGAATTCGTTGCAGCATTCCTTAAGAAATTCTACCCTAATCACAAGACAGCTCGAGTCCGTAGCGAAATAAATCAATTCACCCAGTTTCCGAATGAACCATTCTCGAAGTGTTGTGAACGCTTCAAGGATTTATTGGTTCAATGTCCACATCACGGAATCCCCAGATGGGATCTGTGCCGAATCATATATGAGGGCATTAATCCTACCACTAAACAGAACCTTGAATCCATGTGTCAAGGCACTTTTATGACCAAAGATGATGGCGAAGCTTGGAAATTCTTAGAAGATTTCGCTGAAAGATCCTTACAGTGGGAGAGTATAAACCAGTCATCGTCTAGGGGTGGCATTCACCAAATTGATGTTTCCATAGGTGTTAGAGCTGAGATGGCAGCAATGCAAAAGAAGCTAGAAGCTATGGAACAAAAATTTCTAGCAGCCTCCCTAAATCCGATGTCGCTCCCCAAAACTGTATGTGGATGATGTTCTGATGCTTCTCATTTGACGGAAGAATGTCCATTGAATTCTCCGTTTCAAGGTCAAGAGCATACCAATGCCGCTTTTCAAAGACCTAGAAACGATCCTTATTCTTCCACATATAATCAGGGTTGAAGGAACCACCCTAACTTTGCTTGGAACCAACAACAAAATCAAAACACGGTTCCAAACCAAAACAATTTCCAAAGGGCTCTTCCAGCACAACAGCAACCACTTCAACTCACTCAGCACCCCTATCAATCACCAAATTTTCAAAATCCGTTCAACACATCTGCACCTTTGCAATTGACCGATACCGATGCGTCCTCTGCACTCACACAAACCATGAATTTAATTCTGAAAAATCTTATGGAAGTGTCGGCTGAGGTTAAGTCTTCTGTCAATGATATAAAGAAAAACTCAGCTTCCCAAGCTGAGAGTATAAAATCGATGGAAGCAGAAATTGCACGACTAAAAGACGAAATGAGTGCGAGAGAAAAAGGGAAACTTCCATCTCAACCCTTACCGAATCCTGGGCAGTACAATGTAAATGCCATCACAATGTTGAGATCAGGAAGAGTGCTGAACAATCACGTTGGGGAAGAGATTGATGATGCTGAAAAATCTATCAATAACACCCCGGCTGAGACCTTTCCTTCCATACATACTTCTACTTCTGATTCTTGTTCTTCTACCCCACCGCCTTCTCGCGAGCCTATTCTCCGTTTCCCTCTAGGCTCGACACCTCAGCAACCCCCTTCTATTCCACCACAGACGATCCCCACTCCTATTCCGGGATCACGTTCACACACACCACCTTCTCCTATAATGGACCCAGCTCTTACCGCTAAAGCACCTTATCCAAATCGGTTAAGGGGTAACAAATCGAGTCCACATATGGAGAAGATTATGGAAATGTTCAAACAGGTTAACATCAACATCCCTCTCCTAGATGCTATTCAACAAGTCCCCGCTTATGCGAAAATTCTTAAAGACTTGTGCACTAGGAACAGGAAGAATCAAGTGCTAAAGAAGGTCTTCATGACTAATAATGTTAGCACTGCTTTTACCCCACAGCTACCAAAGAAACGTAAGGACCCAGGATGTCCTGCGATATCGATTTCTATTAGGGGTAAAAACATCAACCGTGCTCTTCTTGACCTTGGCGCAAGTGTTAACCTGCTTCCATACTCTGTTTATGAGCAGTTAGGGATTGGAGAGTTGAAACTAGCTCACTGCACTCTCCAAATCAATCACCAAACCTAGGGGTGAACTGGAGGATGTGTTGATAAAAGTCGGGGAATTTGTATTCGCTGTGGACTTCATTGTTCTTGATACATAACCTGTAGCAAACCCACAGAGCCAAATTCCGGTGATTTTGGGTCGACCATTCCTTGCCACTTCCAACGCTGTCATTAACTGTCGAAACGGTTCAATGAACCTATCTTTTGGAAAAATGACAATTGAACTGAATATCTATAAAATTGGAAGTCAGCCATCTGAACCCTCTGCTCATATACTTGATGTGTGCTCTGTCCACGAGATTGCTCCTGAAAGTTGCGAAGTTGATGAACTTTGCTTTGAAGATCTCGACGACACTACCACATCAATGTTTGATCTTGCACATCCTAGTGAGGACACATTTTCCACGCTTGAGTTCGACACTCTTGACGCATCACCATCCGAGTCTATATCCTATGCAGGCTATGAGCTTCTCCTTGACTCCGAAAATCATTCGATGATCCCACCTTCTATTATTTCTCCGCCAGCATTAGATCTCAAACTTTTACCTTCTCATCTTAAATATGCATATTTAGGTGAGAATGAGTCTTTACCGGTTATCATATCCGCTTCTCTGGCATCAGAGCAAGAGAATGCGCTTTTAACGGTATTGATATCTAATAGGCAGGCGTTTGGTTGGACCATGGCGGACATCAAAGGGATTAGTCCCTTAATTGTTGAACATCATATACATCTGATGGATGATGCCAAACCAACCTGAGAACCACAGAGACGGTTGGACCCCGTCATGAAGGATGCGGTGAAGAAAGAAATCGTCAAATTCCTTGACAATGGTATCATTTGCCCAATCTCCGATAGCCAATGGATGAGTCCAATTCATGTCGTCCCTAAGAAATCTGGCATCACGGTCATTACCAATGAGGCAAATGAGTTAATTCAGACACGCGCCCAAACTGGGTAGCGTGTATGTATTGATTACAGAAAACTCAATGCCGCAACGAGGAAAGACCACTTTCCTTTACCTTTCATTGACCAGATGCTGGAACGCTTAGCTGGACGTGAATTTTATTGCTTTATGGACGGATACTCTGGCTATAATCAGGTCCCCATTGCCCAAAAGGATCAAGATAAAACCACATTTACTTGTCCTTTTGGTACCTTTGCTTATAGATGCATGCCCTTTGGGTTATGCAATGCTCTCGCTACATTTCAGCGGTGTATGATGGGGATATTCTCGGACATGGTCGAGAATTTTTTAGAGATTTTCATGGACGATTTCTCGATATTCGGAGACTCTTTTTCTGACTTCCTATCTCATCTTGACACAGTTCTTACTCGTTGCAAAGAGAAGAACTTAACCTTGAATTGGGAAAAATGCCATTTCATGGTCCAAGAGGGAATTGTGCTTGGACATGTTATCTCACGGAAAGGCATTAAGGTTGACAAAGCAAAGATAGATATCATTCAAAACCTTCCTCATCCCAAATGCGTCAAGGATATCCGATCTTTTCTTGGCCATGCAGGCTTTTACAGGAAATTCATTAAGGATTTTAGCAGAATTGCTAGACCTTTAACTCTTCTCTTGGCCAAGGACACGACCTTTCACTTTGACTCGGATTGTGAGGCAGCATTCGACTCACTTAAACACTCTCTAACTTCAGCCCCCGTTCTATCTTCTCCGGATTGGAACCACCCTTTTGCGCTTATGTGTGATGCATCAGATTTTGCAGTTGGTGCGGTCTTAGGGCAGCACATTGAAAAGATGCCACACGTGATCCATTATGCAAGTAAGACCCTGAATGATACTCAGGTGAATTATAAAACTACCGAAAAAGAAATTTTGGCAGTTGTATTTGCATTACAAAAGTCCAGGCCTTACTTGATTGGCTCACCAATTGTTGTGTAAACTGACCACTCCGGCTTGAAACATATTTTGGCGAAGAAGGATGCTAAAGGTAGGCTAATATGTTGGATCCTTCTATTACAAGAATTTGATCTTGTTATTAAAGATAAGAAAGGATGTGAAAATGTTGTAGCCGACCATCTTTCGCGCATCTATTCTTCACCTGTGACCCTGCCGATCAATGATTCTTTTCCGGATGAACAACTCTTGAACGTATCCGATGAACCTTGGTTCAGGGATATTGTGAATTATCTTGTCACGGGACTTATCCCCAGTGAATGGTCAAAACAGGAGAAACATCGTTTTCTATCCCAAGTAAAACACTTTTACTGGGATGAACCATATCTGTTTAAGTATTGTCCTGACCAGATCATTCGCCGGTGTGTCCCGAATGAGGAATTCAAGAGTGTTCTATCTTTTTGTCATGATCAGGCATGTGGGGGTCACTTCGGTCCTAGAAAGACGGTGGAGAAGGTTTTGCAATGCGGTTTTTATTGGCCGGCCTTGTTCAAAAACGCATTTGATCATTGCAAAACCTGTGCACAGTGTCAACATACGGGTAAGATTTCCCGGAGAAATGAGATGTCTCAGCAACCCATTTTAGTAGTTGAAATTTTTGACGTCTGGGGTATTGACTTTATGGGTCCTTTTCCTAACTCCTTTGGAAATCTGTACATACTGCTTGCGGTTGATTACGTCTCAAAGTGGGTTGAAGCTATTCCTTGTCGCACTAATGACAAAAAGGTTGTCATTAAGTTCTTAAAAGAAAACATCTTTTCGCGATTTGGACACCCACGCGCTATCATTAGCGATAACGGGACGCATTTCTGCAACAGGTCTTTTGAGACTTTGATGTGGAAATATGCAATCACCCACAAACTTTCCACACCCTATCATCCCCAAACGAGCGGGCAGGCTGAGATTTCTAATAGACAGATCAAACAAATTCTGGAGAAGACTGTTGCTAAGAATAGAAAAGATTGGTCGACCAAATTGACGGATACTCTTTGGGCATTCCGAACTGCATATAAAACTGATCTAGGGATGTCTCCTTATAGGTTAGTGTTTGGTAAAACTTGTCACCTACCGGTCGAGATAGAGCACAAAGCAATGTGGGCCATCAGATAAATCAACTTTGACTTGAATCAAGCCTGCAACTTTCGGAAGCTTGAATTAAACGAGCTAAGCGAACTCCGCGGTGAAGCTTATGATAACGCTGTAATTGTAAAGAATCGGACTAAGGTATTTCACGATAAAAACATTCTGAGGAAAACTTTTACACCTGATCAACAAGTCCTTCTTTATAATTCACGACTACACCTTCACGCGGGTAAGCTACGATCTCGGTGGAAGGGACCTTTTATTGTGCGGTCTGTATACCCACACGGGGCAGTTGAGGTAGAAAATGTTAAAAATGGTACATTTTTCAAAGTGAATGGACATAAATTAAAGCCGTATTTTTCCACTAACCCTTCGGAGGAGCTCCTGTTTTTACAGGAGCCGATTTATAATGACTGATTTTCCTCCACCTCACCTCCATGACTTGGTAATTTTGTCACATCTTTAGAATGGAGGTGAGTCAATTTATAATTAAATTTTAGAAAAAAATATATAAAAAAAATTTGCAAAACAAAATCCTAAAAAGTTTTTGTACATGAATAAAGAATAAGTTTGGGGGAGATTTTCCATGATCATATTTCATGTCCCCTGTAACAAATTTTTGCCTCCCAAGTTTACAGGTTTTTGAGCTTTGACGGATATCAACAGTGAGGACACTGTTGAAAACAAGTTTGGGGGAGGTTTGTACTTATTTTCACATCATTTGCATCATACTTGAAATCCTATAAAAATTTTAAAAAAAATCAAAAGATAAAAATATTTAATATTTAATTTTTGTACATAAATAAGATAATAAAAGATTAGATAGTGAAAAAGTACATCCAAAAGATTGGAAAAATTTAAGAAAAACAAGAAAATTAGAAGTTTTCTTATACGAACTAGTAATAAGTAGTTATGAACCGTTGTCCCAAGGGTTAGTAAGATGAAAGAAGTCACTAATCTGAGGATAAAAATAAGTCTGAAAAATAGTTTCTATTCTGGAAGCCAAACATTTGAACGTTGATACCCTACTATTCGCACTTACACACGTCTTGAAGCTCGGGATAGTAGAGGATACCTTGAAATGCTCTTGTCTAAAAGCCAAAGTATGAAGGAAATAAAAAAGTGAATAAAAGAAAATATAAAATGATGAGAAAAATGAACACTGGTTTTTTTATCACCAAGGCAGCAATAAAAAAATATAGCGAGGGTGCCTCTTCACCTAGTGCCTTAGACCAACTGGTCTGGGAGTCACTGCTAAGCCTTAGGTGGTGCAAGACGAGGAAAATACACCAAATAAGCAAGCACATGAGTAATCGGTCGGTTAGTACCTCAAGAAGTATTAACGGCCGCATGAAAATGTGTGAGCAAATCTAAATATTCATCAATTAAAAAGTACTGAGGCAGATGGACAAGAGTATGATAGCTTGAATTAAATTCTCCAAGTGTAGGGATGTTCTTTACACACACGTAGGGTTATATGATCGGTGTTTGGAAGAAAGATAGGAATGAAGAATAAATATGATGTTTTATTGAGGGATGATGTGATTTCTGACATTTTTTCATGACTATTAAGATAGGGCTCATGACAACCGAAAAGCTAGTGTAGTTGGAAACTCTAAGTTTCAAAGTCTTTCTTTTACAATTCTTATCTTTATATGTAATATTCACGGTCTTTATTTTATTATTGGATTTTGTGGGTGCAATCCGTTATAAACCCTCAGGAGACAACACTCCTCCTACCAGGGACACCTAGAGGTTTAAAGGCTTGTTGCACATGTTCAGTGCAATCGTGTTGCCTACGAAAGTGTGCTACTTAGTTTTTCTCTTTCTTTATTTTCTCCTTCTTTTTTTAATAAAACAGTTCGCTCGAGACGACCGAAAATAAGTTTGGGGGAATTTGATCAGTCGAAAATATTGAATTTTTAACACATCAATTTCCCTACTATTTGCAATCATCTAAAGGTGTTCGGTATAAATATAGCACATATTAGCAATTTGTCCATAAAATACCAAATAACATGTGTTATATATTATAACCGACATTTTTGAGAGAAATTGAGTTTTTATCATTGCATGCATCATCTTTGTATAGCGCAACACTTGTCTCGAGAATCTGTGCAGGAAATTTCAGGTAAAAGAGCCGAAACTGTGAAAAGTGCTGATAAAAATGCGCCAAATCCAAGACTTGTGATCTGGCAGTGAACAAGAAAGATTTATGAGATTCCACACATTAGAGAAGTTCCACAAGGCCAGTACAAAGCAGTTCAAGAAATTTCATACACAGAAGCCACCAAAGGGCCGCGGATCCGCGGCCAAAGGGGCTTATTTGCGGCGGATCCGCAGCGCAATAGACACGTCATCATCCCAGATTTCCCCACATGCTTTTCCATAATGGCCAATGCTTCCAGAAGACTCCAGAATACCACGTGGCTTTATCCGGAAGGCTCGGCCAAACAACCTAACCCTAGAATATACCTTATTCTAGAATATTCCCTCTAACAACTTCTTCTAGAAGCCTCTCTCTAACAACCTTATTGGAGGGAAATTTGAATTTGAATTCTAGATCTAGGGTTGAGGTGGTTATAAAATGAGAGCTAGATCTAGGGTTTTTGGGTTGTTCTCTAATTTCCACCCACAAGTTGAGTGACACAACTTGTGCATTCAAACCCTAAACCTAATCCAATCACCAAAGCCAAATTCAAGATCTCCGAGTACAATTCAAGCAAGAAGCCTTCCACCTTTTAGGAGCGAAGCCGATCTTCATCCGAGCAAGTGGTCCAAGACGATCCGCGACTCACGGAGACGTGCGAAGCCAAATCGACGATCTAGTTCTTTCCTCGAATCTTATAGATCTTGAGAGAATTGTAACAAAATTGTTGATAAATAAAAGGTGAAATTCTTTATCTTGCTTACTTTTATATTTGAGCATTATGATTAGATCTCGATTCTTGATTGTGTTCTTTGATATGATGCTTGAGTAAAAACTCCGCTCGTGGAGGAATCGAGAGAATCAATAGATGATGATGATTAGATCTTGAAACGATTCTTAATTCCTATAAGTTTTGTAAACTCTTGTAAATTGACTCATCGACAATCTAGTTTCGAGCGATGCTTTCTTGAATGTTTTCGCTCTTGATTAGAGATCAACGATTGGTGATTCAATTTACTATAGACTAGAATGTGAATGAAATCAACGAAAGGACAAGGGATAGATGATGAAACCCTAGTTTCCGTAAGAGATCCCTAATTCTCGTCGATCATCATCGATCTAGCATCAAATCATTAATGGATAAGAAAACGTAATCTCTAGTTTTCATCACTTCTATAGATTCGATCGATTCCTACGAGCCTCACTTCGATTCTTGAAAACTAATTAGATTGGATATCATCAATTTTTGATTCTTGATTTTTAGTGTTCTTGTTATTAGATCTAGATTTTGATAATTCTTTAAATTCACTTTTAAATCATGAATCGAATTGTCTTTTCTTTTCTCTTTAATTTTCAATTCATCTAAATCAAATACGAGCAAATCACACTTTCCCTGTGGACGATCTACACTCGCTAACGAACCTACAATTGATACCGTTATTGATTGCGGTTTACAGATTTCTTTGATTGTGATCTTTAAACATTTTCAAAACACGACACAGAAAGAATCATTCAATCACTTCCCACGGGGTCAGGATTGACATAGGTCGTGTTCCGCAAGGACCAGGATCCGCTCTGGGCGCTTCCCACGGGGTCAAGATTGACATAGGCCGTGTTTCATGTGACCATGATTTGCTCTAGATGCTTCCCACGGGTTAGGATTGACATAGGCCATGTTCCGCAAGGACCAGGATCCGCTCTGGGCGCTTCCCACGGGTCAGGATTGACATAGGCCGTGTTCCACGTGACCAGGATTTGCTCTGGATGCTTCCCATGGGGTCAGGGTTGACATAGGCCGTGTTCCGCAAGGAGCAGATTTGGTTGACTTTATCCGGATTTCACGGAGTCGGGGGTTAACTCTCAGTTTCCTGTGCATCGTCGAGTCATGGAACTGGGAACTTCACCGCAGCTCCGATTTGTTGATGTTGTGTCTGTTGAAATGAGACGAATGTTGAGATGATCTCCAGGCTACTTTGTGAATCGTTGAGACTTGGCTCCCTTTCGGATGGAGCCTGGTGGGAAGGTGTGGTTCTCTCTTTGTTTGTGCCCCTGGATTGTATACAGGGATCGATGTGATCTCACCTGTAGGGCAAAAATTTCATTTTATATATTTTTCTTTCCGCGATGCTCTATCATTTCAGCTTTTATATCGCGAATGTCGCGATTACCCAATCATTTCGACTATTTTTCGCGGTGCCCAATCATTTCGGCTATTTGTTTTATTTACTCACTGCTTTTTATTGCGAGTTGCCAAATCATTTCGGCTATTTTGCATGCATATATATTTTTTTACTTGCTGATTTGCAAGTTGCCCCATCATTTCGGCTATTTCATATGCATTTATGGCTCACTGACTTTTCACTGTGAGTTTGGGATTCGATGCCGATTTAGGCATCAGTATCGCTACAACTGGGATATTGCCAGGAGCGAATCATCATTTGCCTCTGTCGATGTCGAACAAAGATGGCTTAGTGAACATGGTTAGGATCCTGTCGACTAAGGCTTTTTGACTTTACGAGCCGTAAGGGTCTCATAAAGGTATTTCTCCCTACGAGTCGTGAGGATCTTGTAGGTGTACTTTCTCCTTAGGAATCATGAGGATTCCTAAGTGTGTGTTCGCTTATAAGTCATAAGGATCTTATCAGAGTATTTTATCCTTATAAGTCGAGAGGGCTTACAAGGGCTGTCCACTGTGTAAACATATCCTTAGTTGCGGGTGGGACTTTGTTAGGGAAATGTTTATTCGTGCCCGTGGATTGTATACAAGGGTCAATACTAAACCACTTGTAGGGCAGCATTGGAGGTTGTGATGGCTGCTTAAGAACAGGTTTAGATCCCAGTAGCTTAAGGCTTTTGAATCCTATGAGTCGTGAGGGTCTCAAAGGGGGAATTCTCCTTACGAGTTGTGAGGATCTCGAAAGTGCGTTTCTCCTTAGGAATCGTGGGGATCCCTAAGTATGTTGCTCCTTTGTGAGTCGTAAGGATCTCACGGAGGTGGTTTCTCCTCACAAGGTTAAGAGGACCTTACAAGTGTCTTTTAACGAGATTGCGCCCTTTCGGTTTTTCACAAAACTCACCGGTAGCCCTGCTGTTTTTACTCACGGAGCCCTTTCAGGTTTTCATCCATGCCCATTTTGCTTATGGACATACCGTTTTCTTCTCTCTCTTTTTTTTTGTCAGCCATGGGATGCTGCTGCCCGTAGTAGTTTATCGACGTTTCAGTCAACAACAAATTTTAGGACATAGTGGTCCATCATCAGTTTAAGGACGTTTCGGTCCGACACCAGTTTTAGGACATAGTGGTCCATTGTTAGTTTAAGGACGTTTCGGTCCGAGAAAAAGAAGCCGGCTACTACTTACAGAGTTTAGGTTTAGGAAGATAGCGAGCGGACATAAACGTCGTCATCTATCGTTGACCCAGGCCGTGACTCGTCAGGCATAGTATTTTTTTAGGTAGCGACCATTTATTAGCCTGAAAAGTCTTTCACCATGCATGTCCATGAGTAGATATGCTCCACCTTGGTAGACTTTGTCTATGATATACGGGCCTTCAGAGTTCGGCTCGAATTTCCCCCGCTTGGCACGATTGGGGATCATAGGTCTTTTGACCACTAGCACGAGTTCGCCTTGGCGGAATGTTCTCGGCCTAGTCAATCTATCATATGAGTGCGTCATCTTTGCTTTATAAGCCTCCAGATTTTGCTGCGCTATGAGCCTGGTTTCATCAAGGGCATCGAGCTCCTCAAGCCGAAGGTGAGCATTTTCTTCGTCTGTTAGCTCGTAGTGAACCGCCACTCGTAGAGAGGGTAATTCTATCTCGAGGGGGAGTACCGCTTCTGTGCCGAATACCAATGCATACGGCGTTGTGTTCGTGGCTGTTTTGAACATAGTTCGATACGCCCAAAGAGCTTCATGCAGTCTCTCGTGCCAGTCCCTCTTATTTCGAGACACTGTCTTTTTCATGATCTTCGTCAAGGTCTTGTTAAAAGCCTCAGCTAGACCGTTAGCTCGGGGATTATAGACCGATGAATATCTCCAGTCTATGTTATGCTGTTGTGCGAAGTGGCTGATCTTGTGGCTTCTATAGGCTGGCCCGTTATCGGAGATAATTTGTCGCGGAGTGCCAAACCGATAAATGATGTGTGTCTTGAAGAAATGGTGGATATTCTCCGTCTTCACATTCCTTAGCTGTACTGTTTTTGCCCATTTGAAGAAATAATCAGTTGTCGCCAAAATGAATCGATGTCCTCAGGACGATGTCGGTTCGATGGGCCCGATTATGTCGGTTCCCCACATTTTGAATGGCCAGCTAGCCACCGTTGGGTGTAGTGGATTTGGATGCTGATGGATAAAGTCCCCATGAACCTGGCACGAGTGGCACTGCTTTGCGTATTCGAGGCAGTCTTGGATCATCGTGGGCCAATAGTAGCCTATCCTTTCGATCTTCAGCTTCATCTTCGGGCCGGCTTGTGAGAACCGCAGAGTCCGTCGTGAGTTTCTTGGACGACTCTCTTTACCTCTTCGGGTCCCAGGCATCTTATCCATAGAGAATCAAATGATCTCTTATATAGAGTATCATTAACAAAGGCGAAGGATAGAGCTCGTTTCATGAGCTGATGCCTTGAGGATGCATCTTCAGTTGTTCGACGGGATTTGAAGTAGTCTATAAAGACTTCTCTCCAATCCATAGCCTTTTTCCTGGTCTTTTATTTGTAGAGTCGTTTGCTCGGTCGCTCCCTTCTCCTCAGACGACTCTGGAGATATTTCTGCCGGTGCAAGAACCCGACGACTTTATACCACGATTCTTACGTCATCGTGGTTCTCGTCGGCCAATTCTTTAGCGATCTTGGATAATGCATCTGCTTTGCTATTTTCCATGCGCGGTATGCTTTCCAGTGTGTAGGAAAGGATTTGAGTCAGTAGTTATTGCACTCTCTCACCGTACTTTACCAACTCTAGTTTGCACGTTTGATAGTCGCCGTTTACTTGGCTAACGATCAGCTGGGAGTCTCCGTATATGAGGAGATTCTCAATTCCCATGTCGATGGAGATCTCAAGACCTGCTATCAAAGCTTCGTACTTGGCTTCATTGTTCGTCCTCGTCTCTGTTAAGGAGAAGGCAAAGCGCATTATCCCTCCTTGTGGAGTCACGAAGATGAGCCCTACCCCGGATTTGATTATAGGGGTGCTTTGTTTGTGCTTCTTCATGGAAGATGCCCCATAAAAATAGAGTTCCCACTGGGTATCATCCTCTCTTCTCTCCTCGTCGATCGTGTCAAACGCGTGCTCGTATGGAAATTCGCAGTTTAAGGGAGATTCGGCAGGTATCGGATGCTCAGCGAGGAAGTCGGCGATGGCCTGGCCTTTCACTTCCTTGAGGGGTCAATAAGTTATCGAGAACTCCATCAAGAGCAGTGCCCATTTAGCGAGTCGTCCCGTTAATATAGCCTTTGACATAAAATATTTGAGAGAATCCACCTTCGATATGAAATGGAACTCATGTGCCAACGCGTAGTGTCTGAGCTTCGTTATCGCGAAGATCAACGCCAGGCAGTGTTTTTCGATGGGAGAATAATTGCTTTCTGCCCCCAGTAGAACTCGACTCAAATAGTAGATGGCTCTCTCCTTCCCTTGATCATTCTCTTGTGCCCATAATGCGCCTAAAGAACCTTCGAGGGTTGTTGTATACAGGACGAGAGGTTTTCCTTTAACAGGAGTGGCCAGCATTGGCGGATTCTGCAAGTATTGCTTGACTTCGTCTAGTGCGCTTTGGCATTTGCGATCCCAGACGAATGGGGTTCCTTTCTTCATTAGGTGATTGTAAGGACGGCACTTGCCGGAGAGATTGGCTATAAATCACCGGATATACGCGAGCTTCCCTTGGAGAGACCGCAGTTGCTTGAGAGTTTTTGGCGGAGGCATTTCCATGATCGCTATGATCGTCGACGGGTCTATTTCGATGCCTCGGTGTCGGACAACGAATCCCAGGAACTTTCCTGAGGAAACTCCGAACGCGCATTTGAGAGGGTTCATCTTCAAGTTGTATTTCCGAAGGCGCTGAAACATGATCTTTAGATGCTCTAAATGTTTCTCGTATGATTTGCTTTTAACTACGAGGTCATCGATATAGCATTCGACGACTTCATGTATGAGGTCATCAAAAATCTTCGTCATGGCTCTCTGATAGGTGGCACCGGCATTCTTTAGACCGAAGGGCATCACCTTGTAGCAAAATATGCCCAAAGGAGTCCGAAAAGCGGTATGCTTCTGGTCTTCGGGATGCATTTTTATCTGATTGTATCCTGATGAGCCTTCCATGAAGGAGAAAACTTCGTGAGTGGACGTATTATCTATCATCATCTCAATGACTGGTACTGGGAAGTCGTCCTTCGGGCAGGCTTTATTGAGATCCCGAAAATCTACGCATATGTGCACCGTCCCATTTTTCTTCATCACTGGGATGATATTGGCGATCCAGTCAGGGTACTGAACCTCTTGGATAAAGCCCGAGTCGGTTAGCTTCTTGACCTCACAATTGATGCTCATCTCAAGCTCGAGCCGCATTCTTCTCGGTGCTTGTTTGATCGGCTTGACGTCCGAGGATACTGCCAATTTTTGGACTGCAATCTCTGGATCTAGTCCTGGCATCTCGGAATAGTTCCATGCGAAGCAATCTTTATGCTGCATGAGAATGTCCTTTAGCGTAGCCACCCTTTCTTCAGACAACAGCTCACTGACGAATGTCGGCCGCGGGTCACCTGCCATCCCCAAATCAATTTTCTTGAGGTTATCTGCAGTAGTATGTATTCCATCTTCCAGCTCTTTTGGCGCCGGTGGAAATTCTGAGATCACCTCGCCATCATCGTTTTCGAAGCACCAGGGGAGGTCATCCATATTCTCGGGCTCTTCTTTTGACAGCGTTATCATGTGGCAGGTACGAGATCGCTTCCAAGACCGATATTGATCTGGTTCCATTCTCGCTGCATATGTGGCTTTTGGTTCATACTTCTGCGGCGGGATTACCCTCCAACCGCTGGATAGAGCGAACCTGCCGAGTTGTACTGGTCTTCAACCCAGTTCTTGAAGGTGAAGCAGTCTTCGAGAGGATGCCCTATTGCTTGGTGATAAGAGCAATAGTCTGGGTGAGAGACCTCGTCTGCTTGTTTGGGATGCTTGGAATCCGGGAGTGTCATCATCCGATGTTTCATGACAAGATTGAATATCTTCTTTGTCTTGTCTTGAGGAAAAGAATATTCTCGACCCATCTTCTTTATGAGAGACGGATCCCGGCTGCTCGATTCTTGATCGCGTGGCTTCTCAGACCTGTTAGGCTGCTGTCGAACGTTTTTTCCGTTCTTTGGTTTATTTTTTCCTCTGCGCCGGGTCTTTTGCATGACGGGTTGGCGACAAGGAGCATTGTCATTCTCAGCGGCCTGTTGAAGGAGGCACTGCGTCCTGGCTTTCTCGTAAATGGCCATTTCGCGATTATGGTCATCCCGGATCTTTTGACCCGCTTCCCTTATTAGCTTGTCCATCCGTTCTTCAAATGACGGACTCAGCATTTTGATGGCAGGACCTTGTTTTGGTTCAGGGTCAGCGTCTTTTAACAGAACGTCTCCTTCTTCATCGAAGTCATGTATGACGTAGCTGCCATGGACTCGCTCCCACTTCTTGGATTGAACATATCCAAGCCTGATCGTTTCCATTCTCCCGTTAGGCAACTTTCGCTGAGTTCCGGGGACATCCCAGATCCTGTTGTAGAACCGATCTTGTCGAGCAGTCTGTTTGAAGGGTACACCTTGGCGCTTCAATAGCCTTTTTAAGCCTTCTGTGTAATATCTAGGCTGACGGATGGGCTGGAGTCTGTCAAGTGTAGAATC
Organism: Agapanthus africanus; assembly: GCA_030015575.1. Classification (NCBI taxonomy): domain Eukaryota; kingdom Viridiplantae; phylum Streptophyta; class Magnoliopsida; order Asparagales; family Amaryllidaceae; genus Agapanthus; species Agapanthus africanus. The sequence continues at coordinate 604,487,143 of CM057342.1, read as the reverse complement.
GGCACCATGCCAAATTTCTTTCTCCACTTTGGTTTCCGTGGATTGATAAAAGAGGATCGCCTTTTCATCTCCTCGCCTGGGAGGGACGTAGAATGTCTGCAGTTCTTCTACACTGTAGGTATCAAGCGCGTCAAGCTCTTTGTAATGCTTCTGCGGAACCATGGCAATTTGCAGACTATGATCATCGCCAGCGAAGGCTTGTATTGATGGCCGAACGGAAAATACGGCATTGACCTCATCTTCCGAGTCGCTGCCGAAGATCAACATAGGGGTGGATGGTCCCGGCTTGTTGCATTGGGGCGGCCTTGAATAGACTATCTCTTCTTCCTCCTCGGTATCACTCCCAAAGATCGGAATAGTAATGATAGCTTTGTTCTTCAGTTTATGGCATCTTTCCGTGTCCTCGAAATCTGGTAAGAAGTATTTTGCATCTTTGTACTTTCGGACTTCATTCACAGAGAATTGGTTTAGTTCTCCTGTCACAGTATACTCAAGACCATCCTTGAAATACTTCATACACTGATGTTGTGTAGAAGGGATGATGTTGTACTCGTGTAACCAAGGCTTGCCGAGCAAAGCGTTGTAGCAAGTCTTGGCGTCAATGACATGAAACTTGATGTCCGTGATAAGCAGCCCAAAGCGTAGTGTCAATATTACAGACCCGAGTGTCCGTGATGACTGGGAGTCAAACCCGGAGATAGTGATCTTATCCCGAGCGAGGTGTTGAACGCTCATGCAGATTTCCTTCAACACTCTTACATTGAGGAGGTTAACGGAGGACCCATTGTCGACCAGGATTTTGCCTATCTTGATATCATGACAGTACCCGGAGACATAAAGGGGACGGTTATGCTCACACGTCCCGAGGAGGAGATCTTCATCGCCGAAAGTGATATCGGCCGTGTGCACTTCTTCTAGCTCATCCTTCATCTTTTCTTCGGCGAGGAAAGCTTGAAATTGTTCGGGCTCTTATAGTTCCTTAATCAAAGAATCTCTCGCCTCTTGGGATAGCAGGAGGGCATCGAGAATGCTTAGCTGCGAAGGTAGCTTCCTCAAGTGTGCCAGAACGTTGTAGTCCACCTTGTTTTTCTTTGGCGGGTCATTGGCTGTCAGCTCTTTGACGACTTGATCATCTAAGGCGATGTTCTCAGGGAATTTTTCTTTTCCTTTATCCTTTTTTTTTGATCCCTTGTTTGCGGGCCCGAGATTCTTTTCAAGCAGCGTACGATTGCGCAGCTGAATATTTTCACAGCTCTTCGGTTCTTCCTCTTTTTCCGAGGTGGATTCTTTAAAGAGAAGGCCAAGGGTCATTTCATCATCAGAGTCGCTCCCGAAGGTAAGAAATTGCGATCCCCCATAGTCAACCATGTGACAGTTGGCGGCAGTTCTTTTGCGCTCCTCGGTCGTATTTCTTTGCTCCCGACGAGCTTTGCATTTCATCCGCTTGAAATGTTGCCGGTGAGCAACATATCCCTGCCACCAGTTTTTAAAAGCGTTGCACACTTTGGTGGGGTGCGTAATCTTTCGATGATATAAGCAGTAGCTAGGATGTATATCCGCTTCACCATGAGTGTTTCCTTCGGAGGGTGGCAGCTTCATTCCCATCGATATGGCTTTGGCGAATCTTTTCCTCGTTTTGAACCTGCTTTTATTTGCGGCGGATGTTCTTTGATCTGCTGGGAGTGCTTTGACCCTTTCGTCCAGTCGCCAGCTTTGGCCTTTTCAAATATGGCCATTTCGCGCTCCCAGTTAGCTTTACTTTTCAAAAGAGCTTCGTTTAGGAATGCATCGATCATTTCGTCCGATGGTCCAAGAAATTCCGGCTCAGGATCTGCCCCCAGTTTCTCTGCGTAAAGAGCTTCTTCATCGTCTATTAATGAGTAAGAGATCACATGGCAGCTTACCACATAATCTTCAGACTCATCCTACGAGTCTTCTCCATCGTCATCATCTCCATCCTCAAGGACATGGCTGAGAAATTCTTGGAGTGTGACTGGAGTCCGTGCCTTCTGATTATATTCTTCCAGCGCGTCGATATAATTTTGCAGGTCCGTGCACTTGTCACCAGGCTTCACGGGCTTCTTGGCTTTCTTCTTCTTCTTTGAAGACTTTGACGGCTGGAGGTGAGCGCTTTGGCTATCACCACCAATCTTTGGAGTTGGGCGCGGTTTCAGCATTCCCTCGAAGATCTCGGGTTCCAGTGGATTTTTCCACCTAATCGCCGGGCATGTTTGGAGATCTTTCAGCATTCTTTTAGTCTTGGCTGAAAGAAGGACCTCCCATAGAGCTTCTTCCATAAAAGAGCATGATGCCCCCGGTGTGTCCCCCCTTTTAAGAGCATGCGGTTGAGGCGGGCTTACTTTCCACTTCTTGGACAGTGCGAATTTGCCCTGTTGATACCAGTCTTCAATCCAGCCCTTGAAGACAAAGTAATCTTCAATTGTATGGCCTATCGCTTGGTGATAGGGGCAATAATTAGGATTATTAGCCTCACCGGGTTGCAATGGGCGTTTCGGATTCGGCAGGATGATGAGCCTGTTGCGCATCGATAGTTTGAACAATCTCCTCGTTTTGTCCTGGGGAAACAAATAAGGGCGCTTTATTTTCTCGTTATAGAATAGCCGTCTCTCGTCCAGGAGATCAGTTAGTTTTGGGCCACTGGGCTGCTGTTGAGCATTTACGATGAAGGTCGCTTTCCCTTTGCCATTTTCATTCCGTGGCTCCGGCTTTGAAGGAGACGATCTATGACCCATCTGGTCCATTTGGGCCAATTTGTCAATCAAGGCCTGGAACGTGGTCGGCTTGAAGAACATCATGAATTGGGAGATGGTCGCTTGAGGGTCAAGAGTGCCCACAAACATGCCCACTACCGGCGCTTCTTCGATGCGCTGCTCGCACTTTGACCATAGATTCCGCCATCGTATTGCGTATTGCACCCACGTTTCACCTGGCTTTACCCTGGCATTAATCAATGCTGTGATCGGGGTGCGTTCACTAGCACTCGTGAAACATTGGGTGAATAGTAGCTCCATCTCTGCAAAATTTTGACGTTGTCGTTGGGAAGCTCCGAATACCACTCAAACGCCGTCTCCGACAAGCTACCAACAAACTGGTGGAGCAGAAGTTTATCATCACCTCCGGCGTTGCAGCACAAGGCTCTGAATTGAGAGGCGTGCTGATGCGGATTCCCCATCCCTTTATATACATGGAATTTAGGGATCATATATCCCGACGGGTACCTTATTTGGTCATACCAGCCTAGATAGGGTCGTCCAGTCTTAACGATCTGCCCGGCCATCTCGCTCACATGATGAGCTCGTATTTGCTGAGCGATATAATCATCCAGAGCGGCCTTGGAAATGGTCTCCTCCTTGGCTACTGAAAGAGCCGGAGGAGGGTTTGATGTTTCCCCTCTGTCGTCTTCAATGATAATCGGGGGGTCTTCAGCTAGAGGTTCCGGCTGTAACATCATCCCGGCCATGTCTTAGAACAAAAGAGTCATTCGTTTTATTTTGGCCGCTTATTCCGCGGCCTCTTTTTCTTTCCTCTCAAGCATTCTTCGGAGTAATTCAGTATCTGTTTCTTGTTCCCGACGCTGCTCTGAGGTTTCTGGATTTTCTTTTGGCCTAGTGAGCGCGGCCATTGCAGTCAGCGTCTCCTGAAGTTTTTGCTGTTGTTTCTCCTGAGCCTTTGTTATCGATCGGGTAAGTGGTCGATGACCCGTAGAAGTACGGCTTTCCTCTTTTCCAGAAGCCATATAAACGGTGTGTGTTACCATGTCCCCAGACTTGGGGCGTTTAGGTTCAGCGTCCTTACGGTTCGCCGTGGTCACAGGGGCTTTCTCCGGCCTCCATCTCTTATGAGCGGTTGACGTTGAGGGAGTCGTTGCAGTGGGCACGCAAACGGATGCCATCTTCTGTGGTACCACGGGGTGGCTCTTTTCTTCCTGAGCTTTAATCTTCTTTGATCGGCGAGAGTAATCCTGGTCAATCACCGATTCCTGGACCTGTCGCCAGACTTTGTAAATTTTGGAGGACAACCGCTGAAGGGGTTGCTCCGGCTTCTTTTCTGTAGTAATCTCTATAGGTGGTGGAGATCATTTCAGCACGACAGTCGGATAGTTCTTGCGAACTCTCCTAAGTGGTTCAAAGTTGTTCCCAGTTGGAACAGCAGCATTGATTTCCACCATATGAGCTGGCAGAGTCAGTCCGGAAGGGGAATTGCCCCCAGCCTTCCTTACTCAGCGCCAGTGGCGACGTCGAGCGTATCGAGCCATTGGGATTGTCTCAGCTGTAGGGGTGACTTCCTCATGCCCCCTGTGTTGGCGAAGGGTTGTCACCGGCGTCAGCCTCTCAAAGACCGATGCCCGTTGAGAAGCGATGTCCAATCTGTCGAAGACAGACCTCTGGGCAAGGGAAGCAGCTTTGAGGACTTCGCCTAGAGCGGGAGCCGGAACAGTCAGTCTTGTGAAGACCGACCCTTTGGCAGGACAAGCCACCTTGACGACTTCATAAGCAGGAATGGCTATCCGCTTAGGGATAACTCTTTCCCGTATCGCGGGCTTCTTCATGGGCCCAAATGAGCTTTGGCCCAGTCTGTCAAAGACTGAGGCGTTGGAGTTGGACGACCGGCTGAGAGGGGCCGCAGTAGTGGTAAGTCGATCAAAGACCGACTTCTTTGGGGCCTCCTGCAACGGCAGCGGGGCATTGAAGTTGATGGGTGGGAGCAAGGTCCCGAAGAATAGTCCAGTGGTAGCCTGAGTTATTTGCTCCACCGGCATCTTGAACAGCGAGGCCGCTTGGGGCCCGTAGGTTACACCTCCAGATGAGGTGGAATGGGAGTTGCAGTCACAGTTGGAGCAATTGGAGACCATCTCTTTTTTCAGTATAAGAGCAAAACCAAATCTTAGTACCTTGAACCCATGGGCAACCATATCAAATCGTGATTCGTTCGCGAACACGACACATGAAGTGTGGAGTGGAAAGAGGAAGAAGTCCCACCGGGCGTGCCAGAATCTGTTCTCCTCCGAAACACAGAGACGCGACCGTGTAGGTCCGTCTTGACTGTATTTGGGGGCAGATGCTAATTGGTGCTATCCGTCCACCTCTCCGAAGATGCCAGGTTGATTTATGACACCGTGTATCCGATGTAGCAGACTTCGTCAGATTCCCCCTCATTTGAGGGGTTTTTGATTGTGGGGACGCTCTTCCCTGCAAACGCAAGCCCCTGCAGTTAATTACACTACCGCGTCGCGATAACAACTTTCTCCTTCTCCAGATGGTCACTTCATGTCGTGTTTGTTTGTTTTGTTTTTGGTTGCCCATGAATTGTATACGGAGACTAATTTATGTTGTCGCCCGTAGGGCGTGGATTAGTCCAAATCCGTATCTTCTTAGATTTGGGTTTGGGGTTGGGTTTAAGGATACGTTAGTCTCATTTGAGACTAAGATCAACTTAAACGTTTGTTAAGGATACGTTAGTCTAATTTTAGACTAAGATCAACTTAACGGGATCGTTTAGATCTAACAAGAGAGTATTTGGCCTCTGTTGTTTAGTTTAGGGACATTGCGGTCGATTACCAGTTTAAGGACATGGTGGTCCAATGTTAGTTTAAGGACATTTCGGTCCAAGGTTAAGGACATCATAGTCCATGGATTTAAAGGGACCCCACAGTCCGAGGTTAAGGGCATCATAGTCCATAGGCTTAAGGACCCCACAGTCCGTAGTTTAAAGACGTCATAATCTATAAAGTTTAAGGACATCATAGTCCATGAGTTTAAGGACCCCACAGTCCATGGGATGATTGGTTATCGGGACCTGTCACCTCTCTGAAGACGTTGAAGGATTACAACGACAAATATCAAAAGAGTGAAGAGATGTACCCTTGAACCAATGCTGATTGGGAAATCTGTAGTCTAATTTGGGGCTAAGATCAATTAATTAGATTATGAGCACATGGGCTCAGTTAAATCTGAATTGAGGACTTATGGCCAACTTGGGCTAAGTCCAGTTAAGTGTAAATTGTTGGACCTTTGTTTGGACTGTCGAACATTTGTCTGGGTTCAACCCCCCATTATTTAGCAATGCTAAACTTGAGTCTGGGTTCTGACCATGTCTTTATCTTTTATTGAGTGCTGAGCACTCATATGCCATATGCGATGATCAATCTTGGAAGACAAGGATATATTTGAGGCTCGGTCAAAGGGAAGTCTTGCCTCTGGAAGACTTAACCAATTTGGGCTAGATTGGTTTTAAAATAGTGTTAAACACTAGAAGATATTTGGCGATCACGTGCTCTCACGTGATGCGCTTTAAAACAGTGTTAAACCCTGGGGACAAAATACTCAAAATATTGTTAAACACTAAAAGTGGGGTAGTCACATGGGGTCACGTGAGGCGGCTGAGAATTGGGCCAAACCTCCTTTATTTTACCCTCAATTCTGCACATAAGTGTTAAACATTTAGCCTTCAGGCCATCACGTGTGAGCACGTGAGGCATCTGAAGATGGGACCAGACTTCCTTTATTTTGTTCTCAGAATATTCAAATAAGTGTTAAACACTTTTGGTCTTCAGGACATCATGTGTTGGCACGTGATGGGTATCCATGTATTGATTATTAAAGTATTTATTAGGGGTCACGTGGGGACACATGAGGACACCCAAAATTGATTCTTCCCTTGGATTTGTTCCCTTTTGTTTTGAGAGTCACGTGTGAGCATGTGAGGCATTACCTTCATGCTTTTTCTTTCTTATTTTGAGGAGTTTGTTTGAGGGTCATGTGGGGGCACATGAGCATGCCTTATTCATTCTTTTTTGTTCGTTGGGATGAAGTGTCACGTGTTACCACGTGATCATGTTGGATACTTGATCTTTACGTGCATGGAGAGCTTTAAGTCTCTTGTTTTTAAGAATTAAATTCTTTTATAGGGTTAAACCCTAGTTCTGTTTAGAGGAATTAAATTTCTATGTATTTGAAAGAATTAAATTCTTGTGTAGGGTTAAACCTTAGTTTTATTTGGAGGAATTGAATTCCTATGAATTTGGGAGAATTAAATTCTCATATAGGGTTAAACCCTAGTTTCATTTGGAGGAATTAAATTCCTATGAATTTGGAGGAATTAAATTCCTTAAACTTAAATCCTCCCTCTAAGCTTTAGATCTGCATGGCAGAATCTCCCCGATGAGAATTAAATTCTCAACTTGTGGGGAGATCTGCTTCTGCAGATCTTCAACCAAAAGAAGAACTAAGTTCTTATTCAAAAGAGTTAAACTCTTAATTTGAGAATTAAATTCTCTTTTGTTTTATGGAGCATAGATATCTTTCCCCTTTCTCACCTAGGGTTTCTTTTCTCTCCTGAAGAAATCTTCTTTTCTCTTTTGAGAATTAAATTCTCCTCTCTTTTTCTCTCTGTTGTTGTATCTCTCTAAAAAAACTCCAAAAGATCCCCCATCTTCTCTTCTTAGCTCCTATTTATAAGAGAAAGAAAAGAATCAATCTGTTTAGTCAATCTTTCATTGAAAGATTTTGGTTGTTTTTGTAACCAACATGATCTTTTAGATCACTCAGTGAATTTTTTATTCACTATTGGATTTTTAATCCAAAAGATAGTATGTTTGTTATTCTTGGTGAATTTCAGGAAAATCTCTCCTTGTATAGAATCTTTCTATAAATTGGTGATTTTTAATCACCATTGGATTTTTAATCCAACGGTGCTCTACTTTACAGAGCACAATCTTTTTTTGTTTGGAAAGATTTAGGAAAATATTAAGGTTTTTTTATTTCCCTTAATTAGAATTTAATTCTATTATCTCAAAGATCTTAGGCTACATCACATGTTGACACGTGACCCCCCTGATTAAGCATTTAACTATAATTTAATTCTGTTGTTTAAAGAACTCAGGAATTATCACGTGTCAGCACGTGACCCTTGGTCACGTGTTGGCACGTGATGCCCCATTGGGGTTTTTCCTGTTGTTTTATTATACTTTTTTTCATTGTGTTTGGAGGCCCATCACGTGTTGGCATATGACCCCATTCATTGATTGTTTGATTAGAATTTACTTCTCATAAGTTAGAGAGCTTAGGAACCCATCACGTATCACCACGTGACCTGTGGTCACGTGTGGGCACGTGATGCCCCATTGGGGTGTTCCTTGCTATTTTGCTATATTTTTTAATCCTTTTTCAGTGGGTTTAAAGGGCCCATCACGTGTGGGCACGTGACTCCTGTTGATTAGAATTCAATTCTACTATAGAAGAATCCTCAGGAAATCCTCACGTGTCAGCACGTGACCCTTGGTCACGTGTGGGCACGTGATGCCCCCTTTGGGGATTTTCCTGATATTTCAGAAGGGAACAGTGTTGATTTGATAATTTAGTGTATAATTGTATATTTGATATACTAGTTTACATTAACTAATATTAGCTCACTTAAGCATTTATTTTCTCACATGTGCACACTTAATATATATGTGATATATATTAATTGTGTTTTCTTTTGTGTCATGGTTGTTGATACACACTACATGAGTGTATGAGACTTACACCATACTAATTATAATGTAGGGTTTAAATATTTAAAGTAAATCCAAATTAGTGGATAATTGCTCACATGCATGAAGCTTGTAGAAACTTATGGATGCATTGACTTAGTCCACTCATTTTGTTTTACTTAACATATTTATTAACCTAACCATTATAATTTAGCCATGGTTATCTCTCTACATGAGTTAGTATACGATACAAACTCACCCATGATTGATTCTCTCACCTAATTAGTTCATTCTCATCTCTTGACTTCATTTTTTTTCATCATCATCTTCTTCTTCAAAGTTCAAGAGCTCTCTAGGTTTTGTTCAAGTAAGAAATAAAAGTGAGAAAATCAATTCTAAAGTGAGCAAAAATCCTACTTCATCATCCTTTACTAGATTAGCACTTTAGTATAGGGTGTTAGCTTTACTAATCTATCATTAGTGAAGTAGTAGCTTGAGTAAGTGTCTTCTCGACGTAGATCATCTTCGGCCTCGAAGACTTCAAGAAAGTTCATTCCTTTCTTCTTGTGAAGCCATGCTAGAGTCCGGAAGATCACTACTTGGAGTGAAGGGACTACTACACGGAGCTATTGAAGTGAAGGACCGGTCTACAAAGGTTGTATTCCTAGTTTATGTAACACCCTAGTTCATTTATACAATTCTGTTTGGGTATTTCTTTATTTATGGCTATTCTTGATTTTTTGTGTTTTGGGTGTGAATAGTGTAATTGGTATCTGTGTTTGCATTCGACCCGACCCGCATGCTGGAAACCTGTCTTGATTCCTGTTTGTGATCTATCCCAGCTAGTTATGAGAATCCGTGCACTGTCATGTTTTATATCCTGCATATCTGCATTTTTTTAATAATACAATTATAATCAAAAAATATATTTTAAAAATATCTTGCATGGCCTGCACCATACCCCTAACCCCGTTGTAGCATCCGTACATCGTGTTCTCATCCCATTCAGTGAAACAGACTCGTTTGGATAGCTACGTGGACGCTACATATCCATTCTTGGGGGTATGCATTTTCGTTATCCGAATATCGTATTTTGGTTTTGGTTGATACGTATATTATCAGTATTTTCAAACTGTAATTTAGACTCGACCCGGGCGTGTTTTGTACTATTTTTGTATTAGCCAAAATCTCAATTACAATCAATATTTTTATCCTTACTATTTTTTACTGTTAAAACTATATTCGAATATCTTATTCCGTTTTAAATATTTTTAAAGATTTTCTATGCAAACTGACCATCTCTCTCTCTCTCCTTTGCCTATATATATACATATTTATATTATATTATATAACCCTAATTTTTTATTTTACTCACGTTCTCCTCTATCCTTCCTCATTTTTCCCCGCGCCTCAACCCTAATCCTAACCCACGCCGCATCTTGCCGTCGCCGCCTCCACCTTAAACCCCGATCTCTTCACCCTCGTCCTCACAACCTCCACCGCCTCGATCCTTCCTCTCATCCCCACCCAAAACACCAACGACGAACCCATCCCGAGCCCCAATAACCCGATCCTGGCCTACGACCTCGCCTACCCCGTCGACCTCGTCGACTCCACTCATCACCGTCTCTATCTCCTTCTTCTCCTCTCTCCTACACTGTCAAACCCAGCAAGAACCCTGCACAGAAACTAACCCCAAGAAACCAAGAACCTTGATCCATTGCCTCGCCGGAAAAACACCATCTCCGGTGACCCACGATCCCGTCATCACCCCCTCGCACCTTCTCTGACCCCAAAGCCAAACACCAGAACACCATACCCCAGCCCTTCCTTTTCTTCTTCTTCTTCTTTTCTTCTCTTGCTTTCTTGGATTCGCGTTTCCCGGAGATCACTGGAACCATGCCATCGCCGATGATCCGGGCGACCCAGTGGGCATCCCCAGCCAGCGTGGTCGTGTTCTTGTTTTACCTGGTCCTGTTCTGTGAGCGCGCGTGTACATTGCGACGTTTACCCGACGTCGGACGCAGCATACGTATCCCATCGTGAGATCCGATCAGGCAAGTTTATCTTGCTACATGCTATGATATATATTTTGCATCCATATGAATAAAAGTATCACATGTTTACTGCATTGTACATCCATGTTATCGTTTTACTGTTTTCGGAAAGCCGTTCGTATCCGTATCATTATTACATATCTAGTTGCATGCAACTTTATCTTGCTTCATGCTATGTATTATAATTTCATCCATATTAATAATAATACTACATATTGTTTAGTTATGCATCCCATGTTACCGTTTTAATGTTTTGCGATACCCGTTCATATCCGTACTGTATATTACTTATTTAGTTGCATGCCGGAACCTGATTGCTTCATGTTACTGCTAGATTCATATACCATACTTGCTAGTATGCACTATACAACTCACGGATTCTACGGTCGTGATGAATAGCCAAATCCATATCCCAAGACCCGTACGAGAGCGACAATCAACCCTACCAGTTCTAGGGTTAGGAGACCCGGTCTCGACTCCTCGAGATGGCCTCCCACTGGACCCTAGAACCCGGCTGCTTGTGCTCTCTGCCTTGGGTCTATCCTAATGTGGAAAAGTAAATAATATACAATGGTGACATCATCCTCAACCCGGAAGTGCCCCAATAAAAGAATATTACATACAAATGAATTTTACATGAATGAAAATAAAAACTCTCATCTCACATAAAACCCCCGGCTATTCAGAACACGACGATCCAATATAACATATCATAGCAACACATAACATCACATGTCATCAACGTAAGTAAATATGCATATTGTCACGTCCCGAAAGTACGGAACATGACCGGCACTTAAACTACGAAACGTCTCAAGGCGTACGTAATCTAAGTAAACCGAAAACCCAGAAATCCAAACCAAGAAAAATAGTAAAGTGAAGGAAAACCAATTTAAATCAAGTAGTTTTAATAGCATAGCCGAATTATGCGTTTTTAAAAAACATCAAATATTTCCTGAAAATTTCGGCAGAGTCTCCTTTGTAAATACTGGCCCCCAAACGGCATACAACATGAATAGTATACGAAATCAATAAAAAGGCATCCCCAAGCGGGAGCTAGCTCTTCGTCAATCGACGGTCACAACCACACAAGCAATATAATATACAACGCCAAGGGCGATGATCAAAACTCAAAAGGAAACTCAAACAACAAGAATTCCACAGAAATATAACGCGCGACTCTAAGGTCGAAAGAATAACATCTCTAGTCTCTATCTCAATAAATACATTTTTGGTTGATGGAACTTCTAGATACAACTGAATAATAATATACAATGTATAATGATGGGTACGATACAAATAAACCCACCTACTAGCAAGTCACCCGAAAGAAGCAGTGCCAGCAAAGCCGTAAAGAAACCTGTACGGCAAAACCTGCAAGAAACTGTGGCACAACGGGGGTGAGTTGCCAACTCGTGAGTAGAAAAACATCTACGAACAGAAATCGCATGAACAACGCAATCCTAGGTCAACGATCATAATATATCCTCAAATATATAACCAGCAGCCTATAACAATGGCTAGAGTAAATATCTAACCCAAGTGCAATCCCATGTGCCCGTGTCAGTGCCTCAGGTAGCAATGTATCACATGGATGATGTATGAAAGCACGAAACAGAATGCATGTACTGAAGAAAACTACATTCATAAATTAGTGAGATTTTCTGTATTTTTAAAACGAGGTATCATAATGAAATCAGCATAAACATTGTCTAGCATCGACACAAAACGTAGATCCCAATGTTTCAAAGTCTCAGGCTCCGGCTATCCGGACTGGCCTGTATCATCAAATCTCTGTTCCTCAATATCTCAGAATCTCTGTATCAATCTCACTATCTAGGACGCCGTCAGTCCAGACCGGCCCCTACCATCAATCTCAAGACCACGACGGTATCCTCCGGATATCCGACGTGTCGGGTAAAATCACCGGTAGGTAGTGCTCCCCTGCCAGGCTCAACGTCAGCAACACGACCTTCTTGCCCCGGGGTACCTTACCGGGTCCACCATGTACTCGAAACGGTTCATCAAACTCCTCGAATCGGGTCTCGAAATCCATCAGCAAACTCATGGTGGACGACTCATACATCATGGGAAAACCGCACTTTTTCTTAAAAAAAAGAGAAAGAAGTTTATAAGTGTTTTGCGGTTTTCCCCCAAATCCAGGAAATCTGATGAAAATCCGAATCCAAATCCTCAATAGCATGTAAACAGTGAATATGGACATAAAAATCCATGAATGCGGCATATCAATGAATAATAACATGCATGAAGTAGCAAGTAATAACTACAATATCTAAACTAGCATATAAGGCAAGTACACTAATATCATGTCTAAACTATTAGCTAACAACCTATGTCAAATGAAATAGTATTTTCTAAAGTGTTCGTGACATAGCAATTACCGATGAAGATGTGTGTGAGCCGGCAAGTAAGTGTACGTGGTACATACGCATCATCGGTAATGGTGATGGTGTCCTAACATCATGATATCAATAATGAAATATGAATTACAATAAGTATGCGATGCAGAGCAACAGCAATAATATGCGGGAGCTGAATACTAGACACAATGATAACTAAACTGCATTACCCTAATATAAGTCCTACAATAGGGCCTTTGAAATAACACAAATCGCGGTGTTTTGAAAATAAGGGCTACGGTGCTTTTAAGAAAAGATACGTCTTTTGAAATATCCGTAGAATCCCTTGACCTGTCTTTTAAAATACCCACGATTCGTTAGTTTGAAATAGGTAGGAGTCTAATCTAGTCTAACAACTACACTAAACTATACGGCTGAACTAACAAGCTGAACTATAAGTAAGGAAACCGCATAGCATCTGAGTGGATACATATACATACCTGTATATATATAGTCGGTGATCCCGCCTCAATAATATCATATCCGATACCATATCTATAATCAGACATCCCAAGTCAAGAGTGCGGATCCATCATCAATATATAGCTCGTACGTAAATCCGTCATACGGCATCCCCAAATCTGGGTACGGGTCAATATCACATTATCCATCTGGTATCCTCTTTATCCAAGATCATAATCTGGGTACTGATCTACGTCTAGTACGATACTAATATCACCTAAGTATGCATGCACGTGTGTAAAAACTACGTCAAAGGACCCGCTAAAATATCAGGTCGTATATCAAATACGAACCCTGTCATATCACCGATCTCACGGCCTCAAATCGAATCTCATCGACTCATCTCAAATCCCAAGTACTATCCTCAATCCAGTATATGAACACATAGTCCCATACTCATGTGAACACGTAAATATATAATCCCATATACGCACATGTAAAAAAAAGGATGTATGCAAGTATGTGCGTGTGTGTGTGTATAGGTGCAACCCCTACTCTAGGGTTTCGCAACTACACTAAACCAATCACAGAACACCCAAAAGTCCATCTTTATCATCAATAATCTCAACAATATAATCAATATATATGTGTGTATACGTATTCGTATACATCACCACGAACTGTGGGGGTGCTATACGCCATCCACCCGACTTCTCCCCGTAGATATAAATCTACTCACCTGGTCCTTGCTCGCCGGTGCCGACGTCGCCACGCGCTTGCTTGTCGTCTCAAAGTCCACATGGGGTACCTACATATCATAACGCACCGTATCGCATTATATCCGACTCATGACCAAAACGACATACGAATCCCACATAGGTCAAAACCTATGGTTGCTTTCACAATTCAACCCAAAAACCCTCGGCGTCAGCGTACAAATGCCAAACCATTGAGAAAAACCCAAACACACTCATTTGCAAATTCACAAACACTAATTATAATATGAAATAGGTTGCAATTCACAAAAACCTCAAACTCACTTAAAAACCTATTTTTCCGAAAATCTAGCAAGCAAAATTAACCGTTTTAGTACAAAACTTGATATTTTAACAAACCAAGCGGCCACAATATCCACTAAATATTATAAATAAGTCATAAAACCCTAATTAGATTTTTAATCTTATCAAATTCATTAAACTCAAAAACTTAGTTTACAAATAGCTTAATTAGCAAAATTTTGAAATAACAATTTGCAACTAGCTACAAGGTTTGGTTTTTAGCATTCCATTAACATGTTAAACTCCTCATGAAAACAATAATCATATGATAAAACCCTCACAATAGTTTTATCTCACATAAGAAAATATTTTACAAAACCTACTTTGCACTAGAAATCGAAAAATTGCGCAAACATCGCGGATTTGCGACAAAATGGTCACAACATTGCACAATCACCCAATCCACACTACTAGCTAGCTACAACACTCAAATTAACCCACATGAAAGGATTCAATTTAAATTTCTAACATCAACCCTTCTCTTGAATTTCATCACACAACCAACAACAACCAAATTAACACTTTAAAAGCCTATTTTAGCATAATCAAACTACAAATTAAACATTAGATTAGAATTATACCTCTCAAGTTTGAAACCCTAGGTTCTCTAGCCTCCAAAGACACCTCCTTTCACCATGCTTTAAACCAATTTGAATGTTAGAAGAGGTAGAATAGCTTTGAATTAGTGAAAGAATTGTGGATTTTTTTGATGTGTTTTGAGATGAAATTGAAACAAAAGAGATGGAAATTTGGGGGAAAAAATGGGGCTGTTGCTGGTAATTTTCGGCCATGGGAGGAAGTGGGGAGTTGTGAGGGAATGGTGTGAAAAAAAACTACGTGAAAGCCCCTCCCAATTACCATAATACCCCCACCTACATAAATATATAAAAAAAACCTTTATTTTAACCATTCTTTTCACATAAAAGAAGTAAAAAGGAGAGGGAAAGTGAGTGGGCTGCTGTTGGTGGTGGTGGGGCCGGCCATGAGTGGGTGAGGATGGGTGAGAGAGAGTACAAGAAAATTCCATGCAAAAAGAACCTCTCAAGTTACCAAATTGCAAGTTTTCGCTAATTTCACCAAAAAGCCTTTTTTCTTCAATAATTTCTAACACCGTTTGGCAGATTCATTTTGTTTCAAAATCAACATGTTAAAATTTCATTTAATGTGCCATGATGCACAAAATTTGTTTCAACTCATTCCAATTTGTAATTTTCCCTAATTAAATGTATTAGTGACGGCTTAAAATAATATTAAAAATAATTTTTTTCGGAAAATTTGAAATTTCGCCAGTGGTTCAATAAATATCAAATACTAGTAATTACATAGCTAGAATATGTATATTTAATTTTATAATAAAAATATTTGTATTTTGACTTTTTACAGAAAACCCCCTTATTTTACCGATTTTCCGAAATTTCACCGAAACGATTTTCAAAATGTTACAATCTTCCCCCCTTAAAGAAATTCGGTCCCCGAATTTAAATTAAAACTCTCTCCAAATACGAAAACATCTAAGCAAAACCATTAAGTCGTCGGGGCTCCAAAATCATAACTACATAAAACAAATCGTAGCGCAGCGCATGCGCATGAAAAATGAGCATATAACTCAAAATCAAAACTCCATCCAGCATCCTGCAATCATCGGAGTCAAGGTGAAGACACGTATGCCAAATCCAAAGCAAAACCGATATGATATAATCTCGAAACTATACATGTAAATATCAACTCTATATATGTAAATATCTGAAGAAAATGCATGCCAAATCTTTTAAAGTCTCTGTGCAATGCGCATACACTGCACAGCGGCGGACGCCTCTTATAAGATGATAACCATATACGTATATATCTTTTGTTTAACATGTACGTTCCGCCGTTTTTTTTTGAAAATAATTTAGAGAAGGGTTCCCTTATTTTTTTTAAACGTTTCGTGTCCTATCAGACACGTAGGTAAATACTGAGACTATAGCTCGCTTTTTGGAAATCCCCTTCGATAGCTATCAATGCATGCAAAATATATTCAGGTACTGTTCTCTGACTAGTCCTGCCCAGTACGAAAACCATAATAACATCATAAAAACGCACAACTCCATAAGAAATCAATCCCAAAATACGCATATGAATACTATGTGCGTCTGGTGCGCACGGAAATCAAAATCCATATATGTGCCAACATGTGCACAAAAACAAGATCCAAGTGCATCGGGTGTGCACGAAACATCTGTCATAGGCAACGTAGGTGCCTGACAGCAAAATCAGGTGCATCTGACATGCACGAAGAATCTCGATTTAATGCATCTTGTGTGCACCAAAATCGCACCACAAAACATGCGCCCAACATGCGCGAAAATCCAAATCAGGTGCATCCATCGTGCACGAAATCATGAAATCCAATATCAAGCCCCGAACATGCGCAAAATTCAATCAGGTGCACAAGGTGCACAAAACAAATATCGAACATCACAATCGAAATCGAAGTCCAGTGCATCTAAATGTACAACATACGTAACACTGCACTGCAAGCATATATGAACTATACCGAGTGCAAAACCAAATCGTGTGCGTACCTACGCACAAAATCAACTCAACTGTATGTAACCCATAAAATCATAAACATGCGAAACCAAGGCACGAAAATGATATCAAGTGCAACAACTGTGCAAAAATCGTAAATACTCAGTAGATGCAACCATGGTACATGAAAACAAATATCATGAAATTCAATCATCAAAATCAGTCATGCGAATAGATCGTACAAAATACTGAAATCAAATATGGCAGAATAGTCCCGCTCAAGCACATCCTCCAAGAATCTCTGGCCAACTATCGTGGTCACTCATAGCATGTCTCGTCGACGATCCTGAACTCTGGCATGCCGGTGTGCATAACATGACCACTCCTGGGTCCAAGTCTTCTCGTAATTTATTCCAGAAAGGTCCTATCGAGATCTCTCCCAAATCTCGTCTCTGCCGAACTGTCCGGAAGTCATCGTCCCTTACTAGATCTGTTCTCGTTCCGGAACGGCTGCAAACTCATCGCGACTCCTTCTGGAAGGTATATCCAAGTACAATGCCTCGGTATGCGTATCGCATCTCTGATGTCGACGGAGTGGAACGTCGTCTCATCAAGACCTCGTACGAACCTCTTACTCCACTTTTCTCTGATGTCGACTGCTTCGGACTCGTCTCGTCGTGGCTGCATGGACTGAGCTCCTACGGCTATCCTCGTATCTGGAGTCTCCCAAGAAATGCATCTCACCACCTAGCATCCGAATGAAGTCGAACCATCCGATCGATTCATCAAAACCTCATAATCCCCCAAGAGCTCAACATCTTGGTACAGTTTAATAGTATCGAGTACGTACCACAGTATCGATAGTCCAGCCGTAGAAGTGCAAACCCAAGCCTCACTAATGGCGCCGCGGAACTGCCGCAAACCCTAAGGTTCAAAGGCTTTCACACGGTCATAAGTCGAGTTAGGGTTTCATTCTTCTAGAGGGTCCATAGAATTGCTTGCATGCCTTTCCGAATACTTTAAACTTGGAATAATAGGTTGCTGACATTCGATCGTCTCTGTCGACTCTCAACGTCTCCGCGTGAAGTCGTCTCTAGCTGGAATCAATCTATCTGATGACCTCGCATCGGGTAGCGAACGAACTACATGTCCTAGTCATTCATCCTCGGTGACTAGCGACCTCTTATCATCTCTTAGTACAACTCGTACTACAATAGATCCAACATCTGGGGCGATATCTCGTCGTTCGCAGCAACAACTGGCTCACTCGTCTGCACGCTGAACGGTGCCTCAATCATCACGAATACGCAATACATCATCGATCATCAAAATCTAGTTGGCCTCTATCAGTGGCGCAATCCTCTGGTGCTGATCTGCACGTCTGAGTAATCTCATACAGTGATCCATCCAACGCTCGTAGCGCAAAAACACAATAAAAAGACACATCTCTGCAATCTTGTGTCGTCGAAATTACGCCCTGATCAGTCCTCGTCCGTAACGAGCTCGTGCTGACCGCAACTCTAGCCATAGCTCTCCCTGCCCGTAATCGTGGCAGCAAAACCATAACTGGTACCGATGAGGCCGGATCATAGGAAGGAATATAACACTGTGCAAGGAAATGTACATCCTAAGGCTTCTTAAGCGGAGTAGCGTATCGTAAGTATGCCGCGGAACATACCCACGGTACGTCACTCTACTTTAGTCACCTATTCCATCAACCAAGGGTCATCCTACGCTCCGAAGGTAAAACCTAACGCTCTGATACCAACTTTGTCACGTCCCGAAAGTACGGAACATGACCGGCACTTAAACTACGAAACGTCTCGAGGCGTACGTAATCTAAGTAAACCGAAAACCCAGAAATCTAAACCAAGAAAAGTAGTAAAGTGAAGGAAAACCAATTTAAATCAAGTAGTTTTAATAGCATAGCCGAATTATGCATTTTTAAAAAACATCAAATATTTCCTGAAAATTTCGGCAGAGTCTCCTTTGTAAATACTGGCCCCCAAACGGCATACAACATGAATAGTATACGAAATCAATAAAAAGGCATCCCTAAGCGGGAGCTAGCTCTTCGTCAATCGACGGTCACAACCACACAAGCAATATAATATACAACGCCAAGGGCGAGGATCAAAACTCAAAAGGAAACTCAAACAACAAGAATTCCACAGAAATATAACGCGCGACTCTAAGGTCGAAAGAATAACATCTCTGGTCTCTATCTCAATAAATACATTTTTGGTTGATGGAACTTCTAGATACAACTGAATAATAATATACAATGTATAATGATGGGTACGATACAAATAAACCCACCTACTAGCAAGTCACCCGAAAGAAGCAGTGCCAGCAAAGCCGTAAAGAAACCTGTACGGCAAAACCTGCAAGAAACTGTGGCACAACGGGGGTGAGTTGCCAACTCGTGAGTAGAAAAACATCTATGAACAGAAATCGCATGAACAACGCAATCCTAGGTCAACGATCATAATATATCCTCAAATATATAACCAGCAGCCTATAACAATGGCTAGCGTAAATATCTAACCCAAGTGCAATCCCATGTGCCCGTGTCAGTGCCTTAGGTAGCAATGTATCACATGGATGATGTATGAAAGCACGAAACAGAATTCATGTACTGAAGAAAACTACATTCATAAATTAGTGAGATTTTCTGTATTTTTAAAACGAGGTATCATAATGAAATCAGCATAAACAGTGTCTAGCATCGACACAAAACGTAGATCCCAATGTTTCAAAGTCTTAGGCTCCGGCTATCCGGACTGGCCTGTATCATCAAATCTCTGTTCCTCAATATCTCAGAATCTCTGTATCAATCTCACTATCTAGGGCGCCGTCATTCCAGACCGGCCCCTACCATCAATCTCAAGACCACGACGGTATCCTCCGGATATCCGACGTGTCGGGTAAAATCACCGGTAGGTAGTGCTCCCCTGCCAGGCTCAACGTCAGCAACACGACCTTCTTGCCCCGGGGTACCTTACCGGGTCCACCATGTACCCGAAACGGTTCTTCCAACTCCTCAAATCGGGTCTCGAAATCCATCAGCAAACTCATGGTGGACGACTCATATATCATGGGAAAACCGCACTTTTTCTTAAAAAAAAGAGAAAGAAGTTTATAAGTGTTTTGCGGTTTTCCCCCAAATCCACGAAATCTCATGAAAATCCGAATCCAAATCCTCAATAGCATGTAAACAGTGAATATGGACATAAAAATCCATGAATGCGGCATATCAATGAATAATAACATGCATGAAGTAGCAAGTAATAACTACAATGTCTAAACTAGCATATAAGGCAAGTACACTAATATCATGTCTAAACTATTAGCTAACAACCTATGTCAAATGAAATAGTATTTTCTAAAGTGTTCGTGACATGGCAATTACCGATGAAGATGTGTGTGAGCCGGCAAGTAAGTGTACGTGGTACATACGCATCATCGGTAATGGTGATGGTGTCCTAACAGCATGATATCAATAATGAAATATGAATTACAATAAGTATGTGATGCGGAGCAACAACAATAATATGCGGGAGCAGAATACTAGACACAATGATAACTAAACTGCATTACCCTAATATAAGTCCTACAATAGTTCCTTTGAAATAATACGAATCGCGGTGTTTTGAAAATAAGGGCTACGGTGCTTTTAAGAAAAGATACGTCTTTTGAAATATCCGTAGAATCTCTTGACCTGTCTTTTAAAATACCCACGATTCGTTAGTTTGAAATAGGTAGGAGTCTAATCTAGTCTAACAACTACAATAAACTATACGGCTGAACTAACAAGCTGAACTATAGGTAAGGAAACCGCCTAGCATCTGAGTCGATACATATACATACCTGTATATATATAGTCGGTGATCCCGCCTCAATAATATCATATCCGATACCATATCTATAATCAGACATCCCAAGTCAAGAGTGCGGATCCATCATCAATATATAGCTTGTACGTAAATCCGTCATACGGCATCCCCAAATCTGGGTACGGGTCAATATCACATTATTCATCTGGTATCCTCTTTATCCAAGATCATAATCTGGGTACTGATCTACGTCTAGTACGATACTAATATCACCTAAGTATGCATGCACGTGTGTGAAAACTACGTCAAAGGACCCGCTAAAATATCAGGTCGTATATCAAATACGAACCCTGTCATATCACCGATCTCACGGCCTCAAATCGAATCTCATCGACTCATCTCAAATCCCAAGTACTATCCTCAATCCAGTATATGAACACATAGTCCCATACCCACGTGAACACGTAAATATATAATCCCATATACGCACATGTAAAAGAAAGGATGTATGCAAGTATGTGCGTGTGTGTGTGTATAGGTGCAACCCCTACTCTAGGGTTTCGCAACTACACTAAACCAATCACAGAACACCCAAAAGTCCATCTTTATCATCAATAATCTCAACAATATAATCAATATATATGTGTGTATACGTATTCGTATACATCACCATGAACTGCGGGGGTGCTATACGCCATTCACCCGACTTCTCCCTATAGATATAAATCTACTCACCTGGTCCTTGCTCGCCGGTGCCGACGTCGCCACACGCTTGCTTGTCGTCTCAAAGTCCATATGGGGTACCTACATATCATAACGCACCGTATCGCATTATATCCGACTCATGACCAAAACGACACACGAATCCCACATAGGTCAAAACCTATGGTTGCTTTCACAATTCAACCCAAAAACCCTCGGCGTCGGCGTACAAACGCCAAACCATTGAGAAAAACCCAAACACACTCATTTGCACATTCACAAACACTAATTATAATATGAAATAGGTTGCAATTCACAAAAACCCCAAACTCACTTAAAAAGCTATTTTTCCGAAAATCTAGCAAGCAAAATTAACCGTTTTAGTACAAAACTTGATATTTAAACAAACCAAGCGGCCACAATATCCACTAAATATTATAAATAAGTCATACAACCCTAATTAGATTTTTAATCTTATCAAGTTCATTAAACTCAAAAACTTAGTTTACAAATAGCTTAATTAGCAAAATTTTGAAATAACAATTTGCAACTAGCTACAAGGTTTGGTTTTTAGCATTCCATTAACATGTTAAACTCCTCATGAAAACAATAATCATATGATAAAACCCTCACAATAGTTTTATCTCACATAAGAAAATATTTTACAAAACCTAGTTTGCACTAGAAATCAAAAAATTGCGCAAACATCGCGGATTTGCGACAAAATGGTCACAACATTGCACAATCACCCAATCCACACTACTAGCTAGCTACAACACTCAAATTAACCCACATGAAAGTATTCAATTTAAATTTCTAACATCAACCCTTCTCTTGAATTTCATCACACAACCAACAACCACCAAATTAATACTTTAAAAGCCTATTTCAGCATAATCAAACTACAAATTAAACATTAGATTAGAATTATACCTCTCAAGTTTGAAACCCTAGGTTCTCTAGCCTCCAAAGACACCTCCTTTCACCATGCTTTAAACCAATTTGAATGTTAGAAGAGGTAGAATAGGGATTAGCTTTGAATTAGTGAAGGAATTGTGGATTTTTTTGATGTGTTTTGAGATGAAATTGAAGCAAAAGAGATGGAAATTTGGGGGGGGAAATGGGGCTGTTGCTGGTCATTTTCGGCCATGGGAGGAAGTGGGGAGTTGTGAGGGAATGGTGTGAAAAAAAACTAAGTCAAAGCCCCTCCCAATTACCATAATACCCCCACCTACATAAATATATAAAAAAACCTTTATTTTAACCATTATTTTCACATAAAAGAAGTAAAAAGGAGAGGGAAAGTGAGTGGGCTACTGTTGGTGGTGGTGGGGCCAGCCATGAGTGGGTGAGGATGGGTGATAGAGAGTACAAGAAAATGCCATGCAAAAAGAACCTCTCAAGTTCCCAAATTGCAAGTTTTCGCTAATTTCACCAAAAAGCCTTTTTTCTTCAATAATTTCTAACACCGTTTGGCAGATTCATTTTATTTCAAAATCAACATGTTAAAATTTCGTTTAATGTGCCATGATGCACAAAATTTGTTTCAACTCATTCCAATTTGTAATTTTCCCTAATTAAATGTATTAGTGACGGCTTAAAATAATATTAAAAATAATTTTTTTCGAAAAATTTGAAATTTCGCCAGTGGTTCAATAAATATCAAATACTAGTAATTACATAGCTAAAATATGTATATTTAATTTTATAATAAAAATATTTGTATTTTGACTTTTTACAGAAAACCCCCTTATTTTACCGATTTTCCGAAATTTCACCGAAACGATTTTCAAAACGTTACACATATCCCAATTGTCGTTGATGTATAGCAACGAAACCGGCGATACACCACATATTACACTTACGGTCGCAGAAAAGAAATTGTAAAACTACAACATTTGGAACCCACAATCACCTTAGACATCGTAAACCCGAAATATCACATATTACGGATTTCATGCCTAACTATATGAATTCCACATATTGTATCACATTACAGAAAAAGCTAAACGATGTTAAACATTCTTATCGAATCAACAAACACCCAAAATTTCCCAAAATGCTGAACACTTGAGCGTAGTTTATAAGTATCCATCACATGCCACAGTAGTAGTGAACCAGCCGTAGAAGGGTCAACCAACGGCTCACTTATGGCACCGCTAAACCACCACAAACCCTAGGGTTCAGTGGCGGTTTTGACGGTCATAAAATCGAGTTAAGGTTTTGTTCTCCTAAAGGGTTCACCGCATCACTTGAACGATATTTGAATGTTCTATAACTGTGAAAAGATCCAACTCTTGAAAATTTTCAGCAAGGGAAAAGGTCGGTATTTGATATCCGATCGAACTTTTCAATACCGTCTAAAATAACCGAAACAGAAACTAGAATTTCAAATACGAAACACTCAGAATTTATAATGCAGTAAATTAACATCATATATAATTTTAGCAAAAATAAACAACACCAGAAGTACCAAAACCCAGAACCTGGATCACACCACAAAACCCAAACCCTAACTCCCTGGAAAAAACCGGCGTCGCCGGAAATATTTCCCTCGTCGCCGGCCAAAGTCCTAGCAGAGGGGTGGGTTTTGTGCTGTGTTCATATTGCATCACATATAACATTCTGCAATAGTTAAAATAATTTTTTTTGACACCTGGAAAAATTCGACAGAAACTAGGGTTTTCCGTCGGTTGTTTCGGAGTTGTTTCGATTTCGTAACCCTAGACTTATCCGTTTAAATCTCTAGCTAGGATCTGATACCATTGTTGGGATACCTACAATGGCAGCAAGGTTTCGGAAGGCATCACACATGCCAAGTTTAAATTTTTTCCATTCTAGATAATCCAAACACAAGATCTTTAACTAAAGAATCAAACAAAACATCGAAGCAAACAACTTTACTTCTAAGAGTTTGGGATTACAACCTTTGTAGTCCGTTCCTTCACTTCATAAGCTTCGTGTTGAGGTCCCTTCGCTGCGATCATCATGAACCTGGACTCTAGAGAGGCTCCATGAGGTGAATGAGGTATCTTGCTTGAAGTCTTCCTTTTCGTAGATGATCTACCTTGAAGAATCTCAAACCCAAGCTCTCACTTCTCTAATGAAGTATTAGTGAAGTGAACACCCTAATCTAAGTGGCTAGAATAGATGAGGATGATGAAGTAAGAATTTTGCTCTCTATTGTTTTCAATTTCTCACTTTAAATCATCACAACACAAAAGGCTAGAAAGCTTTTTCCAAGGAGGAGGAAGAAGAAGAAAGCTTTTGTGATGAATAATGAATTGTTATGTGAGGTTAGAAATGCAACCAAGGTTAAGAATGAGAAGCTTAACCCATGTAAAGAATAAACCATAGGCTAGGGTTCAATGGTTGGGTTAACAAATATCTAGATATTATCTAAAGGGTGGACTAAGTCAACACTTCCAAAATATCTCATTTTAAATCCACCATTTAGAATTAACCTAAAATTAATGTTAACCCTAATTGAAACCCTAGCATGGTTTAATCTCAAAACCCTAATTGCATTTGTAACCCTAATATGTTACAATATTATATATCACATATATAATATATAATGTAACAAAGGAAAATAATACAATTAACTTATATCGCATATACATCAATGTATTATCCAAGTGAGAAAAATAATCAATAAAGTGAGCTTATATTAGTTAATGTAACGTAATATATCTCATATATAATTATACATTAAATTATCGAATCAACACTTGATCCGATAACCCGGCTATAATACATATAACCGACTAATATAACAAGTACCGTTTCATCGAATCAACACTTGATCCGATGACCCGGCTATATCATATATACCCGGCCGATACCACATATCGCGAGAATAGAATACGGTATCTCATATCGTATTAGTCTCGGTCCCGCACATATGTTCATATCAGAATATTGCATTTTATACCGCCCATTCTTACGCTCGTGTGTTTATAGGTAGGTGCTTTTAATCCGTGTTTGTTACATGTTTACAGAATACAGGTTTCCAGTACAAATATTGCAAATCAGGATAAAATCTCCACAGTTACGCCAAAAGCAGAACATCTGTTGACAGCAGATAAAAGCCGGGTTCCGGTCATCCATATCTGTCCAGTGCCGAGTACCGGTTCCCGATGCAAGACATGTGACAGTAGTCATTCGTGTCTGGGACAAGCACAGACCACGAGGAGGGCTGCACATGAATCAATGGGTGCGCGGAGCTCGAGGGAGATAAAAGTCAAAAGTAAAGAAAAGAGTGCAATCTTGGACTTGGAAATCTGGAGATATTCTGAAGACTTTTGCGCAGTTTAAAGTTGGCAAACACGAGGAAACAGGGAACCAGGGAAAACGACAAAACCTCACATCATAACACCACTATAGGGGCGCGGATCCGCGGCCAAAGTGGGGTCCAGGCCGCGGATCCGCGGCCGTACGGTGGCCTCGTTCTGTTGTTTTTCTGGGGTGTTTTGGTCTTTTCACATGTGGTCTGGTGGTTGCCCTAGAACTCCACTCTCCTGCCTATAAATACAGCAGAACTTGCCAAAGCCAAGGATCATTCTTTGAGCTTTTCTTTAGCCTCTTTTTTGTAGTTTTGTTCTTCTTTCTTCTTCTTCTTCATTCTTTCTCCATGAAATTGTAGTGAGAGCTTTTGAGTGGAAGATTAATGAAGATGAGGGCTTTTTATCTTTCTTGTTAGTTTGCTCCCCCTTGAGATTCTTGCTTTCTCTTGCTCATTCAATCTCTTTATTGAGCTTGAATGGTTAAGGGTTAGTTATTGATCTCAAGGGTCGTATTTTCTCACGGGACTAGTTCTTCACTTCACATGCGTTCTCTACCCTTCCCTTGATCTTGCAACCTCTTCATTGAGCTTGCAAGTTTAAGGGTTGGCTATTGAGCACATGCTTGGCTTGGGTTCTACTTCCGTGTTCTTTTTATTTGCTTATTTATTACTTGCATTTTTCATTCTTGCTTTTATTACTTGCAATTTTATTCATGCACTTTAATACTTGTATCTTTTCTTTTCTTTGTTCTTTTCTTTTTGTTCTCTTTTGTTCATTTTGTGAATGTTGTAATTATTATTGTTAAGAAGAAATACGGTATTATAAGTTAACATTTCTTTGCCAATTCCTTTTCCCGTTATTTTCCATTTGAACTTCG
The DNA here is from genome assembly GCA_030015575.1 of Agapanthus africanus. NCBI lineage: Eukaryota > Viridiplantae > Streptophyta > Magnoliopsida > Asparagales > Amaryllidaceae > Agapanthus > Agapanthus africanus. Next base: position 604,460,500 of record CM057342.1, on the reverse strand, counting down.
CCCAAACCATACGCAAGCGCTCCGTTAGGCACCGTACCCTGACAAGGTAACGGTGATTCCTAACCGCGACCGGTTGCGTTCGGTTTGGCCGGAGGCAAAAGCAAGAGACAAGAACGGAAGGAAAAGGGTAAATAAGCCGGATTCCACGAATACCGCGCTTAAATCCCCTAATCCACGTTGTTGCCGATTTCTTAGCTTCAATTGGTCAAGACTCGGCTCAAAGGTTTTGAGTACGGATTTCTTTAGCTTATAATCTTGTATCCTTTCTTAACAACTTTATACTTGCAGATAAACACATAGGTTAGATCAAACAAACTCATACAGATTCTTTATTGACTCGTCTAAGACAAGAAGGTAAAATACCACCATCTCCCTGTGGACCGACCCGTGCTCAACCGGCTAGCTGCATAGCGACACCGTCCTGATCGCGGTAAACTTTAGAACTTTGAACTTCCGACACGCCAAAAGCGTGCGATCAAATGGCGCCGTTGCCGGGGAGACGGTAGCGTATTTTCTTTCTTGTTATTCGGGTTAATATTCTTTTTTGTATATAAAAAAAAAAAATCTTTTTGTTATTTTTTGTGGGCAAGAGTGCAGATTTTTGCGTATTTGCAAACTGCGATTGTGGGGAGCAAAGTGTGCATTCAAGGCAAAGGTGATTACGAAGTACAGTGCCAAAGATCCGGGTAGTTTGACCCGCGCAAGCGAACCTTTCAAGCTTACCGGATTTGATTCAACGGGGGTTTCCTAACCCAAAACTTAACGGTACGTACTTTACTAACACCTTCTTCTCAAATCCGACGCTTCCAATATACTATTCTTTGCAGGATTCTTTGCAAGTTCGCTAGCAAACGCTAAAAAAAAAATTGACTAACCCGTATTTGTTGCAGCGCCGCGCTTAAACTAAAAAACGATTGTTTGATTCTTTATAGAATTTTTGAATTGCGCATTGCATACATTAATACGGACTTAAGGGCAAGCGAACCCCACAACATACGGTAAAGGATTTCATCACCTTTTCCGTGGCCCACAAATCACGAACTTGAGCATAACGTTTACCAGCACAAAATTTAAAAGAAACTAGACTTTAAGCCTTAAGGACTTCGCGCTCACTAGGAGAAGTTAACTGTGTTTAGAACCTCGCTTAACGGTATATTGTTTACGGGGTGTCTAGGAAAGTGTTAACGGCGAAACCGCCAAAAGAGAAAGGGTTATTTAATTAAGGAACTTCGCGAAAGCGTTGGAAAACCTCCCCTTATCTCTGCACTTACCTGGCCTCGTGATCAGTGTATCTTGAGCCTGTTTCTCGACACAGTTTTACTTCGACAATCAAGTTCTCGAGCAGGTCTAGTTGACCTAGGTAAACCCTAGAACGATTAGGTGTGTGGTATTTTTGTGTCGTGATTATTTTTGTCCATATTTTTTTGTGTATATTTCATTCTTTTGCTAACAACTAATAAAAAAAAATCACATTCTTTTTCCCCTCCTTTTCTCTACCTTTCTCTCTCTCTCTTCATATCATGGGTACTCCACCTCGCAAAACTCTTGCCGAACTTTGGTACCCACAACCAGACATTACATCTTACGGTTCTTGCTTTGGCCGAACTTCGAACGACCCTTCCATGCCCAAAGTTTCACTGAAAGATCGCATAGCAGCGTCTAGGACAAACACTTGCACTCCTCATTCCACTTCGTATCAACCGTTTCAAACATTCACTCCCGCTTATGTTGATACCCCTTCTGCAAGTCGTCCTTTGTCCATCGCTGAACGTATTGAACAATCTCGTAGCCGATCTTTCACTCCTTTCACCACTTCAAACTCTTGGGATCAACAATTCCATTCACCTTCTTATCCAAATGTTGATCCTGCTCCTGTCCAGCCATTCAATTCCTACCAGTCCTACCCGACTTTTTCACCTTCCCTAGACATTGTTTCTGAACCGCCATTTGGGAATTTTCAGTATCTAAACAACTTTGAATCTTTTACTGAAACCCCTTCTCAACCCATGTCTAGTCTGGAACAGTCGTTGGAAGACTTTAGGGTAGCGTCAAGCCAACAGATGATGGATTTGAATGCGTCCATGGCCGCCCTCATGCAACCTAGTGATCCGGTAGCTAGTTTTCAACTAGCTCCAACTTTTTCAATGTATGATGAGGCGGCAGGACAGGCTATGAATTTGAGTGGAGAGAGTGAGATATACCCCCTTCCAAATCAAACCTACCCGTCTCAAATTGAATCCCACAACTCCTGTGTTGAAAGTCTATCAAGTGTCCCAAATGAATTATCAGTTGAAGATAGAATGTTTAATGAGTTGTGCGACTTTGTAGTGTTTGATTTGCCAGATTGTGAAGGGACCTTGCCAAATGAAACCACACCCAATCCTTTTGACCTCTACACCTCCATCTTAGAACCTGAATTGATTGAAATCCATGCTTTTGATGAGGTGTCTGAGAATATTAATTTTCACTTGATTGAGGATATTGACGCTGGGAACATTTTGGATGATGAGCCCGTAGATTTGGCTGAGTTTGTCTCTTCAAATCATCATCCCGAGTCATTAAATGTTTTTCCCGAACCCCATATGCGTCTTGATTTTGATGAAATTTGCATGGATAAGCTGAATTTTGAGAAGAATTTTGAGGATATTTTTGAGGATGAAACAGTTTTAATTGATGAGTCGGATTTTCCTATTCATCCCATTCCTTCCACTGACTGTGTACACCCTCCTGAACCTTTAACCGATACCCTTCCTCAACCACTTCCCTCCATCCTTTCCATCGTTCCGACCTTGCAAGAACCCGTCTCACTTACATTTCATATGTCTGGTTTACCAAGTTCGGTGTACCCATGGTTTCTTACGAATCTTGAGGGATTTGACCCCATTTCTAGACGGATAAATATATTAGCACAATCGCTTTTCACACATCGGTCATCACAAATTGTGCTAATCTTTTTACTCCATTTGCACCCTCAAGTTCGTATTCCACTTCTTTTCCCCTTCCGCCATTCTTCTTCCTTTCATATACCGAGACCGTATCCCGCTTCTCTCCGCATACGGTCTCGCGTAGTCTCCATTTCTTACCTCTCCGCCTTCTTCCACCAACCTGTACATTATAGCGATAAAATCTTTGAATGGTTGGTGCTCACTTTTGGCCTGTGTAAGGCCTTGTATAGCTTGATACTGTTCTTTCTCCCCTAAATCCTGAATTTCAACGCTTAACAGTGGAAACACTGTTTTACTTAAGTTTGGGGGGGAACACTTTTTTGTATATATTTTTGTTTTCCTTTTTTGTTTTGTATATAATTTGTTTTTAGGGGGAGCGCCGGCAATTTTGACCCTCTTGGTGTAGCCTGACAGTGAGGGCACTGTCAAGTTTAAGTTTGGGGGTGTGCTCGGTAAGCTTTCTTCCTTCGCATTCATATGTATATTTTGCATCTGCATATTAAATCCATAAAATCCATAAAAATCTGAAAATTTTCTAAAAATATAAAAACTTTTTTGTCAAGTTAGATTGTGGAAGAACTCTGATTCAACATTCGACGGTTTTTGTTTGAAAAAATAGGAATAACTAAATCTTATATTTAGATTTTGAAAACCTGAAAGATAACTCTCCTTTGAAGTTAACTATAGCTGATATACGTCTTTACATCACACTACACGTGTCGTGAGTCTTGGAAATTAGATGACAAGTCTTTTATGTTTAAAAAACTTTTAAATAAGATAAATGATTTTCTGAGGATCAAATAGGTTTGTTCTAAAATAAGTAATATATCAAGAAAAGTTTATGAAGTAAGTGAATATGAAGGAATGTTATTGATGCCTTAATTGGAACTAAGTCTGAAAAATAACCCATCTGAAACTTGATTGGAATGATTACACACCAAACCCACTAAACACGTCTTTTATCCAAAAAAATAATTGAACTACCGGTTATATCTCCGTTCGTATTGAATCATCATGTTTTTCACGCCAAACTGTCTTTTGTTTTTGGACCTAGGTAACTTGAGTAATTAAGTCCGCTGGGGTGTTTCTACACCTAATGCCCTAAAACCAACTGGTTTGGGTGCATTGGCCCAAAGCTCGCTAAGAAGCCTAGAAAGTCCAGATAAAAACAAAGTCAAGCAAGTGTTCTCTCCGAGTTAAAATTCCTAACGGTTCTTTGTGTGAGAATAATCTTGATAAAAGACAAGCTTTTATAAAAAAAAATTAACGGAGATATGAAGGTTTTACTCTATGATAAAGACTATTGCACGTTCACAGAGGTGTGTATGAAATGAAAACAAGAAAAAGGTGGAGTGAAGAATAAGACCTAGTTTCCTGTTAGGGAAGATAGAAATTCTGAAGTTGAACCTTTACTGGAAAACGAAACTTGAAAATTTCTTAACTCTTTATAAAACTTATGTGATCCTTTTAAAATTGTTATCTGGGCTTTATTGTGTAACATAATGACTTTATTCGACTTTTCGGGAACTTAACGACACTATTTGCACTGCACGTGAAGACATATAAAACCTGTAGTTAAATAAGAAGCGAGGTGTGAAAAATAAAGGTTCGATAGTCTAGACTCAGGATAATAGAATTGTTATTTTCTGAAACAAAACTTTAGGAGCTTGAATCTTAGTTATTTTACAAAGCTAGCTTGACCGGATTTTGTGGGTAGTATCCGCTGAAAACCCTCAGGAGACAACACTCCTCCTACTAGGGACACCTAGAGGTTTAACGGCTTGTTGCACATGCTCAGTGCAATCGCGTTCCCTGCGAAAGTGCGGTTAGGATTTTATTTTTGTGAATAATTGGTTTTGCTCGGGACGAGCAAAAGTTAAGTTTGGGGGTATTTGTTCATATCAGAATATTGCATTTTATACCGCTCATTCTTACGCTCGTGTGTTTATAGGTAGGTGCTTTTAATCCGTGTTTGTTACATGTTTACAGAATACAGGTTTCCAGTACAAATATTGCAAATCAGGATAAAATCTCCACAGTTACGCCAAAAGCAGAACATCTGTTGACAGCAGATAAAAGCCGGGTTCCGGTCATCCATATCTGTCCAGTGCCTAGTACCGGTTCCCGATGCAAGACATGTGACAGTAGTCATTCGTGTCTGGGACAAGCACAGAGCACGAGGAGGGCTGCACATGAATCAATGGGTGCGCGGAGCTCAAGGGAGATAAAAGTCAAAAGTAAAGAAAAGAGTGCAATCTTGGACTTGGAAATCTGGAGATATTCTGAAGACTTTTGCGCAGTTTAAAGTTGGCAAACACGAGGAAACAGGGAACCAGGGAAAACGACAAAACCTCACATCATAACACCACTATAGGGGCGCGGATCCGCGGCCAAAGTGGGGTCCAGGCCACGGATCCGCGGCCGTACGGTGGCCTCGTTCTGTCGTTTTTCTGGGGTGTTTTGGTCTTTTCACATGTGGTCTGGTGGTTGCCCTAGAACTCCACTCTCCTGCCTATAAATACAGCAGAACTTGCCAAAGCCAAGGATCATTCTTTGAGCTTTTCTTTAGCCTCTTTTTTGTAGTTTTGTTCTTCTTTCTTCTTCTTCTTCATTCTTTCTCCATGAAATTGTAGTGAGAGCTTTTGAGTGGAAGATTAATGAAGATGAGGGCTTTTTATCTTTCTTGTTAGTTTGCTCCCCCTTGAGATTCTTGCTTTCTCTTGCTCATTCAATTTCTTTATTGAGCTTGAATGGTTAAGGGTTAGTTATTGATCTCAAGGGTCGTATTTTCTCACGGGACTAGTTCTTCACTTCACATGCGTTCTCTACCCTTCCCTTGATCTTGCAACCTCTTCATTGAGCTTGCAAGTTTAAGGGTTGGCTATTGAGCACATGCTTGGCTTGGGTTCTACTTCCGTGTTCTTTTTATTTGCTTATTTATTACTTGCATTTTTCATTCTTGCTTTTATTACTTGCAATTTTATTCATGCACTTTAATACTTGTATCTTTTCTTTTCTTTGTTCTTTTCTTTTTGTTCTCTTTTGTTCATTTTGTGAATGTTGTAATTATTATTGTTAAGAAGAAATACGGTATTATAAGTTAACATTTCTTTGCCAATTCCTTTTCCCGTTATTTTCCATTTGAACTTCGCCCAAACCATACGCAAGCGCTCCGTTAGGCACCGTACCCTGACAAGGTAACGGTGATTCCTAACCGCGACCGGTTGCGTTCGGTTTGGCCGGAGGCAAAAGCAAGAGACAAGAACGGAAGGACAAGGGTAAATAAGCTGGATTCCACGAATACCGCGCTTAAATCCCCTAATCCACGTTGTTGCCGATTGCTTAGCTTCAATTGGTCAAGACTCGGCTCAAAGGTTTTGAGTACGGATTTTTTTAGCTTATAATCTTGTATCCTTTCTTAACAACTTTATACTTGCAGATAAACACATAGGTTAGATCAAACAAACTCATACAGATTCTTTATTGACTCGTCTAAGACAAGAAGGTAAAATACCACCATCTCCCTGTGGACCGACCCGTGCTCAATCGGCTAGCTGCATAGCGACACCGTCCTGATCGCGGTAAACTTTAGAACTTTGAACTTCCGACACGCCAAAAGCGTGCGATCAACATATCACATATGTGCTTCTACTCCATTTTGCCTGAGCCAGGAAACCTCTGTGTAGGACTCTAAAGAATCGTCAATACGCCGGCAGTAGGTAATGATCATATCAAACACCAACAAGCTGCAAGCGGTCAGCTAAACATAACAGCCACCCAGGTATTGAGCGATCAGAAGATCAACAAGCAAGCCTGTACATCTCCTGTGAATCCAATCAGTAACACTCCTGTACAGTCCGATCTCTTCGTCTGATATGTCGCATATCAAGTCTAGGGGTGGTAAACGTCAGACCCCAATAATCGATAAGTCGTGTCGATGTAAGGCTCATAACAGGTCGAGAAACTACTGATAACTCTTACCAGTAGCACTCCATATCAGCCCTGGCCAGGAACTTCCAGTTATAGCCAATCGAACACAGCTCAACATCAACTCCCTATACTGGGAGAGATGAAACCCCTCCTATCGCTCATTGCCTCCATGTGATTCAGGATTGTACCCAAAAGCCACCGTTTTGCACGCCCTTTTAGATGTGGTAAGGTGGAAATCAAAGCACAGTGGGAATCACACAAGACTCTATGACGATCTCGGGTCTACAGACTAACCTGTACCAGTGTCACCAGAAAACTGCTATCTGACGATAGGTATAAAACCATCTAATAGTTCTCGGCGAGTCCGTTCAGTGTACCCGTCTCCACTGAGCACCCGTACACCATCTTTGATGTCAAACACCAATGGATATGGGATCATCCATCGCCCAACATATGGGTCAAGATGCGTATACGCTAGTCTACTATGGTGTATCGATGCCCTGTCTTGATACACCCTCGACTAGGAACAGTTATAGGATGTACTCGTTGACTACCCTGGCCCCACTAGTATGATCTCATCATAGTCCTAGTAGTCATGTACATATCCCAAATGGCTTTATCAACATGTGAGAGCAAGACAGTAAACCAATACAAGTCAACATGTTAAGACAAAGTGCAACCAGATAGCATACTATCATATCGAGCAAGAAATTCCTCTCTATATATATCCAAGCATCCACTATAATATACATCATATGTACAATAATGGCCTCTAGGGCATATACATTACTAACAATCTCCCACTTGCACTAAGGCCAGCTGTTGTAGTATCTCATACCCAACATCCCGAAGAGTCTCTCAAATTGTATCTGGGGTATGGCCTTCATGAGTGGATCCGCAGTGTTGTACTTCGTATCAACTCTCCTGACCTCGATCTCCCGGCGATCAACTATCTCCCCGATCAGGTGATACCGCCTCAAAATATGTCTGGACTTCTGATGGGACCTGGGTTCCTTGGCTAAAACCACAGCTCCATTGTTATCACACTACAAAGGTATTGGATGCTCAATGGATGGAACCACTCCAAGTTCAGTGATGAACTTCTTCATCCAAACAGCTTTTTTGGCAGCATCGTTGACAGCGATGTATTCAGCCTCCATCGTTGAGTCTGCCACGGTTTCCTGTTTGGAACTTTTCCAATATACCGCCCCTCCATTGAGGGTAAAGACAAATTCCGAATGCGACTTAGAGTCATCCTTATCACTTTGGAAGCTCGAATCGGTAAAGGACTCCACCTAGAGTTCTCCGTTACCATACACCAAGAACATCTCCTTAGTCCTTCTCAATTACTTGAAAATGTTCTTCACAACTATCCAGTGACTCTCTCCTGGATCTGCTTGATACCTACTCACTACACTTAGTGAGTATACTACATCGGGTCTGGTATATAGTATCGCGTACATGATAGAGCCTATTGCCGAAGAATAGGGTATCCCTTGCATGCGAGCTCTCTCCAAATCAGTCTTGGGAGACATCTCTTTGGAGAGAGTGAGTCCAGAGATCGTGGGTTGGTTACCACACTTGGATTCTTCCATACGAAACCTCTTTAGTATGGTGTCAATGTACCTGGATTGGGACAATCCCAATATCTGTTTAGATCTATCTCTATAGATCTTAATCCCCAAAATGCAGGAGGTATCACCTAGATTTTTCATTGAGAATCTATGTGATAAGAAGAGCTTAACTGAGTGCAGCATAGGAACGTCATTTCCTATCAAGAGTATGTCATCCACGTACAATATAAGGAAGACAACCTTACTCTCTGCAACCTTCTTGTAGATACAAGGTTCATCTACGTTCTTGATGAAGTCAAACTCTTTGACTACCACGTCAAAACAGATGTTCCAACTCCGCGATATTTGCTTTAACCCGTAGATGGATTTAAGCAGCTTGCACACCTTTCTGCTGCTCCCACTATCTACGAAGCTCTCTGGCTGAGTCATATACACGCACTCCTCTAAATCACCATTTAGAAAGGCGGTCTTAACATCCATTTGCTAGATTTCATAGTCATGGTATGCAGCAATGGAAAGTAGGAACCGGATGGACTTAAGCATAGCTACTGGAGAAAAGGTTTCGTCATAATCCACACCTGGTCATTGACGAAAACCCTTTACAACAAGTCTAGCTTTGAAAGTCTCAACTTTTCCATCTACACCAAGTTTCTTCTTAAAGGTCCATTTGCTCCCAATGGGTTTTACCCCTTCAGGAGCAACTTCCAAATTCCATACTTTATTGGTGTACATGGATTCCATCTCAGATCGCATTGCATCCAGCCACTTCACAGAGTCCCCACTCATGATGGCCTCTTCGAAGCTAGTCGGGTCATCATCTTCCATGATGCAATCCTCGCTCCCACCGTCTACGAGAAAACCGTAGTATCTCTCTGTGGATGAGGAACCCTACTAGATCGGTGGAGAGGCTGGGGTTCATTGGGAACTACTGAATCCTCTGGTTCCACCAAATCTTCTGTTGTAGTTTGTGGTGCTGGAACTTCTTCCAGCTCTACCTCCTCGCCACTAATTTCTTTTATAAGAAATTCCTTTTCTAGAAAGGTGGCATGTTAAGCAACAAACATCTTTTGTTGTTCACCGTGGTAGAATAGATATCCATACGAATTGCTTGGATATCCCACAAACTTACAAAGAATTGATCTTGCCTCGAGCTTGTCCGGATTTTGCTTTTTAACATAGGCCGGACAACCCCATATCTTAACTCGTTTAAGAGATGGTCTCTTCCCATTCCATATCACATATGGAGTGGTAGGCACTGATTTGGTTGGAACTCTATTCAATAGGTATATTGCTATCTCAAGCGCATACCCCCAAAAGGAAATAGGCAACTCAGCAGTGCTCATCATAGAGCGCACCATATCTAATAGGGTGTGATTCCTCCATTCCGATACACCGTTGTGCTATGGTGTATAAGGAGGAGTAAGCTGAGAGAGAATCCCATTCTCTTTTAGATAGTCCAGAAACTCATTGCTCATGTATTCTCCTCCTCGATTAGATCGAAAGATCTTAATACTTTTACCTGTTTGGTTCTCGACTTCGTGCTTATATTCTCTGAATTTCTCAAAAGCTTCAGACTTGTGTTTCAACAGGAACACATGTCCGTATCTTGAGAGATCGTCAGTGAATGTAATGAAGTACGAGGCACCATTCCTGGCATGTGTAGACATGGGACCGCATACATCACTATGTATCAGTCCCAAGAGTTCCGTAACTCTTTCTCCGTGTCCACTAAACGGAGTTTTGGTCATCTTGCCTTTGAGACATGACTGGCAAGTGTCATAAGATGAAAATTCGAACGGATTCAAATATCCATCCTTATGTAACTTAGCTAGTCGTGTCGCATTGATATGACCTAGTCTACAATGCGACAAGAAGGATTCGTTCATTTCTGAACTCTTCCTCTTGTGTGTGTTATGTACATTAAGAACTGTAGTTTGATTTAGAACGTATATGACATTAGTTAACGAGCCTGATCCAATCAACTTTTGATCTAGGAAGATGTTCATAACATAATCCTGTACTACAAAACTGTATCCCTCTTTACTTAATAAAGAAACTGATATAAAATTGCATATCAGGGTCGGAATGTAATAGCATTCGTTCAGAATCAATGTATTACCATTTGATAATACAAGGTGATATTCGCCAACTGCTTTGGCTGCAACATCTGCACCATTCCCTACTCTTACGGAATGATCACCCTCTCCCAGTTCCCTATCTTTCCTCAGCCTATGTAACATATTACATATATGGGATCCTGATCCGGTATCTAATACCCAGGACGTAAAGTGAACTGAGAAACAGTTCTCGATAACAAACACACCCGAAAAAGATGCATCAGCCTGCTTATTCTTCGTTTGGGCGGCATGAGAATCCAGATATTCTCCTATTCCCTGCTCGGACTTATAACAATTATAAGTTGGAGTGGGGCCAACGTTCCCCTGCTCAGTATAATAAGCAGGTTCAGTCAATACATCCATATTATTATCTTGATTAAGGCCTGACAGGGTCGCTGCCTGGAGAGAGAGAGAAGGAAATACTTTAGCATATGCTCTTGCAAGATTAGATTGGTTATTATCTTATCTAATCAAGATGGCTCCCACTGTTTTCATCAAATCTTCCTTCAAACCCTAAAAGGTAAAACTAGCCGGGATTAATTACACCTTACAAGTTCGCCAATCTTTCAGCCAGGTCAGTGTTGGTACTTTGAGGGAGGTTCCCCGGGCTTTCGCACGGACCTAATTAGAATAAACCTCGTTTTCCTATAGGCATAACCCCATTAACACTTTTCTAGACACCTACTTGATCGGCTAATTGTCCTGTGTAAAACTCTCCCAGGAGTAACTCTTACTCGCAGTGGGTATCAGGATCCAACTATCTCATAGTAGGTATGCAATCTCATTGCAAATTTCAACACTTGAAATTCCCGATAATATTTTGCCCCTAGCAACTTATGACCTTGGCTAAGGTCAACAAATCATAAGTGCAAGCCAAGTTCAACCCGTCATTTCTTGATTGAATTAAACCCACCCGTACGACCCTTGGCTAAGGTCAACAAAGTCGTATGAATACCCTAACTCTATCACATCTCATGTTTTAGCAGATAAATACTAATTAGCTACCTTACACTACGCCTTCGCCAAGGTCAACAAACGCAGAACGAATACTAACTAGTCTCTATCTGAAATGACGGAGGGCTACTACAGGTTTTTCAGAAAACCTTTCACGTAATGTTCTTGATATCGTTGTAGAAACAAGTTATTTTGAAAAGGAGTGTTTTTTAGGCTTTTCTAGTTTCGCTAAAGAGGTCACTCCCGGTGAAGGGATCTCGGCTCTTTCCTTATCGAATAAGGTGCAGGATATTTCATAAATACCACTGTGCAAATCAAGAACTATAGAAGCAATCAAAAACTAAACCGTGAGTTTGTAGCATCTGCCAGTTTTGCTAAAGAGGTCACTCCCGGTGATGGGATCTCGGCACTTTCCTTATCGAATAAGGTGCTGGATATTCTACAAGGAATACCGCTATGCAAAGCAAAACTAAAGGTACGTTTTTTATAAATTTGATTCTACAACATCTTTTAAGTTTCTTTTCATTTCATTAATCACATTAATGAATCCCATCATTTATGCTTCCTAAGCATCATAGAAGAAACGAAAGCAGTAATATTTATATATCAACATAAATATTTAGTATAAGCATTCGTCTCAAGCAGTAATATGATCTCATCACAGAACATTGCAGCAGAAGAAACATATGAAATATTAGATATACTAGGAGGTCCGTGTTTTATTTTGAGCCCGTATAAAACACGGATTCCACGGTCGTGATGAATAGCCAAACTGTAACAACCCTAATTTTCCTATACAAATTTTTTCAAAAATTTTTTCAAAATCCATAAAAGGGTATTTTAATCTGAGCACAAGTTATAAGTAATTATTTTGCTTTTTAATTACAAGTTAAAAGAATGTAACAACACCATTTTTAGTGTACAAAAATTAATGTATACTTGGGGTATTTACATTTTCTGTAACTACTTTAAGTAATTAAATAGCTCCATAATTACAAGAAGGAGCTTGTAGCTCATTGGTAATACCATGCACTGCTGAACAAAGCCACCAGAGTTCAAATCCCATACCCTATATTATTTTTAATATTTATTTTGTTTTAAATTTTATAGAAGCCCAACAGTCCACACGAGATAACTTCCAAACTTTGAACTGAACATGAAAAACTAAATATACCAAAGGCTACACAAGACGACCCCCCACCTCCCTGACCTCCGACTCGGCCCGACTCGACCGAAAGACCGGCCGACTTGGCACGGCGCCGCAGGCCGGACTCGACCGGACAGCCGAGTCGTCAACACAAAAAATCTGCCTTTTCAACTTCTCTAACCCCCCTGCATACTCTAATTTATTGGATCAGTTCCAGAATGCCCATTAACACCTAATTACTCCAATTTTTAATGAATTTTCTATATTTTTACAAATTTTTTATTTAAAAACCCTTCACCTACCCTATCCCTAGCCTACCCTATAAATACACCCCCTACCCTCTACCCTCTCACTCACATTTCTGAGCCAACTCTCTAAAATTCTCAAGAGATCTTGCGTACGTTGAAAACAAGCTCGAGGCGAAGCTCCGGCGAAATCTACGGCGAACTTACGGCAATCGTTTTAGGAGATACCGGCGACGGCGCAACACATCGGCGATCCTCTTAGTTCCCTCTCCCTCTATTGTGTAATCTAAAACCCGTAAGTCCATTTTCTATCTCTCTTTTCCGTTCTCAAAATACGAAATTACAAAACCCGACGGAATCGGAACAAATCCGATTTCCGATTCGGTTTTCTATAAAATTTCACTTCTCACCAATACATTCATATTTAAATATCTTTATGTTGACTATTAAACAATTAACAATCAATTTGAATAAGTTTCATCACATGAAATGATAGCCTTTCCAATTTATCGTATTTTTCACTTAAATACCACAATGTTTCGATTTCACATTTAACCCCTTAAATTTGCTATACATTTAAAGTAGAGCACGAGGTAATGACCTACCTCCACACACACGCAAATACAACCCTAAACGACATCATCAAAAACTTAGAATACGATAAAACAATACTTTCATTTAAATACCATATTCTTAATAAAATCATTTCTAAAAGTTTTAGCTTTGATACACTTTTAAATAAATACCTCTTATTAGGAAAACACGATAAGTTGTGGACATCGATCGTTTATCTAAACCTGACTTTGTGGTGTTTAGGCTAGGCAAGTGAGAAAAGGTAACTTTAAAAGGCCCGTCTCACGGTGATTCGTGAGCGGATCCCTCCTTTCTTCATTTGTACTTACATGGCCACAATTGACGGTGAAGAGGCGATTTGAGGCTTCTAACGACTTGTCGTTTAAACCATTTAGAAATAGGCTAGTTGACTTAGGAAACCCTAGAATTTAAAATACGGAAAATTTACACCTTTGCAAATAAATACCTTTTTCTTTATAAAACCGTTTTCTAAAGGATTAGTATTTTACAATCTTTGCAAAGTGCCGCTACAACCCATTTTTGGGGAACCCGTTCAGCATTGTGCGCTTTATCGTGCATCCTAGGGCTAGTAGTGCGAGATTCAGACCTCCGCAAGGAGCATTCGGTCTCGAAAGGTTTAAAATACGACATCTTAAGAAAATGAGATTTTTAGAATATAAAATATTTATTAAAATTATTTTTGTATAAACATATGTATATTTATCATTTAAATTTCTATTTTATTATAATATAAATTTTCCACCTTTTTCTAAAAATCACAAGATTTTACACTAAAATACCATGAACTTCAAATAATCAATACTACAGATAAATACCCTTATTTATAAAACTAGGATATTTTCACTAGAAATGTCACAATATAAAATCCACCCTTATTATAACCCTAAAGACGAACAATAAATACTTGAGGCGTGTTTTGAAAAGTATATAAAAGTATTTTATCATAAAAACCCCTCAAGTTTTATAAATTACTCTAGAGACCCTAGCAATTATAGGTTTAAGAAATAATCAAGACTTCGATTTACACTTCTAACTGTCTGACTCGGGTTTGAGTCTGATTAATCTGTCCTGAATATGATTCAAGTACAATCTACAATCTATAATTTTCAACATGAATCCATGAAGCCAATTATCAATTTATACGACTTGACTGAACCGAACCATGGATATACATTCCATTTACATAGTTCTCCAATTATTCCATTTACATGATTCTACGGTTGCATCCGTTTACTGATATCATAGTTTCGGTCAGTCAATCAATTATACAATCAATACAATTTACAAGACAAACAATACAATCATAACTACACGGGGTATTGGAGTAGTTCATTCGTGAATCCAACATAATCTCAAGAGTCCCCCTAGATCATGAATCCATGTCTACTAACACAAGCAAGCAATCATGAGGGCCCGTGTTTCCATGCTCCTGGACTATGGCCTATTGATTTTGGAATACTTCGACGACGGTCGAAGTCCCGCTACTAACATATCATTTGGGCCCATGGTTCCCTACCCCTGGATTACAGCCTGTTAGGTTTGAGAACACTCTTGAGATTAGTTGACATTCACCCTTGAACTTACGATAACAACAGCGTTAACACTAAAACAATATAATATAACTATAAAAGCTACTCTCTCTATCTTACTCTCTGTCTATTCTCCTCTTATCTTTAGAACTTACCGAACGACTTATTCGCTGACGACATTCTCTTTCTTTCTTCTTTGAATGTCGTCAGGTGATCTGGACACGTCTGAGATCGAGCCCACTGCTGAAGACTTGGACCGGTTCTGTGAAGACCCCGAGCTCTAGTTCATTGTACACCTTTCCATTTCAGTACTTTTTTTCATTTCTGTTAGGCCATTGTTTAGGCATCGCTTTATTCCATGTATTTACTTTTCCATGCATTGTACAAAAGAATGTTAATAAATAAAGTTGCTGTTCAGTTCATATCTTTTGTCTCTTGTGTATTTACTTTATATTGCTTAGATACGCTTAGCGTATTTACTTCACAGTAAATACCTCGCGGCCTCGTCACGTCCTCCGCCCGTATACTGGGAAGCGGGGCGTGACAGATTTTTTTCGTGGCCCATGCAGGTCCGAGCTGTATGGAACCCTAAGCAATATAAAACACAAGAACCAGTAACTAAAAAATTCTTTACAATCATGTTCCTTGAATCCCATCATTTCTTATTCTTTGAATCATATACTTTGAATCTGTCCTAATCTAAATTTTTCTTCAAGGTTATGGATTCCCCGAACAACACCAGCACCAACGTCAGCAACACACCTCCAGCACTACCCCTCACACCTGCTGTTCCTGAGCCACCCACCGAGCAAACAGTCCTACTTGAGGCGATCCACAGCCTTCTTGATGGACAGCAACGACTCTTGAACCGTCCCGAGACTGACGCACTGGGGGTAAAGCAATTCAGGGCTTTACATCCGAAGCAGTTCTCCGGAAAAGGAAGCCCTCTTGAAGCTGAAGAATGGGCACAAAGCATAGAAGATGATCTGGCAGCAGCACAAGTGCCAGACATAGCTTAGGTCCGTGTGGCGAAACTACAGCTCACGGATAATGCTCGCAACTGGTGGAAGGCGGAAGAAAGCCGTCTTGTACAGCCTATTGAATGGAAGACTTTTCGCGAGAAGTTTAACGCGAAGTACTTCCCTGTGACTGCCAGATTTGCCATGGAACAGCAGTTCATTCATTTACAACAAGGTTCGATATGGGACAAGTCAATAGATGAGTATGACGCTGAGTTCACCATGCTCAGTCGGTAAGATATGTCACAGTATTTCCAATTTAAATATCACATACTACATAGCTAACACAAGACCGTAACAGATTTGCGGCACACCTGATACCGACGGATGAGATCAGAGACCGTCGATTTCAACAAGGTTTGGATACGGAAATCCAGACTGCACTAGCCACAGGGAAATTTCTGACTCATGAAGATGCTCTGGAAGCTGCCCGCGGTTATGAGGCAGTGATAAAAGCGAGAGGTAGACCTCGGTCTGCAGGAGTTAAGCGTCCTGCCAACCAGATGGCAGGAGAAGCCGCATCAGGACCACCATTTGTACCAAGGAGACTGGGAGTACCAGTCAACAGGCCCACCCAGCCTTTTGTACGTACTGCAAGAGAGCTGGACATCTGATGGAAGTTTGCCGACGAAAAAACGGTCTTTGCCTGATATGTGGATCACCCTCACATACCATAGGAACTTGTCCACACAACCGAACTAATCCTAATTCCGCAGCTAGACCAGCTTTCCAAGCCCCACCTGCCTGGTTAACTCTTCCTGCACCACCTCCACGTGGACCATCTTTACCTCGACAATCAGCATTGTACCAGCTTGCACGAAGAACCGTGCCGAGACGCCAATCTTACAATTTGGCGGCTGTAGAAGCTAATACGGTTGGCTAGGATAACCCTGGTAATTCCCTTCAACCTTTTTCACAACTTTGTATCACTTTGTTATTATTCACACACTATCAACAAACTTTCCTTGAATCTGTTACACTTTCCTTTTACAAATTTCGAGGAAGAAATTTTTATAAAGAGGGTTGAATGTAACAACCCTAATTTTCCTATACAAATGTTTTCAAATATTTTTTCAAAATCCATAAAGGGGTATTTTAATCTGAGAACAAGTTATAAGTAATTATTTTGCTTTTTAATTACAAGTTAAAAGAATGTAACAACTCCATTTTTAGTGTACAAAAATTAATGTATACTTGGGGTATTTACATTTTCTATAACTACTTTAAGTAATTAAATAGCTCCATAATTACAAGAAGGAGCTTGTAGCTTATTGGTAATACCTTGCACTGCTGAACCAAGCCACCAGAGTTCAAATCCCATACCCTACATTATTTTTAATATTTATTTTGTTTTAAATTTTATAGAAGCCCAACAGTCCACACGAGATAACTTCCAAACTTTGAACTGAACATGAAAAACTAAATATACCAAAGGCTACACCAGACGACCTCCCACCTCCCTGACCTCCGACTCGACCGACTCGGACGGCGGATAGGCCGACTCGGTACGGCGCCGCCGGCCGGACTCGGCCGGACGGCCGAGTCGTCAACACAAAAAATCTGCCTATTCAACTTCTCTAACCCCCTGCATACTCTAATTTATTGGATCGGTTCCAGAATGCCCATTAACACCTAATTACTTCAATTTTTAATGAATTTTCTATATTTTTACAAATTTTTTATTTAAAAACCCTTCACCTACCCTACCCATAGCCTACCCTATAAATACACCCCCTACCCTCTACCCTCTCACTCACATTTCTGAGCCAACTCTCTAAAATTCTCAAGAGATCTTGCGTACGTTGAAAATAAGCTCGAGACGAAGCTCCGGCGAAATCTACGGCGAACTTCCGGCAATCGTTTTAGGAGATACCGGCGACGGCGCAACACATCGGCGATCCCCCTAGTTCCCTCTCCCTCTATTGTGTAATCTAAAACCCGTAAGTCCCTTTTCTATCTCTCTTTTCCATTCTCAAAATACGAAATTACAAAACCCGACGGAATCGGAACAAATCCGATTTCCGATTCGGTTTTCTATAAAATTTCACTTCTCACCAATACATTCATGTTTAAACATCTTTATGTTGACTATTAAACATTTAACAATCAATTTGAATAAGTTTCATCACATGAAATGATAGCCTTTCCAATTTATCGTATTTTTCACTTAAATACCACAATATTTCGATTTCACATTTAACCCCTTAACTTTGCTATACATTTAAAGTAGAGCACGAGGTAATGACCACCTCCACACACACGCAAATACAACCCTAAACGACATCATCAAAAACTTAGAATACGATAAAACAATACTTTCATTTAAGTACCATATTCTTAATAAAATCATTTCTAAAAGTTTTAGCTTTGATACACTTTTAAATAAATATCTCTTATTAGGAAAACACGATAAGTTGTGGACATCGATCGTTTATCTAAACCTGACTTTGTGGTGTCTAGGCTAGGCAAGTGAGAAAAAGGTAATTTTAAAAGGCCCGTCTCACGGTGATTCGTGAGCAAATCCCTCCTTTCCTCATTTGTACTTACCTGGCCACAATTGGCGGTGAAGAGGCGATTTGAGACTTCTAACGACTTGTCGTTTAGACATTTAGAAATAGGCTAGTTGACTTAGGAAACCCTAGAATTTAAAATACGGAAAATTTACACCTTTGCAAATAAATACCTTTTACATTATAAAACCGTTTTCTAAAGGATTAGTATTTTACAATCTTTGCAAAGCGCCGCTACAACCCATTTTTGGGGAACCCGTTCGGGATTGTGCGGTTTATCGCGCACCCTCGAGCTAGTAGTGCGAGATTCAGACCTCCGCAAGGAGCATTCAGTCTCGAAAGGTTTAAAATACGACATCTTAAGAAAATGAGATTTTTGGAATATAAAATATTTATTAAAATTATTTTTGTATAAACATATGTATATTTATCATTTAAATATCTATTTTATTATAATATAAATTTTCCACATTTTTCTAAAAATCACAAGATTTTACACTAAAATACCATGAACTTCAAATAATCAATATTACAGATAAATACCCTTATTTATAAAAGTAGGATATTTTCACTAGAAATGTCACAATATAAAATCCACCCTCATTACAACCCTAAAGACGAACAATAAATAATTGAGCCGTATTTTGAAAAGTATATAAAAGTATTTTATCATAAAAACCCCTCAAGTTTTATAAATTACTCTAGGGACCCTAGCAACTATAGGTTTAAGAAATAATCAAGACTTCGATTTACACTTCTAACTGTCTGACTCGGGTTTGAGTCTGATTAATCTGTCCTGAATATGATTCAAGTACAATCTACAATCTATAATTTTCAACATGAATCCATGAAGCCAATTATCAATTTATACGACTTGACTGAACCGAACCATGGATATACTTTCCATTTACATGGTTCTCCAATTATTCCATTTACATGATTCTACGGTTACATCCGTTTACTGATATCATGGTTTCGGTCAGTCAATCAATTATACAATCAATACAATTTACAAGACAAACAATACAATCATAACTACACGGGGTATTGGGGTAGTTCATTCGTGAATCCAACATAATCTCAAGAGTCCCCCTCGATCATGAATCCATGTCTACTAACACAAGCAAGCAATCATGAGGGCCCGTGTTTCCATGCTCCTGAACTATGGCCTGTTGAGTTTGGAATACAACGACGACGGTCGAAGTCCCGCTAGTAACATATCATTTGGGCCCATGGTTCCCTACCCCTAGATTACAGCCTGTTGGGTTTGAGAACACTATTGAGATTAGTTGACATTCACCTTTGAACTTACGATAACAACAGCATTAACACTAAAACAATATAATACAACTATAAAAGCTACTCTCTCTATCTTACTCTCTGTCGATTCTCCTCTTATCTTTGGGACTTACCGAGCGACCTATTCGCTGACGACATTCTCTTACTTTCTTTTTTGAATGTCGTCAGGTGATCTGGACACGTCTGAGATCGAGCCCACTGCTGAAGACTTGGACCGGTTCTGTGAAGACCCCGAGCTCTAGTTCATTGTACACCTTTCTATTTCAGTACTTTTTTTTCATTTCTGTTATGCCATTGTTTAGGCATCGCTTTATTCCATGTATTTACTTTTCCATGCATTGTACAAAAGAATGTTAATAAATAAAGTTGCTGTTCAGTTCATATGTTTTGTCTCTTGTGTATTTACTTTATATTGCTTAGATACGCTTAGCGTATTTACGTCACAGTAAATACGTCGCGGCCTCGTCACGTCCTCCGCCCATATACTGGGATGCGGGGCATGACACAAACCCACATCCCTAGACCCGTACGAGAGCGGTAAGCAACCCTACCAATTCTAGGGTTAGAAGACCCGGTCTCGACTCCTCGAGATAGCCTCCCACTGGACCCTAGAACCCGGCTGCTTATGCTCTCCGTCTTGGGTCTATCCTAATGCGGAAAAGTAAATAATATACAATGGTGATATCATCCTCAACCCGGAAGTGCCCCAATAAAAGAATATTACATACAAATGAATTTAAATGAATGAAAATAAAAACTCTCATCTCACATAAAACCCCTGGCTATTAAGAGCACGAAGATCCAATATAACATATCACAGCAACACATAACATCGCATGTCATCAACATAAGTAAATATGCGTATCCCAATTGTCGTTGATGTATAGCAACAAAACCGGTGATACACCACATATTACACTTACGGTCACAAAAAAGAAAATGTAAAACTACAACATTTGGAATCCACAATCACCTTAGACATCGTAAACCCGAAATATCACGTATTACGGATTTCATACCTAACTATATGAATTCCACATATTGTATCACATTACAGAAAAAGCTAGACGATTTTAAACATTCCGATCGAATCAACAAATACCCAGAATTTCCCAAAATGCTAATCTCTTGAGCGTAGTTTAGAAGTATCCATCACATGCCACAGTAGTAGTGAACCAGTCGTAGAAGGGTCAACCTACGCCTCACTTGTGGCACCGCTAAACCACCACAAACCCTAGGGTTCAGTGACGGTTTTGACGGTCACAAAATCGAGTTAAGCTTTTGTTCTCCTAGAGGGTTCACTGCATCACTTGTACGATATTTGAATGTTCTATAACTGTGAAAAGATCCAACTCTTGAAAAATTTCAGCAAGGGAAAAGGTCGGTATTTGATATCAGATCGAACTTTTCAATACCGTCTAAAATAACCGAAACAAAAACTAGAATTTCGAATACGAAACACTCCGAATTTATAATGCAGTAAATTAACATCACATGTAATTTTAGCAAAAATAAACAACACCAGAAGTACCAAAACCCAGAACCTGGAACACACCATAAAACCCAAACCCTAACTCCCTGGAAAAAACCAGCGTCGCCGGAAATATTGCCATCGTCGCCGGCCAAAGTCCGAGCGGGGGGGGGGGGGTGGGTGGGTGGGTTTTGTGCTGTGTTCATATTGCATCACATACAACATTCTGCAATAGTTAAAATAATTTTTTTGACACCTGGAAAAATTCGATAGAAACTAGGGTTTTCCGTCGGATGTTTCGGAGTTGTTTCGGTTTCGTAATCCTAGACTTATCCATTTAAATCTCTAGCTAGGCTCTGAAACCACTGTTAGGATACCTAAAACGGCAGCGAGGTTTCGGGAGGCATCACACATGCCAAGTTTAAATTTTTTCCATTCTAGATAACCCAAACACAAGATCTTTAACTAGAGAATCAAACAAAACATCGAAGCAAACAACTTTACTTCTATGAGTTTGGGATTACAACCTTTGTAGTCCGTTCCTTCGCTTCATAAGATTCGTGTTGAGGTCCCTTCGCTGCGATCATCATGAACCCGGACTCTAGAGAGGCTCCATGAGGTGAATGAGGCATCTTGCTTGAAGTCTTCCTTTTCGAAGATGATCTACCTTGAAGAATCTCAAACCCAAGCTCTCACTTCTCTAATGAAGTATTAGTGAAGTGAACACCCTAATCTAAGTAGCTAGAATAGATGAGGATGATGAAGTAGGAATTTTGCTCTCTTTTGCTTTCAATTTCTCATTTTAAATCATCACAACACAAAAGGCTAGAAAGCTTTTTCCAAGGAGGAAGAAGAAGAAGAAAGCTTTTGTGATAAATAATGAATTGTTATGTGAGGTTAGAAATGCAACCAAGGTTAAGAATGAGAAGCTTAACCCATGTAGAGAATAAACCATAGGCTAGGGTTTAATGGTTGGGTTAACAAATATATAGATATTATCTAATGGGTGGACTAAGTCAACACTTCCAAAATATCTCATTTTAAATCCACCATTTAGAATTAACCTAAAATTAATGTTAGCCCTAATTGAAACCCTAGCATGGTTTAATCTCAAAACCCTAATTGCATTTGTAACCCTAACATGTTACAATATTATATATCACATATATAATATATAATGTAACAAAGGAAAATAATACAATTAATATATATTGCATATACATCAATGTATTATTCAAGTGAGAAAAAGAATCAATAAAGCGAGCTTATATTAGTTAATATAACGTAATATATCTCATATATAATTATATATTAAATTATCGAATCAACACTTGATCCGATAACCTGGATATAATACATATAACCGACTAATATAACAAGTACCGTTTCATCAAATCAACACTTGATCCGATGACCCAGCTATATCACATATACCCAGCCGATATCAGATATCGCAAGAATAGAATACGGTATCTCATATCGTATTAGTCTCGGTCCGGCACATATCACATATGTGCTTCTACTCCGTTTTGCGTGAGCCAGGAAACCTCTATGTAGGACTCTAAAGAATCGTCAATACGCCGGCAGTAGGTGATGATCATATCAAACACCCACAAGCTGCAAGCGGTCAGCTAAACGTAACAGCCATCCAGGGATTGAGCGATCAGAAGATCAACAAGAAAGTATGTACATTCTCCTGTGAATCCAATCAGTAACACTCCCGTACAGTCTGATCTCTTTGTCTGATATGTCGCATATCAAGTCTAAGGGTGGTAAACGTCAGACCCCGGTAACCGATAAGTCGTGTCGATGTAAGGCTCATAACAGGTCGAGAAACTACTAATAACTCTTACCAGTAGCACTCCATATCAGCCCTGGCCAGAGACTTCCAGTTATAGCCAATCGAACACAGCACAACATCAACTCCCTATACCGGGAGAGACGAAACCCCTCCTATCGCTCATTACCTCCATGTGATTCGGGACTGTACCTAAAAGACACCGTTTTGCACGCCCTCTTGGACATGGTAAGGTGGAAATCAAAGCACAGTGGGAATCACATAAGACTCTATAATGATCTCGGGTCTACAGACTAACCTGTACCAGTGTCACCAGAGAACTGCTATCCGACGATAGGTATAAAACCATCGAGGAGTTCTCGGCGAGTCCGTTCAGTGTACCCAGTCTCCACTGAGCACCCGTACACTATCTTTGATGTCAAACACCAATGGATATGAGATCATCCATCGCCCATCATATGTGTCAAGATGCGTATACGCTAGTCTACTCTGGTGTATCGATGCCCTGTCTCGATACACCCTCAACTAGGAACAGTTATAGGATGTACTCGTTGACTACCCTGGCCCCACTAGTATGATCTCATCATAGTCCTAGTAGTCAAGTACATATCCCAAAGGGCTTTATCAACATGTGAGCGTAAGACAGTAAATCAATATAAGTCAACATGTTAAGACAAATTCAACCAGATAGCATACTATCATATCGAGCAAGAAAGTCCTCTCTATATATATCCAAGCATCTACTATAATATACATCATATGCACAATAATGGCCTCTAGGGTATATACATAACTAACATGGCGTAACAGTTCACTTAGAAGTAAATTTGTTTACTTGTTGTTTCTAACCCTAATTCTCTAGTAAAGATCCTTGCTTAGGTTATTTGGCACTTGAAAATTTTTAATTCGGCATGTTTGATGCCTTGTAGAAACTTGTTCTAGTGCCTGAGAACCTTACATAATATACTATATAACTGAACAAGAATGTTATATACATACATATCCCCAGCATCCACATGTATACATATACAATAATGGCCTCCAGGGCATACATATCCAACAATCTCCCACTTGCACTAAAGGCCAGTAATTGACGTACCGAATACCCAACGTCTGCTCTAAGGCCAGCTGTTGGCATACCGCATTCTCAACATCTCAAAAAGTCACTCGAACTGTGCTTGAGGGAGGGCCTTTGTAAATGGATCCGCCATGTTTTCTTTTGTATCCACTCTCCGTACATCGATCTCCTGGCGATCTATGATCTCCCTGATCGGGTGATACCGCCTTAAGATGTGTCTGGATTTCTGATGGGACCGTGGTTCCTTTTCTAAAGCTAAAGCACCATTGTTATCGCAATACAAAAGTATGGGATCAACAATGGACGGAACTACCTGAAGTTCAGTAATGAACTTTTTCATCCAGACCGCTTCTTTTGCTGCATCGTTCGCAGCAATGTATTCAGCCTCCATCGTCGAGTCTTCGACGGTGTCCTGTTTGGAGCTCCTCCAACACACCGCCCTTCTATTGAGGGTAAACAAAAAACCCGAGACAGACTTGCTATCATCCTTGTCACTCTGAAAGCTGGAATCGGTAAAGGACTCGACCTTAAGGTCTTCATTACCGTGTACTAAGAACATCTCCTTAATCCTTCTCAGGTACTTGAGAATGTTCTTCACAGCCGTCCAATGATTCTCACCTGGGTTTGACTAATACCAGCTCACCACGCTAAGCCCATATCCTACATCTGGTTTGGTTCACAGCATCGCATACATTATAGATCCTACCGCCGAAGCGTAGGGTATAATGCTTATGCGAACCCTCTCCTCATCAGTCTTGGGAGACATCTCTTTGGAGAGGGTGATTTCGTGCAGTGCGGATATGTTACCGCGCTTGGAATCTTCCATACTAAATCTCTTTAGTATGGTCTCTATGTACCTGGACTACGAAAGTCCCAATAATCTCTTAGATCTATCTCTGTAGATCTTGATTTCCTGAATGTAAGAGGCATCACCCAGTCCTTTATGGAGAACCTTTGTGACAAGAACAGCTTGACCGATTGTAGCATAGGAATATCATTTCCTATCAAAAGAATGTCATCCACGTACAAGACTAGGAATACGACAGTTCGTCCTATAATCTTCTTATATATAAAAGGCTTATCCTCGTTTTTGCTGAAGTCAAATTCCTTGACTGTTTCATCAAAACAGATGTTCCAGCTCCGCGATGCCTCCTTTAATCTATAAATGGATTTAAGCAACTTCCACACCTTCCCGCTGCTCCCACTACAAAACCTTTCGGCTGATCTATATAAACGCACTCTTCTAAACTACCGTTTAGAAAAATCGTTTTTACGTCTGCCAGATTTCATAGTCATGGAAGGCAGAAATGGCAAGTAGGATCCGAATGAATTTGAGCATAGCCACTGGAGAAAAGGTTTCCTCATAGTCCACTCCTGATCTTTGACGAAAACCTTTTGCAACGAGTCTAGCCTTATAGGTTTCCGCCTGCCCATCTACACCAAATTTCCTTTTGTAGACCCATTTGCATCCAACGGGTTTTACCCCAGGTGGAGCAATATCAAATGTCCACACTTTATTGGCTTACATGGACTCCATTTCGGATTGCATAGCATCTGGCCATTTATCAGAGTCCCTACTGATAATGGCATGCCTAAAACTAGTTGGATCATTTTCTTCGAAGATGCAATCCTCTCGATCCCCATCTATAAGAAAACCGTACTATCTCTCGGGCGAATAAGAAAGGTGGTGTGTCGAGAAACAAAAACCTTTTTTTCTTCGACATGGTAGAATATATATCCATTTGAATGCCTGGGATATCCCACAAACTTACATAAAACTGACCGTACTTGAAGTTTGTCCGGATTCTGATTTTTCACATTGGCCGGACAACCCCATATCTTCACCCTTTTAAGATATGGTTTCTTTCCACTCCATATTTCATATGGAGTCTTAGGTATAGATTTAGATGGGACCTGATTCAATAGATACGCTGTTGTTTCAAGCGCAAGTCCCCAGAATGAAAGAGGCAACTCGGCGTTACTCACCATGGAGCGAACCATGTCTAATAGGGTATGGTTCCTCCGCTCCGATACACCATTGTGTTATGGTGTATACGGAGGAGTAAGCTAAGAGAGAATACCATTCTCTTTTATAAAGTCCCGGAATTCCGTGCTTAAGTACTCCCCTTCTTTATCAGATCGGAGGATCTTGATACTTTTGTTAGTCTGGTTCTTTACTTCGTTTCTGAATTCTTTGAATTTCTCAAAAGCTTCAGATATTTATTTCATAAGATACACATACCCGAACCTAGAGAGATCGTCAGTGAATGTGATGAAGTATGAGAACCTACCCCTTGCATGTATGGACATCGGACCACATACATCACTGTGTATGAGTCCCAAAAGCTCTGCTGCTCTTTCTCCGTGTCCGGTGAACGGAGATTTGGTCATCTTTCCCTTGAGAAAAGACTGACAAGTTTCATAAGATGAAAATTCAAATGTATTCAAATATCCTTCTTTATGCAACTTACTTAGTCTTTTCTCTCCGATATGACCAAGTCTACAATGCCACAAGTCGGATTCGTTCGTATCTGAACTCTTCCTCTTGCGTGTGTTTTGTATATTGAAATTTGTGTTTTGATTTAGAATATAGATACTATTACACAGTGTACCTTCTGCAACCAATACCTGATTAAGGTAAATGTTCATGATATTTCTATCAAGAACAAATTTATATCCATCTTTATCAAGTAAAGAAACTGTTATGATGTTGCAAACCATGGAAGGTATATAGTAGTAATTGTTCAAAATCATAGTATTTCCTTTTGGCAACACTGGGTGATATTCACCGACGGCTGCAGCATCAACTTGTGCTCCGTTCCCTACTCTGAGGGATATATCATCAGGTCCAACTATCCTAGAAAATGGATGCAGACGGATGAGCTACCGCACAACGGCTTTCGCTCTAGGTTTTTCTTAGTCCCTGCAATAAATTACAGATATGAGATCCTGATCCGGTATCTAGTACCCAGGAGGTAGGACTGACCGAAAAACAATTCTCAATAACAAGAACATCTGAAGAAGACGCAATAGTGTGCTTCTTCTTCGTTGGGGTCATCAAGGAATTCATGCAATCCCCTTTCCATTGCTCATACTTATGACTGCTGTCATAAGTTAGAGCCGAACCGACGTTTCCCAGCCCCGAATAAGAATTCGGATCAGTCAAGCGATACATTTTATTATCTTGAATAGGGCATGAAATGGTTGCTACCTGGAGAGAGAGAAAAGAAACACGTAGCGTGCGCTCTTTCAAGATTAGATTGGTTATTAGTTTATCTAATCAGGATGGCTTCCACAGTTTCCTCGAATTCTCCATCAAACCTTAAAAGGAGAATTAGTCAGGATTAATCGCACGTTATAATACTTGCTTAACCTTTCGGCCAGGATAGTGTCGGTAATTCGAGGGAGATTTTCCAACGCTTTCGCAAAGTTCCTTAATTATATAACCTCTTTTCCATGGAGGCGTAACCCCGCTAACACCATTCTAGACACTTACTTAGTTTATAACATTGATTGTTAAGTGAAATAATCTCCTAAGAGCAATCCTACTCATCAGTGGGATCGGGATCCAACTATCATTGCGTGATAACCTAGATGGAAGCCACTCTAGTCACCACACTCCAGTAGGTACGCAACACTAGCAAGTTTCCTGTATATTTGAAACTCCCGATATGGTTTTTGCCCCAAGCGTCATATGGTCTTGATAGAGACCAACGTACCATAATTCGCAAGTCAAGTTCAACCCGTTATTGTCTTGGATTAACTTAGACCCACCTACATAGGCCCTTGATAAAGACCAACGTGGCTATGTTACTGTCCTAAATAATCGCATCTAAAAATGCAAAAGATAAGCAACATTTAGCTACTGTTCACTATGCCTTGATAGAGACCAACGTACATAGCACGAATAATGACTGCTACTTATCTGAAATGACGGAGGGTTACGACTGGGTTTTTGGTGAAAACTCTTTAACGTAATGAACTTGATATTGTTGAAGGAACCTGAGCAGTTTTGAAAAGGAGTGGTTTAGGCTCCGCTTTTGAAAACTTGTGGTTTTGAAGAAAACCGAGTAATCTACAGTATAAACTTTTGCTCAAGAGGTCACTCCCCGCGAAGGGATCTCGGTTCTTGCCTCCTGGAATAAGATGCTGGATATTGATGACCAAATACCACTATGCAAAGCGAAAGAATATAAGTATAGTTTTTCGAAATTTGTTCCAACATCTTTTTAGGTTTCTTTTCTTGCATTAATCAAAATTAATGCGGTCCCATCAATTAAACCTATCACACCAGAAAAGAACGAAAATACAATGTACGTATATGCCATCTGAATTCGCTATGGGGCCCCGTCATGCACCGTTAGGTTACTTAACTAACGGCAGAGCGGTGGCGGGACTAGCGCGGGTGCAAAACATTTACAATATCTACTAGTATATATAAATATATATAACATTCGTCCCGGGCATGATATAAGCAATATCACATAATCTCAGCAAGCAACACAAAATGGTGGATTATCTTGGAGCCTCGGGTTTCATGTGAGCCACAAATGAGACCCGACGTTCCCTGTCGTGTGGATAGCCCGTGCAATAAAAATCTGGACCCCTACGAGCACGGCAAGTTACCCACCAATCCCAGAAGTGAGGCAACCCTAATCAACAAAGTGAATGGGCCACACAGCACTTCACGGAATCTGGTAACTTGGGAGCCCCTCCTTGGGTCATACTATACTCCCTACGAGTGCGGCGAATAGCCTGACAATTCTAGAGTGAAGCCCCCTCCGTCTCAACGCCATGAGATGTGGGCTTGTTGCTCTCTAGAACCCAGCTATTCGAGCACTCCTCCATGGGGTAAACCTAGTACAGAAAAAAAAATATGTACAATGGTGACATCAACCTCAACCCTGTCGTGCCCCAATCAAATAATATACAACATGGCAGTAACGGATGTCCACATGTCGGACGCTCGTCCCACAATAACAAATGTACAAATGAATCTTAACTGTACTACTACCATTGCACCACAAGTTATCCACCACGACAATCCAACCACAACTACAGCACAAACACAGAACATCAACGTGAATGTCGTGTTTGCAAACTAGTCTAAAAGAGCATATAGAAGTTAGACGGGTTATACAGCTCTAATAACATTCACGGTCGCAGATAGTAATGTAGGCACTGAAACTTACGCATTTAAAATTTCGATCGACAAAAAACTTTTCCGTATTGGCCCCAAGTGCATTCCAGTACTCAAACAAATCTGGGCCAGAAATAAAATATCCCAAAAATCACATTTCCAAACAGTAGAGCTCCATAAGAAATTTTGTGCACAGAAGCCCTACAACGACCGCAGAACCGCCGCAAACAAGCTTGTTCTGCCGCGGTTCCGCAGTTGTCTTATGGACTTATGTGCCTAAATTTCTTGTGAATTCCTAAAATACCCTGCACGAATTTTTAAGGCATTGGAAATAATTTTTTGAACACTTTTGAAAATCGGTAGAAACATGGAATTTGAAATTGTGATTTCGGAAATATTTATCAATCGATCTTTTAAGCACATCAAAACTAGCTAGTTTAGGTTTTATGGGTTGGCTCTGATACCTTGTTGGGCTACACTAATGCCCTAGCCATAATCCATGGCCGTTTGCGGAACAAAAATTTAACAACGATTTAAACTGGCGCTAGAATTGTAAGCTGGTGTCGCGCACCCCGTAGTTTACGGGAAGGCGGAATTTTCAAAAAAAATGATAATGAATGACTACGCAACACCGGCTAAAACTCCAGGATCTTTACTAAAGTCTTAACTAGCTAATCTATCTAAGAGGTTTAACTACTCAGTGAGATGGTTATACCTCCAAGATCGAGTCCTTCGGGTCATCTAGTGCTCCTTGGTGATCGGATGACGAAAGCTCCATCGGCCTCCTTACGTCAAAGATGATCCACCGTGAGAGAATGTACTTCAAGCTTCAACATCTAAACCGAGGAAACTAGGGTATATGGTTCGCTAATCCAACTAGCCTATGTGATGTAGAGAAAGCTAATGGATTGTTTGTCTCACTAAACCCTATGGCTCACAACACATGTGAAGGATTGGGGTTTAGTCTTGAGGTAGAAGGAGATGGAGAAACCAAGAGAAAGAATGAGGAGAAGAAAAATGAACAACCATAAAGCATGAAGTGAAGTGAGAGGCTAAGTATATAGAATGGCCAACATATAAACTCACTTATTGAGCCATGGAATAAATTCTAATAGAATATATGTCCCATGCCTCAATAGTGATCCCAATGCAAATAAAATAATCCAAGCCTATTCTTTACACCATGCCACAATATGTCTCCTCCATTTTCTCTTTTCCACCTCATTAATCCATTTAGAAAATGGATAATACAAATAATGAGGTGGCTCCTTCTAGAAGCATGCCTTACCAAATTACAAGAATGCCCCTGAATGTATATACATACCCGTATCTGTATCCCGAAAATATGGATACACTGAGACGATAACAGTCCAATAATACAATACTAGGATCCGGCTTAAACCAAAGCCCACTAGCATTGTCTGCCCGATCAGCATCCGTGTAAAAGTACACGTATGTGATCGAAGCCCTGGCGTAAAACTATACGGCGTCTACATCAATTGCCTGAAGCAAGGAAACCCTCTGTGTGGAACTCTAAAGACTCGACAGTACGATGGCAGTGGGTTTAACCACAAGTCCGTCAGCAGTACTAGCTGCACGTAACGGCTATCCAGGTATCTGTCGATAAGAAGGATGATGAGCAAGCTCATCCAAACTCCTACTGAGCTTATCTGTGACAATCTCCGTACAGTCCGGTCTGTTCGTCTGAGATACTCGCATATCGGCCTAGGGAGATGGTAAACGTCAGACCCCTAATAGCACGATAATTCGTGCCGGAGAAGAGCCCAATACACCCTGAGAAACTACTGGAGTATCTTACCGGTATTTCTCGACTGTCCTGGCCAGGGATTTTGTGTAATGGCTTTACGAACACTGCGCGATATCAACCCCTAATACCGGAAGAGACAAATCCTATCTGATCGCTACTTCCTCCAAGTGCTTCAGGACTACAGCCAACTAGTACCTGTTTACATGACTCCTTTGAGCGTGGTAGGGTAGTAATCTAAGTGCAGTGGGAACACACTCGAGACGAAATAGCGATGGTAAGTCAACAGACTAAGTTGTACTCATGCCACCTGGGAACTGCTACCCGACGATAGGTATAATACCTACTAGCAGTTCCTGGCGAGTCCTGTCCAGTGTAACTCATAACCTAATGAGCACCTGCGTACCATCTCTAGTACATTGTATTAATGGCTGTGGGACAGACCATATCCCCTGCTGGGATGAGAAGCGTATACACTAGTCTACTCCGGAGTATCGATGCCCCGTCTCAATAATCCAACTACTAGGGACCTGTATAAGGATGTGCTTATAGACTACCCAGCCCCCACGAGTGTGACTGCCATCACAACGCTGGTAGTCAAGTAAAGATCCTTAGGGCTCTAACAATATGTATAAGCGATATGCTAAAAGAAACACATGCACATATTGAGGTAGAATCAAACCAGGTAGCATACTACCATCTTGAGCAAGACTTTATTATAACTGTGAATATCCCAAGCTTCCAATATGTACTATATAATCCAGTATGATACAATAATGGCCTCTAGGGCATATATCACTAACAATAATAACCCGTTAACACCGGATCTACCATAAACCTAACTAGAAAGCTAAAGGGTTCTATCTACTATGATAGAAATTTTTACCTAAAGTCTCAAATCCTTTGGGTCTCAATCCTCTCCTTTAGCTCCTTGAAGAGTGTACGATTCGCGCTTGATCATCGGCCTCCTTGCATCAAAGATGACCCACCCGAAAGTGTCTACTTTGAGCTCCTACCTCTAAACCGAGATAACTAGGTTACTTAGTATGCTAATCTAAGTAGCCTAAAAGATGTAGAGAGTGATGATGGATTCCTTTGTCTCAAAAACCCTAGGTTTCTCAACACATGAGACTATTAGGGTTTGAGGTAGAAGAAGTGAAGCTTGGAGGAGAGAGAGTGTTCAAGTTGGAATGAATGAAGAATGGCTAAGACTTATAAATTATCAAGCATCCAATAATTCACCAAAATATCTTGAAGCCACCTTGCCTCAATAGTAAATCATGAATCACTACATAAGTCACCAAGTAACCATGCTTCATTTAATACAAATGAACACCTCATACCTTCACCTCATTAATCATTTAATCAAAATGATAAAAACTAAAATGAGGTGTCATCTTCTAGAAGCACCTTGCACAATTACAAGAATACCCGTCACAATATATACATACCCGTATCCGTATTCCGAAAAATATGAATACAAAGAGACGGAAATAATCCAAAAATATAATATTAGGATCCGGCTTAAACCAAAGCCCACTAGTATTATCCTTCCGAATCATGATCCGTGTATCTAGAACACGTATATGATCGAACCCTGCCGTAAAACCATACGGCCTCAACATCATTTCGCCCGAAGCAGGAAAACCCTCTGTGTGGGACTCTAAAGACTCATCAGTACGCTGGCGATGGGTTTAACCACAAGCATGTCAGTGGTACTAGTTGCACGTAACGGCTACCCAGGTGTTCCCTCATAAAAAAGGGGGAGAGTAAGAAATAGGAAACACGCCACTATTCGAGCTTCACGTGTTAAACACGTGAGTTCCTATATGCAGAGCATATAGGCACTGCAATTAAATTACTGATAGGATAAACAAGCCTTACATATTAAACACGTGAGCGTCTATATGCAGAGCATATAGGCGCTGCAACTAAACTACTGATAGGCTAAACAAGCCTCACGTGTTAAACACGTGAGCGCCTATATGCAAAGCATATAGGCGCCGTTATTAAACTACTGATAGGCTAAACAAACCTCACGTGTTATACAAGTGAGGGTCTATATGTAAGGCAAATAGGCGCTGCAATTAAACTACTGATAGGCTAAAAAGCCTCATGTGGTAAACACGTGAGCGCCTATATGCAAAGCATATTGGCACTACAATCAAAACAGCTAAGACGGCCAAATTAAGTCCCACGTGTTAAACATGTGAGGACACCTCTTTGCGTAAAATTAAATTCTACTTAATGAACCGTTGGATCAAGGATCCAACGATGATTAAACATAGAATTAAATTCTATTGGGAAGAATATTTTCTGTTAAACAGAGAGTTAGTGGATCAAAGATCCAAAATATTTTCTGTATCTTTCTAAACAGAGAATGATTATAATCTGTTAAACTGAGCACCCTTGGATTAAAAATCCAATGGTAATTAAAATGTCACTGCTTGATAGAATTTTATTCTGTATATGGGAGAATATCCCCAATCATCTTAAAAACAAGAACGATATCTTTAATAAAAATAGAAGTCCTTGGATCAAAGATCCAACGGTGGGCAAAATTCCCCAAATCAATTCTGAGACCAATTAAATCAATTGGGATCTTTCAATGAAAGATTTCCTTAGAATTAAACAAACTTCTCTCCACTATATAAAAAACCCAAGACTTTAAGTCTGACACAGAGACACGCAGAGAGAGAGAGAGAGAGAACTCCCCAGAGGCTTAAAAAAGAATATATAGTGAGCTTTTGAGGAACGGGAGAATCAAATTCTTAGAGAAAAAACTTTCTTCCCTGAAACACTAGGTAAAAAGAAAACACATCTCTTTTGCCTCTCTAAGGGTTTAACCCTTCATATAAGAACTCGGTTCTTTCCTCTGGTTGAAGTTGGCAGGGGCAAATCTCCCTAAAAGTTGAGAATTTAATTCTCATCAGGGAGATTTTGCTCTGCAAGATTCAAAACCTAGAGGAAAAGAACTAAGTTACATAAAAAAAAGAAGGGAGAAGAAGAACGGGAACACATAGGAATTTAATTCCTACAAAAATTAAGGTTTAACCCTATATAAATGAACTTAGTTCTTGAATAAAAAAACAGTGATCCAAGATCTCCAAGGCTAAATCGTTGGTTCTTAGTGCTATTTCGAAGCCTCACGTGTTTCCCACGTGAGTGCTTCATACGAACAGAGAGAACAATCAAAACTGCCTCACGTATTTTCCACGTGAGTGTTAAAGCACCCCAGTATAAAAAAATGAGACAACCGCGTGCTTTGCATGAGAACTCCAACCAAGTGCTTAGCACTTATAAAAAAAGAAGGGAGATAAAACCCGAAGGGTAGCGTCCATTTTTAGGATGCCTCACGTGTGTCACGTGAGCGCCCTAAAACCCTAGTGTTTAACTCTAGTCTAGCACCCATATTCGGGATGCCTCACGTATGTCATATGAGCGCCATAAACTCTAGTGTTTAACACTAGCCCGGCGCCCATATTTGGGATGCCTCACGTGTGTCACATGAGCGCCATAAAACTCTAGTCTTTAACACTAATCCAGCGCCCACGTGAAACGCATGTTCACACTGTATTCCTTAGTGCTTAGCACTATTGGACACTCAATCTTAGCCCAAATTGGCTAAGTTTCTTGAGGTTAGACCTCTTTGATACTAAAACAATCGAACCCATATTGCTCATGTTTTCCTAAGCTGACCTCAGTTTTAAAAATGACTAGTGGTCTCCCATTAATGATATCCCAAATGATATTCATCTTATATCTCCTAAGATAATTTTAGTCTTAAGCATGACTAACATTTCTTAGGTCTACAACAGCCCTTTTTCCCTTCAAATAGGGGATTTGGTTTAAGGGTACATCTCTCTACACCTCTGATATATGTCGTTGTAATTCTTCAACGTCTTCAGAGAGGTGGTGGGTCCCGACAACCAACAACTCTTAGGTGCACATCCAAATTGACGTGCACACCTCAAATCGGATCGTACCCCAAATTGGGTGCATTCCATATCACCATTGATCGCTTCGTCACATAACAAATACACGTGTGCGCAAGATCGATAATGGACCAAAATATCCCTAAACTAATATTTGCCTCCAAAATGGAGATAAAGGACCGAGAAGTCTCTAAACTAATATTCGCCTCCAAAATGGAGATAATAGACCAAAATTTCCCTAAACTAATATTCACCTCCAAAAAAATGGCGATAATCGACCGAAACGTTCTTAAACTAAAATAATAGAGCTCAAACGCTCTTTTGTTGGATCCTGAAATAAAAATGATCCTAAAATTTGTTAAGTGGATCTTAGTCTTAAATTGGACTAATGTATCCTTAACAAAAACAAATCGAGCCCCAAATGCTCACATACATTTAAGTCGATCTTAATCTCAAAATAGATTAACGGTCCTTAAATCAAAACCTAAATCTAAAATATACGGATTTGGACTAATCAGCGCTCTATGGGGGACGACATAAATTAGTCTCCGTATACAATCCATGGGCAACCCAAACAAACAAAAACACACACGACACGAAGTGAACTTCCGGAGAAGGAGAAAGTGGTTATCGCGATACGGTAACGAAATTAACTGTAGGGGCTTGCGCCTGCAGGGAAGAGCGTCCCCACAATCAAAAACCCCTCGCAAAACGAGGGGGAATATGACGAAGTCACGCTACAACGGTGCCATAAATCAACTTGACATCTTTGGAGAGGTGGACGGATAAATCCAAATAGCATCTACCCCCAAATTCAAGCAGGACGATCCATCTCAGTTCGTCTCTGTTTTCGGCGGTAAACAATTCTGGCACGCCCGATGAGACCTTTTCCTCTTTCCACTCCACACTTCATGTGTCGTGTTTTGCGAACAAATCGCGGTTTGCTATGGTTGCCCTTGGATTCGAGGTACTAAGATTTGGTGTCTTGCTCCTGTGCAGGAAAAAGGTCAATGGCTTCCAGCTGCACAAACTGCAGCAGCAACTCCCGCTCTGCCCTAACTGGAGGAGTGACATACGGGCCCAATGCGGCCTCCATCTTTTCAATGCCGATGGGGCAAGTGACTAAAGCCACCACTGGATTGTTCTTCGGGACCATGCTCCCGCCAGCAAGCTTCAGCGCCCCGGTGCCACCACAGGAAGCTCCTAAGAAGTCGGTCTTCGATCGACTTGCAACCACCATGGCCCATCTCAACGGATCGTCCAAGTCTGCCACCTCAGTCTTCAACAGGCTGAGCTGAAGCTCAAGTGGGCCCGTAAAGAGGCTCACGATACCTGAAGGGGATATCCTAAAACGGATAGCCGTTCCAACTCCTCCGGCAGGTGAAGTCGTCAAAAGTTCTTCCCCTACCAGGAAGTCGGCCTTTGAAAGATTGGCCATTCCATCTCAACGGACATCGGTCTTCGATAGACTGGCACCAGGAGCAGCCCTTCACCAAAGAAGGGGGCACGACGGAGCCGCTTCCACAATTGAAGTGGTCCCGTCTGCAAGGCACGCTCGACGTTGCCCCTGGCGCCGAGTGAGAAGAGCTGGGGGAAACTTCCCCTTTGGACTTACTCCACCTGCTCCAATAGTGGAAGTTGACGTTGTTGTTCCAACTGGGAACAACTTTGATCTGCTTAGGAGGGTGCACAAGAACTGTCCAACCGTGGTGTTAAGGAAATCTCCCCTACTTGTTGAAAACATGATCCAGGCAAAGCCGAAGCAACCCCCTCAGCGGCTGTCCTCCTAAATCCACAGGATCTGGTGGAAAGTCTAAGATTCTGTGATCAACAAAGACTACTCTCGCCGACTGAAGAAAATGAAGGCTCGGAAAGAGGAGGACCATCCCTCCACTATACAGTGAGGCATGTCTTCAACACAGGGCTTGATATAACGGCTCCTTCAACTTCAACCTCCCATAAAAGGAGAAGGCCGGAGAAAATCCCACTGCCCGTGGCAAATTCTAAAGGCGACGGACCCAAATGCCCCAACTCTAGGGGCATGATAGGGCACACAGTCTACATGGCTTCCGGAAAAGAGGAAAGCCGTGCTTCCGTAGGTCATCGGCCGCAAACTCGGTCGTTGACAAAAGCTCAGGAGCAACAACAAAAGCTCCAGAAAATGCTGATCAAAATGTCAGCACTCACCGGGCAGAAAGAAAACCCGGAATCGGCATCTGAACAGCGTCAGGAGCAGGAGACCGATACAGAGTTCCTGCGAAGGGTGCTAGAAAGAAAAGACAAGAAGGCCGCGGAACAAGCTGCTAATATAAAGAAGATGGCGCTTTTGTTCTAAGATATAGTTGGAATGATGATCCAGCCAGAACCTCTAGCTGAAGATCCGCCGATAATCATCGAGGATGACAGAGGGGAAACATCAAACCCTCTTCCGGCTCTATCAACAGCTAAGGAGGAAACAATCTCCAAGGCCGCTCTCGATGACTATATAGCTCAAAAAATATGAGCTCATCAAGCTAATGAAGCGGCTGGCCAAACTTTCAAAACTGGACGACCGTATCCGGGCTGGTATGACCAAATCAAGTACCCGCCAAGATATACGATCCCCAAGTTTCATGTGTACAAAGGGACAAGCAATCTGCATCAGCATGTCGCTCAATTCAAAGCTCTATGCGGCAACACTGAAGGCGACGACAAACTGCTGCTTCGCCAGTTTGTGTCACGCCCCGCTTCCCAGTGTGCGGGCAGAGGACGCGACGGGTCACGCGACGTATTTACTCAGAAGTAAACACGCTAAGCATATCTAAGCAATATAAAATAAAATGTATACAAGAGACAAGATGTAAATAAATAGCAACTTTATTTATTAAACATTCTTTTTACAATACAACTGAAATGAAAATAGATGGAATGAAAGCAATGCCTAAACAGTGGCATAACAGAAATGTAAAGGAAATGTAATGTACAAGTGAACTAAAGCTCTGGATTTTCAGTAAACTGGTCCAAGTCCTCGCTGCTGGGTCGATCTCCAGTGAGTCCGAATCACCTGTCGACATTCCAAAGAGGAAGAAAGAGAATGTCGTCTGCGAAAAAATCGCTCGGTAAGTCCCGTAAATAGACAAGAATGGAATAGACAAAATAGAGAGTATATTGTTATAATGTTGTATTTAGTGTTAACACTGTTGTTTGTAGCTTGGTACAGAAGAATGCCAGTGTATATGAGAAGAGTCCCACTATTCTGGAGACTAAGGTATACGGGGCACAAGGAACCGTTCAGCCACGATACAACGGCAATGGATATTCAGGTTAGGTGTGTTATGGTTACAGTCTCGTGCCACTTCTAACACCTTACGTACCAATCTACCCCTTATAAACCCTGCAATGTCTTGATTGTATTATTTGTATTGTTTGAATTGTATATTGTATATAGATGGATGACTTGCTAAAACCATGATATCAGTAATGGAACGGATATAATGGATGAACTTGTAAATGGAGTATATCCATGGTTCGGTTCAGTCAAGTTGTATAGATTGAATAGATTGAATATATGGATTCATGGATTCATGTTGAATATATACTTGAATCATATTCAAGTCAGTTTGATTATATCGAGACTCGGTCTGAGTCAGACACTTTTAAAAGAACTTGAAATCCAAATTGTTTTGGTGTTATCGGTAACTCCTGTACATAGACGGCAGGATTTGTGTCTTTTTCAAAGACAATTACCGTGTTGATAACACCGTTTGTTATATTTTCTATCTTAAATAGGCAAGCACCCATATCTCCGGCTCCCTGAGGCTCAAGAGACTGGTTCCACTTAAACCTATGTTTACTAGGGTCCTTATTGTAATTTAGTATAACTTGACGGGTTTTATGTAAAATACTTTTGTTATACTTTCAAAATAAACCTCAAGTCTTTAATTATCGCCTTTAGAGTTTTCATAGATGTTTCTTTTATTAAATGTGAAATTTTCTAGTGAATATGACCTAGTTTTAAAGTATAAGGTATTTATTTGAAATATTGGAATTGTATGATATTTTCTTGTAAATGAGATATTTTCTTGAATTTTGGAAATGTGGAATATTATAAATATTAAAAATAGATATTTTGATATTAATTATTTATATATTTATTTATTAAAAATATAAGTTTTATTTATAATAGAAATCACATTTTTCTAAAGAAAAAAATGTATTAAAAATTTTTCGAGATCATATGCTCCTTGCGGAGCTCTACATCTCACTCTACTAAGCCCGAGGTTGTGCGATAATCCTCACCATCCCGAACAGGTTCCCTAAAATGGGTTGTAGAGGCGTAATTGCAAAGATTTGTTAAATACACTTCTTATAGAAAAATGTTTTATAAGTTGAAGGTAGTTATATGAAAAGTCGTATTTTCCTAAATCTAAGTTCCCAAATTCTATCATGCTATGTTAGATATGTGTGTTGTTAGGAGGTAGGTCATTACCTTATGAGTTTTCTAAGGTAATACGGTTTAAAAAGTTTAAGCATGTCGAAATGAAACATGAAGGTATTTTAATGTAAAAGTGGAATAAAACTTGCTACAGTTATTATTTTGATGTCAAACATGTTCTATTGTCTTTGTTAATGATTACTAAACAATATATCAAAAGTTTTAGGTTTGTTATTAAGAAAAAGTTATATTTTTTAAAATAAAAGAGAATCGGAAGCCGGATAACTCCGCTTCCGACACGTTTTGAGAAGGTAAAGTTTGAGAATAGCAAAAGAGAGCGAGAAGGGGGACTTACTGGCTTTAGAACTAGAGGGGAGAGAGAAGGAACTACGAAAGGCTTCGGGGCGTCGTTTCGTCGCCGGAATCTCTTCGGAAGTTCGTCGGAGTTTCGCCCTTCGCTAACTCCACTTGTACACAAAAAGACTTGGGAATTTGGTATAGTTTTTGTATAGAATTTTCAGTGTGAAGGGATGCAAAATAGAGTGGGTATTTATAGGAAAATTTAGGGTTTAGGGGTGATGAAAAACGCATTTAAATTTTCATTAAAATAGAATTTAAAGGGGTTTTTAATTTTCTGGAAAATGCAGGGAAAACAAACAGATAGGGATTAAAGAGGGAAGTCCAAGGGTCTAGAGTTTTCAAAAAAAATAGGGTTTGGGATTGGAAAATCCGGCGGCACCGGCCCGTGGCAAGATCTCGCCGGTCCAAACATAGACGTGAGGGCTCGGATTCCCGCCACGTGTCTTGGTCGGTCTGAATATTAATTTGCACATGTTTGTTTTAAGTGTAACTCTTGGTTTTACGTGTTGTGCACGTGAAGACTCTTGGGCTTCTAAAAAGATTAAAAGAATTTAAAACAAAAAAAATAATGTGGCTGATGGGATTTGAACTCTGTATAAGTCCATATCACGCACCCCACGAACTTGCGGGGAGGCGGAATATATGAAAAATGATTATTAAAGCTTCGTAACACGGACTTGAGCGCATGAATCGTTATCTAAACCATTACTAACTATATGCTAGAGGTTTAACTACTCGGAATCGAAGTTATACCTCACGTTACATGTCCTTCGGGTCTTCATCGCTGTCCTCCACTCCTCGTAGGCTCCTTGGAACATCGGCACCTCAACGGCCTCCTCGAATCAAAGACGATCCACCCGAAAGCTCCTACGCCAAGCTTAATCTCAAACTTGAGATACCTAGGTTGGTTGAAGTGGTAATCTAAGCTACCTAGGGGATATAGAGTGAGGTTATGGATGTATTAGTCTAGCTAACCCTTGATCTCAACTCATGAGAGGTTAGGGTTGTAGGGTTCCTAGGCCCACCCATGATGTTCTACAACTGATCAACCATGCCAAATTCAAAAATTTATGTGCCGAGAAACCCTAATGCAAGATCGTTAACTAGAGGATAGGCGAAAACAAGCAAGCAAACTACTTTTATACTAAGTGAAAGAGACAACAACCTTTGTAGATCCGGTCCTCCACTTCTCTAGCTCCGTGTTGACGTCCCTCCACTGTGATCATCGGAATCCCGGACTCTAGCATCGGTTTCACCGGAGAAATGGGCGGGCTAGGTCGTTGACTTCGATGCCGAAGATGATCTACGTCGAGGCGACTCAAACTCAAGCTCCATCTTCACTAGGTCATGAAACATGTGAAGATAACACACTCTACTATATGGCAAGTGGTAGAGGATGAAGAAATAGGAAGTGGGTTCACTTTGGATTTGGATTTCTCACTTGGATTCATCACTTGGAATTTTATAGCAATGGTTTCTTCTCTTCATGATGAAGAAGAAGAAGAAAGAAAAGAATGAATGAATATCAAAAATAGAAAATCAAGTGATGCTTATCATTTAGCAACCATGGGTGAG
Source organism: Agapanthus africanus (assembly GCA_030015575.1). Taxonomy (NCBI): domain Eukaryota; kingdom Viridiplantae; phylum Streptophyta; class Magnoliopsida; order Asparagales; family Amaryllidaceae; genus Agapanthus; species Agapanthus africanus. The sequence continues at coordinate 604,419,101 of CM057342.1, read as the reverse complement.
TGTAACTAATGTAGAGAATAAACTAGGGTTTAGGTAAATGGTTAGGGTTAAGGATAAAACAAAATGGTAGACTTTTTCAAAGATGCATGAAGCATCATGAAACTTCTTGAATAAAACAAAGATAACCACCATTTTATTTTTTTGCCAAAAGTAAATAAATAAAGTAAATAAATAAAATAAATAAATAAGGCAAATGAAACCCTAACCATTAACTAAATATGGTGTATAGCATACAGACATCCAAGTTTGCATGTATCATCAAACATGATACAAACTAGTGCACAAACATATATCATATATACAATGTGCACATTCAAGTGAGAATATCATCTTAAGTGAACAAATACTACTTAATATAAAGTAATATATCAAATATATAATTATACATTAAATCATTAAATCAACACTTGATTTAATGATCCGGTCATACTGCATATAACCGACTAATATCAAGTGTATCAATATATCAAATCAACATTTGATTCGGTAACCCGGCTATATCCTATATAACCGTCCGATGATACAAATCGCGAGAATAGAATTCAGTATCACATACTGGTATTATTCTCGGTCCCGCACATATCTCATATGCGCTCCTATTTCGTTTCGCTTGAGCCAGAAAACCTCTGTGTAGGACTCTAAAGACTCGTCAATACGCCGGCAGCAGGTGATGATCATATCAAACACCCATAAGCCGCAAGCGGTCTGCTAAACGTAACGGCCACCTGGGTATTGAGCGATCAGAAGATCAACGAGCAAGCCCGCTCACACTCCTGTGAATCCAACCAGTAACACTTACCGTACAGTCCGGTCTGTTCGTCTGATATGTCGCATATCTCGCCTAGGGGTGGTAAACGTCAGACCCCAGTAGCTTGATAAGTCATGCCGATGTAAGGTCCATAACAAGCATGAAACTACTGATAACACTTACCAGTAAATCAGTGCAACCCTGGCCAGGGATTTCCAGTTATGGCCAGTCGAGCATAGTGTTCATACCATAATATTGCATTATTATATTCACCATTCTTATTCTTTTTATAAATAAACAGGTGCTTTTGATGCATGTCTGCTACATGTTACAGGTTACAGGTTCTTAGACAGAAAACAGTGAAAACGATGTAAAGACGATGAAAAAGTGGACTTTGACCAACAAACAGAAGACTCTTGATCAAGCCTACATCAAAAATAAAATTCACAATTAACAAGGCAACGCAAGGTCCAAGAATACAAAGCGAACGGTTAAAAATCCATTGCAAATTGTTCACTGAAGATCTGGAACCAATGTAGAAGCCCAATTGATAAAAGAACCAAATAATCAGTAGCCCAAAATGACCCAGAAGCATACCCAAAAGTTTCAGCACGTGAACCAACAAATGGGCCGCGAAACCGCGGCCCAAGCCTGCTATTGCCGCGGTTCCGCGGCCGTCTAATGCCCAGACTCGTGGAATTTTTTACTAAAATGTTGGTGCGGCGCTGAAAAGATTCCTAGGGGTATTTTTGTAAATTTAGACATGCGGATCAAAATATAACCTAGGGTTTCTATCTCCTATAAATAGAACCCAAATCATTGTAATTTCTTATGCCTCCTTTTAATAATAAATTCAGAATTCTTTATGGAAAGCATCGGTGCCTCTTTTCACTTCATTAATTCAGATCTGACAACCCTGCGTTGATGTTTGGAGAGAGCCATCTGTAAGTAGTTTTATTTAATTGCTCTAGTTAGATTTTAATTCCTTGCATTAGATGTTAGCTTTGGGGAAGGCTTTTGAGAGATGAGATCTCTCATCCCTTTCTTGCCCATAATATATTTTCAATAGGACTCCATGCATACACGCACACACCGCGCCCTACGGCACCCTATCCCTCGAGGTAGCGGTGATACCGTAGTATAAAGGCCCGGTTGCGCGCGTTTTCCATGGAGGTTAGGGTAAGGATCTCTAAAGGAAGGACAAGAACCTAGAGGAAGGAACACCTTCCCGAATGGATCTAATCCCCTTTATTGATAATTACCATAACTACTCTTAGATCCTAATTTGGATATAGAAAGTGTTGAGATTTACTTGCATTTCCAAACCATCCCTAAATCTAACCCTAGCAAGTCTTAGATCTAGATTAATTTAGTTTATAGATAGATCTAGTTTTTAGATTTAATAATCAATCCGAACACCCTTCGGAATTAATTCGTTAGCGCGATTAGGAAATACACAACATCCCTGTGGACCGACCCGTACTCACCGGCTAGCTGCAAAGCGACGCCGTTCTTGATTGCGGTTAATAGATAATTTTTGAGATAAATCAAATGGCGTCGTTGCCGGGGATGGCGTAGAAATTTCCTTTTTGCAATTTCGGGTTAATCTTAATAAAATAAAAAATCATAAAAATTTAAAAAATCCAAAAAAATTTAAAAATATTTCATCTGTTATTTTTGGAAGGGATACTTTGTTGTTTGAATTTTGCAGGATATACAAAATCGGATCTGGAAATTTCCAGAAAGCGAAACTGAAATCAGGAGATCAGAACAGAGAAGGATTTTCAAAACAGAACAGTGGAATTTTTCCCGCACCCTGAAGCCTCCACCATGCCGCAATTCCGCCGCACATACCCATCTTAGACCGCGGAAACGCGGCCTTCTAGTCAGATCAGAGCGTCAGAAAAATTCTAGGGTCTTGCGCCGACTACCTGACCGCGAAACCGCGGTGTAACCCCACATTATACCGCGGGAACGCGGCTATCTAGTGTCTACAGCTCGTGAAAAATCTTCTGTAAGCCCCTCTGTTTCTTCTCTGTACATTTTGAAATATCTTTTCTGAAAATTACTGCAGGATTTCGTGCGCATTAAAAATATTCCCCCTTCCAAATAACAATCTTGTGCAGGATTTTTGCGCCTAGTTTAAAGTAGAAATTGATTGCAAGTAATCTTTTTTGTTGCATATCTTTTCTCGAATATCTTTTTGCAACAATTTTTCCAAATAAAGATAAAAAGAAAAAGGAAAATTTTATTACAAAACTTGCTAATTTTTGCCGCAAATAAATCTTTGCACCACATATAACAATCTTGTGCAGGATTTTTGTGCCTCGCTTAAATTAGATTGCAAGTAATATTTTTTTGTTGCACATCTTTTCTCGAATATCTTTTTGCAACAATTTTTTCCAAATAAAGATAAAAAGAAAATGGAAAATTTTTATTAGAAAACTTGCAAAATTTTGCCGCAAATAAATCCTTGCACCACCACAACAACTTTCTTTCTTTCCCCTTTCTTCTAACATGGGTACCCCACATAATAAATCACTAGCCGAACTTTGGTATCCCGAACCTAATTTTGCGTCGTACGTCAATTTGTTCGGTCAATTTAAAGACGATCCTTCCATACCAAAAATTTCTTTGAAAGATCAAATAGAAGCGTCTAGGAGAAACAGTTTGACTTTTCAACCCACTTTGTGTCAACCAAGTCAACCTTCACCACCTCCATATGTTGATACTACTTTTTCAAGTCCTTCTGTCACTCCTAAGCCGATGTCCATTGCTAAGCATATTGCTCAATCTCGCAGCCGATCTTTCACCCCTCTCCATTCATCTAGTTTTAGGGATCCGCATGATTATTCACCTTTTTATCCACATGTTGACCCTATCCCTGTCCAACCATCTACTTTCTACCAGTCCTACCCGACCTTCCCACCTTCACTAGACACTGTGTCTACACAGACTGTTGGGAGTTTTGCATATCCACACGATTTCGAATCTTTTACCGAAACTCCTTTACCACCCAAGTCTAGTTTGGAAGAGTCGTTGGAGGCGTATATCGCAGCAACAAACAAAATGACTAGGAATGTGGAAGCGTCCGTGGCCGCCCTTATGCAACCTGCTGAACCGGTAGCTAGTTTCCCGCTAGCTTCAAATTTTTCAATGTATAAGGAGGCGATTGGACAGAGTGAGAATGTGAGAGGATTTCCAAATCAAACCTACCCCTACCCAATTGAATCCGACAACTCCAATTTTCAAACATGTGTCCAAAATGATGAGTTGTGCGACTTTGTAGTGTTTGATTTGCCAACTTGTGAAGAACCCATTTTGAGTGAAACCGCACATAATCCGTTTGACCTTTACACCTCCACTCTAGAACCTAAATTGATAAATATCCATGCTTTTGATGAGGTGTCTAAAGAAATTAATTTTCACTTGATTGAGGATATAAATTCCGGGAATATTTCGGATGATGAACCTGTCGATTTGATTGAAATTTTATGTTCAACTCATCATCCCGAGCCATTAGATGTTTCTCCCGAACTTCATATGCGTCTTGATTTTGATGATAATGGCATGGATGAGTTGAATTTTGAGGAGAATTATGATGATAGTATTGAGGAGAGTTTTGAGGATCATATTGAGGTTGAACCATTTTTGTTTGATGTGTCGGATTTTCCAATTCATCCTCCTGAACCTTTAACTGTTATATCACCCTCCCTCCTTTCCATCATTCCGACCACGCCTAATATCACGCTTGAAGACTGTGAGCTTGAAAAATTTTCCTTTGAATCTAACACAGTTCTCACAGACGAGTGTTTCACTTTTTCGAACGATGTTGATGTCTCTCCGCCCGAGTTTGAGTCCTTTATATTTTCAGATGAGTTAGTTGAACCATCAGACTCGGTGGTTTACAGTAGTTTCGAACCATTGATGGAAACTTTCAAGTTCGAAACAGTTTACTACGGTGAGAAAGAGACTATCCCTAATTCACTCCCTGTCGTCATTCCTATTGTTCCGACCGTACAAGAGACCGTTACGCTTTCATCTCCAATACCAAGTTCGGCGTACCCATGTTTTCTTGCGAATCTTGAGGGATTTGACCCCATTTCTCGACAGGTTGATAGGTTAGCGCAATCGCTTTTAACACATCGGTCATCACAAATTGTGCTAATTTATTCACTCGATTTACACCCTCAAGATCGCGCGACCCTTCTTTCTCCTTTCCGCCATTCTTCTCCCCCACCGAGACCATATTCTACCATTCTTCTTTCCACACGGTCTCGCGTGTTTCTCATTTCTTTCCTCTACACCCCATTATTTCACCAACTCGGCCATCACCACGATAAGATTTTTGAATGGTTGGTGCTAACCTTTGGCTTGTGTAAGGCCAAGCTTACGTTTGGGGGGGACCTTTTTGTATATATGTATATATATATATTTTTTTGTTTTCTTTTTCTATTAAAAAAAAATTCAAAACATTAAAAAAAAAAATTATAAATAAATAAACAGGGGAGTACCGGCATTTTTTGACCCTCTTGGTTTAGCATGACAGTAAGGACACTGTCTAGTTCAAGTTTGGGGGTATGCTCGGTACGTCTTCTTCCTTCGCATTCATTTGTACATATTTTTGCATTTGCATACTTATTTGAAAACCCATAAAAATTGAAAATTTTCAAAAATTATAAAAATTATTGTATTCAATTTTGGCTAATTGACTTGAGTTTGACAAATAGGTTAACTGGTTAGGAACAACTAGATCTTAGACTTAGCAAATTAAAAACCCTAAAAATAACCTTTCTTTAAGTTTAACGGTAGAAAGTATATGCCTTGTAGTTTATTTAGAAATAGGCAAAATTTTGAGTTCACTTCTTGGGCTAAGTCGAAACAAAGGAAAAGTATTGATATTTTTATTAGAGTATAAGTTTGAAAAATAATTCCTAGCTTAAGTCTAGATTCTGAAAACGTATACCCTACATATTGCACAATCACGCACCTTGAAACTTGGAATAGTAGAAGAGACCTTGAAATGCTCTTGTCCGAAGTACTTAGTACGAAGAAAAGAAAATAAAATAAAAAAATTCAAGTATGAATAAAGAAAAAAAATGAACACTGGTTTTTGTGATTACTTAAGGCTGCAAAAATAGAAAAATATTTAGCGAGGGTGCTTCATCACCTAGTGCCTTAGACCAACTGGTTTAGGAGTCACTGCTAAAGCCTTAGGTGTTGCAAGAATATGAATTACGCTTTAATGTGCAAACACATCTTGTAATCGGTCGTTGGTACCTCAAGAAGTATTAACGGTCGCATGAAAGATGTGTAAGCAAAATTCATTTAAATTCACCAACTAAAAAGTGCTTTGGACAATGGACAAGAGTATGATTGCTTGATTTGAATTTCCAAGTGTAGGGGTGATATATACACACACGTAGGGGTATGTGATTGGGATTTATATGAGAGAAAGGAGTGAAGAATAGAACTTGTATCTTTAGTAGAGTTGATAGAAATTCCTAAGTGGAGATGGAACCCTAGAAGGAAAACTTAAGAAATGCCGAAAGCTGAGTGATTCTATAGAACATATATAATCTTAAGTTAGATGATGAGGAAGTGTGAAGAATATGGGTGGATAATTTATGAGTCGAAGATAATAGAATTCCTTGTTAGAAAACCTAATTGGAAAACAAAAGTTGAAAAGCCAAATTGATAGGATTTTGTGGGTAGTATCCGCTGAAAACCCTCAGGAGACAATACTCCTCCTACTAGGGACACCTAGAGGTTTAACGGCTTGTTGCATGAGCTCAGTGCAATCGCGTTTCCCTGCGAAAGTGCGGTTAGGATTTTAGTGAATAAAAAAATAAGTTTGCTCGAGAACGAGCAAAAGATAAGTTTGGGGGTATTTGTTCATACCATAATATTGCATTATTATATTCCCCATTCTTATTCTTTTTATAAATAAACAGGTGCTTTTGACGCATGTCTGCTACATGTTACAGGTTACAAGTTCTTGGACAGATTACAGTGAAAACGATGTAAAGATGATGAAAAAGTGGACTTTGACCAACAAACAGAAGACTCTTGATCAAGCCTACATCAAAGATAAAATTCACAATTAACAAGGCAACACAAGGTCCAAGAATACAAAGCGAACGGTTAAAAATCCATTGCAAATTGTTCACTGAAGATCTGGAACCAATGTAGAAGCCCAATTGATAAAAGAATCAAATAATCAGTAGCCCAAAATGACCCAGAAGCATACCCAAAAGTTTCAGCAGGTGAACCAACAAATGGGCCGCGGAACCGCGGCCCAAGCCTGCCATTGCCGCGGTTCCGCGGCCGTCTAGTGCCCAGACTCATGGAATTTTTTACTAAAATGTTGGTGTGGCGCTGAAAAGATTCCTAGGGGTATTTTTGTAAATTTAGACATGCGGATCAAAATGTAACCTAGGGTTTCTATCTCCTATAAATAGAACCCAAATCATTGTAATTTCTTATGCCTCCTTTTTAATAATAAATTCAGAATTCTTTATGGAGAGCATCGGTGCCTCTTTTCACTTCATTAATTCAGATCTGACAACCCTGCGTTGATGTTTGGAGAGAGCCATCTGTAAGTAGTTTTATTTAATTGCTCTAGTTAGATTTTAATTCCTTGCATTAGATGTTAGCTTTGGGGAAGGCTTTTGAGAGATGAGATCTCTCATCCCTTTCTTGCCCATAATATATTTTCAATAGGACTCCATGCATACACGCACACACCGCGCCCTACGGCACCCTATCCCTCGAGGTAGCGGTGATACCGTAGTATAAAGGCCCGGTTGCGCGCGTTTTCCATGGAGGTTAGGGTAAGGATCTCTAAAGGAAGGACAAGAACCTAGAGGAAGGAACACCTTCCCGAATGGATCTAATCCCCTTTATTGATAATTACCATAACTACTCTTAGATCCTAATTTGGATATAGAAAGTGTTGAGATTTACTTGCATTTCCAAACCATCCCTAAATCTAACCCTAGCAAGTCTTAGATCTAGATTAATTTAGTTTATAGATAGATCTAGTTTTTAGATTTAATAATCAATCCGAACACCCTTCGGAATTAATTCGTTAGCGCGATTAGGAAATTCACAACATCCCTGTGGACCGGCCCGTACTCACTGGCTAGCTGCAAAGTGACGCCGTTCTTGATTGCGGTTAATAGATAGTTTTTGAGATTAATAACATAGCGCAACATCTACCCCCAATACCGGGAGAGACGAATCCCCTCCTATCGCTCATTGCCTCCATGTGAATCGGGACTGTACCCAAAAATCACCTGTTTGCACGACTCAGTAGAGCCGTGGTAGGGTGGAAATCAAAGCACAGTGGGAGACACACAAGACTCTATGACGATCTCGGGTCAACAGACTAAGCTGTACCAGTGTCACTGGAGAACTGCCATCTGACGTGAGATATAATACCATCTGGGAGTTCTCGGCGAGTCCGTTCAGTGTACCCAGTCTCCACTGAGCACCCGCATACCATCTCTGATGTCAAACACTAATGGATATGGGATCATCCATCGCCCATCGCATGTGTTGAGAAGATATATGCTAGTCTACTCTGGAATATCGATGCCCCGTCTCGAAATTCCCACGTCTAGGAACATTGAAGGATGTACTCATGGACTACCCAGGCCCCACTAGTATGATCTACATCATAGTCCTGGAAGTCGAGCACACATCCTAAAGGCTTTATCAACATGTAATAGAGAGACAGCAAGTATACATGTTAAGATAAAGAGCAACCAGATAGCATACTATCATGTCGAGCAAGAAAGTCCTACCTATATATGTCCCAGCATCCACTACAATATACATCCAATGTACAGTAATGGCCTCTAGGGCATACATATAACTAACAATCCCCCACTTGCACTAGGGCCATCTATAGCAGTGGTTGTAGTATCTAATACCCAACCATCCTATATAAGTCTCTCTCTGGGAAAAAGCCTTTGTGAGTGGATCCGCCGTGTTGTCTTCTGAGTCTACTCTCCTAACCTCGATCACCCTGGAGATCAACTATCTCCACGATCAGGTGATACTGCCTTAGAATATGCCTGGGTCACTGATGGGACCAGGGTTCCTGGGCCAAAGCCACACTTCCATTGTCACACAATGGTAGGAACCTAGTTCATCTCATGAACCAATATACACCCAAACTGCCTCTTTGGTAGTATCTTTGATAGCGATGTTACCAGCCTTTATCGTCTAGTTTGCCACGGTATTTAGCTTGGAACTCTTCCAACATACCGTCCCTTCACTGAAGGTAAAGACAATGCCTGCGACTGTCATTCAGTCGTCCTTATCACCCTGGAACCTTTCCAGTGATTCTCCCCAGGATTGATTGATATCATCTCACTAAACCTAGTGAGAACCCTAACATCCATTTAGATCTATCTCATAGATCCAAATCCCAGGATTTAGGAGGTATCACTTTGATCCTATATGGAGAATCTTTGTGATAAGAGAAGATTGACCGAGCATAGCATAGGAAACTCTTTTACTATCAAGAGTATGTTATCTACGTACTCTATGAGGATCACCACCATACTCCCTATTACCTTTTTGTTTACACAAGGTTCATCTACCATTTTGATGAAGTCAAACTCTTTGACTGTCACATCAAAACAGATGTTCCATCTCCGCGATGCTTGCTTTATCCTGTAAAGCAACCTGCACATGTTTCCGCTGTAGGGTTCCTAGGCATACTAAGGAGGTCTCACAAGGCATCAACCATGCCAATTTCAAATTTTACGGGTGCCGAGAAACCCTAATACGGATCGTTAACTAGATATATAGGCGAAACAAGAACTAGTAAACTACTTTACAATGAGTGAACGGAAATACAACCTTTGTAGATCCGGTGCTCCACCTCCATAGCTCCATGATGAAGTCCTCTCCGCTGTCCAAATCGAACCATGACTCTTGCATCGGCTTCATCGGAGAAAAAGCGGGCTAGGTCATCGACAACGATGCCGAAGATGATCTACGTCGAGGCATCACTAGATCAAGCTCCACCTTCACCAAGCCATGAAAACTTGTGAAGGAAACACCCTATTTTACTTAGCAAGAGGTAGAGGATGAAGAAATAGGAAGTGGGTAGACTTTAGAATTGGATTTCTCACTCATTTCATCAATCCACCATTGATGAAGTCAAGCTTCTTCATCTTCAAGAAGAAGAAGAAGAAGATGATGAATATTATGATAAGTTTTTTATGAAAAGAATAATAAAATGATTCTTATCATAAAATTAACCATGGTAATGTGTAGAGAAATAACTAAGGTTAAATGAATGGTTAGGGTTTAGGAGATGAAGACAAAAGAGTCACTTTGGTCAAAGCTTCATGAAGCTTTGACAAGCTTCATGTTGAAAGCAACCCTTTTGTTTTTCTTTTCTCATTTCTTTTAATCCAAATTAAAAGATAAATGAAAGAATAAATATATAAAAACCCTAACCATTTACTTAACTAAGGTTTAACTCTTTACACAAACCCTAGCAATCATGTATCATCAAACATGATACAATCAAGTGCACAAAAAATATATCACATATACAATATGCACAAGCGAGTGAGAAAATCCATTTAAAGTGAAACAATACTAGTTAATGTAAAGCAATATATCAAATATATAATTATGCATTAGATCATTAAATCAACACTTGATTCAATGATCCGGTCATATCGCATATAACCGACCAGTATCCAATGTATCGGCTTATCGAATCAATCCTCGATTCGATAACTAGGTTATATCGTATACAACCATTCGACACATTCATCGCGAGAATAGAATGCGGTATCACATACACGCATTATTCTCGGTCCCGCACATATCTCATATGCGCTCCTATTTCGTTTCGCTTGAGCCAGGAAACCTCTGTGTAGGACTCTAAAGACTCGTCAATACGCCGGCAGCAGATGATGATCATATCAAGCACCCACAAGCCGCAAGCGGTCTGCTAAACGTAACGGCCACCAGAGTATTGAGCGATCAGAAGATCGACAAGCAAGCCCGCTCACACTCCTGTGAATCCAACCAGTAACACTACCGTACAGTCCGGTCTGATCGTCTGATATGTCGCATATCTCGCCTAGGGGTGGTAAACGTCAGACCCCAATAGCTCGATAAGTCGTGTCGATATGAGGTCTATAACAATTCGAGAAACTACAGGTAACACTTACCAGTAAATCTCAGCAACCCTGGCCAGGGATTTCCTGTTATAGCCAATCGAACACAGCGCAACATCAACTCCCTATACCGGGAGAGACGAATCCCCTCCTATCGCTCATTGCCTCCATGTGATTCGGGACTGTACCCAAAAACCACCGTTTTGCACGCCCTCTTGGACGTGGTAAGATGGAAATCAAAGCACAGTTGGAACCACACAAGACTCTATGATGATCTCGGGTCAACAGACTACTCTGTACCAGTGTCACCAGAGAACTGCCATCTGACGTAAGGTATAATACCATCTGGGAGTTCTCGGCGAGTCCGTCCAGTGTACCCAGTCTCCACTGAGCACCCGTATATCATCTCTGATGTCAAACACCAATGGATATGGGATCATCCATCGCCCATCTATATGGGTCGAGAAGGTATACGCTAGTCTACTCTGGTATATCGATGCCCCGTCTCGATATACCCACGACTAGGGACTTTGAAGGATGTACTTATAGACTACCATGTCCCCACTAGTATGATCCGCATCATAGTCCAGGTAGTCAAGTATACATCCTAAGGGCTTTACCAACATGTAACAGAGAGACAATCAGTGTACACGTTAAGGTAAAGATCAACCATATAGCATACTATCATGTCGAGCAAGAAAGTCCTCCCTATATATGTCCAAGCATCCACTACAATATACATCCTATGTATAGTAATGGCCTCGAGGGCATACATATAACTAACAATCTCCCACTTGCACTAGGGCCATCTGTAGCAGTGGTTGTAGTATCTCATACTCAACCATCCCATAAAAGTCTCTCTCTGGGAATAGGCCTTCGTGAGTGGATCCGCCGTGTTGTCCTCTGAGTCTGCTCTCCTTGTCTCGATCACCCTGGAGATCAACCATCTCCATGATCAGGTGATACTGCCTTAGAATAAGTCTGGATCACTGATGGGACCGGCGTTCCTTGGCATAAGCCACAACTCCATTGTCTTACAATGGTAGGAACGTAGTTCATCTCATGAACCAATATACACCCAAACAGCCTCTTTGGTAGCATCTTAAGTAGCGATGTATCCTGCCTTTATCGTCTAGTATGTCACGGTATCTAGCTTGGAACTCTTCTAACATACCGTCCCTTTACTGAGGGTAAAGACAATGCCTGCGACTGACATTCAGTCGTCTTTATCACCCTGGAATCTCTCCAGTGATTTTCCCCAGAATCGTTTGATATCATCTCACTACAACTAGTGAGAATCCTAACATCCAATTAAATCTATCTCATAGATCCAAAACTCAGGATTTAGGAGGTATCATTTTGATCCTACACGGAGAATCTTTGTGATAAACGGAGATTGATCGAGCGTAGCATAAGAAACTCCTTTCTTATCAAAAGTATGTCATCCACGTACTCAACGAGGATCATCACCATACTCCCTACTACCTTTTTGTATATACAAGGTTCATCTACCATTTTGATGATGTCAAACTGTTTGACTACTACATCAAAACAGATGTTCCAACTCTGTGATACCTGCTTTATCTTATAAAGCATCTTGTGCACGTTTCCGCTGCTCCCACTGTCTACGAAGCCCTCTGGCTGTGTACTTACAGACTCTCTCTTCTAAAACATCATTTAGAAAAGCAGTCATGACACCCAACCGCCAGATTTCGTAGTCATGGTATGTAGCCGTGGCAAGTAGGATCTGGATGGACTTAAGCATAGCTACTTGAAAAGGTTTCATCATTATCCACGCCTGGTCGATGACGAAAAGCTTTAACAAGTCTAGCTTTGAAAGTCTCAATTTTTCCATCTACACCAAGTAATCTTCTCAAGATATACTTGCTCCTGATGGGGATTTAACCCTTCAGATATAGCATCCAAAGTCCATACTTTGTTGGTGTATAAGGATTCCATCTCAGATCACTAAGCATCCAGCCATTCTTACAGAGTCCCACTCCTGATGGCCAGCTCGAAACTAGTTGGGTCATCATCTCATGATGCAATCCTCGCTCCCACTGTCATAGAGTAACCGTAGTATCTCTCAGGTGGGTGAGGAACCCTACTAGATCGGCGGAGAGGCTGAGGATCATTGGTAACTATTGAATCCTTTGGTTTTATCAAATCATCTGCTGTAGTTTGTATAGCTGGAACCTTTCCAGTTCTACATTACAGAGCTTGCCTCGAGCTTGTCCGGATTTTGCTTTTAGACATAGCCCGGACAACCCCAAATCTTAACCAACTTAAGATATGGGCTCTTCCTTTTCCATATCACATATGAAGTGGTAGGCATAGATTTGATTCGAACCCTATTCAATAGGTATGCAGCTTCTCAAGTGCATAACTCCCAAAAGGAAATAGGAAACTCAGTAGTACTCATCATAGAGCACACCTTATCATATAGGGTATGATTGCTCCGCCCCCGATATACCAACGTGCTATGGTGTATACGGAGGAGTAATGCTGAGAGAGAATTTCATTCTCCTTTTAGAAAAGTCCAAGAATTTCGTGCTCAAGTATTCTCCTCCTTGATCTCATCAAAGGACATAATACTTATACCCGTATTGGTTCTCTACTTCTAACTTATATTCTGTGAATATCTCAAAAGGTTCTGACTTGTGTTTCAACAGGAACATATGTCTGAATCAAAAGAGATCATCAGAGAATTTAATGAAGTATAAAGAACCGGTCTTGGCAAATGTAGACAGGGGACCTACATACATCAACATGTATCATCCCAAGAGTCGACTAACTCTTTCTCTGTTTCCAATAAGCAGAGCTATGGTCATCTAATCTTTGTGACATGACTGGCAAGTTTCATAAGATGTAAATTCAAACTGATTTAAATATGCATCTACATGTAACTTCAGCTAGTCGGGTCGCATTGATATGACCTAGTCTACAATGCCTCAAGAAGGATCCGTTCATTTCTGAACTCTTCTTCTTGTGTGTGTTCCGTATACTAAGAACTGTAGTTTGATTTAGAACATCAATGCTTTTAGATAACGTGCCTGAACCGATCAACTTTTGATATAGGAAATGTTCAAAACATTATCCAACAATACAAAATTTTATCATTTCTTTACTTCTAAAGAGACTGATATGATTTTGTATATCAGGTTCGGTATCTAATAACATTCGTTCAGAATCAATGTATTTGGAACACAGGGTGACAGTGACCAACAGACTTGGCTGCAACACTTGCCCCGTTTTCTGCCTCATGAAACTTATCACCCGTTCTCAGTTCTCTACCTTTCTGTAGCCCTATGTAGCAGATTACATATCTGGGATCCTGATCCGGTATCAAATACCTAGGACGTAGAGGACACTGAGAAACAGTTCTATATAATGAACACACCCGAAGATGATGCATCAGCATGCACTTACTTCGTTTGGGCGGCACGGGAATTCTGGCAATCCCCAATTTCCTGCTCTGTCTTATAACAATTATAAGTTGGAGCGGGACCAACATTCCCCAGCTCAGTATAACAAGCGGGTTCGGTCAATAATCCGTATTATTATCAAGATTAAGGCGTGACATGGTCGCTACCAGGAGAGAGAGAGAAGAAAACACTCAGCGTGCGCTCTTGCAAGAATAGATTGGTTATTATTTTATCTAATCAGGATGGCTCCCACTGCTTTTTATCAAATCTTCCTTCAAACCTTAAAAGGAAAGACTAGTCGGGATTAATTACACACTACAAGTTCGCCAATCTTTCAGCCAGGCCAGTGTCGGTACTTTGAGGGAGGTCCCCCGTGCTTTCGCACGAACCTAATTAATGTAAACCTCGTTTTCCCAGAGGCGTAACCCCGTTGACACCTTTCTAGACACCTACTTGATCGGCTAATTGTAATGTGTAAAACTCTCCCAGGAGTAACAATTACTCGCAGTGGGTATCGGGATCCAACTATCTCATAGAAGGTATGCAATCTCATTGCAAATTTCAACACTTGAAATTCCCGATAATATTTTGCCCCTAGCGTCCTATGATCTTGACGGAGGCCAAACAACCCATAGTCCGCTAGTCAAGTTCAACCCGTCATTTCATGATTGAATTAAACCCACCCGCACGACCCTTGATGGAGGCCAAACAACGCCGTACGAATACCCTAATCCAATCGCATCATATGCTAGCAGATAAGCACTAGTTAGCTACCGTACACTACGCCTTGACGGAGGCCAAACAACCGTAGCACGAATACTAACTAGTACGTATCTGAAATGACGGAGGGCTACGACAGGTTTTTCTGAAAACCTATTGCGTAATGAACTTGATATCGTTGTAGAATCAAATGATTTTAAAATGGAGTGTTTTTGAAGCTTTTCTAGTTTTGCTAAAGGAGTCACTCCCGGTGAAGGGATCGTCGGTCCTTTCCTCATCGAATAAGGTGCGGGATATATCATATATATCACTATGCAAAGCAAAAACTTTTAAAAGCAATCAAAAGACAAACGGAGTGGTGTAGCATCTGCCAGTTATTGCTAAAGGAGTCACTCCCGGTGAAGGGATCTCGGTCCTTTCCTCATCGAATAAGGTGCAGGATATATTACATATACCTCTGTGCAAAGCAAGAACTGTAGCTACATGTTTTATTTTGAAATTCGATTCTACAACATCTTAGGTTTCTTTTATTTCATTAATCACATTAATGAAGTCCCATCATTTAAGTACCTAAACATCACAGATAAATACGACGTACACTTATGCCATCCACATTCGCCTCGATGTCCCCTCGTGCACCGTTAGGTTAGGTAACTAACGACAGAGCGGGGCAGGGCTAGCGCGGGTGTAAAACATAAGTAACGTCTATATAATATATCATATATACTATATACTGTATCTATCACAGAACATCACATGATCACATCACAGATATCGCAGCAGAAGAAACATATGAAATATTGGATATACTAGGACGTCCGTGTTTTCAATACGAGCCAGTATAAAACACGGATTCCACGGTCGCGATGAATAGCCAAACCCACACCCCTAGACCCCTACGAGAGCGGCAAGCAACCCTACCAATTCTGGAGTTAGGAGACCCGGACTCGACTCCTCGAGTTGGTCTCCCACTGGACCCCAGAACCCGGTTACTTGTGCCCTCCTCCTTGGGTCTATCCTAGTGCGGAAAAGTAAATAATATACAAAGGGTGACATCTTCCGCAACCTGGAAGTGCCCCAATAAAAGAATATTACATACAAGTTTTTACATGAATGAAAATGAAAAACACTCATCTCACATAAAAACCCCCGGCTATTCAAACACGACGATCCAATATAACATATCCAGCAACACATAACATCACATGTCATCAACGTAAGTAAATATGTCCATCCCAATTGTCGTTGACATATAGCAACGAAACCGGCGATATCACATATTACATTTACGGTCACAGAAAAGAAAGTGTAAAACTACAACAGTTGGAATCCGCAATCTGCATAGACATCGCATGCCTAATCAAATGAATACCTTAGACATCACATGCCTAACAATTATAAACCCCGCATTTTAGTCTCAAAATCGAAAACACTTTTCAATATCAAGTTGGGAATTCAACAGGATTCCCGATGTTCTGATCGAATGCTCGTCGCAAACTTTACTAGACGGCCGCACCCCCGATGCCGTCGACGAAGTGCACCAAGGCGGAACACCGCTGCCGCGAGCACCCGAATGGATGCTTTCGGCGATGGGGTTCTCCTATAGTCACTTGGTCGGGGCTATGGAGTGAGGCTGTCTATTAAGTTTACCCGGCGAGTATCCGCGTACGCTACGTGATTGCGACGGACTTTTGATCACATCAAAATTCCGTGGCAACCGATCAAGTGAGACTAAACCGCTAGATTTATAACATTCATTCAGTTATCTCATAACTTATTGTGAATTCCAATTATTGTATCACATTCCGGATAAATAGAAAATGTTAAACTTTCCGATCGAACAATCGAACACCCAAGTTTTCCCGAAACAGCTCAACACATGAAACAAGTTCAAAGACATTCACTTCGTGCCTCAGTACCAACGGTCCAGCCGTAGAAGGGTCAAGCCAACGCCTCACATGTGGCACGCCGTACTGCCCCAAACCCAAAGGTTCAAAGGGCAGTTCAAGATGGTCACATAATCGAGTTAAGCTTTGTTGTCTTCTAGAGGGTCCATTGCGTTACTTGCACTAGTTAGAACGTCTTTAAACCACGGAAAGATCCAACACTTGGAAATTTCCCGACAGGGGAAAAAGTGGGTATTTATATCCGGTCGAACTTTTTAACATATTCAAAAATTATCCGGAAAGCCACATAGACAAAATCTGATAATCCGATCGAACAATCGAATCCCCAAAACAACCGTAGAAAATTCAACTCTTGAATTCAGATTAAAAATTCCCAGAAAATATTTCAACACAATATAAGAATTACTGTGCAGGAAAAATTGTATGAAGAGACCAAGTGGCCGCGGAACCGCCGCAATAGGCTTGCTATTGCCGCGGTTCCGCCGCTCCTCTATCGATTCAGGTGGTCGGGCTTCACAGTAATTCTTAGGACTTCCTGATTAGTTTTCTGCATATTTTTAATCCTCCAAATTCCACAAAATCAGAAAATGTCCAGAGAGCCGTTTCGGGTTCGGGTTTTGGTTCGATCGGACTTCAAACTGCGTCTACGCATCGCCTAAGGCTCTAGCTAGGCTCTGATACCACTGTAGGGTTCCTAGGCACACTAAGGCGGTCTCACAAGGCATCAACCATACCAATTTCAAATTTTACGGGTGCCGAGAAACCCTAATACGGATCGTTAACTAGATATATAGGCGAAACAAGAACTAGTAAACTACTTTACAATGAGTGAACGGAAATACAACCTTTGTAGATCCGGTGCTCCACCTCCATAGCTCCATGATGAAGTCCTCTCCGCTGTCCAAATCGAACCATGACTCTTGCATCGGCTTCATCGGAGAAAAAGCGGGCTAGGTCATCGACGACGATGCCGAAGATGATCTACGTCGAGGCATCACTAGATCAAGCTCCACCTTCACCAAGCCATGAAAACTTGTGAAGGAAACACCCTATTTTACTTGGCAAGAGGTAGAGGATGAAGAAATAGGAAGTGGGTAGACTTTAGAATTGGATTTCTCACTCATTTCATCAATCCACCATTGATGAAGTCAAGCTTCTTCATCTTCAAGAAGAAGAAGAAGAAGAAGATGAATATTATGATAAGTTTTTTATGAAAAGAATAATAAAATGATTCTTATCATAAAATTAACCATGGTAATGTGTAGAGAAATAACTAAGGTTAAATGAATGGTTAGGGTTTAGGAGATGAAGACAAAAGAGTCACTTTGGTCAAAGCTTCATGAAGCTTCAACAAGCTTCATGTTGAAAGCAACCCTTTTGTCTTTCTTTTCTCATTTCTTTTAATCCAAATTAAAAGATAAATGAAAGAATAAATATATAAAAACCCTAACCATTTACTTAACTAAGGTTTAACTCTTTACACAAACCCTAGCAATCATGTATCATCAAACATGATACAATCAAGTGCACAAAAAATATATCACATATACAATGTGCACAAGCGAGTGAGAAAATCCATTTAAAGTGAACCAATACTAGTTAATGCAAAGCAATATATAAAATATATAATTATGCATTAGATCATTAAATCAACACTTGATTCAATGATCCGGTCATATCGCATATAACCGACCAGTATCCAATGTATCGGCTTATCGAATCAACCCTCGATTCGATAACTAGGTTATATCGTATACAACCATTCGACACATTCATCGCGAGAATAGAATGCGGTATCACATACACGCATTATTCTCGGTCCCGCACATATCTCATATGCGCTCCTATTTCGTTTCGCTTGAGCCAGGAAACCTCTGTGTAGGACTCTAAAGACTCGTCAATACGCCGGCAGCAGATGATGATCATATCAAGCACCCACAAGCCGCAAGCGGTCTGCTAAACGTAACGGCCACCCGGGTATTGAGCGATCAGAAGATCGACGAGCAAGCCCGCTCACACTCCTGTGAATCCAACCAGTAACACTACCGTACAGTCCGGTCTGATCGTCTGATATGTCGCATATCTCGCCTAGGGGTGGTAAACGTCAGACCCCAATAGCTCGATAAGTCATGTCGATATGAGGTCTATAACAATTCGAGAAACTACAGGTAACACTTACCAGTAAATCTCAGCAACCCTGGCCAGGGATTTCCTGTTATAGCCAATCGAACATAGCGCAACATCAACTCCCTATACCGGGAGAGACGAATCCCCTCCTATCGCTCATTGCCTCCATGTGATTCGGGACTGTACCCAAAAACCACCGTTTTGCAAGCCCTCTTGGACGTGGTAAGATGGAAATCAAAGCACAGTGGGAACCACACAAGACTCTATGACGATCTCGGGTCAACAGACTACTCAGTACCAGTGTCACCAGAGAACTGCCATCTGACGTAAGGTATAATACCATCTGGGAGTTCTCGGCGAGTCCGTCCAGTGTACCCAGTCTCCACTGAGCACCCGTATATCATCTCTGATGTCAAACACCAATGGATATGGGATCATCCATCGCCCATCTATATGGGTCGAGAAGGTATACGCTAGTCTACTCTGGTATATCTGTAGGGATCCTAGGCACTCTAATGAAATCTCACAAGGTATCAACCATGCCAATTTCAAAAATGATGGGTGCCGAGAAATCCTAATACGGATCGTTGACTAGAAGTTTAGGCGAAAAGATAATCTAGTTAACTACTTAACTAAAAGTTAGATGCTACAACCTTTGTAGATCCGGTTCTCCACTTCCTTAGCTCCACGTGGGTGTCCTCTCGCCGTCCATCATGAATCCCGAACTCAATCGTCGGCTTCATCGGAGAAACGGGCGAGCTAGGTCGTCGGCTTCGTGTCAAAGACGATCTACGTCGAGGCATCACAAGTTCAAGCTCCGACTTCACAAAGTTGTGAAACTTGTGAAGAAAACACCCAAAACAACTTGGCAAGAGGTAGAGGGTGAAGAAATAGGAGGTGGGTTCACTTTAGAATTGGATTTCTCTCAATAGAACTCAAGTTGCCATTGATGGCATCAAGGTTTCTATCTTGAAGAAGAAGGAGAAGATGAAGCTAGTTTTATGATTAGTCTTTTAAAATGAAAAGAAAATTCATACTTATCATAATCTAACTAGGGTTAAGTGTAGAGAATAAACCATGGTCATTTGGAGAGTTAGGGTTAAGCATGATGACAAGAATGGTTGCAAAAGTCAAGGCTTCATGAAGCTTCAACTAATGACAAAAGAAAGCCACCATTCTCTTTAAATCATTTCCAAATAAATAAATAAATAACTAAATGAATATGCAAAACCCTAATCAACACTTAACCATGGTTTTAATTCTTTACACTTAACAAAATGATCAAGTATCATCAAACATGATACAAAAATGTGCACAAATGTATATCACATATACTTCTTGCACATCAAGTGAGAAAATCCATATAAAGTGAACCAATACTAGTTAATGCAATGCAATATATCAAATATATAATTATACATTAAATCATTAAATCAACATTTGATTCAATGATCCGGTCATGTCGCACATAACCGACTAGAATCCAATGTATCGATTTATCGAATCAATGATTCGATAACTAGGTCATATCGAATATAACCAATCGAAACATATATCGCGAGAATGAAATGCGGTATCACATACACGCATTATTCTCGGTCCTGCACATATCTCATATGCGCTCCTATTTCGTTTCGCTTGAGCCAGGAAACCTCTGTGTAGGACTCTAAAGACTCGTCAATACGCCGGTAGCAGATGATGATCATATCAAGCACCCACAAGCCGCAAGCGGTCTGCTAAACGTAACGGCCATCCGGGTATTGAGCGATCAGAAGATCGACGAGCTAGCCTACTCACACTCCTGTGAATCCAACCAGTAACACTTACCGTACAGTCCGGTCTGGTCGTCTGATATGTCGCATATCAAGTCTAGGGGTGGTAAACGTCAGACCCCAATAACCGATAAGTCGTGCCGATGTGAGGCTCATAACGGGTCGAGAAACTACTGGTAACACTTACCAGCAAATCTCTGATCAGCCCTGGCCAGGGACTTCCCTATTACGGCCAATCAAGCACAGCGCAACATCAACCCCCAATACCGGGAGAGACGAAACCCCTCCTATCGCTCATTGCCTCCATGTGACTCGGGACTGTACCCAAAGACCACCGTTTTGCACGCCCTCATGGACGTGGTAAGGTGGAGATCAAAGCACAGTGGGAATCACACAAGACTCTATGACGATCTCGGGTCTACAGACTAACCTGTACAAGTGTCACCTGAGAACTGCCATCTGACGTGAGGTATAATACCATCTGGGAGTTCTCGGCGAGTCCGTCCAGTGTACCCAGTCTCCACTGAGCACCCGTATACCATCTCTGATGTCAAACACCAATAGATATGGGATCATCCATCGCCCATCTCATGGGTCGAGAAGCGTATACGCTAGTCTACACTGGTATATCGATGCCCCGTCTCGATACACCCACGACTAGGGACCTTGAAGGATGTACCTATGGACTACCATGTCCCCACTAGTATGATCTGCATCATAGTCCAGGTAGTCAAGTACACATCCTAAGGGCTTTATCAACATGTAACTATAAGACAGTTTAAAGAGACAAGTGTACATGTTAAGATAAAGAGCAACCAGATAGCATACTATCATATCGAGCAAGAAAGTCATCTCTATATATGTCCAAGCATCCAATATAATATTCATCATCTGTACAATACTGGCCTCTAGGGCATACATACAACTAACAATCTCCCACTTGCACTAGGGCCAGCTGCTGTAGTATCGCATACCGAGCATCCCGAAGAGTCTCTCAAACTGTATCTGGGGAATGGCCTTCGTGAGTGGATCCGCCGTGTTGTTCTTCGTGTCAACCCTCCTGACCTCGATCTCCCGGCGATCAACTATCTCCCGGATCAGGTGATACCGCCTCAGAATATGCCTGGATCGCTGATGGGACCTGGGTCCTTGGCCAAAGCCACCGCTCCATTGTTATCGCAATACAAAGGTATTGGATGCTCAATGGATGGAACCACTCCAAGTTCAGTAATGAACTTCTTGATCCAGACAGCCTCTTTGGCAGCATCGTTGGCAGCGATGTATTCAGCCTCCATCGTCGAGTCTGCCACGGTTTCCTGCTTGGAACTCTTCCAGCTATCCGCCCCTCCGTAAAGGGTAAAGACAAAGCCCGACTGCGACTTAGAGTCGTCCTTATCACTCTGGAAGCTCGAATCGGTAAAGGACTCCACTTGGAGTTCTCCGTTACCATACACCAAGAGCGTCTCTTTAGTCCTTCGCAAGTACTTGAGAATGCTCTTCACAGCTGTCCAGTGACTCTCTCCAGGATCAGCTTGATACCTGCTCACTACACTTAGTGAGTATGCTACATCGGGTCTGGTACATAGCATCGCATATATGATAGAGCCTACAGCCGAAGCATAGGGTATCCCTTGCATGCGAGCTCTCTCCAAATCAGTCTTGGGAGACATCTCTTTGGAGAGAGTGACTCCAGAGATCGTGGGCAAGTTCCCATGCTTGGATTCTTCCATACTAAACCTCTTTAGTATGGTGTCAATGTACCTGGATTGGGACAATCCCAGTATCCGTTTGGATCTATCTCTATAGATCCTGATCCCCAATATGCAGGAGGCATCACCAAGATCTTTCATTGAGAATCTTTGTGATAAGAAGAGCTTGACCGATTGCAGCATAGGAATATCATTTCCTATCAAGAGTATGTCGTCCACGTACAATACGAGGAAGACAACCTTACTCTCTGTCACCTTCTTGTAAATACAAGGTTCATCTGGGTTTTTGACGAAATCAAACTCTTTGATAACGACGTCAAAGCAGATGTTCCAACTCCGCGATGCTTGCTTTAATCCATAAATGGATTTAAGCAGCTTGCACACCTTTCCACTGCTCCCACTGTCTACGAAGCCCTCTGGCTGAGTCATGTACACGCACTCTTCTAAATCACCATTTAGAAAGGCGGTCTTAACATCCATTTGCCAGATTTCGTAGTCATGATATGCAGCGATGGCAAGCATGATTCGGATGGATTTAAGCATAGCCACTGGAGAAAAGGTTTCGTCATAGTCTACACCTGGTCTTTGACGAAAACCTTTTGCTACAAGTCTAGGTTTGAAAGTCTCCACTTTCCCATCTACACCAAGTTTCTTCTTGAAGATCCACTTGCTCCTAATGGGTTTTACCCCTTCAGGAGCAACTTCCAAAGTCCATACTTTGTTGGTGTACATGGATTCCATCTCGGACCGCATAGCATCCAGCCATTTCACTGAGTCCCTACTCGTGATGGCCTGCTCGAAGCTAGTTGGGTCATCATCCTCCATGATGCAATCCTCGCTCCCTCCATCCATGAGAAAACCGTAGTATCTCTCAGGTTGGCGAGGAACCCTACTAGATCAGCGGAGAGGCTGAGGTTCATTGGGAACTACTGAATCTTCTGGTTCCACTAAATCTTCAGTTACGGTTTGTGTATCTGGAACTTCTTCCACCTCTACCATTTCGCCACTAATTTCTTTTTCAAGAAATTCCTTTTCTAAAAAGGTGGCATATTGAGAAACAAACACCTTTTGTTCTTCAGCATGGTAGAAAAAATATCCTTGTGAATTCTTAGGATATCCCACAAACTTGCAAAGAACTGACCGTGCCTCGAGTTTGTCTGGATTTTGCCTTTTGACATAGGCCGGACAACCCCATATCTTAACTTGTTTAAAATATGGTCTCTTCCCACTCCATATCTCATATGGTGTGGTAGGCACAGATTTAGATGGAACTTGATTCAATAGGTATGTTGCTGTCTCCAGCGCATATCCCCAGAAGGAAATAGGTAACTCAGCTGTGCTCATCATAGAGCGCACCATATCTAATAGAGTGCGGTTCCTCCGTTCTGATACACCGTTGTGCTGTGGTGTATATGGAGGAGTCAGCTGAGAGAGAATCCCATTCTCTTTTAGGAAGTCCAGGAATTCATTGCTCAAGTATTCACCTCCTCGATCAGATAGAAGGATTTTAATACTTTTTCCGGTTTGGTTTTCGACTTCTTGTTTATATTCTCTAAATTTCTCAAAAGCTTTTGATTTGTGTTTCATCAGGAACACATATCCGAATCTAGAGAGATCGTCAGTGAATGTAATGAAGTACGAAGAACCATCCCTGGCATGTGTA
The DNA here is from genome assembly GCA_030015575.1 of Agapanthus africanus. NCBI lineage: Eukaryota > Viridiplantae > Streptophyta > Magnoliopsida > Asparagales > Amaryllidaceae > Agapanthus > Agapanthus africanus. The sequence goes on along the minus strand of CM057342.1, from coordinate 604,394,876 downwards.
GACATGGGACCGCATACATCACTATGTATCAGTCCCAAGAGTTCGGTAACTCTTTCTCCGTGTCCCGTAAACGGAGTTTTGGTCATCTTGCCTTTGAGACATGACTGGCAAGTGTCATAAGATGAAAATTCGAAAGGTTTCAAATATCCATCCTTATGCAACTTAGCCAGTCGTGTCGCATTGATGTGACCCAGTCTACAATGCCACAAGAAGGAATCGTTCAGTTCTGAACTCTTCCTCTTGTGTGCGTTTGTTATGCTCAGAACTGTTGATTGGTTTAGAACATAAATGCCATTGCACAACGTGCCTGATCCAACCAACTTTTGGTTACGGAAAATGTTCATAACATTGTCCTGTAATACAAAATTATATCCCTCTTTGCTCAACAAAGAAACCGATATAATGTTGCATATCAGGTTCGGCATGTAATAGCATTCGTTCAGAACCAATGTATTACCAGTTGGTAATACAAGGTGATATTCCCCGACAGTCTTAGCTGCAACAATTGCACCATTTCTAACTCTAATGTCTTTATCACCTTCTCCAAGTTCTCTACCTTTTCTAAGCCCATGTAACTGATTACATATATGGGATCCTGACCCGGTATCTAATACCCAGGACGTGGAGCAAATGGAGAAACAGTTCTCTGTAACGAACATACCCGAAGAAAATGCATCATCATGTACTTTCTTCAATCGGGTGGCATGGGAATCCTGGTATTCCCCTATATCATGTTCAGTCCTATAACTCTTATAGATAAGAACGGAACCAACGTTCCCCAGCACAGTATAACATGCGGGTTCGGTCAATACATCCATATTATTATCTTTATTAAGGCATGAAATGGTCGCTACCTGGAGAGAGAAAGAAGAAAACACTTTAGCGTAAGCTCGTGCAAGATCAGATTGGTTATTATCTTATCTAATCAGGATGGCTCCCACTGTTTTTATCAAATCTTCCTTCAAACCCTAAAAGGAAAGACTAGCCGGGATTAATTACACACAACAAGTTCGCCAATCTTTCAGCCAGGCCAGTGTCGGTACTTTGAGGGAGGTCCCCCGTGCTTTCGCACGAACCTAATTACTGTAAACCTCGTTTTCCCAGAGGCGTAACCCCATTGACACCTTTCTAGACACCTACTTGATCGGCTAATTGTAATGTATAAAACTCTCCCAGGAGTAACTCTTACTCGCAGTGGGTATCGGGATCCAACTATCTCATAGAAGGTATGCAATCTCATTGCAAATTTCAACACTTGAAATTCCCGATAATATTTTGCCCCTAGCAGCTATATGACCTTAACATAGTCAACAAATCATAAGTGCTAGTCAAGTTCAACCCGTCATTTCCCGATTGAATTAAACCCACCCGCACGACCCTTAACATAGTCAACAAAGTCGCACGACTACCCTAATCCAATCGCATCATATGCTTATACGGATAAGCACTAATTAGCTACCGCACACTACGCCTTAACATAGTCAACAAACGTAGCACGAATACTAACTAGTACTTATCTGAAATGACGGAGGGCTACGACAGGTTTTTCTGAAAACCTATTGCGTAATGAACTTGATATCGTTGTAGAATCAAATGAAGTTTTGAAATGGAATGATTTTGAGGCTTTTCTAGTTTTGCTAAAGGGGTCACTCCCGGTGAAGGGATCGTCGGCCCTTTCCTCGTCGAATGAGGTGCGGGATATATCATATATATCACTGTGCTAAGCAAAAACTCTTAAAAGCAATCAATAACCAAACCGAGTGTGTAGCATCTGCCAGTTATTGCTAAAGGAGTCACTCCCGGTGAAGGGATCTCGGTCGTTTCCTCATCGAATAAGGTGCAGGATATATCACATATACCGCTGTGCAAAGCAAGAACTGTAGCTACCTGTTTTATTTAAAATTTGATTCTACAACATCTTAGGTTTCTTTTCTTTCATTAATCTCATTAATGAAGTCCCATCATTTAAGTACCTAAACATCACAGATAGATATGACGTACACTTATGCCATCCGCATTCGCCTCGATGTCCCCTCATGCACCGTTAGGTTAGGTAACTAACGACAGAGCAGGGCAGGGCTAGTGCGGGTGCAAAACATAAGTAACGTCTATATAATATATCATATATACTATATACTGTATCTATCACAGAACATCACATGATCACATCACAGATATCGCAGCAGAAAAAACATATGAAACATTGGATATACTAGGACGTCCGTGTTTTCAATACGAGCCAGTATAAAACACGGATTCCACGGTCGTGATGAATAGCCAATCCCACACCCCTAGACCCCTACGAGAGCGGCAAGCAACCCTGCCAATTCTGGGGTTAGGAGACCCGTATTCGACTCCTCGAGTTGGTCTCCCACTGGACCCCAGAATCCGGTTACTTGTGCTCCCCTCCTTGGGTCTATCCTAATGCGGAAAAGTAAATAATATACAAAAGGTGACATCTTCCGCTACCTGGAAGTGCCCCAAAAAAAAGAATATTACATACAAGTTTTTACATGAATGAAAATGAAAAACACTCATCTCACATAAAAAACCCCGGCTATTCAAACACGACGATCCAATATAACATATCCAGCAACACATAACATCACATGTCATCAACGTAAGTAAGTATGCATACCCCAATTGTCGTTGACGTATAGCAACGAAACCGGCGATATGAACATACTACACTTACGGTCACAGAAAAGAAAGTGTAAAACTACAACAGTTGGAATCCGCAACCTCTTTAGACATCACATGCCTAATCAAATGAAATACTTAGACATCACATGCCTAACAGATATAAATCCCGCATTTTAGTCTCATTATCGAAAACTCTTTTCAATATCATGTGGGACTAAACTGCTAGATTTATAACATTCATTCAGTTATCTCATAACTGTTTGTGAATTCCCATTATTGTATCAAATTCCAGACAAACAGAAATAGTTAAACTTTCCGATCGAACAGTCGAATACCCAAGTTTTCCCGATACAGCTCAACACATGAAATAAGTCTAACAACATTCAGTTCATGCCTCAGTACCAACGATCCAGCCATAGAAGGGTCAAGCCAACGCCTCACATGTGGCACGCCGTACTGCCCCAAACCCGAAGGTTCAAAGGGCAGTTCAAGACGGTCACATAATCGAGTTAAGGTTTGTTGTCTTCTAGAGGGTCCATCGCGTTACTTGCACTACTTAGAACGTCGTTAAACTACGGAAAAATCCAACACTTGGAAATTTCCCGACAGGGGAAAAGTTGGGTATTTATATCCGGTCGAACTTTTTAACAAATTCAAAAATTATCCGGAAAAACACAAAGACGAAGTTTGATAATCCGGTCGAAACACCGAAGCTCTAAAACACCCCAGAAAATTCAACTCTTGAATAATTATTAAAAATACCCATAAAACTCAGATGCAGAAACTATGAATTACTGTGCAGAGGAGGATGGCTGATGTCATTCATTAGCCGCGGAACCGCCGCCTAAGCTGGCTTAGGCCGCGGTTCCGCCGCTCATTACACTGTTCATTGAATAAAAATTGCACCGTAATTCTTAGAATTCCCTGCTGAATTTTTAAGCATTTTTAATATTGAAAAAACCCAGTTTTAGAAAAAGTCCAGAGAGCACTTGGGTTTTAGGGTTTCGGGTTCGTTCGGGTTTCAAACGTCGTCTAGACTTTGCCTAAGGCTCTAGCTAGGCTCTGATACCACTGTAGGGATCCTAGGCACTCTAATGAAGTCTCACAAGGCATCAACCATGCCAATTTCAAAAATGATGGGTGCCGAGAAACCCTAATACGGATCGTTGACTAGAAGTTTAGGTGAAAAGATAATCTAGTTAACTACTTAACTAAAAGTTAGATGCTACAACCTTTGTAGATCCGGTTCTCCACTTCCTTAGCTCCACGTGGGTGTCCTCTCGCTGTCCATCATGAATCCCGAACTCAATCGTCGGCTTCATCGGAGAAACGGGCGAGCTAGGTCGTCGGCTTCGTGTCAAAGATGATCTACGTCGAGGCATCACAAGTTCAAGCTCCGACTTCACAAAGTTGTGAAACTTGTGAAGAAAACACCCAAAACAACTTGGCAAGAGGTAGAGGGTGAAGAAATAGGAGGTGGGTTCACTTTAGAATTGGATTTCTCTCACTAGAACTCAAGTTGCCATTGATGGCATCAAGGTTTCTATCTTGAAGAAGAAGGAGAAGATGAAGCTAGTTTTATGATTAGTCTTTTAAAATGAAAAGAAAATTCATACTTATCATAATCTAACTAGGGTTAAGTGTAGAGAATAAACCATGGTCATTTGGAGAGTTAGGGTTAAGCATGAGGACAAGAATGGTTGCAAAAGTCAAGGCTTCATGAAGCTTCAACTAATGACAAAAGAAAGCCACCATTCTCTTTAAATCATTTCCAAATAAATAAATAAATGAATATGCAAAACCCTAATCAACACTTAACCATGGTTTTAATTGTTTACACTTAACAAAATGATCAAGTATCATCAAACATGATACAAAAATGTGCACAAAAGTATATCACATATACTTCTTGCACATCAAGTGAGAAAATCCATATAAAGTGAACCAATACTAGTTAATGCAATGCAATATATCAAATATATAATTATACATTAAATCATTAAATCAACATTTGATTCAATGATCCGGTCATGTCGCACATAACCGACTAGAATCCAATGTATCGATTTATCGAATCAATGATTCGATAACTAGGTCATATCGAATATAACCAATCGAAACATATATCGCGAGAATGAAATGCGGTATCACATACACGCATTATTCTCGGTCCTGCACATATCTCATATGCGCTCCTATTTCGTTTCGCTTGAGCCAGGAAACCTCTGTGTAGGACTCTAAAGACTCGTCAATACGCCGGTAGCAGATGATGATCATATCAAGCACCCACAAGCCGCAAGCGGTCTGCTAAACGTAACGGCCATCCGGGTATTGAGCGATCAGAAGATCGACGAGTTAGCCTGCTCACACTCCTGTGAATCCAACCAGTAACACTTACCTTACAGTCCGGTCTGTTCGTCTGATATGTCGCATATCAAGTCTAGGGGTGGTAAACGTCAGACCCCAATAACCGATAAGTCGTGCCGATGTGAGGCTCATAACGGGTCGAGAAACTACTGGTAACACTTACCAGCAAATCTCTGATCAGCCCTGGCCAGGGACTTCCCTATTACGGCCAATCAAGCACAGCGCAACATCAACCCCCAATACCGGGAGAGACGAAACCCCTCCTATCGCTCATTGCCTCCATGTGACTCGGGACTGTACCCAAAGACCACCGTTTTGCACGCCCTCATGGACGTGGTAAGGTGGAGATCAAAGCACAGTGGGAATCACACAAGACTCTATGACGATCTCGGGTCTACAGACTAACCTGTACAAGTGTCACCTGAGAACTGCCATCTGACGTGAGGTATAATACCATCTGGGAGTTCTCGGCGAGTCCGTCCAGTGTACCCAGTCTCCACTGAGCACCCGTATACCATCTCTGATGTCAAACACCAATAGATATGGGATCATCCATCGCCCATCTCATGGGTCGAGAAGCGTATACGCTAGTCTACACTGGTATATCGATGCCCCGTCTCGATACACCCACGACTAGGGACCTTGAAGGATGTACCTATGGACTACCATGTCCCCACTAGTATGATCTGCATCATAGTCCAGGTAGTCAAGTACACATCCTAAGGGCTTTATCAACATGTAACTATAAGACAGTTTAAAGAGACAAGTGTACATGTTAAGATAAAGAGTAACCAGATAGCATACTATCATATCGAGCAAGAAAGTCATCTCTATATATGTCCAAGCATCCAATATAATATTCATCATCTGTACAATACTGGCCTCTAGGGCATACATACAACTAACAATATCGATGCCCCGTCTCGATATACCCACGACTAGGGACTTTGAAGGATGTACTTATGGACTACCATGTCCCCACTAGTATGATCCGCATCATAGTCCAGGTAGTCAAGTATACATCCTAAGGGCTTTACCAACATGTAACAGAGAGACAATCAGTGTACACGTTAAGGTAAAGATTAACCATATAGCATACTATCATGTCGAGCAAGAAAGTCCTCCCTATATATGTCCAAGCATCCACTACAATATACATCCTATGTATAGTAATGGCCTCTAGGGCATACATATAACTAACATCCGCTGCTCCCACTGTTTACAAAACCCTCTGGCTGTGTTCTTATAGACGTTCTCTTCTAAATCATTTTAGAAAAGCAGTCATGGCACCCAACCACTAGATATCGTAGTCATGGTATGTAGCAATGGCAAGTAGGATCTGGATGAACTTAAGCATAGTCCCTGGAAAAGGTTTCATCATTATCCACGCCTGGTCAATGACGAAAACTTTTAACAAGTCTAGCTTTGAAAGTCTCAACTTTTCCATCTACACCAAGTAATCTTCTCAAGATATACTTGCTCCTGATAGGGATTTAACCCTTCAGATATAGCAACCAAAGTCCATACTTTGTTGGTGTACTTGGATTCCATCTTAGATCGCTAAGCATCCAGCCATTCTTACAGAGTCCCTACTCTCGATGGCCTGCTCGAAACTAGTTGGGTCATCATCTTATGATGCATTCCTCGCTCCCTCTGTCATCGAGAAAACGAAGTATCTCTCAGGCGTATGAGGAACCCTACTAGATCGGCGGAGAGGCTGAGGTTCGTCGGGGACCATTGAATCATTTGGTTCTATCAAATCACCAGCTGCAGTTTGTATAGCTGGAACCTTTCCAGTTCTACAGAACTGACCTTGCCTCGATCTTGTCCAGATTTTGCTTTTGACATAGGCCGGACAATCCTAAATCTTAACTTACTTAAGAGACAGGCTCTTCCCATTCCATATCTTATATGGAGTGGTAGGCACTGATTTGATTCGAACCCAATTCAATGGGTATGCAGCTTCTCAAGTGCATAACTCCCAAAAGAAAATGGGTAACTCAGTAGTACTCATCATAGAGCGCACTATATCTAATATGGTGCGATTGCTCCGCCCCGATACACCGTTGTGCTGTGGTATATTCAGAGGAGTAATACGGAGAGAGAATCTCATTCTCTTTTAGAATAGTCTAGGAATTCTATGCACAAGTATTCTCCTCCCTGATCTCATCATAGGACATAATACTTATACCCGTATTTTGGTTCTCTACTTCTAACTTATATTCTGTGAATATCTCAAAAGCTTCGAACTTATGTTTCAACTGGAACATATGACTGAATCTTGAGAGATTATCAGAGAATGTAATGAAGTACAAAGAACCAGTCCTAGCATGTGCAGACAGGGGACCTTACATACATCATCATGTATCAGTCCCAAGAGTTTACTAACTCTTTCTCTGTTTCCAATAAACAGAGCTATGGTCATCTAATCTTTGTGACATGACTGGCAAGTTTCATAAGATGTAAATTCAAACTGATTTAAATATGCATCTAAATGTAACTTTAGCCAGTCGGGTCGCATTGATATGACCTAGTCTACAATACCTCAAGAAGGATTCGTTCATTTCTGAACTCTTCCTCTTGTGTGTGTTCTGTATACTAGGAACTGTAGTTTGATTTAGAACGTCAATGCTTTTAGATAACGTGCCTGAACCGATCAACTTTTGAAATAGGAAATGTTCAAAATATTATCCAACAATACAAAATTTTATCATTTCTTTACTAATAAAGAGACTGATATGATTTTGTATGTCAGGTTCGGTATCTAATAACATTTGTTCAGAATCAATGTATTGGTAATACAGGGTGACAGTGACCAACAGACTTGGCTGCAACACTTGCACCGTTTTCTGTCTCATGAAACTTATCACCCGTTCTCAGTCTCTACCTTTCTTTAGCCCATGTAACGGATTACATTTGCGTGATCCTGATCCGGTATCTAATACCTAGGACGTAGAGGACACTGAGAAACAGTTCTTTATAATGAACACACCCGAAGGAGATGCATCATATTCACTTTCTTCGTTTGGACGGCATAGGAATTCTGGTATTCCTCTATTTCCTGCTCTGTCTTATAACAATTATAAGTTGGAGCGGGACCAACGTTCCCCAGCTCAGTATAATAAGCGGGTTCGGTCAATACTTCCATATTATTATCTTGATTAAGGCGTAATATGGTCGCTACCTGGAAAGAGAGAGAAGAAAACACTCTGCGTGCGCTCTTGCAAGATTAGATTGGTTATTTATTTTATCTAATCAGGATGGCTCCCACTGTTTTTATCAAATCTTCCTTCAAACCTTAAAAGGAAAGACTAGCCGGGATTAATTACACTCTACAAGTTCGCCAATCTTTCAGCCAGGCCAGTGTCGGTACTTTGAGGGAGGTTCCCCGTGCCTTCGCATGGACCTAATTAAAATAAACCTCGTTTTCCTAGGGGCGTAACCCCGTTAACACCTTTCTAGACACCTACTTGATCGGCTAATTGCAAAGTGCAAAACTCTTCCAGGAGTAACAATTACTCGCAGTGGGTATCGGGATCCAACTATCATATAGAAGGTATGCAATCTCATTGCAAATTTCAACACTTGAAACTCCCGATAAAGGTTTTTACCCCTAGCACTTATGACCTTAACTATGGTCAACAAATCATAAGCACTAGTCAAGTTCTACCCGTCATTTCGTGATTAATTAGACCCACCCACATGACCCTTAACTAAGGTCAACAAAGTCACGCGACTGTCCTAACTAATCGCATCATATGCAGTTTAGGAAGACATCACTTAGCTACCGTACACTGTGCCTTGACTATAGTCAACAAACACAACACGAATACTAAGTACTCTACTTTCTAAAATGACGGAGGGTTGCGGATGGTTTTCAAGAAAACCTTTAACGCTTTGAACTTGATCTCGTCGCGGAATCAAATGGTTTTTAAATGGAGTGTTTTTTAGGCTTTTCTAGTTTTGCTAAAGGGGTCACTCCCGGTGAAGGGAACGTCGGCCCTTTCCTCATCGAATAAGGTGCAGGATATATCATATATACCGCTGTGCAAAGCAAAACTATAGAAGCAATCAAAAGACAAACCGAGGGTTGTAGAATCTGCCAGTTATTGCTAAAGGGGTCACTCCTGGTGAAGGGATCGTCGGCCATTTCCTCATCGAATAAGGTGCAGGATGTTCTACAAGGAACACCGCGATGCAAAGCAAGAACTGTAGCTACCTGTTTTATTTTTGAAATTTGATTCCACAACATCTTTTAGGTTTATTTTCTTTCATTAATCTCATTAATGAATGTCCCATCATTTAAGTCCACCTAAGCAATACAGATAAATATAACGTACGCTTATGCCATCCGCATTCGCCTCGATGTCCCGTCTGCACCGTTAGGTTAGGTAACTAACGCCAGAGCGAGGCAGGGCTAGCGCGGGTGTAAAACATAAGCAACGTCTATATAATATATCATATATACTATATACAATATCCATCTGAACAAATCACATGATCACATCACAGATAACGCAGCAGAAAATATCAGATGAAATATTGGATATACTAGGATGTCCGTGTTTTATTTTGAGCCTGTATAAAACACGGATTCCACGGTTGTGATGAATAGCCAATCCCACACCCCTAGACCCCTACGAGAGAGGCAAGCAACCCTACCAATTTTAGGGTTAGGAGACCCGAACTCGACTCCTCGAGATGGTCTCCCACTGGACCCTAGAACCCGGTTACTTGTGCTCCCCCCTGGGTCTATCCTAATGCGGAAAAGTAAATAATATACATCAACGGTGACATCTTCCGCAACCTGGAAGTGCCCCAATAAAAGAATATTACATACAAGTTCTTACATGAATGAAAATGGAAAAAACACTCATCTCACATAAAAAAACCCCGGCTATTCAAACACGACGATCCAATATAACATATCCAGCAACACATAACATCACATGTCATCATCGTAAGTAAATATGCCCATCCCAATTGTCGTTGACATATAGCAACGAAACCGGCGATATCACATATTACACTTACGGTCGCAGAAAAGAAAGTGTAAAACTATAACAGTTGGAATCCGCAAACTCTTTAGACATTGCATGCCTAACCAAATGAATTCCTTAGAAATCGCATGCCTAACAATTATAAACCCCGCATTTTAGTCTCATTATCGAAAACTCTTTTCAATATCAAGTCGGGCAATTCAACAGGATTCCCGACATTCTGATCGAATGCTCATCGCAAACTTTAGTAGACGGCCGCACCACCGATACCGTCGACGAAGTTCACCAAGGCGGAACACCGCTGCCGTGAGCACCCGAACGGATGCTTTCGGTAACGGGGTTCTCCTACAGTCACTTGGTCGGGGCTATGGGGTGTAGCTGTCTATTAAGTTTACCCGGCGAGTATCCGCGTACGCAACGTGATTGCGATGGACTTTTGATCACATAAAAATTCCGTGGCAACCGATCAAGTGAGACTAAATTGCTATGTTTATAACATTCAAATCAGTCATCTCATAACTACTTGTGGATTCCAAATATTGTATCGCATTCCGGATAAATAGAAAATGTTAAACTTTCCGATCGAACAATCAAACACCCAAGTTTTCCCGAAACAGCTCAACACATGAAATAATTTTAAAAACATTCACTTCATGCCACAGTACCAACGGTCCAGCCGTAGATGGGTCAAGCCAACGCCTCACATGTGGCACGCCGTACTGCCCCAAACCCTAAGGTTCAAAAGGCAGTTCAAGACGGTCACATAATCGAGTTAAGGTTTGTTGTCTTCTAGAGGGTCCATCGCGTTACTTGCACTACTTCGAACGTTCTTAAACTACGGAAAGATCCAACACTTGGAAATTTCCCGACAGGGGGAAAATTGGGTATTTATATCCGGTCGAACCTTTTAACATGTTCTAAAATTATCCGGAAAAACACAAACGAGGTTAAAATATCCGATCGAAACATCGAGACCCCAAAAACAACCCAGAAAACTCAACTGTTGAGTATAAAATAAAAATACCCAGAAAACACAAGAGACAGATAGTGACATTACTGTGCAAACTGCAATGAACAAGGTGACTGTACGGCCGCGGAACCGCCGCATGAGCCATGCTCGTGCCGCGGTTCCGCGCGCTTTGATCGACTTAGGCGCACGTTTTGCACAGTAACTCCTAGAAAACCTTGCTGATTTTTCTGCATATTTTTAATTCGCAAAATTCCACAGATTTGAAAAATGTACAGAGAAGGGTTTTGGATTAGAGTTTCGGGTTCGATCGGACTTCTAACATCGTCTACCTCTCGCCTAAACCTCTAGCTAGTCTCTGATACCACTGTAGGGTTCCTAGGCACACCCATGATGTTCTACAACTGATCAACCATGCCAAATTCAAAAATTTATGTGCTGAGAAACCCTAATGCAAGATCGTTAACTAGAGGATAGGCGAAAACAAGCAAGCAAACTACTTTGCTACTAAGTGAAAGAGACAACAACCTTTGTAGATCCGGTCCTCCACTTCTCTAGCTCCGTGTTGACGTCCCTCCGCTGTGATCATCGGAATCCCGGACTCTAGCATCGGTTTCATTGGAGAAATGGGCGGGCTAGGTCGTTGACTTCGATGCCGAAGATGATTGATTAGTCGAAATTATTGCATATTTTAGCCGGCAATTTCCTCATCATTTGCATCCATTTAGAAGTGTACGGTATTCATATTTTACATAGTAGCAAAACTGTCGCAAAATATCAGATTGCATGTATTAGACTCTAAAACCGACACTATAAAGGAAATTGACCACATTTCATGGCATCGCATCATCCCTACATTTGCGCAACACTTGTTTTGAGATCTGTGCAGGAAAATCCAGAAGAAAGGCCAAAATATACAGGGTACCGATCAAACATTACGCCAACTCAATGATTTCAATTCTGGTATCAATACAAAGGGACAAATAAAATTCAACATGTCAGATAAAGCCCAATATGTTAGCACAAGACCACTTTAAAAAGCCCAAGGCCCAAGCCCCACAAAGTGCCGCGGATCCGCGGCAGGAGCCTGCTTGCGCCGCGGATCCGCGGTGGGTCCAAGGAGTTACCTCCTCAAATTCAGTGCATTATCTCTCTCTCAGGGTCAACACTACATCAAGACATGAAAAATTCCAGAATGTTCCAGAAGCTTCTGCCAGATCAGCAAACTAGGGTTTTCTAAGCTTAATTAATCCTAGCTTAAAACCTAAGCTAGCTCCTAACAAACTCTTTCTAGAAACTCCTCAACAAACTTTTGGAGGGAATTGTAATTTCAAAATTAGACCTAGGGTTTGGGAGATCTATAAATAAGACCCTAGGCTCACTTGTAAAAGGATCCCGAATTGTTGGATTCAATCTTGGAAAAATCCCAAAAAATTTTAGTATCAATCTAGATCTACTCTCTTTCTTCATCTTCTTCCACAAGTCTAGTGAGAGGGCTTGTGTGAAACCCTAACCCTAATTCCAATCAAAAGCCAAGATCCCGAGTACCCATCAAGCAAGAAGCCTTGCAACCTTTTATGAGCCGAGCCAATCTTCAACGGAGCAAGTGGTCCAAGCTGATCCACGACTCACGGAGCCGAGCGACGCCAATTCAACAATTTAGTTCTTCCTCTTGTAGTTCTTGAGCGACTGTAATCAAATTGTTGATATAAATAAAAGGTGATATTCTTTTATCTTGTTTTCTTTAAATTCTCGCATCATGATATCTTTTCAATTCTTGAATGCTTCCTGTGTGGTGATGTTTGAGTAATACTCCGCTCGTCGAGGAATCGAGACGATCAATAGAATGATGATGTAATATATCTTAAATCGATTCTTGAATCCTACGAGTTTTGTAAACCCTAGCAAGTTCAAGAATCGATGACCCAATTCGTTGCGATGCTTTCTTGATTGATATCGCTCGAGATTGGGGAGTTACGACCGTTTCTTGAAATTGTTAGAGGCTAGAATGTGAATGATATCGATGAAAGAAAAAGGGTTAAACGATGAAACCCTAGTTTCATCAAGAAAGCTCTAACTCTCGTCGATCATCATCGATCTAGTATCAATCCTTCGAAGGACAAGAACACGAAATCTTGAAATTACATCACGTTTATAGATCCGATCGATCCCTACGAGCCTCATTTAGATTCTTGACATTTGGTTGGAAATATCATCAAAACACCGATTCTTGATTTGTTTATCAGTTTCTTGATTCTTGATTAAACATCGTGACACCTGAATCAATCGATAAATTCTTGAATCATGTTTTCTTTTCCTTTCGATTAACTTTTTAATTCAAACAAATTAAACATAGAAACGAATCGCACAATCCCTGTGGACGATCCGCACTCGCTTACGATCTACAACTGACACCGTAGTTGATTGCGGTCAAATATAATTTTTGGTTGTGATTTCTTTACAATTTTCTAAATACCGACACAAAGAAACTTATTCGCTTTATTCGATTTACACAAACAAGAATTTCTTTTCAATCAAAATGCCACCGTTGCCGGGAACGCGCGCTAATTCGTTTCATATTATAGTTTGAATTGAAAGATTTATTCCATTGTTATTTTTGAGATCAAAATACGTGCAAACCCTAAACGATTTGTTGTGGTTCATTGCAAGGAAATCTGGAGTTGTTTGGCAATTGAAGAAAATTTTTGGAAAATACCAGAGAGTTGAGGGAGTCTACAGAAGCTCCCTGGAAAATTTTGGTGGAGTGATCTCATTAAGAAACCGCGGAAGCGCGGCATTAGAGGGCATTTGCGGCGGAACCGCGGCAAGCCTGGGGGATCTCTGCAAAATTTTTGCTTCAAGTGAATTCTTACCTTCTTCTCTCTCCTCTTTTTAGCTCCAACTAATAATTTTCTGCAGGTTTCTTTGCAAATAATCGCAGCGCCGCAAAAGCAAAATTAAATTTGTGCGTGATTTTGATTTCTTGGTTGTTTCCATTCTAATACGGAAATTAAGGGGCACGGCCAAATCCAAATAGGTGGGGATTTCATTACCCTTCCTAGGCCCCGAAAACCACAAAACTTGCATCCGCATTAACCCACATTAACTAAAAGAAATCTAGAGATGACTCTAAGGACTATCGCGCTCAATTAGGACAAGAGAAGGCCGTGGGTAATTCATTGCTTATCCCCGTTTTCTTGTGGTGCCTAAGGCGAGTGTGTCTAAGGCTAGTGGTTTTTAATTAGGCCCACTACTTACGTAGTGGAGTACCTTCCTACTTACCTGGCACTTATCCGGCCACAGGGGGACAACGAGGCAGTGGAGGATTCTATCCTGCGACTTGTCTTTTGACAGTTAGGAGCGGTCTAGAGCCGGACCTAGGTGACCACTAGATTCTAGGGTTTGTGTGCTGCATTTGTTTTGTCGCATCATTTTTTTCAAAAATCCGTCCCTTTTTCAAAGCAAGCACCGCATTCATTCATACCCCTAATTATAAGTCAACGCTGCAACTTGTACTAACCCTTTTTAGTGCAAGATAGGATGGACACGGGATTCTAGTGCCCGTTTAGTCCGCGTACCCTTTATCGACTCCGAAGTCGATATTTCTCCATTTACCTTTTCTTTACCCACTACCACACCCACACCGATGGATCCGAATCCATCAAACTTCTTTAACCCTAATCTGCCGCCGTCCGTTGGTGCGCAGAATCCACCCCGCATCTCTCTCCAGGAGAGGTGCTACCCTATTCGAGGTCCTCTTTCGACCTGCTTATCCACACCACCAGCCAACGGGGATAACTTTGAGATTAAGCCCCAGTATATCAATCTTTTACCCAAATTCCACGGACTCGAGACTGAGGACGCTTACGTTTTCATTACCAAATTTGAAAACGTATGCGTAATGATGGGTACGTCACAACTTTCAGTGGATGCTATGCGTCTACGACTTCTTCCATTTACTTTGTGCGATATAGCCGAGAAGTGGCTATATAACACTACCGCACACTCTATTACGAATTGGGAAGAATTCGTAACGGCATTCCTTAAGAAATTTTACCCAATACAAAACACAACTCGAATCCGTAGCGAACTGAATCAATTTGCCCAGCTCCCTGCTGAACCATTTTCAAAATGCTTGGAACGTTTCAAGGATCTATTGTTCAGTGTCCTCATCACGGCATCCCGAGATGGGAATTGTGCCGAATCATTTATGAGGGCATTAACCCAAACACTAAACAGAGCCTTGAAAACATGTGTCAAGGTACTTTTATGACCAAAGATGATGGGGAAGCTTGGAAGTATTTAGAAGAGTTCGCTGAAAAATCACTACAGTGGGAGAGTGGAACCCAACCATTGAATAGGGGTGGCGTACACCAAATAGATGTGTCCATAGGTGTTCGAGCTGAAATGGCAGCAATGCAAAAGAAGCTCGACGCTATGGAATACAAATTTGCAGCAGCCTCCCTAAACCCAGTGTCACTCCCCAAAACTGTTTGTGGGTGCTGTTCTGATCCGTCTCATTTAACGGAAGAATGTCCATTAAACTCTACGTTTCAAGGTCATGAGCATTCTAATGCCGCATTTCAAAGACCTAGAAACGATCCATATTCTTCCACGTACAATCAGGGTTGGAGGAATCACCCGAATTTTGCTTGGAACCAAAACCAATCTCAAAACACGGTTCCAAACACGAATAATTTTCAAAGGTCTCTTCCTCCACCACAACAGCAACCCCTTCAACTCACTCAGCACCCTACCAGTCACAAAATTTCCAAATCAGGTCAACACTCCTGCACAGTCTAATCCGATGACCTGTTCTGACGAATTCTCTCAATTCACTCAAACCATGAAATCACTTTTGTCAAATTTCGTAGAGGTTTCGGCTGAAGTTAGATCTTCCGTCGGTGAGATAAAGAAAAACTCAGCGTCCCAAGCTGAGAGTATTAGAACGATAGAAGCTGAAATCGCACGACTAAAAGCCGAAATGAGTGCGAGAGAAAAAGGGAAACTTCCCTCTCAACCCTACATAATCCTGGGCATTACAATGTAAATGCCATCACAACGTTGAGATCAGGAAGAGTGCTGAACAATCATGTCGGGGAAAGTATTGATGATACTGAAAATCATATCAACACCCGGCTGAGACCTTTCCACACACACATACTTCTCCTTCTGATCCTTCTTCTTCTACCACACCATCTTTTCGAGAGCCTATTCTCCATTTCCCACTAGGCTCGACACCTTCTCCCAACCCTTATAGTTCTCCACAAACGGTCCCCACACCTCTTTTGGGACCTCGTCTACCCCCTCTTCCTTCTCCTGTGATGGACCCTGCGCTTATTGCGAAAGCTCCTTATCCGAACCGGTTAAGGGCTAATAGAACGAGTCCTCATATGGAGAAAATTTTGGAAATGTTCAAACAGGTTAACATCAATATCCCTCTCCTAGATGCGATTCAACAAGTCCCCGCTTATGCGAAAATTCTTAAGGACTTGTGCACTAGGAAGAGGAAGACTCAAGTGCCGAAGAAGGTCTTCATGTCTAATAATATTAGCACTGCTTTTATACCCCAGCTACCAAAGAAACGAAAGGACCCAGGATGTCCTACAATATCGATTTCGATTGGGGGTAAAAACATAAATCGTGCTCTTTTAGACCTTGGCGCAAGTGTTAACCTGCTCCCTTATTCTGTCTATGAGCAATTAGGGATTGGAGAGATGAAACCTGCTCATTGCACTCTCCAGATGGCAGACCGATCTATCACCAAACCAAGGGGTGAATTAGAGGATGTATTGATAAAGGTCGGGGAATTTGTTTTCCCTGTAGACTTCATTGTGCTCGACACACATCCTGTAGCAAACCCCCGGGGCCAAATTCCGGTGATTCTGGGTCGTCCTTTCCTTGCCACTTCCAACGCTGTTATAAACTGTAGAAATGGTTCAATGAACTTATCATTTGGAAATATGACCATTGAACTAAATATCTACAAAGTTGGAAGTCAGCCATCAGAACCTCTGCTCATATTTTAGATGTGTGCTCTGTCCATGAGATCACTCCCGATAGTTGTGGAGCCGAGGAACTTTGCTTTACTGATCTCAATGACATTACCACATCTCTGTTTGATTTCACACATGATCTTAATGAGGACACTTTCTCTACACTTGAGTCCTGCACTCCTGACTGTTCTCCACCCGAGTCTATATCTTTCACAGGCTCTGAGCTTCTTTGTAAATCCAAAAATCGCTCAATGATCCCTCCTTCTATCATTTCTCCGCCTGAGTTAGATCTCAAAATTTTACCTTCTCACCTTAAATATGCATATCTAGGTGAGAATGAGTCTTTACCGGTTATCATATCCGCATCTCTTGCATCAGAGCAAGAGAATGCCCTTTTATCGGTATTGAGATCTAACAAAGAGGCGTTTGGTTGGAGTATGGCGGACATCAAAGGGATTAGTCCCTTGATAGTTGAACATCATATACATGTGATGGATGATGCCAGACCAACCCGAGAACCACAGAGACGGTTGAATCCCGTCATGAAGGAAGCGGTCATGAAAGAGATCGTCAAATGCTTAGATAATGGTATTATATAGCCCATCTCCGATAGCCAGTGGGTGAGTCCTATACATGTCGTTCCTAAGAAATCCGGCATCACTGTTATAACCAATGAGGCGAATGAGTTGATTCAGACACACGCCCAAACTGGGTGGCGTGTATGTATTGATTATAGAAAACTCAATGCTGCCACGAGGAAAGACAACTTTCCTCTACCATTCATTGATCAGATGTTGGAACGCTTAGCGGGACGAGAGTATTATTGCTATATGGACGGATACTCAGGCTATAATCAGGTCCCCATCGCCAAAAAGGATCAAGATAAAACCACTTTTACTTGCCCTTTTGGTACCTTTGCTTACAGTCGCATGCCCTTTGGGCTATGCAATGCTCCCGCTACCTTTCAGCGGTGTATGATGGGGATATTCTCTGATATGGTAGAGAATTTTCTGGAGATCTTTATGGACGATTTCTCGATTTTTGGAGACTCTTTTTCTGATTGCCTAGCGAACCTTGACGCTGTTCTTACTCGTTGCAAAGAGAAGAACTTGACTTTGAACTGGGGAAAATGCCATTTTATGGTCCAAGAAGGAATAGTACTTGGACATGTCATTTCACAGAAAGGCATTGAGGTTGACAGAGCTAAGATAGATGTCATTCAAAACCCCCCTCATCCCAAAAGCGTCAAAGATATTCGATCTTTCCTTGGCCATGCGGGCTTTTATAGGAGATTCATTAAGAACTTTAGCAAAATTGCTAGACCTTTAACTCTTCTCCTGGCCAAGGATACGACCTTCCATTTTGACTCGGACTGCGAGACAGCTTTCGACTCACTTAAACACTCACTCACTTCAGCCCCCGTTTTATCATCACCAAACTGGGACTACCCCTTTGAGTTGATGTGTGACGCATCTGATTTTGCAGTAGGTGCAGTCTTAGGACAGCACATCGAAAAGATGCCACACGTGATATACTATGCTAGTAAGACCCTGAACGATGCGCAAATCAATTATACAACCACAGAAAAGGAACTCTTAGCGGTTGTATTTGCATTAGAAAAATTCAGGCCTTACTTAATTGGCTCTCCTATAGTTGTGTATACTGACCATTCCGTTTTAAAACATCTTCTGGCAAAGAAAGATGCAAAAGGTCGACTAATACGTTGGATCCTACTGTTACAAGAATTTGATCTTGTTATCAAAGATAAGAAAGGATGTGAAAACGTAGTAGCTGACCATCTTTCACGCATCATTTCTTCCCCTGTGACCTTGCCGATCAATGATTCGTTCCCTGATGAACAACTCTTGAGCATATCCAGTGAACCATGGTTCAGGGATATTGTGAACTATCATGCCACGGGACTAATACCGAGCGATTGGTCAAAACAGGACAAATACCGTTTTCTTTCCCAAGTAAAACACTTTTACTGGGACGGGCCCTATTTGTTTAAATATTGTCCTGATCAGATCATTCGCCGGTGTGTCCCGAATGAAGAGTTCAAGAGTGTTCTTTCATTTTGTCATGATCGGGCCTGTGGGGGTCACTTTGGTCCTAGAAAGACAGCGGAAAAGGTTTTGCAATGTGGATTTTATTGGCCGACCTTATTCAAGGACGCATTTGACTATTGCAAAACCTGTACACAATGTCAGTACACGGGTAGAATATCCCAGAGGAATGAAATGCCTCAGCAACCCATCTTGGTTGTTGAAATATTCGATGTTTGGGGCATTGATTTTATGGGTCCTTTTCCCAACTCCTTTGGGAATTTGTACATTCTGCTGGAGGTTGATTATGTCTCAAAATGGGTAGAAGCCATTCCATGTCGCACTAATGACAAAAAAGTTGTCATTAAGTTCTTGAAGGAGAATATCTTCTCGCGATTTGGACACCCCCGCGCTATCATTAGCGATAATAGGACATATTTCTGCAACAGGTCTTTCGAGGTGAAAATGGGTAGAAGCCATTCCGATCTCGATGGAAGGGACCTTTTGTTGTGCGGTCTGTATATCCGCACGGGGCAGTAGAAGTAGAAAATGTTAAAAACGGCACCTTTTTCAAAGTAAATGGACATAGACTTAAGCCGTATTTTTCCACTGACCCCACGGAGGAGCTCTTGTTCTTACAAGAGCCAGTTTATTTTGATTAAAATTCCTCCGTCTCACCTTCATATCCAGTATATCATTGCATTATTTTTTTGAATGAAGGTGAGTGAAAAGAGTAAGTTTGGGGGAAGTTCTTTACTTATATATTTTGCCCCCATTAATAATTCCCCCCAGGCTTACAGATTTTGTAGATATAGCTGTTAGCAACAGTGAGGACACTGTTGAAAACAAGTTTGGGGGAGGTTTGTGCTTATTTTTTCATCATTTGCATATCATTTGCATAAGCACAAAACATTTCTTTAAAAATCTATAAAAATTGAAAAATTTTCAAAACCCATAAAAATTTAAAAAATTTCCAAGTATAAAAATAATTTTAATATTTACACTTTTTGTACATAAATAAGATAATGAAAGTTTAGATAGTTAACAATTAAATCCATGAGATTAGAAAAATTTTAGAAAACTAAGAAAATTAGAAGTTTTCTTATACGAACTAGTAATAAGTAGTTATGAGCCGTTGTCCCAAGGGTTAGTAAGATAGAGGAAGTCACTAATCTGAGGATAAAAATAAGTCTGAAAAATAGTTTCTATTCTGGAAGCCAAACATTTTGAACGTTGCTACCCTGCTATTCGCACTTACACACGTCTTGAAGCCTGGGATAGTAGAGGATACCTTGAAATGCTCTTGTCTTAAAGCCGATGTATGAAGGAAATAAAAAGAAAAAAATAAGTGAATAAAGAAAATATAAAGTGGTGAGAAAAATGGACACTGGTTTTGTTATCACCAAGAGCAATAAAAAAATGTATAGCGAGGGTGCTTCTTCACCTAGTGCCCTAAGGCCAACTGGTCTGGGAGTCACTGCTATGCCTGAGGTGGTGCAAGACGAGAAAATTACACCAAGTAAGCAAGCACACGAGTAATCGGTCGGTTAGTACCTCAAGAAGTATTAACGGTCGCATGAAAGTGTGTGAGCAATCTCATCTAAATATTCATTAATTAAAAAGTACTGAGGCTGATGGGCAAGAGTATGATAGCTTGAATTGAATTCTCCGGGTGTAGGGATGTCTTTACACACACGCAGGGTTATATGATCGATGTTTGGAAGAAAAATAGGAATGAAGAATAAGACGATGTTTTATTGAGGGAGGATGTGATTTCTGACATCTTTTCATGACCATTAAGATAGGGCTCATGACAACCGAAAAGCTAGCTTAGTTGGAAACCCTAATTTTCAAGGCTTTTCTTTTACAATTCTTTTCTTTAAATGTAATATTCATGATCTTTCTTTTATTATTGGATTTTGTGGGTGCAATCCGCTGAAAACCCTCAGGAGACAACACTCCTCCTACTAGGGACACCTAGAGGTTTAAAGGCTTATTGCACGTGCTCAGTGCAATCGTATTGCCTACAAAAGTGTGCTAGTTAGTTTTTCTCTTTCTTTATTTTCACCTTCTCTTTTTAATAAAACAGTTCGCTCGAGACGATCGAAATTAAATTTGGGGGAATTTGATTAGTCGAAATTATTGCATATTTTAGCCGGCAATTTCCTCATCATTTTCATCCATTTAGAAGTGTACGGTATTCATATTTTACATAGTAGCAAAACTGTCGCAAAATATCAGATTGCATGTATTAGACTCTAAAACCGACACTATAAAGGAAATTGACCACATTTCATGGCATCGCATCATCCCTACATTTACGCAACACTTGTTTTGAGATCTGTGCAGGAAAATCCAGAAGAAAGGCCAAAATATACAGGGTAACGATCAAACATTACGCCAACTCAATGATTTCAATTCGGGTATCAATACAAAGCGACAAATAAAATTCAACATGTCAGATGAAGCCCAATATGTTAGCACAAGACCACTTTAAAAAGCCCAAGGCCCAAGCCCCACAAAGTACCGCGGATCCGCGGCAGGAGCCTGCTTGCACCGCGGATCCGCGGTGGGTCCAAGGAGTTACCTCCTCAAATTCAGTGCATTATCTCTCTCTCAGGGTCAACACTACATCAAGACATGACAAATTCCAGAATGTTCCAGAAGCTTCCGCCAGATCAGCAAACTAGGGTTTTCTAAGCTTAATTAATCCTAGCTTAAAACCTAAGCTAGCTCCTAACAAACTCTTTCTAGAAACTCCTCAACAAACTTTTGGAGGGAATTGTAATTTCAAACCTAGACCTAGGGTTTGGGAGATCTATAAATAAGACCCTAGGCTCACTTGTAAAAGGATCCCGAATTGTTGTATTCAATCTTGGAAAAATCCCAAAAAATTTTAGTATCAATCTAGATCCACTCTCTTTCTTCATCTTCTTCCACAAGTCTAGTGAGAGGGCTTGTGTGAAACCCTAACCCTAATTCCAATCAAAAGCCAAGATCCCGAGTACCCATCAAGCAAGAAGCCTTGCAACCTTTTATGAGCCGAGCCGATCTTCAACGGAGCAAGTGGTCCAAGCTGATCCACGACTCACGGAGCCGAGCGACGCCAATTCAACAATTTAGTTCTTCCTCTTGTAGTTCTTGAGCGACTGTAATCAAATTGTTGATATAAATAAAAGGTGATATTCTTTTATCTTGTTTTCTTTAAATTCTCGCATCATGATATCTTTTCAATTCTTGAATGCTTCCTGTGTGGTGATGTTTGAGTAATACTCCGCTCGTCGAGGAATCGAGACGATCAATAGAATGATGATGTAATATATCTTAAATCGATTCTTGAATCCTACGAGTTTTGTAAACCCTAGCAAGTTCAAGAATCGACAACCCAATTCGTTGCGATGCTTTCTTGATTGATATCGCTCGAGATTGGGGAGTTACGACCGTTTCTTGAAATTGTTAGAGGCTAGAATGTGAATGATATCGATGAAAGAACAAGGGTTAAACGATGAAACCCTAGTTTCATCAAGAAAGCCCTAACTCTCGTCGATCATCATCGATCTAGTATCAATCCTTCGAAGGACAAGAACACGAAATCTTGAAATTACATCACGTTTATAGATACGATCGATCCCTACGAGCCTCATTTAGATTCTTGACATTTGGTTGGAAATATCATCAAAACACTGATTCTTGATTTGTTTATCAGTTTCTTGATTCTTGATTAAACATCGTGACACCTGAATCAATCGATAAATTCTTGAATCATGTTTTCTTTTCCTTTCGATTAACTTTTTAATTCAAACAAATTAAACATAGAAACGAATCGCACAATCCCTGTGGACGATCCGCACTCGCTTACGATCTACAACTGACACCGTAGTTGATTGCGGTCAAATATAATTTTTGGTTGTGATTTCTTTACAATTTTCTAAATACCGACACAAAGAAACTTATTCGCTTTATTCGATTTACACAAACAAGAATTTCTTTTCAATCAATGATCTACGTCGAGGCGACTCAAACTCAAGCTCCATCTTCACTAGGTCATGAAACTTGTGAAGATAACACACTCTACTACATGGCAAGTGGTAGAGGATGAAGAAATAGGAAGTGGGTTCACTTTGGATTTGGATTTCTCACTTGGATTCATCACTTGGAATTTTCTAGCAATGGTTTCTTCTCTTCATGATGAAGAAGAAGAAGAAAGAAAAGAATGAATGAATATCAAAAATAGAAAATCAAGTGATGCTTATCATTTAGCAACCATGGGTGAGTGTAACTAATGTAGAGAATAAACTAGGGTTTACGTAAATGGTTAGGGTTAAGGATAAAACAAAATGGTAGACTTTTTCAAAGATGCATGAAGCATCATGAAGCTTCTTGCATAAAACAAAGATAACCCCCATTTTATTTTTTTGCCAAAAGTAAAGAAATAAAATAAATAAATAAGGCAAATGAAATCCTAACCATTAACTAAACATGGTGTATAGCATACACACACCCAAGTTTGCATGTATCATCAAACATGATACAAACTAGTGCACAAACATATATCATATATACAATGTGCACATTCAAGTGAGAAAATCATCTTAAGTGAACAAATACTAGTTAATGTAAAGTAATATATCAAATATATAATTATATATTAAATCATTAAATCAACACTTGATTTAATGATCCGGTCATACTGCATATAACCGACTAATATCAAGTGTATCAATATATTGAATCAACATTTGATTCGGTAACCCGGCTATATCCTATATAACCGTCCGATGATACAAATCGCGAGAATAGAATTCAGTATCACATACTGGTATTATTCTCGGTCCCGCACATATCTCATATGCGCTCCTATTTCGTTTCGCTTGAGCCAGGAAACCTCTGTGTAGGACTCTAAAGACTCGTCAATACGCCGGCAGCAGGTGATGATCATATCAAACACCCACAAGCCGCAAACGGTCTGCTAAACGTAACGGCCACCCGGGTATTGAGTGATCAGAAGATCAACGAGCAAGCCCGCTCACACTCCTGTGAATCCAACCAGTAACACTTACCGTACAGTCCGGTCTGTTCGTCTGATATATCGCATATCTCGCCTAAGGGTGGTAAACGTCAAACCCCAGTAGCTTGATAAGTCATGCCGATGTAAGGTCCATAACAAGCATTAAACTACTGATAACACTTACCAGTAAATCAGTGCAACCCTGGCCAGGGATTTCCTGTTATGGCCAGTCGAGCATAGCGCAACATCAACCCCCAATACCGGGAGAGACGAATCCCCTCCTATCGCTCATTGCCTCCATGTGAATCGGGACTGTACCCAAAAACCACCTGTTTGCACGACTCAGTAGAGCCTTGGTAGGGTGGAAATCAAAGCACAGTGGGAGACACATAAGACTCTATGACGATCTCGGGTCAACAGACTAAGCTGTACCAGTGTCACCAAAGAACTGCCATCTGACGTGAGGTATAATACCATCTGGGAGTTCTCGGCGAGTCCGTTCAGTGTACCCAGTCTCCACTGAGCACCCGCATACCATCTCTGATGTCAAACACCAATGGATATGGGATCATCCATCGCCCATCTCATGGGTCGAGAAGATATACGCTAGTCTACTCTGGAATATCGATGCCCCGTCTCGAAATTCCCACGACTAGGAACATTGAAGGATGTACTCATGGACTACCCAGGCCCCACTAGTATGATCTACATCATAGTCCTGGAAGTCGAGCACACATCCTAAGGGCTTTATCAACATGTAATAGAGAGACAGCAAGTATACATGTTAAGATAAAGAGCAACCAGATAGTATACTATCATGTCGAGCAAGAAAGTCCTACCTATATATGTCCCAGCATCCACTACAATATACATCCAATGTACAGTAATGGCCTCTAGGGCATACATATAACTAACAAGGGTTAGGGTTTGAAGAGAGAGTGAGCTTAAGAAGAGAGAAGGTGAAGATGATAATGAAATGAGATAATGATCTATCATAATATATATGAAGCCTTATTTATTTATCCAAAAATGAAATAATAGAATTAACAACCATGCTTCATAAATATCTATGAGTGATTCATCTCCATGAGTCATTAAGCATTTATGATGCATTAATGACATGGATGAATCACACAAATGAGTCACTAATCTCATTTAATGCAATGCCACCTTACCCCCCCAAGTCCCCACTCTTCTAGAAGCTTCTCGACAAATTACAAGAATGCCCCTCCAATCCGTGAAAACACGGAAAAACTTTAGACTGTATAAATTCAATAACCTGATACTAGAATCTGGCTTAAACCAAAACCGGCTAGTAAAAAACTGTCCGAAAAGTCGTACGTGCGTAAACACACGTATGCGTCCGAACCCTTGTCGTAAAACCATACGACCTCTATATCGTTTCGCCTGGAGCTGAGAAACTCTCTGTGTGGGACTCTAAAGACTCAACACTACGCTGGCAGTGGGTTTAACCACAGACCGCAAGCGGCACTAGCTGTACGTAACGGTCCCCAGGTAGATGTCAATAAGAAGGCCGATGAGGAAACTCATCCGTACTCCCACTGAGCCTGATGTGACAATCTCCGTACAGTCCGGTCTGTTCGTCTAAGACTATCGCATATCAAGCCTAGGGGGCGACAAGCGTCAGTCCCCTAATAGCTGTATAAGTTGTGTCGGAGCGAAGCCCATTACACCCTGAGAAGCTACTGGAACCTACCAGTATATCTCGCTTTCCCTGGACAGTGACTTTGCGTAATGGCTCTCTGACACAGCGCGATATCATCTCCCAATACCGAGAGAGACGAATCCTGTCTAACCACTACTGCCTCCAAGTGCTCGGGACTGCACCCAACTGCTACAAATTTGCATGACTCCTTTGAGCCGTGGTAGGGTAGCAATCTAAGAACAGTGGGACACACTCGAGGCGAAGTAGCAGTGTCAAGTCTGCGGACTATGCTGTACTCATGTCATCTGGGAACTGTTAACTGACGACGGGTATAATACCAACCAATCAGTTCCCCTGCGAGTCATGTCCGGTGTACCTGTAACCTAACGAGCACCTGTATACTATCTCCAGTACGACGTACTAATGGCTGTGGGACAGACCATCTCCCCAACTGGGATGAGAAGCGTACACACTTAGTCAACTCCGGAATATCGATGCCCTATCTCGATAATCCAACGACCAGGGACCTGTATAGGATGTTGCTTACAGACTACCCAGCCCCTACTAGTGTGATTGCCATCACAACGCTGGTAATCAAGCAAAGATCCTATGGGCTCTACTAATATGTATAAGTGATACGTTACAAGAAACATATGCACATATTAAATTAAATACAAACCAAGTAGACTACCATTTTCAGCAAGACTGTATATACAACTGTGAATATCCCAAGCTTCCATTAAGTAATATACATACAAGTATGATACAATAATGGCCCCTAGGGCATATACACTAACAATCTCCCACTTGCACTAGGGCCATGAGCTGGCATAGCATAGACCTATCATCTCGAATAGCCTCTCGAACTGCATCTGAGGAAGGGCCTTTGTGAATGGATCAGTAATGTTATTCTCCGTCTCTACTCTCTTCACCTCGATCTCCCGGCGATCTACGATCTCCCTGATCAGGTGATACCGCCTTAAGATGTGTCTGGATTTCTGATAGGACCTGGGTTCCTTTGCTAAAGCTATAGTGCCGTTGTTGTCACAATACAGAGGTATTGGACCAACACTGGAAGGAACCACCTGAAGTTCTGTGAGGAACTTCTTCATCCAGACAGCTTCTTTTGCGGCATCGCAAGCAGCTATGTACTCCGCTTCCATTATTGAGTCAGCAACGGTCTCCTGCTTGGAACTCTTCCAACAGACCGCCCCTCCATTGAGGGTCAAGACATAACCCGACATGGATTTGGAGTCATCTTTGTCACTTTGGAAGCCAGAGTCGGCAAAGGCCTCAATCTGGAGGTCTTTTCCGCCATACACTAAGAACATCTCCTTAGTCCTCCTCAGGTACTTGAGAATGTTCTTTACGGCTATCCAGTGCTTCTCCCCTGGGTTTGCCTGATACCGGCTTACAACGCATAATGCGTATGCTACATCTGGTCTGGTACATAACATCGCATACATTATAGAGCCTACCGCAGAAGCGTAGGGTATAATTGACATGCGTTCCCTTTCCAAATCAGTCTTGGGAGACATCTCTTTGGAGAGGGTGATTCCGTGACAAGCCGGTAGGTTACCTCGCTTAGAATCATCCATACTGAATCTCTTCACTATGGTGTCTATGTACCTGGACTGCGAAAGTCCCAATATCCTCTTTGATCTATCACGATAGATCCAGATCCCCAGAATGTAGGTGGCATCACCCAGGTCTTTCATGGAGAATTTATGTGACAAGAATCGTTTGACTGACTGTAACATAGGAATATCATTTCCTATTAGGAGAATTTCATCCACGTACAAGACGAGGAATACTACAGCTCTCCCTACATTTTTACTGTATATGCATGGTTCATCTGGATTTTTGATGAAGTCAAATTCTTTGACAGCATCATCAAAACAGATGTTCCAACTCCGTGATGCTTGCTTTAGTCCATAAATGGACTTAAGCAGCTTGCATACTTTACCACTGCTCCCACTCTGATTGAATCCCTCTGGCTGATCCATATAGACGCTCTCTTCCAAATTTCCATTTAGAAAGGCCGTCTTTACGTCCATCTGCCAGATCTCGTAATCGTGGAAGGCAGCAATAGCAAGAAGGACCCTAATGGATTTGAGCATAGCTACTGGAGAAAAGGTTTCGTCATAGTCCAAACCAGGTCTTTGACGGAAACCTTTTGCAACAAGTCTAGCCTTATAGGTTTCAACCTGTCTATCTACACCAATCTTCTTTTTGAAGATCCATTTGCATCCTACGGGTTTTACCCCATCTGGAGCAACGTCCAAAGTCCATACTTTTTTAGTGTACATGGACTCTATTTCGGTCCGCATTGCATCCAGCCATTTTACTGAGTCACCGCTCTGAATGGCCTGCTGGAAGCTAGTAGGGTCATCTTCATCAATGACACAATCCTCTCTATCCCTATCTATGAGAAAACCGTAGTATCTCTCAGGCGGATGAGACGGCCTACTACTCCTGCGGAGGGGTGTCGGGATGTCCTGTTCTCCTGAACCTTCTGGTTCTTCCAAGCTTTCAGTAATAGCTTGTGGTTTTGGAATTTCTTCCAGTTCTACTGCGCTCCCACTCTTCTGATTTTCTAAAAATTCAGCTTCTAAGAAGTGGGCATAACGAGAAACAAAAACCTTTTGTTCCTCTGCGTAATAGAAACAATATCCCATGGAGTTCTTTTGATATACCACAAACTTGCACTGTACTGAGCGTGCCTCGAGCTTGTCCGCATGCTGCCTTTTTACAAAAGCTGGACATCCCCATGCTTTCAGGTATTGAAGGCAGGGTTTCTTCCCACTCCACATCTGATATGGTGTGGTAGGCACAGTTTTGGTTGGAACCTTGTTCAAAAGATATGCAGCTGATTCTAGTGCATATCCCCAGAATGATCGCGGTAACTCAGCGTTACTTATCGTGGAACAAACCATATCCAATAGGGTTCGATTCCTCCTTTCTGATACATCGTTGTGTTGTGGTGTGTGGAGGAGTAAGCTGAGAGAGAATTCCATTCTCTTTTAAGTAACCCAGGAACTCGGCACTTAAGTATTCACCACCTCGATCAGATCTCAGTGTCTTTATACTCTTGCATGTTTGTTTTTCCACTTCATTCCTGTATTCTTGGAATTTCTCAAAGGCATCAGATTTATGCTTCATTAAGAAGACATATCCATACCTAGAGAAATCATCCGTAAAAGTAATGAAGTAGGAATAACCACCTCGCGCATGTGTAGACATTGGACCGCACACATCACTGTGTACAAGTCCCAAGAGCTCGCTTGCTCTTACTCCGTGTCCAGTGAACGGAGTCTTTGTCATCTTTCCTTTGAAACAGGATTGACAAGTTGCATATGTTTGATATTTGAACGGATTCAAATATCCTTCTCTATGTAACTTAGTTAACCTTCTCTCATTGATGTGACCTAGTCTACAATACTATAAGAAAGCCTGATTTGTTTCCGGAGACTTTCTTTTAAGTGTGTTCTGGACACTGAAAATCTGAGCTTGATTTAATACGTATATTCCGTTTTCTAATGTACCTGACCCAATCATAACTTGATTTAGGTGGATGTGAACCACATCTCTTGCAAAAGTAAAATCATATCCTTCCTTAGAAAGTAAGGGTACAGATATGATATTACAAGTCGTACCTGGTACATAAAAACAGTTACGCAGAATCAATATCTGCCCAGTTGTCAGTCCAAGATGATATTCCCCTACGGATTCAGCGTTCATGCTCATTCCGTAAGCAACTGTGAGGGTCATATCACCTATCCCGATAACCCTACGGTTTCTCAGAGCCTGTAATGAATTACAGATGTGAGATCCTGAACCGATATCCAATACCCAGGAAGTAGGGTTAACTGACATACAGTTCTCTATCATAAACACACCCGAAGCCAAAGCCACAACATGCTTCGTATCCTGGCTACTGGCTTTGCTAGCCCTGCAATCATTCTGCCAATGTTCATTCCTGTAACAATAGGAACATCCCTGTTTTACTATATCCAGTCCCGAAACTTTTGCCTTTCTCTTTCCTTCTCCTTCCCTGGTTTCCTTCAGGGTAGGAGGCAGAGACTGTAGAATCAAGTCAATATCTGACTCGTTTCCCAACGTGGTCTCCAGGTCCTGGAGCTCATCAATATAGCTAGTCATTGTAAGGACGTTGTCCCCTACAGATGACCCGTCAGCTAACCTCGCTTGAATTAATTCGTTCGAGGTTTCATATCTAGTGATATGAGATTGCTCTCCATATAAATCTTTATTATGGAGAAAGATGGAAACTAAGTCCATCTTCTCGTGCTGCTTCTGGTATACACCATCAACTGAAGCTAACACGAGGCACTTAGCTTTCGCTTTATCTTTTTCCCTTGTCTGACAGATATCCATATCCGCGACAGTGGAAACTGGACCTGGGACGGCGGGATCTTGAGTAGTAATAGGGTGGTCCAGCTTGTCATAGCCAATGGACATCTGGACAGACCTTTGCCAGTCATATAAGTCAGATTCAGTCAATTTGTTATCTAGATGTAACCTATGTACGGTCACAAGGTCGCTGCAATTAAGAGAGAGAGAAGAAAACATTTTAGCATGATGTTGTTGCAAGTTTTAGATTGGTTTTAAGTTTATCTAAACAGGATGGCTCCCACTGTTTCTCGAATCCTTCCTCAAACCATAAAAGAAGAATTAGTCAGGACAATTCTCACCGTACAATACTTACTTAACCGTTCAGCCAGGCCAGTGTCGATACTTCGAGGGAGGTTTTCCAACGCTTTCGCGAAGTTCCTTAATTAAATAACCTCTTTTCTCTGGGGGCGTAGCCCCGCTGACACCTTTCTAGGCACCTACTTGGTTTATAGCATTGATCGTTAAGTGACGAATCTCCTGATAAGTAGCTTGTACTCACAGTAGGATCGGGATCCAAAATTTCATCGTATGATAATGTTGAAGGAATCCTACCAACATTCATCAAACTCCAAAATGGTATGCATCTCTCTGCAAATTTCAGTTTCTTTAGAAATTCCCGATGTGGATTTTTGCCCCATGCTCTTATGACCTTGACGAAAGCCAACAAATCATAAGTCACATGTCAAGTTCTGCCCATCATTGTCTTTGTTAATTTGAACCCACCCGTACATACCCTTGACGAAAGCCAACAAGGTAATACGACTGTCCCAAACCAACACATTTATTTATGCAACAAATGAATACCCCAGCAGCTACCAAACACTATGCCTTGACGAAAGCCAACAAACATAGCTTGAATACTACTGACCATCCATAAGAAATGACGGAGGGCTACGAATGGTATTGGCAAAACCGTGAACGTAGTGAACTTGATATAATCGAAGGAACCTGATACTTTTTAAAAGGAGTGGTTAAAGCTCCGCAATTAAAAATTCAGCTCTTTTAAAATAACCGAGTGGTTTCTTTTAAATTTGTTCCAACGATTAAACTTTGGTTTATTTTCTTTGCATTATAATAATGCATCCCATCATTTATCCTATCATTGCAGAAAACAACGAAAATACCACGCCCTCTTATGCCATCCGCATTCGCCACTGGGTCCCGTCATCACCCATTAGGTTACTTAACTAACGACAGAGCGGGGGCTGGGCTAGCGCGGGTGTAAAACATAAGTGACGTCTAATAGCTATCATATATATAGATATTGTACATTCGTCAGATGCAATAATAAGCATTCCAGATCACAGATGAACTTTATTGGATATACTAGCAATCCGCATTTGCTTTGAGCCTGCAATAAAAGATGGATTACGCAGTTGTGATGAATAGCCATTACCCCACCCTAGACCCCTACGGGTACGGCAAACTACCCGCCAAGTACCCGAAGTGAAGCGGTCTCCCTCAACAACGTGAGTAGGCCACTAAACACTTCGACGTACCCGGTAGTTTGTGTACCCCACCTTGGGTCTATCCTAGGAGCAAAAACAGTAAAAAGAAATAATGCAACGGTGGCTACAACCGCAACATGGATGTGCCCCGCAAAAGAATATTACATCAAATTACATTTACATTGAATGAATATTAAACACATCTCAAACCCCGGCTAATCATCACAACAATCCAATACAGTTCATATACTCAGACAGTAAACATTTCAGAAATGTGCAACCCCCTGCCAACCGACATACTAGCAGTTAGGGGAGGTTTACGAACACATTAAACATTACAGATAAAAACCCAATTAGCAAATATCTTAGAATATCGATCGATTACCATATTCCGTGTTTATCCCAAAAGCAAACCTGTACTGAAGTAACCTGGGTAGAAACAGAACATACTAGAAAAAAAAACACCAAAAATAATGAATTACAGAGCAAATCCGAGTCAACTCGGAGTTGACTCGGCCGCGGATCCGCGGCCAAAAGCACCATTTGGCCGCGGTTGTCAAGTCGAGTTGAGCCCTCGTATTTTCCCAGGATTCATTAAATTCCTGTAGGGTTCCTAGGCACACTCAAAAGGTTCTACAAGGCATCAACCATGCCAAAATCAAATTTTTCTTGTGCCGAGAAACCCTAATGCTAGATCGATAACTAGAGGTAAAGGCGAAATAACAACTAGTTAACAACTTAACTACTAAGTGAATGGAAATACAACCTTTGTAGATCTGGTCCACCACTTCTTTAGCTCCGTGATGACGTCCCTTCGCTGCGATCGCCGGGATCCCAGACTCTAGCGATGGTTTCGTCGGGGAAATGAGCCGGCTAGGTCGTTGACTTCGATGCCGAAGATGATCTACGTCGAGGCAACTCTAACTCAAGCTCCATCTTCACTAGGTCATGAAACTTGTGAAGAAAACACCCAATACAACATGGCAAGTGGTAGAGGATGAAGAAATAGGAAGTGGGTTCACTTTGGATTTGGATTTCTCACTAGGTTTCAACACTTGAAAATTTTCTAGCAATGGTTTTCTTTCTTCTTGAAGAAGAAGAAGAAGAAAGAAAAAGAATGAATAATTATAAAAGAAAATTCAAGTGGAGACTTATCATAATGCAACCATGGGTGAGTTACCTTGTGTAGAGAATAAACTAGGGTTTAGGTGAATGGTTAGGTTAAGGAAAGAAACAAAATGGTCAAAGCTTTTCAAAGCTTCATGAAGCTTCAAGTATAGAACAAAATAAGCCACCATTTTATTTCTTGCCAAAATGAATAAATAAATAAATAAATAAATAAATAAAAACCTTAACCATTTACCTAAACATGGTTTAAATCAAACACATACCCAAGTTTGCATGTATCATCAAACATGATACAATCTTGTGCACAAAAATATATCACATATACAATGTGCACAATCAAGTGAGAAAAACATCTTAAGTGAACCAATATTAGTTAATGTAAAGTAATATATCAAATATATAATTATACATTAAATCATTAAATCAACACTTGACTTAATGATCCGGTCATATTGCATATAACCGACTAATATCAATAGTAACAACTTATCGAATCAACACTTGATCCGATAACCCGGCTATATCGCATATAACCGATCAATGTCACATATCGCGAGAATAGAATACAGTATCACATACTGGTATTATTCTCGGTCCCGCACATATCTCATATGCGCTCCTATTTCGTTTCGCTTGAGCCAGGAAACCTCTGTGTAGGACTCTAAAGACTCGTCAATACGCCGGCAGCAGGTGATGATCATATCAAACACCCACAAGCCGCAAGCGGTCTGCTAAACGTAACGGCCACCCGGGTATTGAGCGATCAGAAGATCAACGAGCAAGCCCGCTCACACTCCTGTGAATCCTGTTAGTTATATGTATGCCCTAAAGGCCATTACTATACATAGGATGTATATTGTAGTGGATGCTGGGACATATATAGTGAGGACTTTCTTGCTCGACATGATAGTATGCTATCTGGTTGATCTTTACCTTAACGTGTACACTGATTTTCTCTCTATTACATGTTGGTAAAGCCCTTAGGATGTGTACTTAACTACCTGGACTATGATGCGGATCATACTAGTGGGGACATGGTAGTCCATAAGTACATCCTTCAAAGTCCCTAGTCGAGGGTGTATCGAGACGGGGCATCGATATACCAGAGTAGACTAGCGTGTCCCTTCTCGACCCATACAGATGGGCGATGGATGATCCCATATCCATTGGTGTTTGACATCAGAGATGATATACGGGTGCTCAGTAGAGACTGGGTACACTGGACGGACTCGCCGAGAACTCCCAGATGGTATTATACCTCACGTCAGATGGCAGTTCTCTGGTGACACTGGTACAGAGTAGTCTGTTGACCCGAGATCGTCATAGAGTCTTGTGTGGTTCCCACTGTGCTTTGATTTCCATCTTACCACGTCCAAGAGGGCGTGCAAAACGGTGGTTTTTGGGTACAGTCCCGAGTCACATGGAGGCAATGAGCGATAGGAGGGGATTCGTCTCTCCCGGTATAGGGAGTTGATGTTGCGCTGTGTTCGATTGGCTATAACAGGAAATCCCTGGCCAGGGTTGCTGAGATTTACTGGTAAGTGTTACCAGTAGTTTCTCGAACAGTTATAGACCTCATATCGACACGACTTATTGAGCTATTGGGGTCTGACGTTTACCACCCCTAGGCGAGATATGCGACATATCAGACGATCAGACCGGACTGTACGGTAGTGTTACTGGTTGGATTCACTGGAGTGTGAGCGGGCTTGCTCGTCGATCTTCAGATCGCTCAATACCCGGGTGGCCGTTACGTTTAGCAGACCGCTTGCGGCTTGTGGGTGTTTGATATGATCATCACCTGCTGCCGGCGTATTGACGAGTCTTTAGAGTCCTACACAGAGGTTTCCTGGCTCAAGCGAAACGAAATAGGAGCGCATATGAGATATGTGCGGGACCGAGAATAATACGTGTATGTGATACCGTATTACATTCTCACGATGAATGTGTCGTATGGTTATATGCGATATAACCTAGTTATCGAATCGAGGGTTGATTCGATAAGACGATACATTGGATACTAGTCGGTTATATGCGATATGACCGGATCGTTAAATCAAGTGTTGATTTAATGATTTAATGCATAATTATATATTTGATATATTACTTTGCGTTAACTAGTATTGGTTCACTTTAAATGGATTTTCTCACTCGGATTGTACACATTGTATATGTGATATACTTTTGTGTACTTCATTGTATCATGTTTGATGATACATGTTATGCTAGGGTTTTTGTGTAAAGATCAAACCATGGTTACATGATTATGGTTAGGGTTTTGTTTTATTCACTTATTTATTTATCCATTTCTTTTGGAAAATAAATGGAAAGGAGAAAAGAATGGTGGCTTAATTTGGAGTTTAGTTGAAGCTTCATGAAATTTTGATCAAGTCAACCATTCTTATCTCATCATTAACCCTAACCATTCCCACTAACCATGATTCATTCTCTACACTTGACTAGAGTTAATATTATGATAAGTATTGTTATTCTTTTCTTTTTTGAATAATCTTATCACAATATTCTTCTTCTTCTTTATCTTCTTCAAAGAAGAAAAGCTTTCTTCATCAATGGTGGATTGATGAAACAAGTGAGAAATCCAATTCTAAAGTCTACCCACTTCCTATTTCTTCATCCTCTACCTCTTGCCAAGTAGTAGAGTGTGT
This sequence comes from Agapanthus africanus, assembly GCA_030015575.1. Lineage (NCBI taxonomy): Eukaryota > Viridiplantae > Streptophyta > Magnoliopsida > Asparagales > Amaryllidaceae > Agapanthus > Agapanthus africanus. The sequence goes on along the minus strand of CM057342.1, from coordinate 604,359,529 downwards.
TTTCTTCACAAGTTTCTTGACTTGGTGAAGTTGGAGCTTGATTTAGCGTTGCCTCGACGTAGATCATCTTCGGCATGGACATCGATGACCTAGCCCGTCCATTCTCCGATGAAGCCGACGCTAGAGCCCGAGACTTGATATGGACAGCGAGGAGACTTCATTGCGGAGCTATGGAGGTGGAGCACCGGATCTACAAAGGTTGTATTTCCGATTCTCATAGTTAAGTGTTAACTAGTTAGCTTTTTCGCCTAGTTTTCTAGCAAACGATCCGTAGTCGGGTCTCTCGGCACCTAGATTTTTTGAATTTGGCATGTTCGATACCTTGTGAGACCTCATTAGGGTGCCTAGGAACCCTACAGTGGTATCAGAGCCTAGCTAGAGCCTTAGACGAAGTTTAGACGGAATTTGAAACCCGATCGAACCGAAACCCTACCCGGAATATGCTCTCTGGACTTTTTCCGAAAATGCGGATTTTTGTGTATTAAAAATGCCTAAAAAATTCAATAAATAATTATAAGAATTACTGTGCAAATTCAGGCGAATGATTCATTAAACGCAGCGCGGATCCGCGGCCTTACAGGAGGCTCAGGCGGCGGATCCGCGGCCCTTTTGTCGTTTTGTGCATCACATTCTGCACAGTAATTCTTATATATTATTTCTGGTGTTTCTGGGAATTTTTAATATTTTTTTTCCAGAGTTGAATTTTCTGGGTTGATTTGAGGATTCGGTGTTTCGATCGGAGTATCAGATTTTGTCTATGTGGCTTTCCGGATAAATATTAGAATATGTTAAAAAGTTCGACCGGATATAAATACCCAATTTTTCCCCTGTCGGGAAATTTCCAAGTGTTGGATTTTTCCGTAGTTTAACGACATTCTAAGTAGTGCAAGTAACGCGATGGATCCTCTAGAAGACAACAAACCTTAACTCGATTATGTGACCGTCCTGAACTGCCCTTTGAACCTTCGGGTTTGGGGCAGTACGGCGTGCCACATGTGAGGCGTTGGCTTGACCCTTCTACGGCTGGACCGTCGGTACTGAGGCACGAACTGAATATTGTTAGACTTATTTCATTAGTTGATCTGTATTGGGAAAACTTGGGTGTTCGAATGTTCAATCGGAAAGTTTAACATTTTCTGTTTATCCGGAACGTGATACAACAATTGGAATTCACAAAAGTTATGTGATAACTAAATGAATGTTATAAACGTAGCACTTTAGTCTCACTTGATCGGTTGCCACGGAATTTTGATGTGATCAAAAGTCCGTCGCAATCACGTAGCGTACGCGGATACTCACCGATAAACTTAATAGACAGCCTCACTCCATAGCCCCGACCAAGTGACTGTAGGAGAACCCCGTCGCCGAAAGCATCCGTTCGGGTGCTCGCAGTAGCGGTGTTCAGCCTTGGAGCACTTCGTCGTCAGTATCGGGGGTGCGGCCGTCTACTGAAGTTTGCGACGAGTATTCGATCAGGATGTCGGGAATCTTGTTGAATTGCCCGACTTGATATTGAAAAGTGTTTTCGATTTTGAGACTAAAATGCGGGGTTTATAATTGTTAGGCATGCGATGTCTAAGTAATTCATTTGGTCAGGCATGCGATGTCTGAGGTGGTTGCGGATTCCAACTGTTGTAGTTTTACACTTTCTTTTCTGTGACCGTAAGTGTAATATGTGATATCGCCGGTTTCGTTGCTATATGCCAACAACAATTGGGATGCGCGTATTTACTTACGTTGATGACATGTGATGTTATGTGTTGCTGGATATGTTATATTGGATCGTCGTGTTTGAATAGCCGGGGGGTTTTTATGTGAGATGAGTGTTTTTCATTTTCATTCATGTAAAAACTTGTATGTAATATTCTTTTATTGGGGCGCTTCCAGGTAGCGGAAGTTGTCACCGTTTGTATATTATTTACTTTTCCGCACTAGGATAGACCCAAGGAGGAGGGCACAAGTAACCGGGTTCTGGAGTCCAGTGGGAGACCAACTCGAGGAGTCGAGTCCGGGTCTCCTAACTCTAGAATTGGTAGGGTTGCTTGCCGCTCTCGTAGGGGTCTAGGGGTGTGGGTTTGGCTATTCATCACGACCGTGGAATCCGTGTTTTATACTGGCTCGTATTGAAAACACGGACGTCCTAGTATATCCAATATTTCATATGATTCTTCTGCTGCGATATCTGTGATGTGATCATGTGATGTTCTGTGATATATACAGTATATAGTATATATGATATATTATATAGGCGTTACTTATGTTTTACACCCGCGCTAGCCCTGCCCCGCTCTGCCGTTAGTTACCTAACCTAACGGTGCACGAGGGGACATCGAGGCGAATGCGGATGGCATAAGTGTACGTCGTATTTATCTGTGATGTTTAGGTACATAAAATGATGGGAATTCATTAATATGATTAATGAAAATAAAAGAAACCTAAGATGTTGTAGAATCGAATTTCAAAATAAAACAGGTAGCTACTGTTCTTGCTTTGCACAGCGGTATATATGATATATCCTGCACCTTATTCGATGAGGAAAGGACCGAGATCCCTTCATCGGGAGTGACTCCTTTAGCAATAACTGGCAGATGCTACACACTCGGTTTGTCTTTTGATTGCTTTTAAGAGTTTTTGCTTTGCACAGTGATATATATGATATATCCTGCACCTCATTCGACGAGGAAAGGACCGACGATCCCTTCACCGGGAGTGACTCCTTTAGCAAAACTAGAAAAGCCTCAAAAGCACTCCATTTTAAAATCATTTGATTCTACAACGATATCAAGTTCATTACGCAATAGGTTTTCAGAAAAACCTGTCGTAGCCCTCCGTCATTTCAGATAAATGGTAGTTAGTATTCGTGCTACGTTTGTTGGCCTGCGTCAAGGCGTAGTGTGCGGTAGCTAACTAGTATTTATCTGCTTATGCATATGATGCAGATTGGATTAGGGTAGTCGTGCGACTTTGTTGGCCTGCGTCAAGGGTCGTGCGGGTGGGTTTAATTCAATCAGGAAATGACGGGTTGAACTTGACTAGCGCACTATGGTTTGTTGGCCTGCGTCAAGGTCATAGGACGCTAGGGGCAAAATATTATCGGGAATTTCAAGTGTTGAAATTTGCAATGAGATTGCATACCTTCTATGAGATAGTTGGATCCCGATACCCGCTGTGAGTAATTGTTACTCCTGGGAGAGTTTTATACATTACAATTAGCCGATCAAGTAGGTGTCTAGAAAGGTGTCAACGGGGTTACGCCTCTGGGAAAACGAGGTTTACATTAATTAGGTTCGTGCGAAAGCACGGGGGATCTCCCTCAAAGTACCGACACTGGCCTGGCTGAAAGATTGGCGAACTTGTAGTGTGTAATTAATCCCGGCTAGTCTTTCCTTTTAGGGTTTGAAGGAAGATTTGATAAAAAGCAGTGGGAGCCATCCTGATTAGATAAAATAATAACCAATCTATTCTTTCCAGAGCGCACGCTGAGTGTTTTCTTCTCTCTCTCTCCAGGTAGCGACCATATCACGCCTTAATCAAGATAATAATACGGATATTTGACCAAACCCGCTTGTTATACTGAGCTGGGGAACGTTGGTCCCGCTCCAACTTATAATTGTTATAAGACAGAGCAGGAAATTGGGGAATACCAGAATTCCCGTGTCGCCCAAACGAAGAGAGTGCATGCTGATGCATCATCTTCGGGTGTGTTCATTACAGAGAACTGTTTCTCAGTGTCATTTACGTCCTGGGTATGTGATACCAGATCAGGATCCCAGATATGTAATATGTTACATAGGGCTACAGAAAGGTAGAGAACTGAGAACGGGTGATAAGTTTCATGAGACAGAAAACGGGGCATGTGTTGCAGCCAAGTCTGTTGGTCACTGTCACCCTGTATTATCAGTACATTGATTTTGAACAAATGCTATTAGATACCGAACCTGATATAAAAAATCATATCAGTCTCTTTATCAGTAAAGAAATGATAAAATTTTGTATAGTTGGATAATGTTTTGAACATTTCCTATATCAAAAGTTGATCGGTTCAGGCACGTTATCTAAAAGCGTTGATGTTCTAAATCAAACCACAGTTCTTTAGTATACGGAACACACACAAGAGGAAGAGTTCAGAACTGAACGAATCCTTCTTGAGGCATTGTAGACTAGGTCATATCAATGCGACCCGACTAGCTGAAGTTACATGTAGATGTATATTTAAATCAGTTTGAATTTACATCTTATGAAACTTGCCAGTCATGTCACAAAGATATAATGACACCAGCTCTGTTTATTGGAAACAGAGAAAGAGTTAGTAAACTCTTGGGATGATACATGTTGATGTATGTAAGGTCCCCTGTCTACACATGCCAAGACCGGTTCTTTATACTTCATTATATTCTCTGATAATCTCTCAAGATTCAGTCATATGTTCCTGTTGAAACATGAGTCCGAACCTTTTGAGATATTCACAGAATATAAGCTAGAAGTAGAGAACCAAAATACGGGTATAAGTATTATGTCCTTTGATGTGATCAAGGAGGAGAATACTTGAGCACGGAATTTCTGGAATTTTCTAAAGGAGAATGAGATTCTCTCTCGGCATTACTCCTCCGTATACACCATTGCACGATGGTATATCGGGATGGAGCAGATACACCCTATTTGATATGGTGTGCTCTATGATGAGTACTACTGAGTTACCTATTTCCTTTTGGGAGTTATGCACTTGAGAAGCTGCATACCTATTGAATAGGGTTCCACTCAAATCAGTTGCCTACCATTTCATATGTGATATGGAAAGGGAAGAGCCCATATCTTAAGCTAGTTAAGATTTGGGGTTGTCCAGCCTTTGTCTAAAAGCAAAATCCGGACAAGCTCAAGGCAAGGTCTGTTATGTAGAACTGGAAATGTTCCAGCTATACAGACTGCAGCTGATGATTTGATAGAACCAAAGGATTCAGTAGATTCCAACGAACCTCAGCCTCTCCGCCGATCTAGTAGGGTTCCTCACCCACCTGAGAGATACTTCTGTTTCTCTATGACAGTGGGAGCGAGGATTGCATCATGAGATGATGACCCAACTAGTTTCGACCTGGCCATCAGGAGTAGGACTCTGTGAGAATGGCTGGATGTTTATCGATCTGAGATGGAATCCTTATACACCAACAAAGTATGGACTTTAGTTGCTATATCTGAAGGGTTAAATCCCCATCAGGAGCAAGTAAATCTTGAGAAGATTACTTGGTGTACATGGAAGAGTTGAGACTTTCAAAGCTAGACTTGTTAAAGGTCTACATCATTGACCAGGTATGGATGATGATGAAACCTTTTCTAAGTAGCTATGCTTAAGTCCATCCAGATCCTACTTGCCACGGCTATATACCATGACTACGATATCTGGCGGTTGGGTGTCATGACTGCTCTTCTAAATGATGATTTAGAAGAGAACGTCTATAAGAACACAGCCAGAGGGCTTCGTAGACAGTGGGAGCAGCGGAAACGTGTGCAAGATGTTTTATGTGATAAAGCAGGCATCGCGGAGTTGGAACATCTGTTTTGATGGATAAGTCAAAGAGTTTGACATCATCAAAATGGTAGATGAACCTTGTATAAACAAAAAGGTACTAGGGAGTATACTAATGATCCTCGTAGAGTACGTGGATGACATACTCTTGATAGGGAAGGAGTTTCCTATGCTACACTCGATCAATCTCCGCTTATCACAATGATTCTCCATATAGGATCAAAGTGATACCTCTTAAATCCTGGGTTTTGGATCTATGAGATAGATCTAATTGGATGTTAGAATTCTCACTAGTTGTAGTGAGATGGTATCAATCGATCCTGGGGAAAATCACTGGAAGTGTTCCAGGGTGATAAAGACGACTGAATGTCAGTCACAGGCATTGTCTATACCCTCAGTAAAGGGACGGTATGTTGGAAGAGTTCCAAGCTAGATACCGTGGCATACTAGACGATAAAGGCAGGATACATCGCTACTTAAGATGCTACCGAAGAGGCTGTTTGGGTGTATATTGGTTCATGAGATGAACTACGTTCCTACCATTGTGAGACAATGGAGTTGTGGCTTATGCCGAGGAACGCCGGTCCCATCAGTGATCCAGACATATTCTAAGGCAGTATCACCTGATCATGGAGATGGTTGATCTCCAGGGGATCGAGGTCAGGAGAGTAGACTCAGAGGACAACACAGCGGATCCACTCACAAAGGCCTGTTCCCAGAGAGAGACTTTTATGGGATGGTTGAGTATGAGATACTTCAAACCACTGCTACAGATGGCCCTAGTGCAAGTGGGAGATTGTTAGTTATATGTATGCCCTAGAGGCCATTACTATACATAGGATGTATATTGTAGTGGATGCTGGGACATATATAGTGAGGACTTTCTTGCTCGACATGATAGTATGCTATCTGGTTGATCTTTACCTTAACGTGTACACTGATTGTCTCTCTATTACATGTTGGTAAAGCCCTTAGGATGTGTACTTAACTACCTGGACTATGATGCGGATCATACTAGTAGGGACATGGTAGTCCATAAGTACATCCTTCAAAGTCCCTAGTCGAGGGTGTATCGAGACGGGGCATCGATATACCAGAGTAGACTAGCGTGTACCTTCTTGACCCATACAGATGGGCGATGGATGATCCCATATCCATTGGTGTTTGACATCAGAGATGATATACGGGTGCTCAGTAGAGACTGGGTACACTGGACGGACTCGCCGAGAACTCCCAAATGGTATTATACCTCACGTCAGATGGCAGTTCTCTGGTGACACTGGTACAGAGTAGTCTGTTGACCCGAGATCGTCATAGAGTCTTATGTGGTTCCCACTGTGCTTTGATTTCCATCTTACCACGTCCAAGAGGGCGTGTAAAATGGTGGTTTTTGGGTACAGTCCCGAGTCACATGGAGGCAATGAGCGATAGGAGGGGATTCGTCTCTCCCGGTATAGGGAGTTGATGTTGCGCTGTGTTCGATTGGCTATAACAGGAAATCCCTGGCCAGGGTTGCTGAGATTTACTGGTAAGTGTTACCAGTAGTTTCTCGAACAGTTATAGACCTCATATCGACATGACTTATTGAGCTATTGGGGTCTGACGTTTACCACCCCTAGGCGAGATATGCGACATATCAGACGATCAGACCGGACTGTACGGTAGTGTTACTGGTTGGATTCACTGGAGTGTGAGCGGGCTTGCTCGTCGATCTTCAGATCGCTCAATACCCGGGTGGCCGTTACGTTTAGCAGACCGCTTGCGGCTTGTGGGTGTTTGATATGATCATCACCTGCTGCCGGCGTATTGACGAGTCTTTAGAGTCCTACACAGAGGTTTCCTGGCTCAAGCGAAACGAAATAGGAGCGCATATGAGATATGTGCGGGACCGAGAATAATACGTGTATGTGATACCGTATTACATTCTCGCGATGAATGTGTCGTATGGTTATATGTGATATAACCTAGTTATCGAATCGAGGGTTGATTCGATAAGACGATACATTGGATACTAGTCGGTTATATGCGATATGACCGGATCGTTAAATCAAGTGTTGATTTAATGATTTAATGCATAATTATATATTTGATATATTACTTTGCGTTAACTAGTATTGGTTCACTTTAAATGGATTTTCTCACTCGGATTGTACACATTGTATATGTGATATACTTTTGTGCACTTCATTGTATCATGTTTGATGATACATGTTATGCTAGGGTTTTTGTGTAAAGATCAAACCATGGTTACATGATTATGGTTAGGGTTTTGTTTTATTCACTTATTTATTTATCCATTTCTTTTGGAAAATAAATGGAAAGGAGAAAAGAATGGTGGCTTAATTTGGAGTTTAGTTGAAGCTTCATGAAACTTTGATCAAGTCAACCATTCTTATCTCATCCTTAACCCTAACCATTCCCACTAACCATGATTCATTCTCTACACTTGACTAGAGTTAATATTATGATAAGTATTGTTATTCTTTTCTTTTTTGAATAATCTTATCACAATATTCTTCTTCTTCTTTATCTTCTTCAAAGAAGAAAAGCTTTCTTCATCAATGGTGGATTGCTGAAACAAGTGAGAAATCCAATTCTAAAGTCTACCCACTTCCTATTTCTTCATCCTCTACCTCTTGCCAAGTAGTAGAGTGTGTTTTCTTCACAAGTTTCTTGACTTGGTGAAGTCGGAGCTTGATTTAGTGATGCCTCGACGTAGATCATCTTCGGCCTGGACATCGATGACCTAGCCCGTCCATTCTCCGATGAAGCCGACGCTAGAGCCCGGGACTTGATATGGACAGCGAGGAGACTTCATTGCGGAGCTATGGAGGTGGAGCACCGGATCTACAAAGGTTGTATTTCCGATTCTCATAGTTAAGTGTTAACTAGTTAGCTTTTTCGCCTAGTTTTCTAGCAAACGATCCGTAGTCGGGTCTCTCGGCACCTAGATTTTTTGAATTTGGCATGTTCGATGCCTTGTGAGACCTCATTAGGGTGCCTAGGAACCCTACAAATCCAACCAGCAACACTTACCGTACAGTCCGGTATCGTCGTCTGATATGTCGCATATCTCGCCTAGGGGTGGTAAACGTCAGACCCCAATAGCTCGATAAGTCATGTCGATATGAGGTCTATAACAGTTCGACAAACTACTGGTAACACTTACCAGTAAATCTCAGCAGCCCTAGCCAGGGATTTCCGGTTATAGCCAATCGAACACAGCGCAACATCAACTCCTTATACCGGGAGAGACGAATCCCCTCCTATCGCTCATTGCCTCCATGTGATTCGGGACTGTACCCAAAAACCACCGTTTTGCATGCCCTCTTGGACGTGGTAAGGTGGAAATCAAATCACAGTGGGAATCACACAAGACTCTATGACGATCTCGGGTCTACAGACTAACCTGTACCAGTGTCACCAGAGAACTGCCATCTGACGTAAGGTATAATACCATCTGGGAGTTCTCGGCGAGTCCGTCCAGTGTACCCAGTCTCCACTGAGCACCCGTATATGATCTCTGATGTCAAACACCAATGGATATGGGATCATCCATCGCCCATCTGTATGGGTCGAGAAGGTATATGCTAGTCTACTCTGGTATATCGATGCCCCGTCTCGATACACCCTCGACTAGGGACCTTGAAGGATGTACTTATGGACTACCATGTCCCCACTAGTATGATCCGCATCATAGTCCAAGTAGTCAAGTACACATCCTAAGGGCTTTACCAACATGTAACAGAGAGACAATCAGTGTACACGTTATGGTAAAGAGCAACCAGATAGCATACTATCATGTCGAGCAAGAAAGTCCTCCCTATATATGTCCAAGCATCCACTACAATATACATCCTATGTATAGTAATGGCCTCTAGGGCATACAAATAACTAACAATCTCCCAGTTGCACTAGGGCCATCTGATAGCAGTGGTTGCAGTATCTCATACTCAACCATCCCATAATAGTCTCTCACTGGGAAAAGGCCTTTGTGAGTGGATCCGCCGTGTTGTCCTCTGAGTCTACTCTCCTAATCTCGATCTCCTTGGAGATCAACCATCTCCATGATCAGGTGATACTGCTGGGACGGGCGTTCCTAGGCATAAACCATAACTCCATTGTCACACAATGGGAGGAACTAAGTTCATCTCATGAACTAATATACACCCAGACTGCCTCTTTGGTAGCATCTTTGGTAACGATGTATCCAGCCTTTATCGTCTAGTATGCCACGGTATCTAGCTCTGAATTCTTCCAACAAACCGTCCCTTTACTGAGGGTAAAGACAATGCCTGTGACTGACATTCAGTCATCCTTATCACCCTGGAACCTTTCCAGTGATTCTTCCCAGGATCGATTGATACCATCTCACTGCAATGTCACGTCCCGAAAGTACGGAACAAGACCGGCACTTAAACTACAAACATCTTGAGGCGTACGTAATCTAAGTAAACCGAACCCCAGAAATCCAAACCAAGAAAAGTAGTAGAGTGAAGGAAAACCAATTTAAAACAAGTAGTTTCAATAGCATAAGCCGAATTATACGGTTTTTAAAACATCAAAAATTTCCTGAAAATTTCGGCAGAGTTTCCTTTGTAAATACTGGCTACCAAACGGGATACAACATGAATAGTATACGAAATCCATAAAAAGGCATCCCCAAGCGGGAGCTAGCTCTTCGTCAATCGACGGCCACAACCACACAAAATATATAATATACAACGCCAACGGCGAGGATCAAAACTCAAAAGGAAACTCAAAACCACAAGAAATCCATAGAAATATAACGCGCGACTCTAAGGTCGAAAGAATAACATCACTGGTCTCTATCTCAAAGTAAATACATGTTTGGTTGATGGAACCTCTAGATACAACTGAATAATATTATACAATGTATAATGATGGGTATGATACAAATAAACCCACCTACTAGCAAGTCACCCGAACGAAACTGTACCGGCAAAGCCGTAAAGAAACCTGTACGGCGAAACCTGCAAGAAACTGGGGCACAACGGGGGTGAGTTGCCAACTCGTGAATAGAAAAACATCTACGAATAGAAATCGCATGTATAATGCAATCCTAGGTCATACGATCAATATATATAATCCTCAATTAAAACCAGCAGTCCATAACAATGACTTGGGTAAATATCAAATCCAAGTGTAATCTCATGTGCCCGTGTCGGTGCCTCAGGTAGCAATATATCATATGAATGAGGTATGAATGCATGAAAACAGAATACATGTAAATGAAGAAACTGTTTTCATAATTTAGTGAGATTTCCTTTGTATAAAATGAGGTATCATAATGAAATCAGCATAAAACAGTGCCTAGCATCGGCACAAAACGTAATCCCAATATCTCGATATCTCTGTATCACAGTCTCTGTACCTCAATATCTCGAAATCTCAATGTCTCAATCACAATATCTAGGGCGCCGTCAGTCCAGACCGGCCCCTACCATCCATCTCAAGACCACGACGGTATCCTCTGGATATCCGATGCGTCGGGTAATATCACCAGTCGGTAGTGCTCCCCTGCCAGGCTCAACATCAACAACACGATCCTCTTGCCCCGGGGTACCGCACCGGGCCCACCATGTACCCGAAACGGTTCCTCCACTCCTCGAATCGGGTCTCGAAATCCATCAGCAAACTCATGGTGGACAACTCATACATCATGGGAAAACCGCACTTTTTATTTTAAAAGAGAGAAAAGGTTTATTTATGTTTTTTTTTTGCGGTTTTCCTCCAAATCCAGAAAATCTCATGGAAATCCGAATCCAAAACCTCAATAACACGTAAAATAGTGAATATATGCATGAGAATCCATGAATGCGGCATAACAATGAATACAGTATGCATGAAGTAGCAGGTAATAACTACAATGTCTAAACTAACATATAAGGCAAGTACGCTAATATCATGTCTAAACTATTAACTAACAGGCTATGTCAAGCAATAATATTTTCTAAGGTGTACGTGACATGGAAATTACCGATGAAGATGTGTGTGAGCCGGCAAGTAAGTGTACGTGGTACATACGCATCATCGGTAATGGTGCTGGTGTCCTAACAGCATGATATCAATAATGGAGTATGAAACATAATATAAGCATGCGATGCGGAGCGAACCACAATAATGAGCGGGAGCTGAATACTAGACGCAACTATAACTAATCTGCATTAATCTAATATAAGTCCTACAAATGGTGCCTTTTGAAATAACACGAATCATGGGGTTTTGAAAATAGGGACTACGGTGTTTTTATGAAAAGATACGTCTTTTGAAATATTCGTAGGATCCCTTGGTCTGTCTTTTAAAATACCCACGATTCGTTAGTTTTTGAAATAGGTAAGAATCGAATCTAATCTAGCAACTAAACTAAACTAAAGGGCTAAGCTAACAAGCTGGACTACAGGTAAGGAAACCGCCTAACATCTGAGTCGATACATACACATACCTGTATATATATTAGTCGGTGATCCCGCCTCAGTAATATCATATCCAATACCATATCTATAAGCAGGCATCCCAAGTCAAGAGTGCGGATCAATCATCAAAATATAGCTCGTACGTAAATCCATCGTACGGCATCCCCAAATCTGGGTACGGGTTAATATCACATTCATCATACTATTCACCTGGTATCCTCTTTATCAAATATCATGATCGGGGTACTGATCTACGTCCAGTACAATACTGATACCGGCTAAGTATGCATGCACGTGTGTGAAACACTACGTCAAGGACCCGCTTCAACATCATGTCGTATCTCAAATACGAACCCTGTTATATCACCGATCTCACGGCCTCAAATCAAATCTCATAGACTCATCATAAATCCCAAGTACTATCCTCATTATCCATGCATGCGTATATGAATGTACATATGCATAGTCCCATACCCACGCATATATACATGTATACACATCCCAATCTGCGCATAAGAAAGTAAAGTATGCAAGTCTGTGTGTGCGTATGTGGGTATAACAACTACTCTGGGGTTTCGCAACTAACCCAAAGCTAATCCATGAACACATAATCATAACATGAATAAACATTCTCGTATCATAAAACACCTATATAAACATATATATATGAGCTACACTACGGACTGCGGGGGTGCTATACGCCATCCACCCGACTTCTCCCCGTAGATATAAATCTACTCACCTGGTCCTCGCTAGCCGGTGCTGACGTCGCCACGCGCTTTCTTGTCGTCTCGAAGTCCACATGGGTTACCTACATATCATAACGAACCGTGTCGTATTAAAATCCGACCCATGACCCAAAACGACACGTGAATCCCACATAGGTCAAAACCTATGGTTGCTTTCACAAATCAACCCAAAAACCCTCGAAGTCGGCGTACAAACGCCAAACCATCGAGAACAACCCAAACACACTCATTTGTACAATTACAAGCACTAATTATAATATAAAATAGCTTAAAATTCACAAAAACCCTAATTTCACTTAAAAAGTCATTTTTCCGAAAATCTAGCAAGCACAAATCACCGTTTTAGTACAAAACTCGATATATAAACGAATCTAGCGGCCAAAATATTCACTAAATATCTTAAATAAGTCATAAAAACAATTCCCATAATTTAATCTCATTAATTTCCATAAACCTTAAAATTCTAGTTCACAAAATACCTAAATTTTAACAATTTTATAGCAAAAATGCACAAACAACAATTTAGCTTGGATTATCATGAACTAAAGTATTAAACTATATTTTATAATGTTAATGAAGTCATGAAAAACCTAATCACATTTTTAAACCCAATATTTAAACAATTTTTAAAAACCTAGTTAGCAATTTAGCAAAATTATCACCATTTTAATTTAACAAATTAGCAAGTAGCAACCAACTTAGATTTTTGCATACAATTACATGTTAATCTTCTCATTACAACCATAAACTAATGATAAAAACCCTAATTAAATTCAAACCCTAGTCTTGAATTTCCTAAAGTTGTAATAAAACCCAATTAAACATCAAATTTGTTAACATAGAAGCAATTAAACAACAATATATGAATAAGGTTTAAATTATACCTCATGATCATGGATCAATCATGAAATCTAGCCTCTCAAAATGCTCTCTTTTCACCACAATCCATGCTTGTTAGGCTAAGCTAAAATGGGTAAGGGTTGGATTTGGATTTTGGGATTTTTTTGATGGATTTTGAGGCAATTTTGAAGCATTTTTTGAAGAGAAATGAGAGGAGAAAAGGGGGAGGGGGCTGCTGCTGGAAAGGGCCGGCCATATGCAGGTGGGGGAGAGGAGAGAGGGGGTGTGGTGTGAGGTATGGTGAGGGAAAAGTCCAAGTCAACAAACGGTCAACTCTTTTACCCATTCTCATTTCTTTTCTTTTCCTTTCTTTCTTTTCTTTTCTTTGAAATTCAAGTGGGGAAAAAGGGTGGGGCTGCTGAATTCAGCCAAGGGGAGAAGTAAATGGTGGTGTGTGAGTGTGGGTATGGGTGTGGGGTGATGGAAAATGATAAATACAATACCCCAAACATCCATTTACACTAAAAAAAAGCTTTTTTCTTCGATATTTTCTAAACCGTTTTGGCAAACGATTTCATTTCAAAAACCACATGATAAAATTTTATTTAATGTTTTATGATGCACAAAATTTGTTTCAACTCATTCCAATTTGTAATTTTCCCTAATTAAATGTATTAGTGACGGCTTAAAATAATATTAAAACAATTAATTTCGGAAAAAAATTTAGAAAATTTGAAATTTCACCAGTGGCTCAATAAACACCAAATACTCGCAATTACATAGCTAGAATATGTATATTTAATTTTATAATAAAGATATTTGCATTTTGACTTTTTACAGAAAGCCCCCTTATTTTACCGTTTTTTCGAAATTTCACCGAAACGATTTTCAAAACGTTACAATCTTCCCCCCTTAAAGAAATTCGGTCTCCGAATTTAAATTAACCCCGCCCCCCCAAATACTAAAATATTTCATCCAAAACCATTAAATCGCCGGGGCTCCGAAATCATAAATACATAAACACATCATAGCGCAATGCATGCGCATGAGTAATGAGTAGATAACTCGAAATCAAAACTCCGTCAAGCATCCCGCAATCATCGGAGTCAAGGTGAAGACATGAATGCCAAATCTCAAGCAAGACCGATATGCTAAAAATCGGAACTTTGCATGCAAATATCAGGAGGAAATGCATGCCAAATCCTTTAAGTTGCTGTGCAATGCACATAACACTGTACAGTGGCGGACGTCTATCATAAGAAAATAATTATATACATATATACCTTTGTTTGAAATGTACGTTCCGCCGTTTTGGGAAACAATTTAGAAGGGTTTTCCTTATTTTAAACGTTTCGCGTCATATCAGACACGTAGGTAAATACTTAGACTATAGCTCGCCTTTTTTTTTTGGAATTCCCTTCAATAGCTATCAATGCATTCAAAATGCATTCAGGTACTGTCCTCTGACTAGTCCTGCTTAGTACGAAAACACCTCGCAATTATCATAAAAAAAAACGTACTGCTCTATAAGAAATCCATCCCAAAATACGCGTATGAATACTACGTGCGTCTGCTGCGCACGACCAACAAAATCCATATACGTGCCATACAAGTGCACAGAAACAAGATCTAAGTGCATCGGGTGTGCACAAAGCATCTGTCGTAGGCAACGCGTGTGCCTGACAGCAAAATCAGGTGCATCTGACATGCACGAAAAAAATCTCGATTTAGTGCATCTGGTGTGCACCAAAATCGCATCTCAAGACATGCGCTCAACATGCGTGAAAACCCAAAACCAGGGGCATCCATCATGCACGAAATCATGAAATCCAATATCAAGTACCGAACATGCGCAAAATCAAATCAGGTGCACAAGGTGCACAAAACAAATATCGAGTATCACAATCGAAATCGAAGTCCAGTGCATCTAAGTGCACAAAAGGCGTAGCACTACACTGCAAGCATATATAAACTATACAGAGTGTAGGAACCAAATCGTGTGCGTGCATACGCACAAAATCAACTCAAATGCCTAAAACCGTAAAATCACAAACATGTGAAACCCAAGCACGAAAACGATATCAAGTGCAACACTGTGCAAAGATCGTAAATCCTCAATCATCAAAATCAAATCAGGCGAATAAATCAACCAAAACATCGAAATCAATAATGGCGGAATAGTACCGCTCAAGCGCATCCTCTAAGAATCTCGGGCCAACTGTCGCGGTCACTAGTGGGACGTCTCGTCGATGATCATGAACTCTGGCCTGCCGGTGTGCGTAATAATGACCACTCCTCGGTCAAGGTCTTCACTGTGAATTACCAATCTCTCGGTCCATCGGCTCATCGGCCCTGTCAGGTGTGCCAACGGGGATGATCCCGTTCTGGCACGTCTCTTGTCATCTCCCGGTCAATCATCGCGACCACTCGTAAAACAACATATCACTGGCATCGGCCTCTGGCTCTCTGAATGTACGTGACACATCTGATCCTGGGTGCAAGTATCATTGCAGCAGTGTCCTGGAAGGAATCCTACTCACGGTCTCTTCCATGTCTCGTCTCTGCCAACTGTCCGGAAGTCATCGTCCTTTCCTATATCTGCATCTTTCTCTGGAACGGCTGCATACCCATCGCGACTCCTTCTGGAAGGTATATCCAGTACTCTGCCTCGGCATGCGCATCGCATCTCTAATGTCGGCGGAGGGGAACGTCATCATATCCAGATCTTGTACGAACCTCTTACTCCATTTTTCTCTAATGTCGACCGCTTCGGACTCGTCTCGTCATGGCTGCATGGACTGAGCTCCAACGGCTATCCTCGTATCGGGAGTCTCCCAAGAAATGCATCTCACCACCTAGCATCCGAATTAAGTCGAACCATCCAATCGATTGTCAAAACATCATAATCCCCCAAGGGCTCAACATCTTAGGCACAGTTTAATAGTATCGAGTACATACCACAGCATCGGTGGTCCAGCCGTAGAAGGGCAAACCCAAGCCTCACTAATGGCGCCGTGGAACTGCCGCAAACCCGAAGGTTCAAAGGCTTTCACGCGGTCATTATGTCGAGTTAGGGTTTCATTCTTCTAGAGGGTCTATAGAATTGCCTGCATGTCTTTCCGACCACTTTAAACTTAGAATAATAGGTTTCTGACATTCGATCGTCTCTGTCGACTCTCAACGTCTCCGCGTGAAGTCGTCTCTAGCTGGAATCAATCTATCTGATGGCCTCGCATCGGGGTAGGCGAACGATCCACATGTCCTAGTCATTCATCCTCGATGACTAGCGACCTTCTATCATCTCTTAGTACAACTCATTCTGCACTAACTCCAACATCTGGAGCAATATCTCGTAGTTCGCAGCAATAACTGGCTCGCTCGTCTGCACGCTGAACGGTGCCTCAATCATCAGAAGTAAGCAATACTTCAATGGTCATCAAAATCTGGCTGGCCCCTATCAGTGGCTCAATCCTCTAGTGCAAATCGGCACGTCCGAGTAATCTCATACAGCAATCCACCCAACGCTCGTGGCGCGAAGACACAATGAAAAGACACATCTCTGCAATCGTGTGTCGCCGGAATCATGCCCTGGTCAGTCCTCGTTCTTGACGAGCTCATGCCGACCGCAACTCTAGCCGTAGCTCTCCCTGCCCGTAATCGTGGCAGCAAAACCATAACTGGTATAGATGAGGCTAGATCGGAATGAATATAATACTGAGCAAAGAAATGTACATCCTAAGGCTCCTTAAGTGGAGTAGCGTATCGTAAATATGCCGCGGAACATACCTACGGTACGTTACTCTACTTTAGTCACCTATTCCATCAACCAAGGGTCATCCTACGCTCCGAAGGTAAAACCTAACGCTCTGATACCAACTTTGTCACGTCCCGAAAGTACGGAACAAGACCGGCACTTAAACTACGAACGTCTTGAGGCGTACGTAATCTAAGTAAACTGAAACCCCAGAAATCCAAACCAAGAAAAGTAGTAGAGTGAAGGAAAACCAATTTAAAACAAGTAGTTTCAATAGCATAAGCCGAATTATGCGGTTTTTAAAACATCAAAAATTTCCTGAAAATTTCGGCAGAGTTTCCTTTGTAAATACTGGCCTCCAAACGGGATACAACATGAATAGTATACGAAATCCATAAAAAGGCATCCCCAAGCGGGAGCTAGCTCTTCGTCAATCGACGGCCACAACCACACAAGCAATATAATATACAACGCCAACGGCGAGGATCAAAACTCAAAAGGAAACTCAAAACCATAAGAAATCCACAGAAATATAACGCGCGACTCTAAGGTCGAAAGAATAACATCACTGGTTTCTATCTCAAAGTAAATACATGTTTGGTTGATGGAACTTCTAGATACAACTGAATAATAATATACAATGTATAATGATGGGTACGATACAAATAAACCCACCTACTAGCAAGTCACCCGAACGAAACTGTACCCGCAAAGTCGTAAAGAAACCTGTACGACGAAACCTGCAAGAAACTGGGACACAACGGGGGTGAGTTGCCAACACGTGAATAGAAAAACATCTACGAATAGAAATCGCATGTATAACGCAATCCTAGGTCATACGATCAATATATATAATCCTCAATTAAAACCAGCAGTCTATAACAATGACTTGGGTAAATATCTAATCCAAGTGTAATCTCATGTGCCCGTGTCGGTGCCTCAGGTAGCAATATATCATATGAATGAGGTATGAATGCATGAAAACAGAATACATGTAAATGAAGAAACTGTTTTCATAATTTAGTGAGATTTCCTTTGTATAAAATGAGGTATCATAATGAAATCAGCATAAAACAGTGCCTAGCATCGGCACAAAACGTAATCCCAATATCTCGATATCTCTGTATCACAGTCTCTGTACCTCAATATCTCGAAATCCCAATATCTCAATCACAATATCTAGGGCGCCGTCAGTCCAGACCGGCCCCTACCATCCATCTCAAGACCATGACGGTATCCTCCGGATATCCGACGCATCGGGTAATATCACCGGTCGGCAGTGCTCCCCTGCCAGGCTCAACGTCAACAACACGATCCTCTTGCCCCGGGGTACCGCACCGGGCCCACCATGTGCCCGAAACGGTTCCTCCACTCCTCGAATCGGGTCTCGAAATCCATCAGCAAACTCATGGTGGACGACTCATACATCATGGGAAAACCGCACTTTTTATTTTAAAAGAGAGAAAATGTTTATTTATGTTTTTTTTTGCGGTTTTCCTCCAAATCCATAAAATCTCATGGAAATCCGAATCCAAAACCTCAATAACACGTAAAATAGTGAATATATGCATGAGAATCCATGAATGCGGCATAACAATGAATACAGTATGCACGAAGTAGCAAGTAATAACTACAATGTCTAAACTAACATATAAGGCAAGTACGCTAATATCATGTCTAAACTATTAGCTAATACGCTAATATCTTGTCTAAACTATTAGCTAACAAGTTATATCAAGCAATAATATTTTCTAAGGTGTACGTGACATGGCAATTACCGATGAAGATGTGTGTGAGCCGGCAAGTAAGTGTACGTGGTACATACGCATCATCGGTAATGGTGCTGGTGTCCTAACAGCATGATATCAATAATGGAGTATGAAACATAATATAAGCATGCGATGCGAAGCGAACCACAATAATGAGCGGGAGCTGAATACTAGACGCAACTATAACTAATCTGCATTAATCTAATATAAGTCCTACAAATGGTGCCTTTTGAAATAACACGAATCATGAGGTTTTGAAAATAGGGGCTACGGTGTTTTTATGAAAAAATACGTCTTTTAAAATATCCGTAGGATCCCTTGGTCTGTCTTTTAAAATACCCACGATTCGTTAGTTTTTGAAATAGGTAATAATCGAATCTAATCTAGCAACTAAACTAAACTAAAGGGCTAAGCTAACAAGCTGGACTACAGGTAAGGAAACCGCCTAACATCTGAGTCGATACATACACATACCTGTATATATATTAGTCGGTGATCCCGCCTCAATAATATCATATCCAATACCATATCTATAAGCATGCATCCCAAGTCAAGAGTGCGGATCAATCATCAAAATATAGCTCGTACGTAAATCCGTCGTACGGCATCCCCAAATCTGGGTACGGGTTAATATCACATTCATCATACTATTCACCTGGTATCCTCTTTATCAAATATCATGATTGGGGTACTGATCTACGTCCAGTACAATACTGATACCGCCTAAGTATGCATGCACGTATGTGAAACACTACGTCAAGGACCCGCTACAACATCATGTCGTATCTCAAATACGAACCCTGCTATATCACCGATCTCACGGCCTCAAATCAAATCTCATCGACTCATCATAAATCCCAAGTACTATCCTCATTATCCATGCATGCGTATATGAATGTACATATGCATAGTCCCATACCCACGCATATATACATGTATACACATCCCAATCTGCGCACAAGAAAGTAAAGTATGCAAGCTGTGTGTGCGTATGTGGGTATAACAACTACTCTAGGGTTTCGCAACTAACCCAAAGCTAATCCATGAACACATAATCATAACATGAATAAATATTCTCGTATCATAAAACACCTATATAAACATATATATATGAGCTACACTACGCACTGCGGGGGTGCTATACGCCATCCACCCGACTTCTTCCCGTAGATATAAATCTACTCACCTGGTCCTCGCTAGCCGGTGCCGACGTCGCCATGCGCTTGCTTGTCGTCTCGAAGTCCACATGGGTTACCTACATATCAAAACGATCCGTGTCGTATTAAAATCCGACTCATGACCCAAAACGACACGTGAATCCCACATAGGTCAAAACCTATGGTTGCTTTCACAAATCAACCCAAAAACCCTCGAAGTCGGCGTACAAACGCCAAACCATCGAGAACAACCCAAACACACTCATTTGTACAATTACAAGCACTAATTATAATATAAAATAGCTTAAAATTCACAAAAATCCTAATTTCACTTAAAAAGTCATTTTTCCGAAAATCTAGCAAGCACAAATCACCGTTTTAGTACAAAACTCGATGTATAAACGAATCTAGCGGCCACAATTTTCACTAAATATCTTAAATAAGTCATAAAAACAATTCCCATAATTTAATCTCATTAATTTCCATAAATCTTAAAATTCTAGTTCACAAAATACCTAAATTTTAACAATTTTATAGCAAAAATGTACAAACAACAATTTAGCTTGGATTATCATGAACTAAAGTATTAAACTATATTTTATAATGTTAATTAAGTCATGAAAAACCTAATCACATTTTTAAACCCAATATTTAAACAATTTTTAAAAACCTAGTTAGCAATTTAGCAAAATTATCACCATTTTAATTTAACAAATTAGCAAGTAGCAACCAACTTAGATTTTTGCATACAATTACATGTTAATCTTCTCATTACAACCATAAACTAATGATAGAAACCCTAATTAAATTCAAACCCTAGTCTTGAATTTCCCAAAGTTGCAATAAAACCCAATTAAACATCAAATTTGTTAACATAGAAGCAATTAAACAACAATATATGAATAATGTTTAAATTATACCTCATGATCATGGATCAATCATGAAATCTAGCCTCTCAAAATGCTCTCTTTTCACCACAATCCATGCTTGTTAAGCTAAGCTAAAATGGGTAAGGGTTGGATTTGGATTTTGGAATTTTTTTGATGGATTTTGAGGCAATTTTGAAGCATATTTTGAAGAGAAATGAGAGGAGAAAAGGGGGAGGGGGCTGCTGCTGGAAAGGGCCGGCCATATGCAGGTGGGGGAGAGGAGAGAGGGGGTGTGGTGTGAGGTATGGTGAGGGAAAAGTCCAAGTCAACAAAAGGTCAACTCTTTTATCCATTCTCATTTCTTTTCTTTTCCTTTCTTTCTTTTCTTTTCTTTGAAATTCAAGTGGGGAAAAAGGGTGGGGCTGCTGAATTCAGCCAAGGGGAGAACTAAATGGTGGTGTGTGAGTGTGGGTATGGGTGTGGGGTGATGGAAAATGATAAATACAATACCCCAAACATCCATTTACACTATAAAAAAAAGCCTTTTTCTTTGATATTTTCTAAACCGTTTTGGCAAACGATTTCATTTCAAAAACCACATGATAAAATTTTATTTAATGTTTTATGATGCACAAAATTTGTTTCAACTCATTCCAATTTGTAATTTTCCCTAATTAAATATATTAGTGACGGCTTTAAATAATATTAAAATAATTAATTTCGGAAAAATTTTCTGAAAATTTGAAATTTCACCAGTGGCTCAATAAACACCAAATACTAGAAATTACATAGCTAGAATATGTATATTTAATTTTATAATAAAGATATTTGCATTTTGACTTTTTACAGAAAACCCCCTTATTTTACCGTTTTTTCGAAATTTCACCGATACGATTTTCAAAACGTTACATACAACTAGTGAGAATCCTAACATCCAATTACTTCTATCAAAACTCAGGATTTAGGAGGTATTACTTTGATCCTATATGGAGAATCCTTGTGATAAGCGGAGATTGACTGAGCGTAGCATAGGAAACCCTTTCCCTGTTAAGAGTATGCCATCCACGTACTCTACGAGGATCACCACCATACTCCCTACTATCTTTTTGTATATACAAGGTTCATCTACCATTTTGATGAAGTCAAACTATTTGACTACTACATCAAAACAGACGTTCCAACTCCGCGATGCCTGCTTTATCCTATAAAGCATCTTATACACGTTTCCGCTGCTCCCACTGTCTACGAAGCCCTCTGGATGTGTACTTACAGACGCTCTCTTGTAAAACATCATTTTAGAAAAGAAGTCATGACACCCAACCGCCAGATATCGTAGTCATGGTATGTAGCCGTGGCAGGTAGGATCTGGATGGACTTAAGCATAGCCACTGAAAAAGGTTTCATCATTATCCACGCCTGGTCGATGATGAAAACCTTTAACATGTCTAGCTTTGAAAGTCTCAACTTTTCCATGTACACCGAGTAATCTTCTCAAGATATACTTGCTCCTGATGGAGATTTAACCCTTCAGATAAAGCAACCAAAGTCCATACTTTGTTGGTGTATAAGGATTCCATCTCAGATCACTAAGCATCCAGCCATTCTTATAGAGTCTTACTCTTGATGGCCAGCTCGAAACTAGTTGGGTCATCATCTCATGATGCAATCCTCGCTCCCGCTGTCATAGAGAAACCGAAGTATCTCTCAGGTGGGTGAGGAACTGTAGCGCCTTGAAAAGTCGTTTTGGTGTTTTCCTGAAAATCGGTGAAAATTCGGTATTTTTCCGAAAACCGTCTTTCTCGTTATTTTGCAGTTTAGGACTAATTATACCTAAAATGGATAGGTAATTGCTTGTTTTTAGTATCTAATGAGTTACTTATGAAATTTTGGTCATTTAAAAATTTTTCCCTATTTTTCAATTTTTTAATGTTATTTTAAGCCGGTAAGAAAATACATTAAATTAGCGATAAATACAAATTTTTCTGGGCTAATTTTAATCTTTAAAATTTTTTTAATTAAAATCTAGTTGTAACATAAATTTTTAGTATTTTATTTTGATTTTTAACTAATTTTTATTATAGGAAACGAATTTATTGAATTTTAAGCTAAAACTTGCAATTTTGGACTTGTAGGGGGTCTTTTTGCATAAAACTTCTTTTGTAAACCCCTCTCTCTCTTCCCTCAGCCCTAGGCCGGCCCCACCATGATCAGGTCCAGAATTTTGATTGCCTCACTTTGACTTTATCTTTTGTGAATGAATTGTTTTGGTTAGGATTAAAATATAGTAATGTAGGTATGGGTTTTGAGTGCATGTGAGAGCTTTGACTTTAGTCTTTCCAACTCTAATTCCTCACTTTCCACTCCCCTCTCCCTCTCCTGGCCGAGACCTGCTCCCCCCCCATTTCCATTATTTTCCTTCTTTTTTTCTCTCATTTTCTTCAAAAAATTGCATCAAAATTCAATAAAAATCAACAAATCCTTCACTTTTTCAACACAAAACCTTATTCCCTCTCTTCTCAAACCCAAATTGGTTCAAATCTTGGAGAAAGATGGCATCTTAGGAGGTTTTAGCAACATAGGGATTGATCTTTTGAGGTATAATTTCTAATCAAATGGTTAAATTGTAGTTTAAAGTGTGCTAATTGAACTTTGAAAATTGTTTTAGTGTTAATTTTAGTGTTAATTGCATACTAGTTTTTTTAAAAAGTTTGTGGTTTGAAATTAATTTAGGGTTTAGATCACCATTAAGAGATTAATTAAGCTATTTTGTTATCTAGTTATTTTGTTAGCTTAATCTAAGTGGTTAAATTGCTAATTGGGCTAAAATCTAGTGTTAATTTAGTGTTAGTTTCTAATCTAGTTTTTAAAAGTTTATGGTTAGAGTTAAACTAGGGTTTTTAGAAACCATTATTTAGTTAATTAAAGCTAATTAGCTATCTAGTTAATTACTAAACCAATCTTTAAGGTTACTTTTCTTAAGTGGCTTCTTATTAAGCTAATCTATGTTAAACTTGTGTGAAATTTTCATTTAGTTTGCAAATTACCAAAATCAAGAAGAGGTTTGTGTATGGAATGTGGGTTTTGTAGCATGGTAAATAAGTTAAAATTGTGTTTTTGGTGGCTAACTAGTTGTGTGGATTGGATGGTTGTGTTGGACCGTGATAACTTTGTCGCTATTGTCGATGTTGCACCAAATTGCTTTTCTAGCTTACTAGTTTTTACTAAATGTTGTGATGAATTAATTGCGATGTCTTGATGACATTTTTAGCGTATCCTATGACATTTAGGATGCGTGTGTGCGGATTTTTGAGTAGTCGGGTTTTAGTTTTGCCGGGCGACCAAATCGGCGATTTTTGCAGTTTTTGCGATTTTCGCGTGTGTTCCGCGCACCTTGTGCACGTTGTACCTAGCTAGTGAACATTAGTATTTTCGTTTAGGTTTTGCGTCATTCTTGATATGTAACCTTCTGTTTGATATTGATGTAAATTCCAGGTTCAGTCGCGGAGACGTCAGACGCGGCACGAAAGGGGAAAGCGGTGATTGGACACAGCTAGCTAGGGATTCCGGTGAGTAGATGTAACATCTACGGGGGACTATCGTTGTATGGCGCAAGTCGCCCGATAGTTTAGTACCTTAAAAAGATTCTTAGTAATGTTAGTAATTAGGGGTGTAATACTTGTATGATTATTTGCTACATTCATGCCCTATATTGACATACCTATACGAAACCATTCTATAGGACACCTGCACCATTGCCAGGGTTTTTATATGCAGCACGAGCACTATTCATGCTTACACACACATCCTAGTAATTGCCATGCCACCACACTAGATAACCTTTAAATTGAAACCTTTTACTAATTGATGCTTAAACCTGTATTGTTGCCTTTAATTCCTTAAAATGAAATCGTAGGATTGCTATTCATGTGCATGTACCTCATCATATTATTTGTTCATGCCTAGTCTATTAATCATACATCGTAGCTTAATTATTGATACCACATGCATTCATCACCATTGACATATACACTTATGAGGATTTCTTGAGATTTTATGATATTTCTGGATTTCGGGGGAAAGCCGCAAAATTTCTAAACTTATTATATTTTTTTTAAATATGTAAATTGCGGTTTTCTAGTGATGTAAGTGTCGTCCACCATGAGTTTGCTGTGGTTTTCGAGATCCGTGTCGAGGAGTGGAGGAACCGTCACGGGTACATGGTGGGCCCGGTAAGGTACCCCGGGGCAAGAGGAATGTGGTGTTGACGTTGAGCCTGGCAGGGGACGGATTACCTACCGGTGACTGTTTGGGACGGCGGATATCCAGAGGATACCGACCGTGGCCGCTAGATGATGAGATATTGATATTTGAGATGGGTCAGCCGGACGGCTGAGGCCAGAGATACATTGATATGAGATTTGAGACAGTTTTGAGGTGTCGATGCTGGACACAGGTTCTTGTTGATTCTATTGGTATTGTGCTGGTATTTCAAAAGACATTCTTAAAAGGAAAAACATGATTTCTTATAGTTACACATTCAGATCACGAGTTGATTCGCATTGCATTCATACCTGCTAGTATATCCATATTGCATACATACTTGCCATTATGTCCTGCCTTACCTGTATTTAGATGCTAGGATGCTTGTGTGCATGCATTCGATAGCCTGTGTAGATGTTATTTATTACTCACGAGTTGGCAACTCACCCCCGTTGTGCCATAGCTTTTTGCAGGTCCGCTCCGTCAGTACAGTAGCGGTGGGTGCGCTTGCTTCTTTTGCCTCTTTTGCCTGGACTCGAGGTTTTGCTCATAGGTGGGTTATGTTATTATTTTTGTACCACCTTGTATATTCTTTGTATCTAGTGTACTCCATCTACTGTTTCTACCAGTATTATTGTATATTGACCTAGAGATGAGACTGTGAGGTTTGTGGACTTTTATGCTGTATTTTAGGGTCAAGCTCACTTGAGTCCACATGATGTTTTTCTTATGCTTCATTATGATTATTTCGCATGTTGTTGCTTTATATTGCGTGGGATTTGTGACCTCCTTGTGGCGAAGAGCTAGCTCCCGCTTGGGGATGCCTTATTTGTTGGATTCATATATATTCTTGTTGTACCCATTTTGGGGGCCAGTATTTACAAAGGAGACTCTGCCGAAATTTTCGGAAAAATTGATATTGTTTTTAAAGAGGTTTTATATGACTTATTTGATAACTCGTTTTCAATTGATTGGGTTCTCTTCACTCTTTTGCTTATTTGGTTTTGGTTTCTGGGCTTTGGCTTACTTATTTTACGGACGTCTTGAGACGTTTCGTAACCTAAGTGCCAGTCACGTTCCGTACCCTGCGGGTCGTGACAGGAACCCTACTAGATCGGCGGAGAGGCTGAGGTTCGTTGGTAACTATTGAATCCTTTGGTTCTATCAAATCATCTGTTGTAGTTTGTATAGCTGGAACCTTTCCAGTTCTACATTACAGACCTCGCCTCGAGCTTGTCCGGATTTTGCTTTTAGACATAGGCCGGTCAACCCCAAATCTTAACTAGCTTAAGACATGGGCTCTTCCCATACCATATCTCATATGGAGTGGTAGGCTATGATCTGATTCGAACCTAATTCAATAGGTATGCAGCTTCTCAAATGTATAACCCCCAAAAGGAAACATGTAACTCAGTAGTACTCATCATAGAGCGCACCATATCGAATAGGGTGCAATTGCTCCGCCCCGATATAATATCGTGCTATGGTGTATACGGAGAAGTAATGCTGAGAGAGAATCTTATTCTCCTTTAGAATAATCCAGGAATTCTATGCACAAGTATTCTCCTCCTTGATCTCTTCAAAGGACATAATACTTATACCCGTATTGGTTCTCTACTTCTAACTTATATTCTGTGAATATCTCAAAAGGTTCGGACTTGTGTTTCAACAGGAACACATGACTGAATCTTGAGAGATCATCAGAGAATATAATGAAGTACAAAGAACCGGTCCTGGCATGTGTAGACGGGGGACCTTACATACATCAACATGTATCAATCCCAAGAGTTTACTAACTCTTTCTCTGCTTCCAATAAACAGAGCTATGGTCATCTTATCTCTGTGACATGACCAGCAAGTTTCATAAGATGTAAATTCAAACTGATTTAAATATGCGTCTTAAATGTAACTTAAGCTAGTCGGGTCGCATTGATATGACCTAGTCTACAATACCTCAAGAAAGATCCGTTCATTTCTGAACTCTTCCTCTTGTGTGTGTTCCGTATACTAAGAACTGTAGTTTGATTTAGAACATCAATGCTTTTAGATAACGTGCCTGAACCGATCAACTTTTGATATAGGAAATGTTCAAAACATTATCCAACAATACAAAATTTTATCATTTCTTTACTAATAAAGAGACTGATATGATTTTGTATATCAGGTTCGGTATCTAATAACATTCGTTCAGAATCAATGCATTTGGAATACAGGGTAACAGTGACCAACAGACTTGGCTGCAACACTTGCACCGTTTTCTGTCTCATGAAACTTATCACCCGTTCTCAGTTCTCTACCTTTCTGTAGCCCATATAACGGATTACATTAGCGGGATCCTGATCCGGTATCTAATACCTAGGATGTAGAGGATACTGAGAAACAGTTCTCTGTAATGTTCATACCCGAAGAAGATGCATCAGCATGCACTTTCTTCGTTTAGGCGGCACAGGAAATCTGGTATTTCCCAATTTCCTGCTCTGTCTTATAACAATTATAAGTTGGAGTGGGACCAACGTTCCCCAGCTCAGTATAACAAGCGGGTTCGGTCAATAATCCGTATTATTATCTTGATTAAGGCGTGATATGGTCGCTACCTGGAGAGAGAGAGAGAGAAGAAAACACTCTGCGTGCGCTCTTGCAAGATCAGATTGGTTATTATTTTATCTAATCAGGATGGCTCCCACTGTTTTTATCAAATCTTCCTTCAAATCCTAAAAGGAAAGACTAGCCGGGATTAATTACACGCTACAAGTTCGCCAATCTTTCAGCCAGGCCAGTGTCGGTACTTTGAGGGAGGTCCCCCGTGCTATCGAACGAACCTAATTAATGTAAACCTCGTTTTCCCAGAGGCATAACCTCGTTAACACCTTTCTAGACACCTACTTGATCGGCTAATTGTAATGTGTAAAACTCTCCCAGGAGTAACAATTACTCGCAGCGGGTATCGGGATCCAACTATCTCATAGAAGGTATGCAATCTCATTGCAAATTTCAACACTTGAAATTCCCGATAATATTTTACCCCTAGCGTCCTATGACCTTGACGCAGGCCAACAAACCATAGTCCGCTAGTCAAGTTCAACCCGTCATTTCTTGATTGAATTAAACCCACCCGCACGAACCTTGACGCAGGCCAACAAAGTCGCACGACTACCCTAATCCAATCTGCATCATATGTATAAACAGATAAATACTAGTTAGCTACCGCACACTACGCCTTGACGCAGGCCAACAAACGTAGCACGAATACTAAGTAGGACTTATCTGAAATGACGGAGGGCTACGACAGGTTTTTCTGAAAACCTATTGCGTAATGAACTTGATATCGTTGTAGAATCAAATGATTTTAAAATGGAGTGTTTTTTAAGCTTTTCTAGTTTTGCTAAAGGGGTCGCTCCCGGTGAAGGGATCATCGGCCCTTTCCTCATCGAATAAGGTGCAGGATATATCATATATACCGCTGTGCAAAGAAGAAACTACAAAAGCTATCAAAATACAAACCGAGTGTGTAGCATCTGCCAGTTATTGCTAAAGGGGTCACTCCCGGTGAAGGGATCGTCGGCCCTTTCCTCATTGAATAAGGTGCAGGATATATCATATATACCGCTGTGCAAAGCAAGAACTGTAGAAACCGGCGATGTCACATATTACACTTACGGTCGCAGAAAAGAAAGTGTAAAACTATAACAGTTGGAATCCGCAACCTCTTTAGACATCGCATGCCTAATCAAATGAATTCCTTAGATATCGCATGCCTAATAATTATAAACCCCGCATTTTAGTCTCATTATCGAAAACTCTTTTCAATATCAAGTCGGGCAATCGAACACAGCGCAACATCAACTCCCTATACCGGGAG
The DNA here is from genome assembly GCA_030015575.1 of Agapanthus africanus. Classification (NCBI taxonomy): domain Eukaryota; kingdom Viridiplantae; phylum Streptophyta; class Magnoliopsida; order Asparagales; family Amaryllidaceae; genus Agapanthus; species Agapanthus africanus. The sequence goes on along the minus strand of CM057342.1, from coordinate 604,330,314 downwards.
AGACGAATCCCCTCCTATCGCTCATTGCCTCCATGTGATTCGGGACTGTACCCAAAAACCACCGTTTTGCACGCCCTCTTGGACGTGGTAAGGTGGAAATCAAAGCACAGTGGGAATCACACAAGACTCTATGACGATCTCGGGTCTACAGACTAACCTGTACCAGTGTCACCAGAAAACTGCCATCTGACGTAAGGTATAATACCATCTGGGAGTTCTCGGCGAGTCCGTCCAGTGTACCCAGTCTCCACTAAGCACCCGTATATGATCTCTGATGTCAAACACCAATGGATATGGGATCATCCATCGCCCATCTGTATGGGTCGAGAAGGTATACGCTAGTCTACTCTGGTATATCGATGCCCTGTCTCGATACACCCTCGACTAGGGACCTTGAAGGATGTACTTATGGACTACCATGTCCCCACTAGTATGATCCGCATCATAGTCCAGGTAGTCAAGTACACATCTTAAGGGCTTTACCAACATGTAACAGAGAGACAATCAGTGTACACGTTAAGGTAAAGAGCAACCAAATAGCATACTATCATGTCGAGCAAGAAAGTCCTCCCTATATATGTCCAAGCATCCACTACAATATACATCATATGTATAGTAATGACCTCTAGGGCATACATATAACTAATAATTCCCTGCTGTGAATTTTAAGGTATGTCAAATAATTTTTCAGACACTTTTAAAATTAACAGAAACTTAGGGTTTCGAATTTTTGTTTTCGTGTTTTTCTGTCGATCGAACTTCTAATCAGTTGCTAACAAGCTAGTAATGGTTTAGTTGGCTCTGATACCACTGTAAGTCCATGTCACGCACCCCATGAACTTGCGAGGAGGCGGAATATATGAAAAACGATTATCAAAGCTTCGTAACACGGACTTGAGCGCATGAATCGTTATCTAAACCATTACTAACTATATGCTAGAGGTTTAACTACTCGGATTCGAAGTTATACCTTACGTTATATGTCCTTCGGGTCTTCATCGCTGTCCTCCACTCCTCGTAGGCTCCTTGGAACATCGGCACCTCAACGGCCTCCTCGAATAAAAGACGATCCACCCGAAAGCTCCTACGCCAAGCTTAGTCTCAAACTTGAGATAACTAGGTTGCTTAAAGTGCTAATCTAAGCTACCTATGGGATATAGAGTGAGATTATGGATGTATTAGTCTAGCTAACCCTTGATCTCAACTCATGAGAGGTTAGGGTTAGGGTTTGAAGAGAGAGTGAGCTTGAGGAGAGAGAAGGTGAAGATGATAATGAAATGAGATAATGATCTATCATAATATATATGAAGCATTATTTATTTATCCAAAAATGAAATAATAGAATTAACAACCATGCTTCATAAATATCTATGAGTGATTCATCTCTATGAGTCATTAAGCATTTATGATGCATTAATGACATGGATGAATCACACAAATGAGTCACTAATCTCATTTAATGCAATGCCACCTTACCCCCCAAGTCACCACACTTCTAGAAACTTCTCGACAAATTACGAGAACGCCCCTCCAATCCGTGAAAACAAGAAAAAACTTTAGACTGTATAAATTCAATAACCTGATACTAGAATCTGGCTTAAACCAAAGCCGGCTAGTAAAAAACTGTCCGAAAAGTCGTACGTGCGTAAACACACGTATGCGTCCGAACCCTTGTCGTAAAACCATACGACCTCTATATCGTTTCGCCTAGAGCAGGGAAACTCTCTGTGTGGGACTCTAAAGACTCGACACTACGCTGGCAGTGGGTTTAACCACAGACCGCAAGCGGCACTAGCTGTACGTAACGGTCCCCAGGTAGATGTCGATAAGAAGGCCGATGAGGAAACTCATCCGTACTCCCACTGAGCCTGATGTGACAATCTCCGTACAGTCCGGTCTGTTCGTCTAAGACTATCGCATATCAAGCCTAGGGGGCGGCAAGTGTCAGTCCCCTAATAGCTGTATAAGTCGTGTCGGAGCGAAGCCCATTACACCCTGAGAAGCTACTGGAACCTACCAGTATATCTCGCTTGCCCTGGCCAGGGACTTTGCGTAATGGCTCTCTGACACAGCGTGATATCATCTCCCAATACCGGGAGAGACGAATCCTGTCTAACCACTACTGCCTCCAAGTGCTCGGGACTGCACCCAACTGCTACCTGTTTGCACGACTCCTTTGAGCCGTGGTAGGGTAGCAATCTAAGAACAGTGGGACACACTCGAGGCGAAGTAGCAGTGTCAAGTCTGCGGACTATGCTGTACTCATGTCATCTGGGAACTGTTAACTGACGACGGGTATAATACCAACCAATCAGTTCCCCTGCGAGTCATGTTCGGTGTACCTGTAACCTAACGAGCACCTGTATACTATCTCCAGTACGACGTACTGATGGCTGTGGGACAGACCATCTCCCCAACTGGGATGAGAAGCGTACACACTTAGTCTACTCCGGAATATCGATGCCCTATCTCGATAATCCAACGACCAGGGACCTGTATAGGATGTTGCTTATAGACTACCCAGCCCCCACTAGTGTGACTGCCATCACAACGCTGGTAATCAAGCAAAGATCCTATGGGCTCTACTAATATGTATAAGTGATACGTTATAAGAAACATATGCACATATTAAAGTAGATACAAACCAAGTAGTATACTACCATTTTTAGCAAGACTGTATATACAAATGTGAATATCCCAAGCTTCCATTAAGTAATATACATACAAGTATGATACAATAATGGCCCCTAGGGCATATACACTAACACTCTGGTGCTTTGTAACAACAGTGCAAGGCTTTACCAGTGAGCTACAAGCTCTTTCTTACTGTTCTAAATCAAAACAAATACTTATAGTACTCACAGGAAATGAAAATACCCCAATTGTACATTAACTTTAAATGAATTTTATATACACTAAAATTGGAGTTGTTATAGTTTGTCAGTAGCCTGTCGGAGATGGCATTCGAATGGTACTCGGAACTCCCAAATGACTCTGTCAAAACATTCACCGAGATAGAACTGCTGTTCACACAGCGGTTCCCCAACGCAAGCGAGCACACCTCGATCACGGCATTAATCAATGCCAGGGTGAAGTCAGGAGAAACCTGGATCCAATATGCAATCCGGTGGAGGAACCTATGGTCGAAATGTGAACAACGCATCGAAGAATCTCCTATCGTGGGTATGTTCATTGGGACATTAGATCCTCAAACGATGGTGTCCTAGTTCATGACATTCTTCAAGCCGACCACCTTTCAGGCTCTGATCGACAAATTGGCCCAAATGGACCAGATGGGCCACGGGCCTTCCTCCTTAAAAATGGACCCTCGAAATGCGAAGCATAAAGGGAAAGCGGCCTTTGTTGCCATCACTCAACAGCAACCAAGTGACCCGAAATCGGTTGCTCGCCAAAACAATGCACGTCCACGCTTATCCCTGGAAAAAAGGCTAGGATGCGTCTACTCATTTCCCCGTGACAAGATGAGGAGACTGTTCGAGCTGGCAATGCGCAACAAACTCATCACATTGCTAGACCCACGACGTCCACCGCAACCTGGCGATGTGAACAACCCCAACTACTGCTCCTATCACAGAATGGTAAGCCACCCAATTGAGGATTGCTACGTCTTCAAGAACTGGGTCGAGGACCAATATCAACAGGGAAAATTCGCGTTGTCTGAGTACTAGAAGGTGAACCCGCCTCAGAAGCACACTCTTAAAAGGGTGGATATGCCAGGGGCATCATGCTCGCTCGTGGAAGAAGCTCCATGGAAAGTCATCCTTTCAGCTAAAACTAAAAGAATGCTGAAGGATCTCCAGGAATGTCCAGCAATCAGGTGGAAGAGCCCACTTGAACCGGAAATCATCAAAGGGATGCCGAAACCGCGTCCCATACCGAAAATTGTCGACAAAGGGCAAAATCCCTAAGTCGAGCCTTCAAAGTCTTCGAAGAAAAAGAAGAATACCAAGAAGCCTGTGCAACCTGCTGAGTATGACGACAAACGCACAGATCTACAAAGGTACATTGACGCGCTGGATGAGTACAACCAAAAGGCGCGGACACCGATCACCCTCGAAGAGTTCCTCAAGCATATTCTTGAGAACGAAAAGAGTGACAACGATGAGGAAAATGACTCATCAGAAACCGAAGACTATGTAGCAAGTTGCCACATGGTTTCCCATTCGTCATTAAATGACAAAGAAGCCCCCTCAGTGTCAGAAAACAACGCAGAGGAACTGGGGGCAGGATTGACGCCAAAATCCTCGGAACTGTCGGAAGACCCAATCGATAGGCTGTTAAATGAAGCCTTTCGAAAAACCAAAGTGACCAAGAACGTGAAACAGCTATATACGAAAAAGCTAAGCGTCAGCATCAGGATGAAAAAGCTGCGGCAAGGAGGAGTCGTAAAGTACTCCGACTAGACCAAAGCACATCTGCGGCAAACAAGACCAGAATCAAGACAGAGAAGCGGTTCGCCAAAGCCCTGTTAGTGGGAATGAAGTTGCCACCTCTCAAAGAAAACACGCCCGGGGTCATAAGCCTCAATGGAAAGGACTTAAATTCGAATTACTGCCTATATCATCGGAGGGTTACTCATCCCACCGAAGAATGCAGTGCCTTCAAAAAGTGGTGGAAAGGATACATTGCCCATCAACAACACTTCAAAAGGATGAAGCGTGAAGCTCGTCAACAGCGAAAAAGTGCGACGAATGCACGTGAGAAAATGATTGGCAACTGTCATATGGTTGATACCAATTCGGAAAAGGCAAAACTCCAAGTTCTTACCTTCGGGAGGGATTATGAGTAAGAAACAACCCTCAGCCCTCTCTTCAAGGATTCCACCTCCGAAAAAGAACAGGAGGAGAAGAACTGTGAGAACATTCAGCTGCGTAGCTGCACGCTGCCTGAAAAGAACCTCGGACCTACAAACAAGGGTTCGAGCAAAAAAGACAAAGGGAAAGAAAAAATCCCTGAGGAAATTACCCTCAACGAAACTCACCTTATAGCATAGCAAAACCTGGAGGCTTATAAGGCAAGGATGACACGGTCATACGAAAAACTGACCAGGCCGAGAACATTCCGCCAAGGCAAACTCGTGCTAATCGTCAAAAGACCTATGATCCCCAATCGTGCAAAACAGTGGAAGTTCGAGCCAAACTATACAGGCCCGTACATCATAGACAAATTCTACCAAGGTGGAGCTTACCTTCTCATGGATATGCATGGCGAAAGACCCTTCCGGCCAATAAATAGCCGATTCCTCAAAAAATACTACGCCTAACGGGTTACAACCTGAGTCAATGATAGATGACGATACTTATGTCCGATCGCTATCTTCCTGAGTCAGAACCCTAAAAGTAGTATCCAAAAGATCCATTGCCTCAAAAAAAGCGATAATGGACCGAGACATCCCTAAACTAAGACTCGTTTCCGAATGAAGGACCGAGATTTCTTTAAACTAAAACCTCACCTAAAACACGGCGACAACGGACTGAGAAGTCTTTAAACTAAAATTTCGCCTCGAACACGGCGACAATGGAACGAGAAGTCCTTAAACTAATATCCGCCTCAAACATGGAGATGACGGACCGAGATGTCCTTAAACTAATATCCGCCTTAAAAATGGAGATATTGGACCGAAAAGTCCCTAAACTAGAAATTCCGCCTCAAATACGGCGACATCGGACTGAGATGTCCTTAAACTAAAACTTTGTCTCAAACGGCGACGACGGACCGAAATGTCCTTAAACTAAAATTTTGCCTCAAACACGGCACATCATCCCAAATACGGCGATATCCACCCTTGAGATCTATATTGCAATCGAAGCCTCAACGACGAAGGTTGCAACTCAAGTCTTATCGGCTGCACAGCTACTCCAGCGGTGAAGTCACCCCCACGTCCCACCGGCAAATAGATGGGTCACGTAGTAAAAAAAAGAAGGCGCGTCTATAAGCAAAATGGGCATGGATGAAAACCCGAAAGGGCGCCGTGAGTAAAAACAGCAAGACTGACGGCGAGCTTGTGAAAACCCGAAAGGGAGCAATCTCGGTAAAAAAAAGGTACGTCCACAAGAAATATAGGCACGGATGAAAATCCGAAAGGGCGCCGTGAGTAAAAACAGCAGGAGTGCCGGTGAGCTTGTGAAAACCCGAAAGGGCGCATTCTCGGTAAAAGAAAAAGGTACGTCCACAAGAAAAATGGGCACGAATGAAAACCCTAAAGGGTACCGTGAGTAAAAACTGCAGGATTACCGGCGAGCTTGTGAAAACCCGGGATAGCGCAATCTCGTTAAGAAAAAGGTATGTCCACAAGCAAAATGGGCACGGATGAAAACCCGAAAGGGCACCGTGAGTAAAAACAAAAGGATTACCGTTGAGCTTGTGAAAACCCAAAAGAGCGCAATCTCGTAAAATTTTCACTTATGAGATCCTCTCGACTCATATGGAGAACTCCCCCTATGAGACCCTCACGGTTTATAGAATTCGAAAGTCTTAGGTTACAGGGATCTAAACCTGTTCTTAAGCAATCGCATCCCCCAAGTTGCCCTACAAACGGTCCAATATTGGCCCTTGTATAAAATCCACGGGCACAAATAAATATAGCCCTTACCTAGTTCCACCAATGGCGCGAAATATCCCCATATGGTGAACGACACTTGTTAATCCTCTCGACTTATAAGGAGAAAACATTTTTGCAAGATCCTTACGACTTGCAAGGGAGAACACACACTTAGGAATCCCCACGATTCCTAAGGAGAAAATACACCTACGAGATCCTCATGACTCGTAGAGAGAAATAACTTTATGAGACCCTTATGGCTCATAAAGTCGAAAAGCCTTAGTCGACAGGATCCTAACCCTATTTACTAAGCCATCTTTGTTCAAATCGACAATTGAAAATGATGATTCGCTCCTGGTAACATTCCAGTGGTAGCGATACTGATACTTTAAAAAGTATCAAATTTCAAGTCCTCTCAAGGCAAGTGATGATTCGCTCCTGGCAATATCCCAGTTGCAGCGATACTGATGCCTAAACAGGTGTCAAACTCCAAGTCCTTTCACGGCAAATGATGATTCGCTCCTGGCAATATTCCAGTCGTAGCGATACTGATGCAAAGGTTAGTATCAGTTTCCAAACTCGCAATAAAAATAGCAGCGAGTAAAAAAAATAATAAAAAATGCATATAAAATAGCTGAAATGATGGGACAACTCGCAATAAAAATCAGCGAGCAAAAAATATGCATATAAAAAAACAGCCAAAATGTTTGGGCAACTCACAATAAAAAGCAGCGAGTAAAAATATATATAAATAGCCGAAATGATTTGGCACCACGGATAAAAAGCCGAAATGATTGGGCAATCGCGACTTTCGCGATATGAAAAGCTGAAAAGATAGAACATCGCAGAAATAAAAAATAAAATAAAATAAAATTTCCTCTGCCCTGCAGGTGAGTCTACACTGACCCTTGTAAACAATCCATGGGCATAAATGAAAAAGGGAACCACATTTTCCCACCAGGCTACGTCAAAGGGAGAGCCAAATCTCGACGGCAACATCCACGATCTACAGAACATCCTGACGTTCCTTCTCAGTGCAGACGCGACGTCAACAAAGACTCAAGAGTCGAACAGAAAGGATCCATGGTAAATTCCTAGCTCCAAGTCTTGACGGTTCACATACGACCTAAAGACTACCCCGGCATTCCTTTTCAATCCAGCAGGATACAGACGCAACGTCAACAAAAGACTCCAGGGTCGAAACAAAATGGAGCCATGGAAAATTCCTAGCTCCAAGTCTTGACGGTTCACATACAACCTAAAGACTATCCTGTCATACCTTCTCCTCATTCCATCAGGATGCAGACGCAATGTCAACAAAGGCTCCAAATAGCCAATTCAAATTGAAGCAACGGCATATTCCTAACTTCAGGGTCTCGACAGCAAGTCATATAAAGCCTAAGAGACTATCGGAGATCATCCCACACCAGCGCGGAGTGGTTATGGCTCATCGGGGCTCCAAACTGAGCCTAACCTCAAGTAAAAAGCGGCATAGCAAATTCGTAACGCTTGCTCTTCCGACGGCCATATAGCCTAAGGAGATTACTTAAAGGCGTCTTGTCCAGCCCCCGAAGGGATCAAAGACATGACAGTTGCGGGGCTACTCGAACAATAGCTTAAAGACTATATATCGAGGAATACATCAGCCAATGTGACGGTACCACGGACCAAAGCCCTAGTACCACAAAACCTAACGGACCTCTGTCGCAAAGAGCAGGGGTTATCTATATATAACGTTAGCATAAGTTTGCCTATAAACCCAAGGAAGGTAAACTAAACAAACTCTGAAATGAGTTCATAAACTAGAAACTCCGAAATGAGTTCATAAACTAGAGACTCCGAAATGAGTGAATAAACTACAAACTCCAAAATGATTTCATAAACTAGAAACTCCGAAATGAGTTCATAAACTATAAGCTCCGAAATGAGTTCATAAATTAGAGACTACAAAATGAGTAAATAAACTACAAGCTCCGAAATGAGTACATAAACAACTTTACGCCAACTCAAGACATCGAAAGAAAGAGAAGCGCTAGTATGAAATGAAATATTTCTTTTATTCATGAACTTAAGTAAATATAAGATACTTTTATTCAGGGATCAAAATGAATACAAAAAGAGGAGAATATACAGCAACAAAAATGTCTAAGTTGGTGGACAGTTCAATAAGCCAGCAAGTTCGTCATTTTTCCGCTGGACTTCTGCTTCGAGCTCTATCAATGCCGCAAGACGAGTCCCTGCCTGTGTCTGTTGATTCTGGTATGAAGAAAATCGGATCTCAAGCACTTTCTCGGCAACCTTGTGGGCTTCAACCATCTCATGTGTAAAAATAACGGCTTTATCAAGAGCCACCATCTCTGTAATGGCTTCTTGAAGCACCGGCCAAATTTCGTATGCACGAGTGGTCTTGGCAGTGAGCTGGGCTTGAAGTTCCCCTAAAGACTTTGAAGCCAACTCCCTTGCCGAAAACTTCCGGTTTAGCCTTTTCTCGCACGACTGGAGATTAGCAGCGTACGATCCACCCATGCAGGCTCGCCTTTACAAAAAAGTTGTCAAAGAGAAGGAATATGCATTCAATCCCATGTAAGCAGGCCTCAACTCGGCAGCAGTACTCAACCCAAATACGCACTAATACCTCGTCATGATAAGTGGCAAGAACAAATAGGGAAGCATTGGCTTCAGCAGCGAATTCTTCAGCAGTGACAGAAGTACCAACACGAAGGTCTTCAATGAGAGCCGCCAAGGAATAAATGCTATGTTTTGTCATCCTCTCAGACACGCGTCGGGTATAAGGGCCTGGCAGCATGGAAATCCGGGACTCTAAGGGAGTCAGGGCTGGCAAAGTTGTGAAGACATATGTGCAGTTAGTTGCCTTTCCAAATATAGAATGAGCAGAATGATGCCAATGATAAAGCGTCACTTACCCACAGTCATGCAAGGTGGGTTTGAGAGATCCCCAGGTCTATCAAGAATCTCGACTTCGTCGTCAGCATCCAGAACTGTGGTTTAAAATGAAGGGCATATCAGCATCATTGTGAAAATGTAAAACAAAAAAGGAAAAAGAATACCGACCTTGACCAAAAAAAGGACTATGCTTTGTGGAGGTATCGCTTGCGGGGCCACCATATCGAGTAAACGTTGGATGGTTTTCCTCGGAGAAAGATCCATAATAGAAGACGCCAACTCCCGCAATTCTGAGAGAGAGAAAGGTTCAGATATATGGATGGGTCGTTAAACAAAATGTATATGTATATAAGATTACCTTCGATACTTTGCCCACTCTGAACTGGAGGGATGGCAGCTTCGGCAATCTCCTCTACACCCTCGGGCGCGTCACTGGAGATATTCATGAAATCGATGGCCGACGTGGCAGTCTCCAATAGAGGGACAAAAGCCGCCGCTGGAGGCTCTAGGGTGGGGATAGCAGCTTCGACAATCTCTTCTACCCCCTCAGGTGCGTCATTGGAAATATCCATGGAATCTATTGCCGGTGTGGCAGTCTCTACTGAAAGGACAGAAGCCATCACCGGGATCTCCACAGCGGGGATAGCAGCTTCAGTAATCTCCTCTACACCCTCCGGTGTGTCACGGGAGATATTCGTAGAATCTACATTCATGGCGCAATCTGGGCTCGAAATTATGCCAGCTGCAGAAGGCCCTACAATTTTTTTTAAAAGATAATGCGATGTGAAAGTAATACAAATTATTTGCTGAAAAGGATAAGAAATATACATACCAATACCCCAAGGAGCCTGAAGGATGGTCTGTTTAAGTTGCTGTGCTTTTCTGTTCAGGTGTGCTCGTCGGGCTTCAATCGAAAATGGATCCCTAGCCGCTTTCAAAGCAGCTTCATCTTTAGAGGCGTCCGACACCAGCTGTTTCAAATCACGTTCCTCTTCCAGCATCAAAGGAGTCATCGGTAACATGGCTGGAGCCGGATCGACATCATGAAATACGACAGCGGGAAGTTTTCCTTTCCTGGAAGGGGCGTTTTCAGCCTTGTTTTGTGAGCGCTTTAAAGCCTCGGCCAACTGAGCGGCCTCCTCGGCAGATGAACCGAAGAAGAGAAGACCATTGTCTGGCTCCTGCATAGATATTGGCTCATCCTGGATAAGGGGCTCGGATTCAAGCAAAGCGTCGAGTAGGCCAGTGACTGATTTCTTTCACTTTTTAGAGCCTAAGCTAACACCAGCAGAGGGGCGCTTCCTTCCCTTTTGCGCTTTTGCGCGGCACTGCCCGACATCACCTTAGATATCTGCCTTTTTGGATGCCACGGTTGGTGATTTATCAGGAGTCGCTGTCTCGGTTCTCATACGCACTGACATACAAGCAGTATGGGGGTTGATTCAGCTTGGGCGGCTTTGGGAATGAGTACTGAGCCGCTGTCCCTTAGAGGAGGGCAAACAACCGACCGTGGCCGCAATAGGGCGCTGAAAGCTTGATCTGGAACAAGATCTATACACTCAAAGAGTACCCGTCTTTCCTCTGCGATGATGGGATTGACCCAGTGGCGATACCAGCCTTTGAAGGGCCCCACAGGCCTTGGAAGATAGTCAAGCTCCGGGATCATGAAAAGAGAACCCATGTTCAACCGCATGAAATGATGGATAACATCGCGAGATACCTCCAGAGAAGGAATGGGCTCAACTAAAAAGGCTTCGAGGGGGATTCCCTGGTTGTAGCCTAACTGCTGGGCAAAGCGATGTGGATTATACCGCATGAAGAGAGTAGCGTCGTTAAGGCGAAACACTAAATACCCTGGCCTGATTGAGTATAAGTGCATGATCTCTTTTGGCTTTAAAGCTGGAGACCCATTCTTTGATAAATCAAACAACTGTTGAACAGGTCCTGCAGGAGCAGAAAGGACTCAATCGCTAAAAACCATCCCGCCTTCGTTTGAATACGGATTAAGTAATACTCGCAAAGCCCTTAGCTGGGTTGGGTCAGGAGTGGAAGCGTCAACCAGTCTCATAATCCATGGTAATGTATACGACTCATAGAAATCAGGCCTTCGATGCGCGGCGAATGCCCCTAACACGTGCATCACGATCCACGATGTGAAATAGTAGAGGGAGAAATTCACGGTATCCGTACCTGGGTTCGAAGTGTTAGCGGCAGTGTTTAACCCGTGGTATAGGTGTGACAATCCCACAACACCAATAGCCAATCGCGCTCCTTCAGCTATGCGATGAGCAGGGTAGAAGACGGAGGCTCTCATGAAGCGGTGATGCATCGGCATAGCAAACCAGCTAAGCCAAAGACTGATAAAGCCGACAAAGAAAGTTTCGTCATCCATGCCAAGAGTAGCGATCATGTCAAAGGCCACGGCTGACGAATTCGGAATATAAACTGCGGCAGGTCCTCTTCTTTGGCCGGCAATTTTTTCAAGCCAAATCTGAAAGGATCTTCAACCTTTGCGAATTTCGGAGCTTTCTTGGATAAGACATCTTCACAAAGAAAGCAAGCAATGTAAGCGTCAAAAGTGACACCTTGCCCTTCTGATACAACGGATAGTTTCTCAAAGATACCCAAGGATTTGATCAGACTTGGATGCTTGTGCCGAACAGCATTCTCAGTCTTCAAGCCCTCAAGCATAGCTGGCACCGTGGTGAATATGTACTCATCAGGAGGTAGTAATCCTTCGTAATGCTCTGCCCTAATCGGCAACCCTGAAATTTCACGAAACTCCTCCAGCGAGATCGAGACTTCACGATCCCCTAGCAAGAACATGTTCGTAGGAAGATTCCATCGGTTCAAGAAGACCTTGAACCACCAGACATGGGGAGCGTGATAGTAGAATAGTTATGCGTATACTACTTGGTACAACTCAACCTTCTATAGCCATGTGTGTTGGGAGGAGAGAATGTATCGGGCCCAAAGAAGATAACCCACTGGATGGCGCGGGGTAACACCTACCTTATAAACTTTCCTCCAGGGCCGAGCTTCGCCTTGGCAAATTCGGCGCCCTAAAATATCGATGGCCATCGTAGGTTGATTAGGTATCCCAATTGTCGACGGCTCAAGCCGGCCCATGGGGTCCAATTGGTCGCTTCCACCACATAATCAATACGCGGACGCTCTATCAATGACATCGAGTGGATAGGTTCTGCTGGAACTCCGCATGTGAAACTACGGCGGCCCCTGGTAATATGACCATACCAAACCCCCCACAGGAGAAGTCTTGTATTGTCCCTATCATATTCCCTGATCATTGCCATAACCTCCTTGTCTGAAGGCGATTGTGGAAAAGCGGCTTCAGAGCGCGTGTAAGGAAAGTAAGGAAGTGATGCCATTGTATATATAAAAAAAGAGGAGAATACCTATTAATGTGTGAATCAATTTCATGGGACCACTAATTACAAAGTCAGTAGGCCCTACGAAATCAAAATGACGGCTCACCAATGATGGGGCTAGGTAATCATTTTGAGAATCCAAAAGGATTCTCATTAAATAAACAGTGGAGTTTAAACAACTCCTAACATTCTCGAAAAACGGGTCTGTTAAAATACCCAACAGATTCAAAATCTGTGAAAAAGCGTATTAAAACCCTAAAAAATATATATAATGATAAAAATATATATGCTCAAGAACACCAGGAAATAAATTTCCCAAAAGCCTCCGAGTCTTTCAGAGCTAAGCTCTGTAATATGGAATTAAATTCCTTTAATAATGGGATTAAATCCCAGAAACCCTCATGGAAACAAAGGAAATGGAATTAAATTCCATAGATCCTCAAAGATCAGATGAGAACTCACAATCCTCAAGACCTTAGAGTTTACTACAGAAAAAAATATCTTTTTGGATCTCTAAGAGATCGTTCCAAGAAAAAGAGCAAAGCTTTGTTAATGGATTTAAAATCCAAAACAAGAACAAAAAGGGTTTCCTAAGAAATAAATTACGTTCATGACCCTTACCAGAGAAAGAGTTCTTACAGAGTTTCACTCTGGAGTTCTGTAGAAAGAGAACTAAGCACTGAAAAAGAGAATTAAATTCTCAAAGAAAATAAGCAAGGAAGGAGATGAAAGAACAGTGGCCATCTCAAGGGTCAAGCCCTCGCATTTTTAAAACATGATGGGAGTGGTTCATCTAGCCGTTCCCCTAGGAAATCCAACGGTTGTAAAAGTGGACAGCGTTGCACTCACATGCAAGCCATGTGAGAGCAACGTTGTGGGAGCATTTGTTCCCTCATAAAAAAATGGGAGAGTAAGAAAGGGGGAAACTCCCCACTATTCGAGTCTCACGTGTTAAACACGTGAGCGCCTATATGCAGGGCATATAGGCGCTGCAATTTAATTACTGATAGGCTAAACAAGCCTCACATGTTAAACACATGAGCGCCTATATACAGAGTATATAGGCACTGCAACTAAACTACTGATAGGCTAAACAAGCATCACGTGTTAAACACGTGAGCGCCTATATGCAAAGCATATAGGCACTGCAATTAAACTACTGATAGGCTAAACAAGCCTCACGTGTTATACACGTGAACGTCTATATGTAACGCATATAGGCACTGCAATTAAACTACCGATAGGCTAAAAAGCTTCACGTGGTAAACACGTGAGCGCATATATACAAAGCATATAAGCACTACAATCAAAACAACTAAAAGGGCCAAATTAAGTCCTACGTGCTAAACACGTGAGGACACCTCTTTGCATAAAATTAAATTCTTCTTAATGAACCGTTGGATCAAGGATCCAACGGTGATTAAACATAGAATTAAATTGTATTGGGAAGAATATTTTCTGTTAAACAGAGAGTTGGTGGATCAGAGATCCAAAATATTTTATGTATCTTTCTAAACAGAGAAAGATTATACTCTATTAAACTGAGCACCCTTGGATTAAAAATCCAATGGTAATTAAAAGGTCACCGCTTGATAGAATTTATTCTGCATATGGAAGAATATCCCCAATCTTGTTAAAAACAAGAACGATATCTTCTGTAAAAACCAAAGCCCTTGGATCAAAGATCCAACGGTGGGTAAAATTCCCCAAATCAATTCTGAGACCAATTAAATCAATTGGGATCTTTCAATGAAAGATTTCGTCAGAATTAAACAAACTTCTCTCCACTATATAAAAAACCCGAGACATTAACTCTCACACAAAGACACGCGGAGAGAGAGAGAACTCCCTAGAGGCTTAAAAAAACAATATACAGTGAGTTTTTGAAGAACAGGAGAATTTAATTCTCAAAGAAAAGACTTGCTTCCTTGAAACACTAGGTAAAAAGAAAACTCCTCTTTTTTTCCTCTCTAAGTGTTTAACCCTTCATATAAAAACTCAGTTCTTTCCTCTGGTTGAGGTTAGCAGAGGCAAATCTCCCCACAAGTTGAGAATTTAATTCTCATCAGGGAGATTTTGCTCTGCAAGATTCAAAACCTAGAGGAAAAGAACTAAGTTACATAAAAAAAAAGAAGGGAGAAGAAGAACGGGAACACATAGGAATTTAATTCCTACAAAAATTAGGGTTTAACCCTATATAAAGAACTTGGTTCTTCAATAAAAAAACAGTGATCCAAGATCTCCAAGGCCAAATCGTTGGTGCTTAGCACTGTTTCGAAGCCTCACGTGTTTCCCATGTGAGTGCTTCAAACGAACAGAAAGAACAATCAAAACTGCCTCACGTCTTTTCCACGTGAGTGTTAAAGCATCCCAGTAAAAAAAAAGAGACAGCCACGTGCTTTGCACGAGAACTCCAACCTAGTGCTTAGCACTTATAAAAAAAAGGGAAAGGAGATAAAACCCGAAAGGCAGCGCCCATTTTTGGGATGCCTCACATGTGTCACGTGAGCGCCCTAAAACCCTAATGTTTAACACTAGTCCAACGCCTATATTCGGGATGCCTCACGTATGTCTCTTGAGCGCCATAAAGTCTAGTGTTTAACACTAGTCCGGTGCCCATATTTGGGATGCCTTACGTGTGTCATGTGAGCGCCATAAAACTCTAGTGTTTAACACTAATCCAGCGCCCACGTGAAACGCACGTGAGCACTGTATTCCTCAGTGCTTAGCACTGTTGGAGACTCTATCTTAGCCCAAATTGGCTAAGTTTCCTGAGGTTAGACCTCTTTGAGACTAAAACAACCGAGCCCATATTGCTCATGTTTTCCCAAGCTGAACTCAGTTTCAAAAATGATTAGTGGTTTCCCATTGATGATATCCCAAATGATATTCATCTTATATCTCCTAAGATAATTTTAGTCTCAAACATGATAACATTTCTTAGGTCTACAACAGCCTTTTTTCCCGTCAAATATGGGATTTGGTTTAAGGGTACATCTCTCCACACCTTTGATATATGTCGTTGTAATTCTTCAACGTCTTTAGAGAGGTAGCGGGTCCCGACAACCAAAACTCTTTGGTGCACTTCCAAATTGACGTGCACACCTCAAATCGGATCGTACCCTAAATTGGGTGCATTCCATATCACCATTGTTCGCTTCGTCACGTAACAAATACACGTGTGCACAAGATCGATAATGGACCGAAATGTCCCTAAACTAATATTTGCCTCCAAAATGGCGATAAAGGACTGAGAAGTTCCTAAACTAATATCCGCCTCCAAAATGGCGATAATGGACCGAAATATCCCTAAACTAATATTCGCCTCCAAAATGGCTATAATGAATCGAAACGTCCTTAAACTAAAATAATAGAGCCCAAACACTCTTTTGTTGGATCCTGAAATAAAAATGATCCTAAAATTTGTTAAGTGGATTTTAGTCTCAAATTGGACTAATGTATCCTTAACAAAATCAAATCGAGCCCCAAATGCTCACATACATTTAAGTCGATCTTAATCTCAAAATAGATTAACGGTCCTTAAATAAAAACCCAAATCTAAAATATACGGATTTGGACTAATCCGCACCCTACGGGCGACGACATAAATTAGTCTCCGTATACAATCCACGGGCAATCCAAACAAATAAAAACACACATGACACGAAGTGAACTTCCAGAACAGGAGAAAATGGTTATCACGACGTGGTATCGTAATTAACTGCATAGGCTTGCGCCTACAGGGAAGAGCATCCCCACAATCAAAAAACCCTCGTAAAACGAGGGGGAATCTGACGAAGTCACGCTACAACGGTCGCATCCATCCAAACCTCCGATATACGGTGCTATAAATCAATTTGATATCTTCGGAGAGGTGGACGGATAAATCCAAATAGCATCTGCCCCCAAATTCAGGAAGGACGATCCACCCTAGTTCATCTCTGCTTTCGGTAGTAAACACCGGGTACCTGTCGAAAAGGAAGGCCGATGAGCAAAATCGTCCGAACTCCTACTGAGCCTATCCGTGACTATCTCCGTACAGTCCGGTCTCTTCGTCTAAGAGTATCGCATACCGAGTCTAGGGGTGGTAAACGTCAGACCCTAATAACCCGATAATTCATGCTGATGCGGCTCACAACCAATCCGGGAAACTACTGATCAACCTATCAGTAAATTCCAACTACCTTGGCCAAGGTCTTATGGTCCTGACTAATTGAACACTGTGCGATATCGACTCCCTATACCGAGAGAGACGAATTCCCAACAATCACTCACTGCCTCCATGTGGCTCGAGACTGTACCCAACCAAAACCTGTTTGCACAACTCAGTAGAGCCGTGGTAGGGTAGTGATCAAAGCATGGTGGGAACTCACACGAGACACATAACGATCTCAGGTCCGAAGAATAACCTGTACACATGTCACCTGAGAACTTCCATCTGACGATAGGTATAGTACCATCTAGAAGTTTTCGGCAAGTCCGTCCAATGTACTCATACCCAGTGAGCACCTGCATACGATCTTAGGTGCATCAGACCAATGGTTGCGGGACCAACCATCGCCCCTCATCGGGGTCTAGAAACGTATACACTAGTCTACTCTAGAGTATCAATGCCCAGTCTCGATACTCACACGACTAGAGACCATTTAAGGATGTGCTTTTGAACTATCCTGCTCCCATAAGTATGATCGTTGTTAGTTATATGTATGACCTATAGGCCATTATTATACATGATTGTATATTATAGTGGATGCTTGGACATATATAGAGAGGAATGTCGATAGTATGCTATATGGTTGCTCTTTATCTTAACATGTATCAGTATACTGTCTCTCCATTACATGTTGATAAAGCCCTTAGGATGTGTACTTGACTACCAGAACTATGATGGAAATCATACTAGTGAGGTCAGGGTAGTCCATAAGTTCATTCTTTAATTGTTCCTAGTCGTGGGAGTATCGAGACAGGGCATCGATATTCCAGAATATACTAGTGTGTACGTTTCTTGACCCTGTATGGGGCGATGGATGATCCCACATCCATTGGTGTTTGACATCAAAGATTGTACACAGGTGCTCGTTGGAGAGGTACACTGAACAGGACTCACCGAGAACTCCTAGATGGTATTATACATATCGTCGGATAGCAGTTCTCTGGTGATACTGGTACAGGTTAGTCTATAGACCCGAGATCGTCATAGAGTCTTGTGTGATTCCCACTGTGCTTTGATTTCCACCCTACCATGTTCAAGAAAGCGTGAAAATAGGTGGTTTTTGGGTACAGTCCTGAGTCACATGGAGGCAATGAGCAATAGGAGGGGTTTCGTCTCTCCCGGTATTTGGGGTTGATGTTTCGCTATGCTCGATTGGCTATAACAGGAAGTTCCTAGCCAGGGCTAATACTGAGATTTACTGGTAAGTGTTATCAAAAGTTTCTCGACCCGTTCTGAGCCTCACATCGGCATGACTTATCAAGTTATTGGGATCTGACGTTTACCACCCCCAGACTCGATATGCGACATATCAGACGAAGAGATCAGACTGTAGGTAGTGTTACTTACTGGATTCATGGGAGTATGGACAAGCTTGCTTGTTGATCTTCAGATCGCTCAATAACTAGGTAGCCGTTACGTCCAGCTAGTACCGCTGACGGCTTGTGGGTGACTGATATGATCATTACCTACTGCTGGCGTATTGACGAGTCTTTAGAGTCCTATACAGAGGTTTCCTGGCTCAAGCGAAATGAAGTAGGGCACATATGTGATATGTGCGGGACCGAGATTAATACGTTTATGTGATACCGTATTCTAATCTCGCGATATATGATATCAGTCGGTTATATGAGATATAGCCAGGTTATTGAATCAAGTGTTTATTCAATGAGTTGATATAAATGATATTAGTCGGTTATATATGATATAGCCGGATTATTAAATCAAGTGTTGATTTAATAATTTAATATATAATTAAATATTTGATATATTAATATATATTAACTAACATTAGCTTACTTAAGAATTTCTTTTCTACTAATACATATAAATATATATATGATATATATTAATGTATTTGTTTTTATGCCATGCTAGATGATACATTGGACTTGGGTGTATGAGACTAATACCTAACTAAAGATAATTTGGGTGATTAACTATTAAGGGAAAAATCAAAATTAGGTGGAAATTAGCATGGCTAAGATGCTTGTGGAAGCATGTAGAAGCCTTGACTTAAGTCCACTTATTTTGTTTTACTCTAGATATCTATTAACCCAACCATTATCTTTAGCCACGGTTAAGTCTCTACTAATATCTATGAGATATTTCTTCACCCATGGTTGATCACTTGAGTATCTTCTTCATCTCCTTCTTTGCTCTCTAGCTTTCTAGTGAGGTGAAAAAGAAAAGGAGAAAAATAATTATAAAGTGAGAAAAATTCATACTTTATCAATCTACACCAAACTAGCCATTTAGTATAGGTTGTTTGCTTCACTAATTTCTCAATTAGTGAAGAGATGGCTTGAGTTAGAGATTCCTCAAGGTAGATCATCTTCGGCCTCGAAGATCTTTAAATAAGCTCGTTCCTTTTGCCTAGTGAAGCCTAAGGAGTGTCCGGAAGACCAATACTTGTAGCAAAGGGACTACTACACAGAGCTTTAGAAGTGAAGGACCGGCCTACAAAGGTTGTATTTCTATTTCACTTAGTGTAAAGTTGTTTACATGTTTTAATAACCCTAATTCTCTAGTTAGATCCTTGGTCGGGCTTACTCGGCACCCTAGATTTTTTGAAATAGCATACTTGATGCGTGCCGAAACATAGCGGGGGTGCTAAGCGAACCCAGCAATCGCCATCACAATGCAGGTAGTCAAGCAAGATCCTATGGGCTTTATCAACATGTAACCGTCATATGTAATATCGAGTATAACATATGCACATGTTAAGATAAAGTCAAACCATAATAGTATACTACTGTATCAAGTCTTTATCAATATGTGCAAGCTGGATAAAACATCAATAGAAACAAATACACATATCCTGATAAAGATAACTAAAATAATATACTATATAACTGAGCAAAAATTTCTTGTACTACATATCCCCAGCATCCACATGTATACATATTGTAAGCCGATGTCGCACACCCCGTGGGTTCGCGGAGAGGCGGAATTTTCAAAAACGATTTTAACGAACTACGAAACACCGGCTAACTCCAGGATCTATTCGAAAACCTTAACTAACTAAACTAACTAGGAGGTTCTAACTACTCGGTAAAATGTTATACCTCCAAGAACCAGTCCTTCGGGTCTTCTTTGCCTTCTCTCCTTGACTCCTCGGAGAACGACTGAAGGTTGCGACATCAGCCTCCTCGCATCAAAGAAGATCCACCCGAGAGTTTGTGCTTAAAGCTCCAACCTCTACACCGAGGTAACTAGTGTAAATGGTTCGCTAATCCAAGTAGCCTAGGTGATGTAGAGAATGTCTAATAGATTGTATTATCTGTTAGTTATATGTATGCCCTAGAGGCCATTATTTTACATATGATGTATATTATAGTGGATGCTTGGACATATAGAGAGAGGACTTTCTTGCTCGATATGATAGTATGCTATCTAGTTGCACTTTGTCTTAACATGTAGACTTGTATTATGATACTGTCTTGCTCTCACATGTTGATAAAGCCCTTAGGATGTGTACTTGACTATCAGGACTATGATGGAGATCATACTAGTAGGGTCAGGGTAGTCCATAAGTACATCCTTTGATTGTTTATAGTCGAGGGTGTATCGAGACAGGGCATCGATATTCCAGAAAGCGTATACGCTTCTTGACCTATATGATGGGCGATGGATAATCGCACATCCATTAGTGTTTGACATCAAAGATGGTATACGGGTGCTCAGTGGAGACTGGGTACACTGAACGGACTCATCGAGAACTCCTAGTTGGTATTATACCTATCGTCAGATAGCAGTTCTTTAGTGACACTGGTACAGGTTAGTCTGTAGACCCGAGATCGTCATAGAGTCTTGTGTGATTCCTACTGTGCTTTGATTTCCACCTTACCATGTTCAAGAGAACGTGCAAAACGGTGGCTTTTGGGTACAGTCCCGATTCACATAGAGGCAATGAACGATAGGAGGGGATTCGTCTCTCCCGGTATTGGGGGTTGATGTTATGATGTACTCAATTGGCCATAACATGAAGCCCCTGGCCAGGGTGGATACGGAGATTTACTGGTAATTGTTATCAGTAGTTTCTCGACCCGTTATGAGTCTCACATCGGCACGACTTATCGGTTACTAAAGTCTGACGTTTACCACCCCTAGACTAGATATGCGACAAATCAGACGAAGAGACGGGACTGTACAGTAGTGTTACTGACAGGATTTCCGGGAGTTTAGACAACCTTGCTTGTTGATCTTCTGATCGCTCAATACCCGGGTAGCCGTTACGTCCGGCTAGTACCGCTGACGACTTGTGGGTGACTGATATGATCATCATCTACTGCCGGTGTATTGACGAGTCTTTAGAAACCTACACAGAGGTTTCTTGGCTTAGGCAAAATGAAGTAGGAGCACATATGTGATATGTGCGGGACCGAGATTAATACGTGTATGTGATACCGTATTCTATTCTCGCGATATTTGATATCGGACGGTTACATGTGAGATAGCCGGGTTATCGAATCAAGTGTTGATTTGATAAGATGATACAAATAATATTAGTCGGTTGTATGTGATATAGCCGGATTATTAAATCAAGTGTTGATCTAATAATTTAATGTATAATTATATATATGATATATTAATTTACATTACTAATATTAGCTCACTTAAGCATTTCTTTATCTCACTTAAGCATTTAATATATATGTGATATATATTAATTATGTTTTTTTTGTCATGCTTAATGCCACATGCTACATGGGTGTATGAGACTCACACCATGCTTATGATAACGTAGGGTTTATTTATTTCAAGTAAATCAAAAATTAATTGGAAATTAGTACATGGCTTCAAGCTTGTAGAAGCTTTTGGAACCATTGACTTAGTCCACTAGTTTTGTTTTATATTAGATATTTATTAACTCAACCATTAACTTAAGCCATGGTTAAGTCCCTACATGAGTTATATGAGATATTTTCTCACCCATAGTTGCCATAACATTATTGGCTTCATCTTCTTCTTCATCAAGAGAGAGCTCTCTAGGTTTTGAGGAGGTGAGGAAAATTGGTGAGAAAAGGATTTCTAAGTGAGCAAAAATCCTACTTCATCATCCTCTACTAAATTAGCCATTTAGTTTAGGGTGTTAGTGTAAGTGCACGGCGGCACCCCGGCCGTCAATCCGACGCCGGAATGCGGAAACGGTGAAAAACTTTAATTTTGCGGACTTAGCAAACCGGTACCACCGCGCACTAAACATCCGGATCGTAACCATTAACAAGTCTAAGCTACTAACAAGATGGGGAAGAGAAGTATACCGACGATCCTAGTCCTCCGGTCTTCTCGTCATGGTCCCGATCTCCTGCGGAAAATCCTGCCTCCTCCTCGTCGCCGGAAATGCACCACATCGCCTACTTTGTTTACGGGCTCCCACCTCAATGCCGAGGCAACTCGGGCACGAAGCCGGCTACTCGACGTGCCCAAGATTTGTTGTAGAATATTTAGTCCTCAAGTCTCATTTGGGGTTTTGGAGCTTTGCCATTTGGTGGAAGAAAAAGAGAGCTTGGAGAGAGGTGGGGAAAAATGTAGCATACCAAAAATGAGAGTAACATTTTTCCACCCAAAAATGAAATGAATCCCATTCCTCTTTGGAATGGCCGGCCCCCCCCCCACTTCACAAGTGTGATTGGAGAGAGAAAGAGAAAAGGTCAAGGGGGTGGGTGGAACAATAATGAAAAAGGGAATCATGAAAGAACATGATAACAAACAAAAACCACACACAACCACAACCATCAAGTCCACAAAGTCAATCCATCATGAGAAGGAGAAGTCAATGATGGTGCACATCATGAAAACCATCATGATGCCAAAAGATGCAAAGAACCCCCTCCACAAATGCCTATTTGCAACAATGCAAATAAACCCTCCTCCACCAATCTTCGGCCAATGAACGAAACAATGGAAATCGGCCGAAACGGAAAGCAAACTGGCAACTCCAGAAAACTGGTCCCGTAATAAATTACAGGAAAACCCCGATACTGTGCATACACACCTGCATCTGTATTTCGACCGAAATACAAATGCAATGAGACAAAATCTACAATGTACTATACTAGAATCCGGCTTATACCAAAGCCGGCTAGTAATATCCGTTCGATCCTGATCCATACAATACCGTACGTATCTGATCGAACCCTGCCATATATCCATACGGCCTATAGTACAAACTGTCCGATCCCGATCCGTGCAATACCGCACGTATTTGGTCGGACCTTGCCATATCTCCATACGGCCTCTACAACCTTTCGCCCGAAAGCTGAGTAACTGAATGTGGGGGACTCTAAAGACTCATCAACACCTTGGTTGTGGATTTAACCACTAGCACGTCAGAGGTATAAGCCAATACGTAACGGGCTACCAAGTATTGACTAAAAGGGACGTCTGTGAGTGAACTCAGCCTGACAACCCTACTGAGCCTGTCAGTGACAATATCCGTGCAGTCCGGTCCGTTCGTCTATGAGTATCGCATGGCGGGCCTAGGGGGTTGGTAAAAGTCAGACCCCCAAAAGCGGTACAAGTCGTGTCGGAGTGTAGCCCAGAACACCCTGAGATACTACTGGAATACCTACCAGTAAATCTCCTTGCCTTGGCCAAGGACTTTGTGTAATGGCTCTCCTAGACACAGCACGACCTCACCCCCAATACCGGGAGAGACGAACCCCTGAAGATACGCTCACTGTCTCCATGTGACTCGGGACTGTACCCAACTAAAACCTGTTTGCACGACTCCTTTGAGCCGTGGTAGGGTAGTAATCAAAGTACAGTGGGAACTCACACGAGACAAATGACGATCCCCAGGTCGATGAACTAACCTGCACACATGTCACCAGGGAACTGCCATCTGACGTCTGGTATATTACCAACTAGCATGTTCCCGGCGAGTCCTGTCCGGTGTACTCATAACCCAATGAGCACCTGTATACATCTTAGGTGATCCAACTGACACCAGTGGCTTGTGAGACCGGCCACCGCCCCTCGTCGGGGTCTCGACTGTATACACTAGTCTACTAATGGAGTATCGATGCCCAGTCTCGAAACTCCTACGACTAGGGACCTTTTAAGGATAAGCTTATAGACCCCAGCTCCCACTTATATGATCGCCCTCATACTGCTGGTGGTCAAGCAAGAATCCTAGGGGCTCTATCAACGTGTAATAGCGACGTGTCAGGTCACTTAAAACAGTACACGATGATAAAGGTAAACCAGATAGCATACTATCATCTCGAATAAGACTGTCCTACCAGGATAGGTCCTCCCTCAATCATTGCAATCACGTACCTGTGATCCAATAATTGACTCTGAGGGCACTATCTCCAACAATCTCCCACTTGCACTCAAGGCTAATTATTGCGATGTCGCATACTCACAGCCCGTGTGATACCGAACACCCAACTCCTCTACTAGTCAGTCTCACAAAGCTCGTTTGCGAAACTATTGCGTTCGAGGAATAGCCTCAGTGAGTGGATCCGCCTTGTTGTCTCTTTCCATGTCTCTCTATATCTCAAGTTCGCGGAGAAACCCATCTCCCGAAATGAGCAATACCTGTCTTAGAATGTGTCTGGATGTCTGATGGGACATAGCTCATAAATGAGCTCCAAATCCAAACTTCTTAGACTGTATCGTCAACTGAACTCAATCAGTATCCTGCGCCATGCCACCCTCAGTATTGCCTTGGACCACCTGTCCAAAATACTGCCCCTCATCAGAAGGAAAACTATAGCTCTGACAACCTCCTTGTCGTCCATGTCACCTTGGAAGCCTGGAATGATAACTGTTTCCCGAATGAGGCTGTCGTTATCATATCCCTAGAACATCCACTTATGTTCTAAAACTGCTTCCGACTGTTTCTCCAGGATTGGATTAATGTCAACTTATTGCATCTAGTGCAAGAACAATGTCTGGTGTGGTACTTGACATCTCATGATTGACTCAATCGCCTGAGCAAGTGATCTGCCAATCATGCACATCCCTCTCCCCTTTAGTCTGTAAGACACCTTTAGAGAGGGTGACTCCATTACCTGCAGGTACACTACCGTGCCAGGAGTCGTCCATTCTAAATACTCTTAGAATGCTGTCTAAGTGCCCAGATTGGGAAACCACCCAAATCTAGATCTAAAACCATAGATCTAGTAACCAGTTTGTCTGATATAAAATCCATTTCCTTTGTGGAGAAACAACTGTGTGATGACCAAAGTATAACCGATCGTAGTGTAGGAGTTTCTTTTCCTACTCTGTGTATATCATTCAAATACCAGGATATCACACCCTACTACCTTCTCAACAGATCCATCCCCTATTCTGATGAAGTCAAACCCATGACTGTCACGTCAAAAATAGATGATCTATCTCCGCTACTGGTGCTTCAGTCTATAAATAGACATAAGCTACCTGTCCACCAATGCTTCCGCTGCTCCCACTGACTATGACAACCCTCTGGCAGAGTCATATACACGTACACTTCTAAAACTAGTTTAGAACGACGCTATACTCATCCTCCCGCCGGGTCTCGCACCCTGGAACAACAGCAATGGTAATTTTCGGTAAACAAGAACTTCCCTGTCACCGTCCTTGAGGCTACCGTAGTACCTCTCGGGTGCCTGAAGTTACCCACCTTATCTGCGGAGTGGCCAATGGAATGTCAAACCGGATTGAATCTTAAGGTTCCTTATCAAATCTTCAGTAATCGTTTGTGGTTCTGGAATCACTTCCAGTTCTACCATACTCCCACTACTGTTTTCTGAAAAAAATCCATTTTTATTAAAACTGTGGCGAGTCTAGAACAATATTGCTATTGTTCATCCAGATGGTAGAAAATTAACCCGCGTCATAGCCTGGGTCAACCCACAAACAGCCATTACAGAAACGTGCCTTGAGTTGTCCAGTGTCTGGTTTTAATCATAAACCGGACAACTCCCCGTACCTTAACATCGTTAAGATATGAACTGTTCTATATCCAATATAGAAACAGAGGCACTGATTTAATTGAACCAGATTCAAATCATGCAGCTGTCCCCAGCGCATGTCAACTAAATGGAAGGAGGCCGATCAGCGTTACTCAACTTAGGAATACTTCCAATTATGAGTAACCTGAAAGAGAAGCAATTTCTCTTAATCACTACTATCAACTGAATACCATACACAAGTATCTACATCTTCGATCACTTTGAAGAATCCCGATACTTGCTACACCTGGTTCTCTACTCTATTCAAATACCTATAACTTCTCCAAATTCGGATCCTGTGTTTCCGCGAAACACCTGTCTAAAATCTAGAGAAGTCATAAGTAAACCGAATATAGTACGAGGACCAAGCCCTCTGTCGTGATGGACCCTGGACAACATACAATCCTTTGTATAAGTCCCTTGAGTCTGATAACTCATTCACTGTGTGTCATAGGTTGAAAACTGTACTTATGGTTAAGAAGAATTACACCGCTGTTTAATGCTCCTTCCCTAACCATCCACTGATATAGGTAAATGTCGTAGACATAATTTCAGAAAGGTATATCTCACTCTATGAAAATAGACGTACAGATATATCAATTTGAAATTGGTGCATAACAGCGGATATTCAAAACCAAATATTTGCCGACCGGCAAACAGCCCAGGTGATTTCCTCAAATATCACTGATTACAACGAATCCCGATATAATGAGGATAATCACCCAATTCCCAATAACTTACTCCCACTCATCATCTGTAAAACCATACAGATGTGAGAATCGTACCTGGTAAATACATACCCTGGAGTAAGTATCTAATCGGGAAATCAGTTTTCCTTTAACATTACACAGTGAAACTGAAACATTGAAATATTCCGATGGGGTATTCTGGTATTCCTAGTAATGCCTCTTCCAGAATCACGACTGTAACCGTATAATTCTTTGCCAGCTCTCCAAATCCCTTCATATGTCTTTAGTCATTACCTTCTGCACACCCCTTTAGGCCAAATGGTTTTCTTCCTTCCCTACCGTTCGGCACCAGCCTATGGTTTGGAAGAAGACTATCCAAAAAGCATAATGGGTGTACTGTCCTAATCCTAGGAACACTCGCAACACGAGAGAAGGTGAAGATAAAAGACACCTGAATGTACTTTATTCCTATTTCTCCTGAACCAGGATCCATCCCCGAACTGGAACAAGTTCCTTTCGAGTTCGTATATAACCATACGATGGAATATCCAATAAACTGTGGATCTTCGTAGTGATACGGAGTGTCCTGGAGAAATACAAAGGTGATTTTAGGATTGGCGAAGAAATACCTGGTTTGGTCGTGAATATCTGTTGCAATTTACTTTGCCCTCTTACTAATCCCTTGCTTTGTCTTAACTTAATACCTTCTGCACACCATCGTTAGGCTAATTGGTTTTCTTCATTCCCTACCGGTCGGCACCAGCCTAAGGTTTGGAAGAAGACAATCCAATTTGCGTAATAGGTGTACTAAACCAAGGAGTACTCGTAACCTGAGAGAGGGTAAAAGGAAAAGACAACTGAATAATCCTATCCGTTTTCTCCAGAACCGGAAACCATCCTCGAATAAATTCTTTCGAGTTCGTATCTAACCATACGATGGTTTTGTCCAATGGAAGTGGACGTTCGTAGTAATACGGGGTGTCCTGGAGAAAAGGGTAAAAGTAGGAGTGGCAATGAGGTTTGCAACTCTGACAATCCAAAAGCCAGTGTTTAAGAAGGTTCGGTCAACTTGGTCACTGAGTCATAGTTTTAGGGTCGGGTCAATGGTCGCTGCCAAAGAGAGAGAGAAAAGAAACACTCAGCGTGCACTCTAACCTAGATCAGAATGGTTACCAATTTATCTAATCTGGAAACCTCCCACTGTACCTCAAATTCTCCACCAAACCTGAAAGAAGAATTAGTCGGGGTCACCCGAGGAGTAAACTAACTCATCAATGGGAATCGGGATCCAACTCTCATCGCATGATAACGTGACGGAATCCGCTCACGCTATCACACTCCAGAAGGTATGCGCATATCTGGCAAGTTTCAGTTCTTTTGAAACTCCCGATGTGATTTCTGCCCCATGCTCTTATGACCTTGACGAAGGCCAACAAATCATAAGTCACATGTCAAGTTCTACCCGTCATTCTCCAGGTTGATTTGAACCTACCCGCACAAGCCCTTGACGAAGGCCAACAAGGCTATACGACTGTCCCAAACCAACGCATCTATCTATGCTGCAGAAAGGCAACAAGCAGCTACCATACACTATGCCTTGACGAAGGCCAACAAACATAGCATGAATACTACGTGCTACCCGTCTGAAACGACGGAGGGCTACGAATGGTTTCTGGCGAAAACCTTTAACGTAAAGAACTTGATATCGTTGAAGGAACTGATAGCTTTTTGAAAATATAGTGACGAAAACCGTTGCTAAAGAGGTCACTCCCGGTGAAGGGATCTCGGCTCTTTCCCCGTAGAATGGGGTGCAGGATATTCCAAATGAATACCACGGTGCAAAGCAAAAGTAATCGGCTATAGTGAAGTTAATGCCCTGACGCAAACTTTTTGTCCAAGGGGTCACTCCCGGTGAAGGGATCTCGGCCCTTGCCTCGTCGACTGAGGAGCAGGATATTCTAAAGGAATACCGCGATGCAAAACAAAAGTGAACGTCCTTGCAATAACAGCTTTTTAAAAAGTGTTCCAACAACATCAGATTAGGTTTGTTTTTAAACTTGCATTGATCCGAATCAATGCAGTCCCATCAATTGATCACACCAAAAAGAACGAAAATATACTGATGTACGTATATGCCATCCGCATTCGCCACTGGGTCCCGTCATTACCCGTTAGGTTAGCTAACTAACGACAGAGCGGGGACTGGGCTAGCGCGGATGCAAAACATATACAACATCTACTAATATATATACCAATATATTATATTCGCTCAAGGCGTGAATAAAATGTAACATCACAGAGAATGAACAGCATCACAGAAACAATACAGATATCTGGGATCCCCGGGTTTCACAGAGCCACTGCTGAAACCCGACGTTCCCCTGGTCGTGTGGATAGCCTGTGCAATGAAATCCTAGACCCCTACGGGCGCGGCAAGTTACCCGCCAAAACCTGAAGCGAGGCAGCCCCCTTCAGCAACGTGAATGGACCACCCAGCACTTCACGGAATCCGGTAACTTGGGCACCCCTCCTGGGTCAACCTGTACCCCCTACGAGTGCGGCGAATAGCCCGCCAATCCTAGAGTGAAGCCCCCTCCGTCTCAATGCCATGAGATGCGGGCTTGTTGCCCTCCAGAACCCGGCTATCCGTGCACCCCTCCGCGGGGCAATCCTAGTACAGAAAGTAAAATATACATACAACGGGTACATCGACCGCAACCAGGTCGTGCCCCAAAATAATAATACAAACAGGCAGTGACGGCAGTCCACATGTCGGACGCTCGCCCCGCAATATCAAATGTACATAATACAACAAAACTGTACTAGCATTGCATCCAGGCTATCCCCCACGACCGATCCACAACATCACAGCAAAAACAAAACATCAACGTGAAAGTCACGTTCGCAAATCCGTCTAACCGGGCTATAGCAGTTAGACCGGATTTACCGATCAAGTGACATTCACGGTCGCAGATATAATGTAAATACTGTGAAAAATGTGTTTAAAATATCCGATCGATCAAAAATTAACAAGTGGGCCCCCAATCAAAACTGTAGTACTCACAGAAATCCTGGGCCCAATTTTAATATTCCAAAACCCATATTTTAAGCCCAGAAGGCCTCTGTAAAAAATTGGTGAAGTGATCTCCACAGTGTGCGGCGGAAGGGCGGCGGGAAGGGGGTTTTCGCGGCGGTTCCGCGCTCCCACTGTGGAGTTACTTCGTCGAATTTTTACAGAGCTCTTAGATTTTCCAGTACATCAATATTTTACAACCCGAAAAAATTTTCAACACCAAAAAATTCCAACAGAAAACTGATGCTAACAAAAATGTAGTTTTGGAACATTCGATCGATCGAAACAGAAAAACACACTACACCAAGCTAGACTAAGTTAATGGCGAGGCTCTGATACCACTGTAAGTGCACGGCGGCACCCCGGCCGTCAATCCGACGCCGGAATGCGGAAACGGTGAAAAACTTTAATTTTGCGGACTTAGCAAACCGGTACCACCGCGCACTAAACATCCGGATCGTAACCATTAACAAGTCTAAGCTACTAACAAGATGGGGAAGAGAAGTATACCGACGATCCTAGTCCTCCGGTCTTCTCGTCATGGTCCCGATCTCCTGCGGAAAATCCTGCCTCCTCCTCGTCGCCGGAAATGCACCACATCGCCTACTTTGTTTACGGGCTCCCACCTCAATGCCGAGGCAACTCGGGCACGAAGCCGGCTACTCGACGTGCCCAAGATTTGTTGTAGAATGTTTAGTCCTCAAGTCTCATTTGGGGTTTTGGAGATTTGCCATTTGGTGGAAGAAAAAGAGAGCTTGGAGAGAGGTGGGGAAAAATGTAGCATACCAAAAATGAGAGTAACATTTTTCCACCCAAAAATGAAATGAATCCCATTCCTCTTTGGAATGGCCGCCTCCCCCCCCCCCCCACTTCACAAGTGTGATTGGAGAGAGAAAGAGAAAAGGTCAAGGGGGTGGGTGGAACAATAATGAAAAAGGGAATCATGAAAGAACATGATAACAAACAAAAACCACACACAACCACAACCATCAAGTCCACAAAGTCAATCCATCATGAGAAGGAGAAGTCAATGATGGTGCACATCATGAAAACCATCATGATGCCAAAAGATACAAAGAACCCCCTCCACAAATGCCTATTTGCAACAATGCAAATAAACCCTCCTCCACCAATCTTCGGCCAATGAACGAAACAATGGAAATCGGCCGAAACGGAAAGCAAACTGGCAACTCCAGAAAACTGGTCCCGTAATAAATTACAGGAAAACCCCGATACTGTGCATACACACCCGCATCTGTATTTCGACCGAAATACAAATGCAATGAGACAAAATCTACACTGTACTATACTAGAATCCGGCTTATACCAAAGCCGGCTAGTAATATCCGTTCGATCCTGATCCGTACAATACCGCACGTATCTGATCGAACCCTGCCATATATCCATACGGCCTATAGTACAAACTGTCCGATCCCGATCCGTGCAATACCGCACGTATTTGGTCGGACCTTGCCATATCTCCATACGGCCTCTACAACCTTTCGCCCGAAAGCTGAGTAACTGAATGTGGGGGACTCTAAAGACTCATCAACACCTTGGTTGTGGATTTAACCACTAGCACGTCAGAAGTATAAGCCAATACGTAACGGGCTACCAAGTATTGACTAAAAGGGACGTCTGTAAGTGAACTCAGCCTGACAACCCTACTGAGCCTGTCAGTGACAATATCCGTGCAGTCCGGTCCGTTCGTCTATGAGTATCGCATGACGGGCCTAGGGGGTTGGTAAAAGTCAGACCCCCAAAAGCGGTACAAGTCGTGTCGGAGTGTAGCCCAGAACACCCTGAGAGCGGTACAAGTCGTGTCGGAGTGTAGCCCAGAACACCCTGAGATACTACTGGAATACCTACCAGTAAATCTCCTTGCCTTGGCCAAGGACTTTGTGTAATGGCTCTCCTAGACACAGCACGACCTCACCCCCAATACCGGGAGAGACGAACCCCTGAAGATACGCTCACTGTCTCCATGTGGCTCGGGACTGTACCCAACTAAAACCTGTTTTCACGACTCCTTTGAGCCGTGGTAGGGTAGTAATCAAAGTACAGTGGGAACTCACACGAGACAAATGACGATCCCCAGGTCGATGAACTAACCTGCACACATGTCACCAGGGAACTGCCATCTGACGTCTGGTATATTACCAACTAGCATGTTCCCGGCGAGTCCTGTTCGGTGTACTCATAACCCAATGAGCACCTGTATACATCTTAGGTGATCCAACTGACACCAGTGGCTTGTGAGACCGGCCACCGCCCCTCGTCGGGGTCTCGACTGTATACACTAGTCTATTAATGGAGTATCGATGCCCAGTCTCGAAACTCCTACGACTAGGGACCTTTTAAGGATAATCTTATAGACCCCAGCTCCCACTTATATGATCGCCCTCATACTGCTGGTGGTCAAGCAAGAATCCTAGGGGCTCTATCAACGTGTAATAGCGACGTGTCAGGTCACTTAAAACAGTACACGATGATAAAGGTAAACCAGATAGCATACTATCATCTCGAGTAAGACTGTCCTACCAGGATAGGTCCTCCCTCAATCATTGCAATCACGTACCTGTGATCCAATAATTGACTCTGAGGGCACTATCTCCAACAGTTAGCTTCACTAATCCCTAATTAGTGAAGGGGTAGCTTGGGTTGGTGTCTCCTCGACGTAGATCATCTTCGGCCTCGAAGACTTCGTGCAAGCTTGCTCCTTTCATCTTGTGGAGCCATTCTAGAGTCCGGAAGATCACTACTTGGAGCGAAGAGGCTACTACATGGAGCTATTGAAGTGAAGGACCGGTCTACAAAGGTTGTATTCCATGTTCACTTAGATGTAAAGTTGTTCACATGTTGTATTGTCTAATTCTCTAGTTAAGATTCTAGGGTTAGGCTTGTTTAGCATGGCAAATTTTTGAAAATGGTATGGACGATGCCTCCCAAAATCTTGTTATCGTGCTAGGCATTCCAACAGTGGTATCAGAGCCATGCTACAGAATTAAACGATATTTGTAGAATTACGAAACCGAAACAACTCCGAAACACTCGAAACAATAACATAGTTTCTGTCGAAATTTTTAAGTCGTCTAAATATTTTTAAGCTATTGTAGAATGTTACATGAGATGTAATATGAACACCAGACGAATATGAACCCCATCCGCCGGATTTGACCCGGCGAGATTCTCTAAATTTCCGGCCTGGCTGGTTCTGCATGCTCCGTTTCGCATCGTTTTGGTTTGGTGTTCTGGTCTCTGGGTTTTGGTGTTTCAGGTGTTGCTTGTTTTTGCGAAGATTGCATGTGATGTTATCTTTCTGTAAAGGAAATTCGGAGTGTTTCGTAGTCATAATTCTAACATCGTTTCGGGTATTTAGACGGCGTTAAAAAGTTCGAACGGATATCAATAACCCATTTTCTCTCTCGCTGGAAATTTTCTAAAAGTTGAATTTTTCCAAAGTTGAAAATATTCAAAAATCACGCAAGTAATTCTATGGACCCTCTAGAAGAACGAAACCCTAACTCGATTCTATGACCGTCGGAACCACCATCAAACCCTAGGGTTTGCGGTAGTTCCGCGGCGCCATAGATGAGGCAAGGGTTGACCCTTCTACAGTTGGTCCATAGGTACTGTGGCATGTTCTGAGTATTTCTTAATTGTGCTCAAGTGTTGAGCTCCTTGGGAAATTTTAGGTGTTTGTTGATTCGATTGTAATGTTTAACATCGTCTAACTATTTATGGAATGTGATACAATATTTGGAATCTACACTAATTAGTTTTATGAAAATTGATTAGTTGCTTGTAAATTTAACATTTCAGTCTCGGAAGGAATCGGGAATCTTGTTGAATTACCCGATTTCTTTTGAAAAGGTTTTTTCATGAGTGAGACCCAAATGTAAGATTTACAATGTTAGGCATGAAATCCGAAGTATGTGATATTCCGGGTTTATGATGTCTAAGGGCTGTATCGATTCCAAATGTTGTAGTTTGACATTTTCTTTTCTGCGACCGTAAGTGTAATATGAGGTGTATCGCCGGTTTCGTTGCTATATGTCAACGACAATTG
Organism: Agapanthus africanus; assembly: GCA_030015575.1. Lineage (NCBI taxonomy): Eukaryota > Viridiplantae > Streptophyta > Magnoliopsida > Asparagales > Amaryllidaceae > Agapanthus > Agapanthus africanus. The sequence continues at coordinate 604,296,467 of CM057342.1, read as the reverse complement.
AGATACGCATATTTACTTACGTTGATGATATGTGATGTTATGTGTTGTTGTAATATGTTATATTGGATCATCGTGTTTTGAATAGCCGGGTTTTTTTATGTGAGATGAGAGTTTTTTATTTTCATTCATGTAAAAACTTCCGGGTTGAGGATGATGACGCTATTGATGTATATTATTTACTTTTCCGCATTAGAATAGACCCAAGGTGGAGAGCACAAGTAATCGGATTCTAGAGTCCAGTGGGAGACCATCTCGAGGAGTCGAGATCGGGTCTCCTAACTCTAGAATTGGTAGGGTTGCTTGCCGCTCTCGTAAGGGTCTAGGGATGTGGGTTTGGCTATTCATCGCGACCGTGGAATCCGTGTTTTTTACTGGCTTAAAATAAAACACGGACCTCCTAGTATATCCAATATTTTATATGTGGACTTCTGCTGCTGATATTCTATGATATGATCACTTTATATGCTTGAGACGAATGTTTTATTATTATATATATGATATATAATAAACATTGCTTATGTTTTGCACCCGCGCTAGTCCTACCCCGCTATGCCGTTAGTTATGTAACCTAACGGTGCATAACGGGACACTGTGGCGAATGCGGATGACATAAGTGTACGTTGTATTTTCGTTTCTTCTGTGATACTTAGGAAGTATAAATGATGGGACTTCATTAATGAGATTAATGAAAAGAAAATAAACCTAAAAGATGCTGTAAAATCAAATTTTCAAAAATGGTAGCTCTAGTTTTTGCTTTGCATAGCGGTATTCCTTGTAGAATATCCAGCACCTCATTCGATGAGGAAAGAGCCGAGATCCCTTCACCGGGAGTGACCTATTTAGCGAAACTAGCAGATGCTACAACCCACTTGATTTTGTTTTTTGATTGCCTTTTTAGTTCTTGCTTTGCATGGCGGTATTCCTTGTAGAATATCCAGCACCTCATTCGATGTGGAAAGAGCCGAAATCCCTTCACCGGGAGTGACCTCTTTAGCAAAACTAGCAAAAGCCTAAAAACACTCCTTTTCAAAATCACTCGATTCTACAACGATATCAAGTTCATTACGCAAAAGGTTTTCTTAAAAACCTTTCGTAGCCCTCCGACATTTCAGATAAGTAGTATTTAGTATTCGTGCTACGTTTGTTAGTTTTCGTCAAGGCGTAGTGTGCGGTAGCTACTTACTGCTTATCTGCTGTATATGATGCGATTGGATTAGGGTAGTCGTACGACTTTGTTGGCTTTCGTCAAGGGTCGTGCGGGTGGGTTTAATTCAGTCATGAAATGTACGGGTTGAACTTGACTAGCGGACTATGGTTTGTTGGCTTTCGTCAAGGTCATAGGACGTTAGGGGCAAAATATTATCGGGAATTTCAAGTGTTGAAATTTGCAATGAGATTACATACCTTCTATGAGATAGTTGGATCCCGATACCCACTACGAGTAAAAGTTACTCCTGGAAGAGTTTTACACATCACAATTAGCCAATCAAGTAGGTGTCTAGAAAGGTGTTAATGGGGATACGCCCCTAGAAAAATGAGGTTTATTTTAATTAGGTCCGTGCAAAAGCACGGGGAACCTCCCTCAAAGTACCAACACTGGCCTGGATGAAAGATTGGCGAACTTGTAGGGTGTAATTAATTCCGGCTAGTCTTACCTTTTAAGGTTTGAAGGAAGATTTGATCAAAACAGTGGGAGCCATCCTGATTAGATAAGATAATAATCAATATAATCTTATAAGAGCATACGCTAAGTGTTTTCTTCTCTCTCTCTCCAGGTAGCGACCATGTCAGGCCTTAATCAAGGTAATAATATGGATGTATTGACCGAACCCGCTTGTTATACTGAGCAAGGGAACGTTGGTTCCGCTCCTACTTATAATTGTTATAAGTTTCTCATGCCACCCAAACGAAGAATAAGCATGTTGATGGATCTTCTTCGGGTGTGTTAGTTACCGAGAACTATTACTCAGTACACTCTACATCCTGGGTATTAGATACCGGATCGGGATCCCATATATGTAATATGTTGCATGGGCTAAGGAAAGGTAGAGAACTGGGAATAGGTGATCATTCTGTAAGAGTAGGGAATGGTGCAAATTTTGCAGCCAAATTAGTTGGCGAATATCACCTTGTATTACCAAATGTAATACATTGATTCTGAACGAATGCTATTACATACCGAACCTGATATGCAATCTTATATCAATTTCTTTATTAAGTAAAGAAGGATATAATTTTGTAGTACAGGATAATGTTATGAACATTTTTCTGAATCAAAAATTGATTGGATCAGGCTCGTTAAATAATGGCATATACGTTCTAAATCAAACCACAGTTCTTAACATACAAAACACACACAAGAGGAAGAGTTCAGAAATGAACGAATCTTTCTTGTGGCATTATATACTAGGTCATATCAATGCGACACGACTAGCTAAGTTACATAAGGATGGATATTTGAATCCGTTCGAATTAACATCTTATGAAACTTGCCAGTCATGTCTCAAAGGCAAGATGACCAAAACTCTGTTTACTGGACACGGAGAAAGAGTTATGGAACTCTTGGGACTGATACATAGTGATGTATGCGATCCCATGTCTACACATACCAGGAATGGTTCCTCATACTTCATTACATTCACTGACAATCTCTCAAGATACGGACATGTGTTCCTGTTGAAACACAAGTCTGAAGCTTTTGAGAAATTCAAAGAATATAAGCATGAAGTCGAGAACCAGACGGGTAAAAGTATTAAAATCCTTCGATCCGATCGGGGAGGAGAATACTTGAGCACGAAATTCCGTGACTATCTAAAAGAGAATAGGATTCTCTCTCAGCTTACTCCTTCGTATACACCACAACACAATGGTGTATCGGAGCGAAGGAATCGCATCCTATTAGATATGGTGCGCTCTATGATGAGTACTGCTGAGTTGCATGTTTCCTTTTGGGGTTATTGCTTGAAACAGCCATACACCTATTGAATATGGTCCCTACCAAATATGTGCCTACCACTCCATATGAGATATGGAAGGGGAAGAGACCATGTCTTAATTATGTTAAGATATGGGGTTGTCCGGCCTATGTCAAAAGGCACAATCCGGACAAACTCGAGGCAAGGTCTGTTCTTTGCAAGTTTATAGGATATCCCAAAAACTCACAAGGGTATATCTTCTAACACACCGAGGAACAAAAGGTGTTTGTTTCTCGGCATGCCACCTTTTTAGAAAAGGAATTTCTTGCGAAAGAAATTAGTGGCCTTGAGGTAGAACTGGAAGAGGTTCCAGCAGTACAAACTACAACAGAAGATTTGGTAGAACCAGAGGGTTCGATAGTTCCCAACGAACCTCAGCCTCTCTAGCGATATAGTAGGGTTCCTCATCCACCTGAGAGATACTACGGTTTTCTCATTGATGGTGGGAGAGAGGATTGCATTATGGAATATAACGACCCAAGTAGCTTCGAGCAGGCCATCACAAGTGGGGACTCTGTGAAATGGCTGGATGCAATGCGATCTGAGATGGAATCCATGTACACCAACAAAGTATGGACTTTGGAAGATGCTCCTGAAGGGGTAAAACCCATCGGAAGCAAGTGGATCTTCAAGAAAAAAATTTGTGTACATGGAAAAGTTAAGACTTTCAAAGCTACACTTATTGCAAAAGGTTTTCGTCAACGACCAGGTGTAGATTATAATGAAACCTTTCTCCAGTGGCTATGCTTAAGTCCATCCGGATCCTACTTGCCATCGCTGCATACCATGACTATGAAATCTGGCAGATGGATGTTAAGACCGCCTTTATAAATGGTGATTTAGAAGAAAGCATGTACATGACTCAGCCAGAGGGCTTCGTGGACAGTGGGAGCAGCGGAAAGGTGTGCAAGCTGCTTAAATCCATTTACGGGTTAAAGCAGGCATCGCGGAGTTGGAACATCTGTTTTGATGTGGTAGTCAAAGAGTTTGACTTCATAAAAAAAGTAGAAGAACCTTGTATATACAAGAAGGTGGTATAGAGTAAGGTCTTCTTCCTCGTATTGTACGTGGATGACATACTCTTGATAGGAAATGATGTTCCTATGCTGCACTCGGTCAAGCTCTTCTTATCACAAAGATTCTCAATGAAAGATCTAGGTGATGCCTCCTACATCTTGGGGATTAAGATCTATAGAGATAGATCTAAACGGATGTTGGGATTGTCCCAATCCAGGTACATTGACACCATACTAAAGAGGTTTAGTATGGAAGATTCTAAGTGTAGAAATTTACCCACGATCTCAGGACTCACTCTCTCCAAAGAGATGTCTCCCAAGACTGATTTGGAAAGAGCTCGCATGCAAGGGATACCCTATGCTTCGGCAATAAGCTCTATCATGTTCGCGATGTTATGTACCAGACCTGATGTAGCATACTCACTAAATGTAGTGAGTAGGTATCAAGCAGATCCAAGAGAGAATCATTGGACAGCTGTGAAGAACATTCTTAAGTACTTGAGAAGGACTAAAGAGATGTTCTTGGTATATGGTAATGATGAATTCCAAGTGAAGTCCTTTACCGATTCGAGCTTCCAGAGTGATAAGGACGACACTAAGTCGGTCTCGGGATTTGTCTTCACCCTCAATGGAGGGACAGTTTGTTGGAAGAGCTCCAAGCCGGAAACCGTGGCAGACTCGATGATGGAGGCTGAATACATCGCTGCCAACGATGCTGCCAAAGAGGCTATCTGGATGAAGAAGTTCATAAACAAACTTGGTTTGGTTCCGTCCATCGAGCATCCAATACCTTTGTATTGTGATAACAATAGAGCTGTGGCTTTGGCCAAGGAACCCAGGTCCCTTCAGCGATCCAGGCATATTCTGAGGTGGTATCACCTGATCCGGGAGATAGTTGATCGCCGGGAGATCAAGTTCAGGAGAGTTGACATGAAGAATAACACGGCGGATCCACTCACGAAGGCCATACCCCAGATACAATTTGAGAGACTCTTCGGGATGTTGGGTATGAGATACTACAACAACTGGCCTTAGTGCAAGTAGGAGATTGTTAGTTATATGTATGCCCTAGAGGCCATTATTGTACATATGGTATATATTATAGTGGATGCTTGGACATATAGAGAGAGGACTTTCTTGCTCGACATGATAGTATGCTATCTGGTTGCACTTTGTCTTAACATGTAGACTTGTATTGTGATACTGTTTTTCTCTCACATGTTGATAAAGCCCTTAGGATTTGTACTTGATTACCAGGACTATGATGGAGATCATACTAGTGGGTCCAGGGTAGTCCACAAGTACATCCTTTAATTATTCCTAGTCGAGGGTGTATCGAGACAGGGCATCGATATTTCAGAGTAGACTAGCGTATACGCTTCTTGACCCATATGATGGGTGATGGATTATCCCACATCCATTGGTGTTTGACATCAAAGATGGTATACGAGTGCTCAGTGGTGACTGGGTACACTGAACGGACTCGCCGAGAACTCCTAGTTGGTATTATACCTATCGTCAGATAGCAGTTCTCTGGTGACACTGGTACAGGTTAGTCTGTAGACCCGAGATCATCATAGTGTCTTGTGTGATTCCCACTGTGCTTTGATTTCCACCTTACCACGTTCAAGAGAACGTGCAAAATGGTGGTTTTTGGGTACAGTCTCGAGTCACATGGAAGCAATGAGCGATAGGAGGGGATTCTTCTCTCCCGGTATTGGGGGTTGATGTTGTGCTTTGCTCGATTGGCCATAACAGGAAGTCCCTGGCCAGGGTTGATACGGAGATTTACTGGTAAGTGTTATCAGTAGTTTCTCGATTGGTTATGAGCCTCACATCGGCATGACTTATCGGTTACTGGGGTCTGACGTTTACCACCCCTAAACTAGATATGCGACATATCAGACGAAGAGACCGGACTGTACGGTAGTGTTACTGACAGGCTTTGCGGGAGTTTAGAAAAGCTTGCTTATTGATCTTCTGATCGCTCAATACCCGCATAGCCGTTACTTCCGACTAGTACCGCTGACGGCTTGTGGGTGACTGATATGATCATCACCTACTGCCGGCGTATTGACGAGTCTTTAGAGTCCTACACAGAGGTTTCCTGACTCTGGAGAAATAAAGTAGGAGCACATATATGATATGTGCGGGATCGAGATTAATACGTGTATATGATACCGTATTCTATTCTCGTGACATGTAATATCGGACGGTTATATGTGATATGACCGGGTTATCAAATCAAGTGTTGATTCGATAAGATGATACAAATAATATTAGTCGGTTGTATGTGATATAGCCGGATTATTAAATCAAGTGTTGATTTAATAATTTAATGTATAATTATATATATGATATATTAATTTACATTAATTAATATTAGCTCACTTAAGCATTTCTTTATCTCACTTAAGCATTTAATATATGTGTGATATATATTAATTGTGTTTCTTTTTGTGTCATGCTTAATGCTACATGCTACATGGGTGTATGAGACTCACACCATGCTTATGATAATGTAGGGTTTATTTATTTCAAGTAAATCAAAAATTAGTTGGAAATTAGCACATGGCTTCAAGCTTGTAGAAGCTTATGGAACCATTGACTTAGTCCACTAATTTTGTTTTACTTAGATATTTATTAACCCAACCATTAAATTAAGCCTTGGTTAAGTCTCTACATGAGTTATATGAGATATTTTCTCACCCATGGTTGCCATAACATTATTGGCTTCATCTTCTTCTTCATTAAGAGAGAGCTCTCTAGGTTTTGAGGAGGTGAGGAAAATTAGTGAGAAAAGGATTTCTAAAGTGAACAAAAATCCTATTTCACCATCCTCTACTAGATTAGCCATTTAGTTTAAGGTGTTAGCTTCACTAATCCCTAATTAGTGAAGAGGTAGCTTGGGTTGGTGTCTCCTCGACGTAGATCATCTTCGGCCTCGAAGACTTCGTGCAAGCTTGTTCCTTTCATCTTGTGGAGTCATTCTAGAGTCCGGAAGATCACTACTTGGAGCGAAGGGACAACTACATGGAGCTATTGAAGTGAAGGACCGGTCTACAAAGGTTTTATTCCATGTTCACTTAGATGTAAAGTTGTTTACATGTTGTATTGTCTAATTCTCTAGTTAAGATTCTAGGGTTAGGGTTGTTTAGCATGACAAATTTTTGAAAATGGCATGGACGATGCCTCCCGAAACCTTTCTGTTGTGCTAGGCATTCCAACATTATCTCACTAAACGCTTTGTTTCACAACACATGTGAGTGTAAGGGTTTAGCTTGAGGAAGAAGGAGATGAAATGAAGAGAGAGAAGGAGAAGTGAACAAATGAGCTAGGATCCTCCAAAGTGTAGAGAATGGCTATCGAAATAAACTCACTTATTGAACCATGGAAATATCCTATAATATAAAATCCTCCCATGCTTCAATACTGATCCCAAATCAATAAAATAATGCAATAGCCATGCTTTACACCATACCACAAAATGTCTCCTCCATTTCCACCTCATTAATCCATTTAAGAAAATGGATAATACCAAATAATGAGGTGTCTCCTTCTAGAAGCATTCTTGAAAAAATTACCAGAATACCCCTCACCGTATATACATACCCGTATCCGTATTCCGAAAAATTCGAATACACTGAGACGAAAAACAATCCAATAATACAATACTAGGATCTGGCTTAAACCAAAGCCCACTAGTATTGTCCGCCCGAACATCGTCCGTGTACAAGTACACGTATGTGATCGTAGCCCTGTCGTAAAACCATACAGCCTCTACATCTTTTTCCTGAAGCAGGAAAACCCTCTGTGTGGGACTCTAAAGACTCGACAGTACGCTGGCAGTGGGTTTAACCACAAGCACGTTAGGGGTACTAGTTGCACGTAACGGCTACCCAGGTATCTGTCGATAAGAATGTCGATGAGCAAATTCATCCGAACTCCTACTGAGCCTGTCTGTAACAATCTCCGTACAGTCCGGTCTGTTTGTCTAAGATACTCGCATATCGGGCCTAGGGGGATGGTAAATGTCAGACCCTTAATAGCTCAATAAGTCGTGCCGGAGGAGAGCCCAATACACCCTGAGAAACTTCTGGAGTGACTACCAGTATTTCTCGACTGCCTGGCCAGGGACTTATTGTAATGGCTTTCCGAACACTGCGCGATATCAACCCCCAATACCGGGAGAGACGAATCCTATCTGACCGCTACTGCCTCCAAGTGCTTCGGGACTACACCCAACTACTACATGTTTGCACAACTCCTTTGAGCCATGGTAGGGTAGTAATCAAAGTGCAGGGGGAACACACTCGAGATGAAGTAGCGATGGCAAGTCAACGGACTAACCTGTATTCATGTTACCGGGGAACTGCTTCCTAACGATAGGTATAATACCAACCAGCAGTTCCCGACGAGTCTTGTCCAGTGTAACTCATAACCTAATGAGCACCAGCATACTATCTCTAGTACGACGTACTAATGGCTATGGGACAGACCATCTCCCCTGCTGAGATGAAAAGCGTATACACTAGTCTACTCTGGAGTATTGATGCCCCGTCTCGATAATCCTATGACTAGGGACCTGTATAAGGATGTGCTTATAGACTACCCAGCCACTACTAGTGTGATTGCCATCACAACGCTGGTAATCAAGCAAATATCCTAAGGGCTCTACCAATATGTATAAGCGATATGCTAAAAGAAACACATGCACATATTGAGGTAGAATCAAACCAGGTAGCATATTACCATTTTGAGCAAGACTGTTATCATAACTGTGAATATCCTAAGCTTCCAATATATAATATACAATCTAGTATGATACAATAATGGCCTCTAGAGCATATATCACTAATAATCTCCCACTTGCACTAAGGCCATGTATTGGCATATTGCAGACCTATCATCTCGATTAGCCGCTCGAACTGTGTCTGAGGGATGGCCTTTGTGAGTGGATCTGCAGTATTGTTCTCTATCTCTACTCTCTGCGTCTCGATCTCCCGACGATCAATAATCTCCCTGATCAGGTGGAACCGCCTCAAGATATGTCTGGACATCTGATGGGACCTTGGTTTCTTCGCCAAAGCTATAGCGTCGTTGTTGTCACAATACAGCGGTATTGAATCAACAATGGATGGAACCACCTGAAGCTATGTCACGGACTTCCTGATCCATACGTCTTCCTTCGCGGATGTAGGGTTCCTAGGCACTCTTGTGAAGGTTCAAAAGGCATCAAACATGCCCGGATAAAAATTTAGACGTGCCGAACAACCCAAAGCCGGGATCTTTGCTAGATTATTAGAGTTTAACATGCAAGATGATAACTTTTATCTAAGTGTGAGGGATTACAACCTTTGTAGTCCGCTCCTTCACTTCACAAGCTCCGAGTAGAAGTCCCTTTGCCGCGATCCACGATCTCCCGGACTCATGAGAGGCTCCACGACTCGAACGATCCATGCTAGCTCGAAGTATTCCAAATCTCCGATGATCTACCTTGAAGTTGCTACGACTCAAGCTTTCTCACTCAAAAGAGAAGAAGACACTAATCCCATGGGCTAGATGAGATGAGGATGAGAGAGTAGTGATTTTGCTTTCTTTTTTAAATCATTTTCTCAATTTTTATCATCACTTTAGGATTTTCAAGAGAGCTTATCAAGAGAGAAAGAAGAAGCTAATGGAAAAAATAATCCTTAGATAAATGCTTTTGTGATGAATAGAATATAAACCATATGATTGAATTATTAACCATGGTCAAGGATGAGTGGCTAAAAATGAGTAGAGAATAAACTAGGGTTAGGGTTTGGTTGAGTTAAGAATGTGTCATCAACAAAATATCTTAACCATGACAAAATAAAATGCTTCTAGAAGGAACTTGAAGCATCCAACCCTAATCAAACCTTAACCTCAATTAATCATCCTTAAACATGTTTAACAATTAATCATATCATGTCACAATAATATATATCACATATATATTATATATTTGCAACAAAAGAAAATAATACAATTAACATATATCGCATATATATCAATGTATCATCCACTGAGAAAATGAAATAATAAAGCGAGCCAATATTAGATAATGTAATACAATATATCATATATATTATTATACATTAAATCATCGAATCAACACTTGAATCGATGATCTGGCTATATCGAATATTACCGACTAATATATCATGTACCGATTCATCGAATCAACACTAGATCCGATGACCCGGTTCATATCCATATATCGCGAGAATATAATACGATATCCCATATCGCATTATTCACGCTCCTGCGCATATCACATATGCGCCACTACTCCGTTTCGCCTGAGCCAAGAAACCTCTGTGTAGGACTCTAAAGAATCGTCAATACGCCGGTAGCAGGTGATGATCATATCAAACACCCACAAGCTGCAAGCGGTCAGCTAAACGTAACAGCCACCCAGGTATTGAGCGATCAGAAGATCAACAAGCCAGCCTGTGCGTTCTCCTGTGAATCCAACCAGTAACACTCCCGTACAGTCCGGTCTGTTCGTCTGATATGTCGCATATCAAGTCTAGGGGTGGTATACGTCAGACCCCAGTAACCGATAAGTCGTGTCGATGTATGGCTCATAACGGGTCGAGAAACTACTAGTAACACTTACCAGTAAATCTCCATATCAGCCCTGGCCAGGGACTTCCAGTTATAGCCAATCGAACACAGCACAACATCAACTCCCTATACCGGGAGAGACGAATCCCCTCCTATCGCTCATTGCCTCCATGTGATTCGGGACTGTACCCAAAAGCCACCGTTTTGCACGCCCTCTTGGACGTGGTAAGGTGGAAATCAAAGCACAGTGGGAATCACACAAGACTCCATGACGATCTCGGGTCTACAGACTACCCTGTACCAGTGTCACCGGAGAACTGCCATCTGACGTGTGGTATATCACCATCTGGGAGTTCTCGGCGAGTCCGTCCAGTGTACCCAGTCTCCACTGAGCACCCGTACACCATCTCTGATGTCTAACACCGATGGATATGGGATCATCCATCGCCCATCATATGGGTCAAGATGCGTATACGCTAGTCTACTCTGGTGTATCGATGCCCTGTCTCGATATACCCTCGACTAGGAACAGTTATAGGATGTACTCATCGACTACCACGGCCCCACTAGTATGATCTCATCATAGTCCCAGTAGTCGAGTACAGATCCTAAGGGCTTTATCAACATGTGAGAGTAAAACAGTAAACCAATACAAGTCAACATGTTAAGATAAAGTGAAACCAAATAGCATACTATCATGACGAGCAAGAAAGTCATCTCTATATATAACCAAGCATCCATTATAATATACATCATATGTACAACAATGGCCTCTAGGGCATATACATAACTAACAATCTCCCACTTGCACTAAGGCCAGCCGTTGTAGTATCTCATACCTAGCATCCCGAATAATCTCTCAAACTGTATCTGGGGAATAGCCTTCGTGAATGGATCCGCAGTGTTGTTCTTCGTATCTGCTCTCCTGACCTCGATCTCCCGGCGATCAACTATCTCCCTGATCAGGTGATACCGCCTCAGAATATGTCTGGACTTTTGATGGGATCTGGGTTCCTTGGCTAACGCCACAGCTCCATTGTTATCGCAATACAGAGGTATTGGATGCTCAATGGATGGAACCACACCAAGTTCACTAATGAACTTCTTTATCCAGACAGCCTCTTTGGCAGCATCGTTGGCAGCGATGTATTCAGCCTCTATCGTTGAGTCTGCAACGGTATCCTGTTTGGAACTCTTCCAACATACCGCCCCTCCATTGAGGGTAAAGACAAAACCCGAATGCGACTTAGAGTCGTCCTTATCACTTTGGAAGCTGGAATCGGTAAAGAACTCCACCTGGAGTTCTCCGTTACCATACACCAAGAACATCTCCTTAGTCCTTCGCAAGTACTTGAGAATGTTCTTCACAGCTGTCCAATGACTCTCTCCAGGATCTGCTTGATACCGACTCACTACACTTAGTGAGTATGCTACATCGGGTCTGGTACACAGCATCGCATACATGATAGAGCCTACTGCCGAAGCATAGGGTATCCCTTGCATGCGAGCTCTCTCCAAATCAGTCTTGGGAGATATCTCTTTGGAGAGAGTGAGTCCAGAGATCGTGGGCTGATTCCCACGTTTGGATTCTTCCATACTAAACCTCTTTAGTATGGTGTCAATGTACCTGGATTGGGACAATCCCAGTATCCGTTTAGATCTATCTCTATAGATCATGATTCCCAATATGCAGGAGGCATCACCTAGATCTTTCATTGAGAATCTCTGTGATAAGAAGAGCTTGACTGATTGCAGCATAGGAATATCATTTCCTATCAAGAGTATGTCATCTACGTACAATACGAGGAAGACAACCTTACCCTCTGCTACCTTCTTATAGATACAAGGTTCATCTATATTTTTGATGAAGTCAAACTCTTTGACTACAACATCAAAACAGATGTTCCAACTCCGCGATGCTTGCTTTAACCCATAAATGGATTTAAGCAGCTTGCACACCTTTCCGCTGCTGCCACTATCTACGAAGCCCTCTGGCTGAGTCATGTACACGCACTCTTCTAAATCACCATTTAGAAAGGCGGTCTTAACATCCATTTGCCAGATTTCGTAGTCATGGTATGCAGCAATGGCAAGTAAGATCCGGATGGACTTAAGCATAGCTACTGGAGAAAAGGTTTCGTCATAATCCACACCTGGTCGTTGACGAAAACCCTTTGCTACAAGTCTAGCTTTGAAAGTCTCAACTTTTCCATCTACACCAAATTTCTTTTTAAAGATCCACTTGCTCCCAATGGGTTTTACCCCTTCAGGAGCATTTTCCAAAGTCCATACTTTGTTGGTGTACATGGATTCCATCTCAGATCGCATTGCATCCAGCCATTTCACAGAGTCACCACTCGTGATGGCCTGCTCGAAACTAGTCGGTTCATCATCATCCATGATGCAATCCTCGCTTCCACCATCAATGAGAAAACCGTAGTATCTCTCAGGTGGACGAGAAACCCTACTAGATTGGCGGAGAGGCTGGGGTTCGTCGGGTACTACTGAATCCTCTGGTTCCATTAAATCATCTGTCGTAGTTTGTTCTGCTGGAACCTCTTCCAGTTCTACCTCGATACTACTATTCTGTTTCATAAGAAAACCCTTTTCTAAGAAAGTAGCATGTCGAGAAACAAACACCTTTTGTTCCTCGGGGTGGTAGAAGATATACCCTTGTGAATTTCTGGGATATCCTACAAACTTACATAAGACTGATCTTGCCTCGAGTTTGTCCGGATTTTGTCTTTTGACATAGGCTGGACAACCCCATATCTTAACATACTTAAGAGATGGTCTCTTCCCTTTCCATATCTCATATGGAGTGGTAGGCACTGATTTGGTAGGAACCATATTCAATAGGTGTATGGCTGTCTCCAGCGCATACCCCCAGAAGGAAATAGGTAACTCAGCTGTACTCATCATTGAACGCACCATATCTAATAGGGTGCGATTCCTTCGTTCCGACACACCGTTGTGCTGTGGTGTATAAGGTGGAGTAAGCTGAGAGAGAATCCCATTCTCTTTTAGATAATCTAGGAACTCACTGCTTAAGTATTCACCTCCTCGATCAGATCGAAGAATCTTAATACTTTTGCCCGTTTGGTTCTCTACTTCGTGCTTATATTCTCTGAATTTCTCAAAAGCTTCAGACTTGTGTTTCAACAGGAACACATGTCCGTATCTAGAGAGATCGTCTGTGAATGTAATGAAGTAGGAAGAACCGTTCCTGGCATGCGTAGACATGGGACCGCATACATCACTATGTATCAGTCCTAAGAGTTCAGTAACTCTTTCTCCGTGTCCACTAAACGGAGCTTTGGTCATTTTTCCTTTGAGACATGAATGGCAAGTATCATAAGATGATAATTCGAACGGATTCAAATAACCATCTTTATGTAACTTAGCCAGTCGTGTCGCATTGATATGACCAAGTCTACAATGCCACAAGTAGGATTCGTTCATATCTGAACTTTTCCTCTTGTGTGTGTTTTGTATATTCAGGACTGTATTCTGATTTAGAATGAATATGCCATTATGTAACGAGCCTGATGCAATCAACTTTTGATCTAGGAATATGTTCATAACATTATCCTGTACTACAAAATTATATCCCTCTTTACTCAATAAAGAAACTGATATAATGTTGCACATCAAGTTCGGTATATAATAGCACTCATTTAGAATCAGTGTATTACGACTTGGCAATACAAGGTGATATTCGGCAACTGCTTTGGCTACAATACTTGCACCGTTCCCTACTTGAACGGAATGATCACCTTTTCCCAGTTCTCTACCTTTCCGTAGCCCATGTAACTGTTTACATATGTGGGATCCTGATCCGGTATCTAATACCCAGGACGTAGGGTGAACTGAGAAACAGTTCTCAATAACTAACACACCCGAAGAAGATGCATCAACATGCATGTTCTTTTGGGCGGCTTGAGAATCCAGATATTCTCCTGTTTCCTGTTCAGTCTTATAACTCTTATAAGAAAGAACGGGTCCAACGTTCCCTTGCTCAGTACAATAATTAGGTTTAGTCAATACATCCATATTATTATCTTGATTATGGCCTGAAATGGTCGCTACCTGGAGAGAGAGAGAAGAAAACACTTTAGCGTATGCTCTTGCAAGATTAGATTGGTTATTATCTTATCTAATCAGGATGTTTCCCACTGTTTTTATCAAATCTACCTTAAAACCCTAAAAGGTAAGATTAGCCGGGATTAATTACACCTTACAATTTCGTCAATCTTTCAGCCAGATCAGTGTCGGTACTTTGAGGGAGGTTTCCCGTGCTCTCGCACGGACCTAATTAATGTAAACCTCGTTTTCCCAGAGACGTAACCCCGTTAACACTTTTCTAGACACCTACTTGATCGGCTAATTGTCCTGTGTAAAACTCTCCCAGGAGTAACACTTACTCGCAGTGGGTATCGGGATCCAACTATCTTATAGGAGGTATGCAATCTCATTGCAAATTTCAACACTTGAAATTCCCGATAATGTTTTTACCCCTAGTGTTCTATGACCTTGACGAATGCCAAACAACCCATAGTCCACTAGTCAAGTTCAACCCGTACATTTCTTGATTGAATTAAACCCACCCGCACGACCCTTGACGAATGCCAAACAACGCCGTACGAATACCCTAATCCAATCTACATCATATGCATAAGCAGATAAATACTAGTTAGCTACCGTACACTACGCCTTGACGAATGCCAAACTACCGTAGCACGAATACTAAGTAGTACTTATCTGAAATGACGGAGGGCTACGCAGGTTTTTCAGAAAACCCTGAGCGTAATGAACTTGATATCGTTGTAGAATCGAGTGAAGTTTTGAAAAGGAGTGTTTTTGAGGCTTTTCTTAGTTTTGCTAAAGGGGTCACTCCCGGTGAAGGGATCGTCGGCCCTTTCCTCATCGAATAAGGTGCAGGATATATCGTATATATCACTGTGTAAAGCAAAACACTAAAAGCAATCAAAAGACAAACCGCGTTTTGTAGCATCTGCCAGTTTTGCTAAAGGAGTCACTCCCGGTGAAGGGATCTCGGTCCTTTCCTCATCGAATAAGGTGCAGGATATATCGTATATATCACTGTGCAAAGCAAAACTGTAGCTACCCCTTTTATAAAGTTTTGATTCTACAACATCTTTAGGTTTCTTTTCTTTTATTAATCTCATTAATAAAAATCCCATCAGCTTATACTTCCTAAGCATCACAGAAGAAAAGAAAGCAGTAATATTTATATATCAGCATATATATATAGTATAAGCATTCGTCTCAGGCAGTAATATGATCTCATCACAGAACATTGCAGCAGAAGAACATATATGAAATATTGGATATACTAGGACGTCCGTGTTTTCAATACAAGCCTGTATAAAACACGGATTCCACGGTCACGACGAATAGCCAAACCCACATCCCAAGACCCCTACGAGAGCGGCAAGTAACACTGCCAATTCTAGGGTTAGGAGACCCGGTCTCGACTCCTCGAGATGGCCTCCCACTGGACCCTAGAACCCGGTTACTTGTGCTCCCCTCCTTGGGTCTACCTAATGCGGAAAAGTAAATAATATACACTGGTGACAGCAACCACAACCAGAAAGTGCCCCAAATAAAAGAATATTACATTACAAATGAATTTTACATGAATGAAAATAAAAACCCTCATCTCACATAAAACCCCCGGCTATTCAGAACGCGACGATCCAATATAACATATCACAGCAACACATAATATCACATATCATCAACGTAAGTAAATATGTGCATCCCAATTGTCGTTGAATCATATAGCAACGAAACCGGCGATATCACATATTACACTTACGGTCACAGAAAAGAAAGTGTAAAACTACAACATTTGGAATCCACAATCACTTTAGACATCGTGAATCCGAAATATCACATACTCCGCATTTCATGCCTAACTCTATGAATTCCACATATTGTATCACATTCCAGATAAATAGACAGAATTAAACTTTCCGAACAGATAATCAAATACCCAAAATTTCCCAAACTGCTCAACTCTTAAGCGGGGTTCAAATAATCCCAGAATATGTCACAGTACCGGTGATCCAGCCGTAGAAGGGTCAAGCCAACGCCTCACATGTGGCACGCCGTACTGCCCCAAACCCGAAGGTTCAAAAGGCAGTTCAAGACGGTCACATAATCGAGTTAAGGTTTGTTGTCTTCTAGAGGGTCCACCGCTTAACTTGTACAATTTTCCGAAAGATTTAAACCCGAATAAATTTCAACACTTGAAAATTTGCCGTACCGGGAAAACAATAAGTTAATGATATCCGTTCAAATAGTTTAACAGTTTCTAAATATCCGGAAAGAAATACGAATTTAAAATTTCCGATCGAGTCTACTATTACAAAACAAACCCCAGAATTTTAAACACCTGGAACAGATTAAAAAATATCCAGAAGCATCAGCAAGCACCTACGGTCATTACCAGAAAAGCCACGTGTCACAATCCTATCAATCCGCCGCGGAACCGCCGCGCAAGCCATGCTTGCGCCGCGCTTCCGCGGCCGTTTGATCGAATTGGTGGCTCGGGCTTCTTGGTAATTCTTAGAATTCCCTGCTGATTTTTTTACATATTTTTAATTCTGAAAAATCCCAAAATTTAAAAAATTTCCAGAGAGGGGTCAAATTTCGTCGTTTCGGGTTCGATCGGAGTTTTAACTTCGTAAACACATCGCCTAATGCTCTAGCTAGGCTCTGATACCACTGTAGGGTTCCTAGGCACTCTTGTGAAGGTTCAAAAGGCATCAAACATGCCCGGATAAAAATTTAGACGTGCCGAACAACCCAAAGCCGGGATCTTTGCTAGATTATTAGGGTTTAACATGCAAGATGATAACTTTTATCTAAGTGTGAGGGATTACAACCTTTGTAGTCCGCTTCTTCACTTCACAAGCTCCGAGTAGAAGTCCCTTTGCCGCGATCCACGATCTCCCGGACTCATGAGAGGCTCCACGACTCGAACGATCCATGCTAGCTCGAAGTATTCCAAATCTCCGATGATCTACCTTGAAGTTGCTACGACTCAAGCTTTCTCACTCAAAAGAGAAGAACACACTAATCCCATGGGCTAGATGAGATGAGGATGAGAGAGTAGTGATTTTGCTTTCTTTTTTAAATCATTTTCTCAATTTTTATCATCACTTTAGGATTTTCAAGAGAGCTTATCAAGAGAGAAAGAAGAAGCTAATGGAAAAAATAATCCTTAGATAAATCCTTTTGTGATGAATAGAATATAAACCATATGATTGAATTATTAACCATGGTCAAGGATGAGTGGCTAAAAATGAGTAGAGAATAAACTAGGGTTAGGGTTTGGTTGAGTTAAGAATGTGTCATCAACAAAATATCTTAACCATGACAAAATAAAATGCTTCTAGAAGGAACTTGAAGCATCCAACCCTAATCAAACCTTAACCTCAATTAATCATCCTTAAACATGTTTAACAATTAATCATATCATGTCACAATAATATATATCACATATATATTATATATTTGCAACAAAAGAAAATAATACAATTAACATATATCGCATATATATCAATGTATCATCCACTGAGAAAATGAAATAATAAAGCGAGCCAATATTAGATAATGTAATACAATATATCATATATATTATTATACATTAAATCATCGAATCAACACTTGAATCGATGATCCGGCTATATCGAATATTACAGACTAATATATCATGTACCGATTCATCGAATAAACACTTGATCCGATGACCCGGTTCATATCCATATATCGCGAGAATATAATACGGTATCCCATATCGCATTATTCACGCTCCTGCGCATATCACATATGCGCCACTACTCCGTTTCGCCTGAGCCAAGAAACCTCTGTGTAGGACTCTAAAGAATCGTCAATACGCCGGTAGCAGGTGATGATCATATCAAACACCCACAAGCTGCAAGCGGTCAGCTAAACGTAACAGCCATCCAGGTATTGAGCGATCAGAAGATCAACAAGCCAGCCTGTGCGTTCTCCTGTGAATCCAACCAGTAACACTCCCGTACAGTCCGGTCTGTTCGTCTGATATGTCGCATATCAATTCTAGGGGTGGTATACGTCAGACCCCAGTAACCGATAAGTCGTGTCGATGTATGGCTCATAACGGGTCGAGAAACTACTAGTAACACTTACCAGTAAATCTCCATATCAGCCTTGGCCAGGGACTTCCAGTTATAGCCAATCGAACACAGCACAACATCAACTCCCTATACCGGGAGAGACGAATCCCCTCCTATCGCTCATTGCCTCCATATGATTCGGGACTGTACCCAAAAGCCACCGTTTTGCACGCCCTCTTGGACGTGGTAAGGTGGAAATCAAAGCACAGTGGGAATCACACAAGACTCCATGACGATCTCGGGTCTACAGACTACCCTGTACCAGTGTCACCGGAGAACTGCCATCTGACGTGTGGTATATCACCATCTGGGAGTTCTCGGCGAGTCCGTCCAGTGTACCCAGTCTCCACTGAGCACCCGTACACCATCTCTGATGTCTAACACCGATGGATATGGGATCATCCATCGCCCATCATATGGGTCAAGATGCGTATACGCTAGTCTACTCTGGTGTATCGATGCCCTGTCTCGATATACCCTCGACTAGGAACAGTTATAGGATGTACTCATCGACTACCACGGCCCCACTAGTATGATCTCATCATAGTCCCATTAGTCGAGTACAGATCCTAAGGGCTTTATCAACATGTGAGAGTAAAACAGTAAACCAATACAAGTCAACATGTTAAGATAAAGTGAAACCAAATAGCATACCATCATGACGAGCAAGAAAGTCATCTCTATATATAACCAAGCATCCATTATAATATACATCATATGTACAACAATGGCCTCTAGGGCATATACATAACTAACAGCGGAGTCACATGCAGTGATATACTTCGCTTCCATCGTCGAGTCAGCAACGGTGTCCTGTTTGGAGCTCTTCCAACAGACCGCCCCTCCATTGAGGGTAAAGACATAACCCGACATGGACTTAGAGTCATCCTTGTTACTTTGGAAGCTGGAGTCAACGAAGGCCTCGACCTGGAGGTCTTCTCTGCCGTACACTAAGAACATCTCCTTAGTCCTTCTCAGGTACTTGAGAATGTTCTTCACTGCTATCCGGTGCTTCTCTCCTAGGTTTGACTGATACCTGCTTGCAACGCTTAGGGTGTAAGCTACATCTAGTCTGGCACACAACATCGTATATATTATAGAGCCTAAGCTACATCTAGTCTGGCACACAACATCGTATATATTATAGAGCCTACCACAGAAGCATAGGGTATAATAAACATGAGATCCCTTTCCAAATCAGTCTTAGGAGACATCTCTTTGGAGAGGGTGATTCCGTGACAAGCTGGTAGATTACCGCGCTTTGAATCTTCCATACTGAATCTTTTCAGTATGGTGTCGATGTACCTTGACTGTGAAAGTCCCAACATCCATTTAGATGTATCACGATAGATCTGGATCCCCAGAATGTAGGAGGCATCACCCAGGTCCTTCATGGAGAACCTTTGTGATAAGAATCCTTTGACTGATTGTAGCATAGGAATGCCATTTCCTATCAAGAGAATGTCATCTACGTATAAGACAAGGAATATCACAGTTCTCGCTATAATTTTACTATAGATGCATGGTTCATCTGGATATTTGTTAAAATAAAATTCCTTGACCGTCTCATCAAAACAGATGTTCCAACTCTGCGATGTCTACTTTAATCCATAAATGGACTTAAGCAACTTGCACACATTTCCGCTGCTCCCACTCTGAATGAAACCCTCTGGCTGATCCAGATAGACGCACTCTTCCAAATTTTCATTTAGAAAAGCGGTCTTTATGTCCATCTGCCAAATCTCATAATCGTGAAAGGCAGCAATGGCAAGAAGGATCCAAATGGATTTGAGCATAGCCACTGGAGAAAAGGTTTCATCATAGTCCAAACTGTCTTTGACGAAAACCTTTTGCAATAAGTCTAGACTTATAGGTTTCAACCTGTCCATCTACACCAATCTTCTTTCTGAAGATCCATTTACGGCCTACGAGGTTTACCCCTTCTAGAGCAATGTCCAAAGTCTATACTTTGTTGGTGTACATGGACTCCATTTCGGTCCACATTGCATCCAGCCATTTTACCGAGTCTCTGCTCTGAATAGCTTGCTGGAAACTAGTTCGCTCATCATCGTCAATGATGCAATCCTCTCTATCCCCGTCTATGAGAAAACCGTAGTATCTCTCGGACGGATGAGACTGTCTACTAGTCCTGCGGAGTGGCGCGGGGATGTCCGGTTCTTTCGAAACTTCTGGTTCCACCATGCTTTAAGTAATAGCTTGTGGTTCTGGAATTTCTTCCAATTCTATTGAGCTCCCACTTATCTCTTTTTCTAAAAACTGAGTTTCCAAAAAATGGGCATGCCGAGAAACAAATACCTTTTGTTCCTCTGCGTAATAGAAAATATACCCCCTGGAGTTCTTTGGGTATCTCACAAACTTACACAGTACTGAGCGTGCCTCGAGCTTGTCCGCATGCTGCTTTTTTACAAAAGTTGGACATCCACATATCTTCAAATACTGAAGAGAGGGTTTCTTCCCACTCCACATCAGATATGGTGTGGTAGGCACAGTCTTGGTAGGAACCTTGTTCAAAAGATATGCAGCTGATTCTAGTGCATAGCCCCAGAAGGATCGTGGCAACTCAGCGTTACTCATCATGGAACGTACCATATTCAATAAGGTTCTGTTCCGTCATTCCGATACACCGTTGTGCTGAGGTGTGTATGGAGGAGTAAGCTGAGAGAGAATTCCATTCTCTTTTAAGTAGTCCAGGAACTCGGCACTTAAGTATTCACTACCTCGATCAGATCTTAGTGTTTTGATACTTTTGCTAGTTTGTTTTTCCACTTCATTTTTATATTCCCAGAATTTCTCAAAGGCCTCGGATTTATGTTTCATCAAGAATACATGTCCATACCTTGAGAAATCCGTAAAAGTAATGAAATAGGAATAACCACTTCTTGTATGTGTAGACATTGGACCACACACATCGCAGTATATGAGTCCCAAGAGCTCTCTCTCTCTCTTTCTCCGTGTTCAGTGAACGGGGTCTTTGTCATCTTTCCTTTGAGACATGATTGACAAGTTGCATAGGACTGATATTCGAATGGATCCAAATATCCCTATTTATGTAACTTCGTCAATCGTGTTTTATTGATGTGACCCAGTCTACAATGCCACAAGAAAGCCTGATTTAATTCTGGATACTTTCTTTTAAGTGTGTTCTGGACGTTGAAAACCTGAGCTTGATTTAATACGTATATACCGTTATCAAGTGTACCTGGCCCAATCAAAACTTGATTTAGGTGGATGTTTACAACATCGCTTACAAATGTAAAATCATAACCTTCTTTAGAAAGTAAAGATACAGAGATGATATTATATGTCAGACGAAGTACATACAAACAGTTATGTAAAATAAAAACCTGCCTACTTGTCAATCCTAGGTGATATTCCCCTACGGATACAGCATCCATTCTCATTCCGTTAGCAACCCTGAGAGTCATATCACCTTCCTTGATAACTCTACGGTTTCTCAAAGTCTGTAATGAATTACAGATATGAGATCCTTGTTTACCGCCGAACACAGAGACGCGACCGTGTAGGTCCGTCATGCCTGAATTTGGGGGCATATGCTATTTGGTTTCATCCGTCCACCTCTCTGAAGATGCCAAGTTGATTTATGGCACCATGTATCGGAGGTTTACACAGATGTGGCCGTTGTAGCAGACTTCGTCAGATTCCCCCTCGTTGTGAGGGGTTTTTGATTGTGGGGACGCTCTTCCCTACAGGCGCAAGCCCCTGCAGTTAATTATGCTACCGCATCGCGGTAACAACTTTCTCCTTCTCCAGATGGTCATTTCGTGTCGTGTGTGTTTGTTTTCTTTTTGGTTGCCCGTAGATTATATACGGAGACTAATTTATGTTGTCGCCCGTAGGGCGTGGATTAGTCCAAATCCGTATTTTCTTAGATTTGGCTTTTGGGTTGGGTTTAAGGAGCATTAATCTCATTTGAGACTAAGATCAACTTAAATGTTTATTAAGGATACGTTAGTCTAATTTTAGACTAAAATCAACTTAACAATTTGTTAAGGATACGTTAGTCTAATTTTAGACTAAGATCAACTTAACAGGATCATTTAGATCCAACAAAAGAGCATTTGGGCTCTATTGTTTAAGGACATCATAGTCCGTGGAGTTTAAAGACATCATAGTCTAGTTTAGAGACATCACAGTCTGTAAAGTTTAAGGACATCATAGTCCATGAGTTTAAGGACCCCACAGTCCGTGGAATGTCTGGTTGTTAGGACCCGTCACCTCTCTGAAGACGTTGAAGGATTACAATGACAAATATCAGAGGAGTGAAGAGATGTACCCTTGAACTAATATTGGTTGGGAGATCTGTAGTCCAATTTGGGAATAAGATCAAAGATTTATGAGCATATGGGCTCAATTAATCTGAAGTAGGGATTTGTGGCCAATTTGGGCTTGGCCCATTCAGTTAAAATGCTGAGCATTGGTTCTGACAATTGTTTTTGTCTTTTACTGAGTGCTGAGCACTCATTATAGCTCTGGGGCTTTTATTATTTAAAGAAAAGTTTATGTTCATTTAGCGCACACGTGAGAAGCACGTGGAGCGCTTCGCGTTGTGTGCCAGACAATGAGCGCGGTGTGCTCCTGGTGAAGTAGCGCACACGTGAGGAGCACGAGGCGCGCTTGGCGCTGTGCGCCAGACAATGAGCGCAGTGCGCTTCTGGTGAAGTAGCGCACACGTGAAGAGCACGTGGCACGCTTGGCGCTATGCGCCAGATTTTGGAGCGCTGAGGCGCTTCTGTTAAGTAGCGCACACGTGAGGAGCACGTGGCGTGCTTGGCGCTGTGCGCCAGACTTTAGAGCGCTGGGGCGCTTCTGTTAAGTAGCACACACGTGAGGAGCACGTGGCATGCTTAGCGCTGTGCGCCAGACTTTGGAGCGCTGGGACACTTCTATTAAGTAGCGCACACGTGAGGAGCACGTGGCACGCTTGGCACTGTGCGCCAGACTTTAGCGCTGAGGGCTTCTGTAAATTTGGAGCGCTAAGGCTCTGCAGCGCTGTGCGCTAGATTTGGAGCACTGAGGCGCTAGATTTAGAGCGTTGTGCGCTTCTTTTAATTAGAGCACTAAGGCACTTTTTAGGCAACTTTGAGCTCTGAAAATTAAGTTCTCTCTTATAAGAGACTTTGTCTCGTAGATCTAAGAATAAGGTCCTTATTTTATAGGAGATATTTCAATCTCTTATATTTTTTATGAAAGGCTTTGCCTTTATGGATCTGTGATCCTAAGAGAATTGAATCATTCTCCCCCCTTGTATAATGAGATGTTATAATCTCTTTTGTGAAAGACAATTTGTCTTGTAGATCTATGATCTGGTATAAGAACTAAGTTCTTCTTATGATGAGATGTTTTTCATCTTTCTGTTTTTACCTTAAAGAAAAGCTCTTCTTTACAGAGCTTGATCTTCTCTCTGAAATTTCTCAAAGTTTGTGGGGGGATTCCTCTCTATGAGACTTGAAGTCTTGGGGCCTTTATATAGGGCAAGCTGATTTGTTGGATCAGTTGAAGAGATCTTTTCTCTAATTGATTTGGGGATTTCCCCGCCGTTGGATCTTTGATCCTAGGGCTTCTGTTTTACAGAAGGTAATCTTCTTGTTTTTAACAAGATTGGGAAATCTTTTCCCATACAGAATTTATTCTGTATTTTGGTGGTTTTTAATCACCATTGGATCATTGATCTAACGGTGCTCTGATTTTCAGAGAACAATCTTTCCTGTTTGGAATGATTCTGAAGAATGTTTTTCTTAACAGAATTTTATTCTGGTAACTTGTTGATTTATTATCTTCGTTGGATCTTTGATCCAACGGTGGAGAACATTTAGTTCTAGTGCTAGCGCACTCGTGCTTTGCACGTGAGCACTGCTTCAGAGTGCTGGCGCTCTTAGCGCGAGCGCACTCGTGCTCTGCACTGAGCGCTGCTTCAGAGCGCTGGCGCTCTTAGCGCGAGCGCATTCGTGCTCTGCACGTGAAAGCTGCACGTGAGCGCTACATGCTGGCGCTTTTATGAAGCGCTGCTTCATTTCAAATTTTGAAAATTTGAATAGAGCTTTGCTCTGATTGGGGGAAACAAATGCCCCCTCCCCCCCGTTGCGCTCATGTGGCTTACACGTGAGTGCAGCGGTGGCAGCATCTGTGCGCTTAGATCAACTTAGAAGTTGAAACGGCTCTCAGTGCTTATAAATAGGGCTTTTGGCCCTTTAAGATGATCTTTGTTCATCTTCTTACTTTTTTTCTGAGAAGTATTTCTCCTTCAGAGCATAGCTCTTCGTTTTAAGAATTTTCTTAGGGACAGCACTCTGTCAAAAATTTAGGTAAAGATGAAATCTTTCTAGGGTTTCATCCATTAACAGAGCTTTGCTCTTTTCAAATCATATAGATTTGTATGGTTTCTTAATAGAGCTTTGCTCTTCATAGATCCAAAGAGATCTTTCTTAGGGTTTCTTAACCCATTAACAGAGCTTTGCTCTTTTCAAATCATATAGATTTGTTAATCTTTCATGAAAACTCTTAGAGTTTGTTCATAGATCTTGAAGACCTCAGAATTTTTGATTCATTAAAAATGTTTGCTTTAAGTTTTCTGATGGGTTATTCCATCATTTTATAGAGCATGGCTCTTCAAGATTTTTCTTGAGGAATTTTATTCTTTTCATCATCAGAGCTGACAGATGTCACTCTGTTGTAGAGCACTGTTCTCAATGGGAGATTTACTCCCTGGCCCGAGGGATCCTCATTAAATGAGAATCCTTTTAGGATTTCCTCATTTAATGACAGTCTCATCAAATGATGAGATTGTTTTATTAATGATGAAAATCATCTAGATTGTGTGGGTCCCTTTCCGCCCCTTTTTACTGTATTGCAGTGTAGTACGAATTTAAAGTACCAAGTACCGAACTTAACTTATAGCATTGACGACTAACTTTGTTCTCTTTCGCGCAGGTACAATGTCTTTCGATACTTCGTTTCCTTTGTCCGTTCAGAAAGCGGGTTCCCTGCAGCGCAAGTAGACCGAGAGGTTTTCGCACTGATCAAGGATCACAACCCAGAGCGGAAGAATCTCCATCTATGGGGAACATGGTACAACCAGATTATCAGGGGCCGACGGAGCTTTTCTTGCGTGACACCCTCGGAACCCATTTCAGCGATCTCTTATGCCGAGCCACCCTTAGTGAACTACACTATGGAGGAGGTCAATTGGACTTCAGATGATCTCCTTCAGCCTTCTTTGGCTGCGATACCCGTACAGCCTCCAATGGCGTTGGATATCTTGGGGCGACGTATATGTCAAGGTGAGTCGCGCCTTTGGGGACGGCCTTATAACATAGGATTAACTCCCCGTCACCCAGCCGGATATTTGCACTCTTTCAGTACTCCACGCCTCCTACATAGTGGGTAAAAGCCTTTTTGGAACAATAGAACGTTCCAACTCACACCTTTCTTTTGTTGGATCGGGAAGTCTCAATCTCTCTAGAGGAGTTCGCGGAGATCTCTGGCTTGCCTGTCAGAGGGGAGCATTATAAGGAACTACTTCCTCATGATGAGTACGTCTTTGCTGCCAGGTCAGTGATGATGGGCCTTACCCCGGAAAATGCCATTCAACATCAATCCCCAAGTTTGATTAAGGTGTTGAATATCTACGAGGGCTTATTTCTTCAATCTGGGAGCCGTGGGGTTAATTTTGCGGACTTCATCGCTTGTTTTCTCCGCCCGGAAGTCCTGTCGAAGGAAGCCGCAAAATTCACCAAACTCGATAATACTTTTGGCTTGGGCTTGGGCAACCTGCCGACGGCAGAGGCGGATCAGAAGAGTTTCTTTCTTCCCGTCACCCCGGTCATCTCTTTTGCAGAGCTTGCAGCTCCTGGGATCGACGAAGAAGCATTCTTTTTGGGGTTTCTCGGGCTATGGCTAAGCTGGTTTGCGCTTCCGATGCACCCTCGCCGTATGAGGCCGTCCGTCTTCTACCCAGCTCACCGAATGGTTATTGGGGTGAAAGTGGCTGTCGGGGTCGCTAGGTTAGCCCATTTGTATCATGGCCTCAGCCTAGCGGTAGATACTACCCAACCGGGGGTGCAGCCCGTAAACTTCTTGATGCATTATTTCACCTCGTGGCTCGAGTTGCATGTGCTTGGTGCCTTTGGAGTTCACAAAAGGCCCTCCTTTTATGAAAGATATAACTTTCCTCGCCTGCTGCGGCTAGTTGACGCTTCCATTTTGGAACCGACTCCGCGAGAGGCTAGGGGCTTACTCCTTCGCCCACGTACCATCGGAGATGGCATGACCTTCGTTGATAAGGTCTTACATATCGGTAACGAATCCGCAAAGATGATGCAGCCGCTGCGGGACACCTTTAAAGACGGCGCATCTACCTTGAAAGCTCGGGAGATTCTTCATCTATATTCAATCAAGTCGGGCTTTCTGGTGTTTAGGAAGAATGATGTGACATTGTTTATGAGATACAACCCGCATCGTTTTGCCTAACAATCTGGCTATAATCAGGGTATTCCGCTCGAGGCGTTTCTAGCTGAGCCAATTGTCACAGAAGAAGGCATCAGCAACGCGCTACACCATTTCATGAGGCTCAAAACCAGGTCTAACTTCTTTATCAGTGAGCCAGGCTCCGTCCCGAAGGTGTTGAACGTGTACGTGGCGTGGTACCAGCACGTGATGGGTGCCGTCATCAGGGAGGAAAAGAAGTTGTTGCTTGATCGTAAAGGTGTGGTCCCTGCTGGTAATCCAGCTATTCCTTTGAAGCAACGGACCGTCGTTCGTCCTCCTTTGAGAGAGGTTGTTGCGGTTGTGGTACTACGTGAGATGCCCAAGCTGCCACTACCCTATGCTCCCGTCAAAGTGCCAGCTGTAGCATCTCCTGAGTCCGGCTTGGGTATGGAGATCGGGACTCATCGCCCCAAATTGCCCGCCAAGCGCAAGCTCGTGTTATCTTCTACCGGAGTTAAGTCATTGAAGAAAAAGAAATCGATACTTTCTGCAGACGTTGTATTTGGCCAGGAGCCTCATGCTCCTTACAGAGAGGGCCTAAGTCAGTACGGGACTAACGAGGGCTTATTCATAGCGCCAGATAATACTGATCTGGAGGCTGCAATTGCAGCTTCCGAGCGATTAGCTAGCCACAAAGCAGGATTGGTCACCCTTGCACAGTCAGGTAGACTTCAGTCGTATCTTTTCGCTGTTACGTTTTTATTATCATGCTTTGACTGACACTTCTTCTTCAATAGGCATCTCCACTGAAGAATCTCTCGCGGCTTCCCTCAAGACTTTCGAAGAAGAGGAAAGGCTTCGCGCTTCCTTGGGCATTGGTACATTTTGGCTCGCTGTGCCTTTATTCCCTTCTTTTATGGGTAAACTAACTCTTCTTTTTTTATCTTGTTGCAGGGACTACCTCGACTCAAGTTATCCCGAGCGCAGTGACGATCGCGAGTGGTGTGCAGACGCTTCCAAGGCCGGCTACCGAAGTCCCAGCTTCCCTAGTATTTCCAAAAGAGGCTTCACTTAAGCAACCGATGACGGACACCATAACGGCTCCAGAGGTAGCTCCTGGCTCGGACGATGACGTCTCCTTGGCGGAGATCTTAAGAAGATCAGCTCTCACTGCCCAGACAGAAAGGAAGCGCAGGAGGTGTGCAGCAAGAGAACGTAACGCTTCCTTGGCTGTAGGTGCAGGCTCGAGCGCTGCTTCCCCTGTCCCTATTTCTTCAAAGGGTGCTCCAGCCGCCCTGTCTACCACTCATAGACAGGTGGTACACGCGGCTAGGGAGGCAATTGAAGGTCCATCCCGAGGTAACATAATACTGGGTCCTTTTATTAGAGTTTGATCTTTAGATTCTCATATATCATGCCCTGCAGGGCCAAGTCCTGATGAGGAAGTGGCAGGTGAGATGACAGCAACTGCCGATCCTGAAGTGGCCACCTTTCTCAGGAATCTGGGACTGCTCCAATTGCCGCTCTTTCCACCTACGGTTCCCTGCCATCACCTGGCATTGCGAGCGTCACGACGGCTCTCGTAGAATCGGGGAATGAAGCCACTGGTGCCGAAACTGTCCCCCCAAATGAGACCAAAGAAGTCGCGACGCTTGGTGATGCTTCCGTCGCAGTTTTGGCTGATGACCAGTTTGGTAGGTCTCAGATTGCTGCATTCTTTTCGTTTTGCAATCTCTTCTGATGATATTTTGTTCCTTTCGAATGTAGGTGTGGTGAGCGCTGAGGTTGTGACACCTGAAGAAGCACCATCAGCTGCCGCTCTGACGGTCGCCGCCCATTCGTCTCCTCTTATATCTTCTCAAATGCTGGAAGGTATGGGTTTGCGATTAATTTGAATCGAGGACAGTATCTTTCGTTTACTGACCATGTATCATCGTAATCTTGCAGGAGTTCTCTTTGATCATCTGTATCAAGTGCTGAACCCGCACTTCTCCTTCCAGTCGGAAGTCGCTTTGCCTACCGGTGCCGGTGAGTATAGTTTTTTTTAACGACGTCTTTTCCTTTCTTCGACGGGCAGCCATGTCATTGATAATTCTTC
Source organism: Agapanthus africanus (assembly GCA_030015575.1). Taxonomy (NCBI): domain Eukaryota; kingdom Viridiplantae; phylum Streptophyta; class Magnoliopsida; order Asparagales; family Amaryllidaceae; genus Agapanthus; species Agapanthus africanus. The sequence continues at coordinate 604,267,132 of CM057342.1, read as the reverse complement.
TTTGTATTACTTGTAGCCTTACAAATTGAAGGAGGGGACGAGGGTGTTGTCGCGCCACCAGTACTCCCAGCTCTGCCCCCTGTTGCAGCCGGTATAGTAGACTTATTGTTCGTGTATTCTCATTATTTCTTGAGCCGACATCTGACTATGATTTGTTTTGCAACGGTCGCACCGACTCCGGCTCCCTTTAAGTCTCGAATTCCAATGCCGACAGGGCCCTTTGTTAAACGCCCATCTTCTAGGGGTGCCGCGAACAGCCTGTGAATGTTAAGTGAGTTCGTCGAGGATCTTGACGCCGAGGCTTTCGCATCTGCTGCGGATTTTTCTGCTGAGGTTAATCTCATAATGGCGATGCTCGTGAACTTCCACCGCGAGGGTGTCGTCGAGTCTTGGGTTAATCACTGTAGGAAGATCGAGGCTTGTCTTTATAAGATTGAGCTCAGGCGTCCTGCTCCAAAAATGTTGTCTTTTAACTCCCAACGGGCTGCATGGGTTGAGCAGAGCGTGCCCTTCCTCTGCCATTTTGAACAAGAAGCGACCTTGAGGTGGAAGGAACGCGAGGAGGCTTCAGGTGAAACTACCCGGCTGTGCGCCCAAGTTGAAGCGAATGCCGTGCAACTGAGAGCCGTCTTTGACAATTTGCAGCGATGCATTTCGGACGGGCTGGCATTGAGGCGGAAGCTCGACTTCATTGAGCGGGTTACGCAGAGTCGCGAAGCTGCCCAACGGGAAATCGATGAGAAGGTTTCATCGTGTTTGCAGCAACGGGCTCGAGTCGAAGCGGAGCTGGCCGCAGCGGCTGACCATGAAAAGGAGTTGAAAGGAGTGCGCAAGCAACTTGCTGATTTATTGAAAACGCCTCCTTCTCAGTAGCTACCTTTGTATCAATTAAACATTTGTAATCTTTGAATAACATGTATCCATTTTTTTATTCTTTTATATGATTCATTTTGTACTCCATTGAATTTATGAATAAAAGATACACATTTCTTTCATCTCCCACTGTTGCTTTCTTCTCTTTGCTGTGTTGTTGCCATGTGATTTTAGCAAGTGTGGCCTATAGATACTATGTAGCTGTCCATCTTGGACTCTTTGCAAAGTAGCGATGGCTTAGGAGATAGGTTCAAATCTGTCGCCTAAGGCTTTCCAACTTTACGAGCCATGAGGGTTTCATAAATACTTTTCTCCCTACGAGTCGAGAGGATCCCGTAGGTGTATTATCTCCTTAGAAATCGTGAGGATTTCTAAGTGCGTTTTTCTCTTGAGAGTCGTAAGGATCTCACAAGAGAATTTTCCCACTTACAAGTCAAGAGGAATCGTAAGTGGTTGTTTCCCTCCTTATCGAGATTCGACTTTGGAGAGTGTGGCCCATGAATAGTATGCAATAGTCTATCTTAGACTGACTTGCAGGGCCCCAGTGCTTAGGAAATAGGTCATTATCCCCATTGCCTAAGGCTTTTCCCTACGAGTCGAGACGAATCAAGAAGTTCTCATAATGACACTAATTTCCTCACGGGTCGAGACGAATCGAAAAGTTCTCGCAAGGGTTTCCTAACGTCACAGTTAACTCCTGCTAATAGAAGTCCGTTAGGGTCTGTGGTACTAGGGTTTTCTACCCGTCACACCGTCGCGTTGGCTGGTGTATTCCTCGATGCCCAATCTTGCTGTTCGAGTAGCCTTGCGACTGTCGTGTCTATGATCCTTTCGGGGGCTGAACAAGACGTCTTCAAGCAATCTTCCACGTAATATTAACATCGAAAGGGCAAGTATTAGGGATATTCCATGTCGCTTTTTACTTGAGGTTAGGCTCAGTTTGGGAGCCCCGATGAGTCATGACCACTCCACGCAGGTGTGGGATGATCTCCGATAATCTTTCAGGTTTTATATGAGTTGCCGTTAAGACCCTGAAGTTAGGAATATTGCCTTCGCTTCGTTTGCTGGTATTGCGTCTGCTGTATCGAGACGAACGTCGCGGTTGTCTCTAGGTTGTTGGTGAACCGTCGAGGCTTGGAACTAGGTACTTTGTTATGGCTCCGCTATTGGTGTCGCGTCTACATCCTGTTGGAGGAAGAACGCTGGGGTGACATCGCGTCTGCTGTATCGAGACGAACGTCGAAGTGGTCTCTAGGTTGTTGGTTAACCGTCGGGACCTAGAACTAGGGAATTTGTCATGGCTCCGTTTGGTGATGTCGTATATTCCTGCATAGATACTGACTTTTCTACGGGTCGACGCGAATCGAGATGCTCTCGTCAAGGACGATGATTTCCCTGAATCGAGGTATTTTCCAAGGACACTGATTTCCCTGGGGGTTAAGACGAATCGAGATACTCCTGCAAAGACACTGATTTCTCTGCGGGTCGATGCGAATCGAGATGCTCTCGTCAAGGACGTTGATTTCCTTGAATCGAGGTATTTGCCAAGGACACTGATTTCCTCGGAGTTGAGAAGAATCGAGATATTCCTGCAAAGACACTGATTTCCTTGCGGGTCGACGTGAATCGAGATGCTCTCGTCAACGATGTTGATTTCCCTGAATCGAGGTATTTGCCAAGGACACCGATTTCCTCGGTGTTGAGACGAATCGAGGTTTTCCTGCAAAGACACCGATTTCTCTGCGGGTCAACACGAATCAAGATGCTCTCGTCAAGGATACTGATTTCCCTGAATCGAGGTAATTTTCCAAGGACACTGATTTCCTCGGAGTTGAGACGAATCCAGAGATTTCCTGCAAAGACACCGATTTCTCTACGGGTCGACATAAATCGACATGCTCTCGTCAAGGATGCCGATTTCCCTGAATTGAGGTATTTTGCCAAGGACACTAATTTCTTCGGAGTTGAGACGAATCGAGAGATTCCTGCAAAGACACTGATTTCCTTGCGGGTCAACGCGAATCGAGATGCTCTCGTCAAGAACGCTGATTTCCCTGAATCGAGGTATTTGCCAAGGACACCGATTTCCTCGAAGTTGAGACGAATCGAGGTTTTCCTGCAAAGACACTGATTTCTCTGCGGGTCGACACGAATCGAGATGCTCTCGTCAAGGATGCTGATTTTCCTGAATCGAGGTATTTTGCTAAGGACACTGATTTCCTTGGAGTTAAGACGAATCGAGAGATTCCTGCAAAGACACTGATTTCCTTACGGGTCGACGCGAGTCGAGATGCTCTCGTCAAGGATGCTGATTTCCTTGAATCGAGGTATTTTGCCAAGGACACTGATTTCCCTGGGGTTGGTTGACTTGTTTCCGAGATGGAGCGTTTATCCGGCAGGGAGGTCATTGGTTGACTCTAGGTTGTCTGTGGACCGTAGAGTCTTGGAACTAGGGACTTTGCCGTGGCTCCGTTTGGTGAATGTCGTGTCCGAATCCTATTGGAATGAGGAGGATCACCAATGCTGATTTTTAGGCTGTAGATGTTGCCGTTAAGATGTGGAACAAGCGACTTTGCTATGGCTCCGTTTCGTTGTGTCGCTGTCACGACCCGAAATATTAGCTTGTGACCGGCACTTAAATCACGCCACGTCTAAAGGCGTAACATAATTCAAGTAAGCCGAACCCAGAAATTTAAACCTTTTGAAGAAAATAAAAGAGGTGAAGTTTTGAAAATAAAGTATGATGAAATCAAAGTTTTCTTAATACGTAGAAAAAGAACATGAAAATGCAAGTGAAATTTACTAGTTTGAAAACATGTTTCGTCTTTTAAAAATTTGGGCAGCACCTCCTTTGTATATTTTGATCCAAAACCATAAATACATAATAATGATAAAGGCATCCCCCAGTGGGAGCTAGCTCTTCGCCAAACGGCGGATCACAACCACGCAAGACAGTATATATAAGTATACGACGCCCAACGGCGAAGATCAACACCAAAAATAAAGAATAAAGCGAGATATCAACCCAAAAGGCAAACATAAAACCCATCGCTCAAGTCTCGCAACTACAAGTCTCACTAAGTCTCATTACTTATACAAATACTAGTTTTGATTGATGGAGTTGACTAGATACAATATGAAATACAAATACAAGAATGGATACGATACAATGTCCCACCTACCAAGCAAAACACCCAAATGAAGCTATGTGCCAGCAATACCGCTACGGATCCACGCGGTCAACCTGCAAGAACTGTGGCACAACGGGGGTGAGTTGCCAACTCGTGAATAGAAAAATATCTACATATAGAAATTGAATAAACAACGACTCCTAGGCCAACTATATCATAAAGGTAATACTATGATATCTAGGGTGACCGGGTCTGTATATGTGCCAACACCAATATCAATGTCAATCAGCATGTGGATATCATCCAATAATATAATCAATGTATGTATGCATGTGGATCTCGTCCAACCATATAATCAATGTATGTATGCATGTGGATCTCGTCCAACCATATAATCAATATATGTATGCATGAAAGTATGAGGATATAAATCAACGGGTATCCCTCACGACTGTAACATTTCAAAAAAATAAAATATTATTTTTGGGAATTTTCATAATTTAATAGTAATTTTTAATGAATATTTTAATAGTCGGTATAATTAAATACCGATAAATGGTGAAAATTCCGGAGAAAAATTTTGGAATTCTAAAATAGGGTATTTTGTGGAAATATGTCATTTTTAAGCTTTTATGGTTACGTATATGCTATCTTAATGTTAATTGCGATTAAAAATCGCTAATTGGATTTTTGGTTTTTTGTGCAAAATTGTGCACATAACATTTTCCACACTTGTCACACTTGTTTCATGTTATGGACTCATGGTGGCCTAGGGTTGGACCATGTTTAGATGACCATGGTGGGTTAGCCAAGTTTAGGCAACCATGATGGGTTGGACCTTTTGGTTAAGTTAAGTGGGTTAATTAAGGATTTAGCTTTGTTAAGAATTGGTTAAGATTAGGGTTGACTTGTGTAGGAGAGAGGGAGAGCCATGATGGTTGTGTACTTTTTAAGAGAGAGAGAGGTGGTTAGGAAGTGCCATGACATTTAAGGTTGAGTGAGGGTGATGGGAGTTAACCTCATTACACTTCAAAACTTTTTGTGGCCTCTCCAACACTCATTGCAATTCTTTCTCACCTCACATCTCTCCCCCTCACTCTCACACATCACACCTTTGCAAATATCAGCAGCAGCTGCATCAGCACCCTACACCCACACACCAGCCACCTTAGCTGCAACATCAGGTACATCAGCCCCCCCATCAGCACATTTCAGCCCCTGACCAACATCAATTCAGCCTTTTCATCAGCATTAGCAGCTGCAACAACTGCTGTGAAAACAACCACAACAGCAGCAACTTCTTTCAAAACAACACCACAATTATACATCAGCTAAGGCTGTGTCAGCAGCTGCTACACCATTCAATACAACAGCCCCAACACACAACTTCAGCCCCCATATCAACGCATCAGCTGCAAAAGCAACACCAGCAGCTGTAGGAGCAACTCAGCAGTCCACCAACAGCCCTTTCTCCTCCTCCTTCTTCTGTTCTCCTTCATCTAAGATTCCTTGAGGTATAATCTCACAACCCAATTCCTATCTTGCCAAGTTCTGGTTTTATAGCTGAAATTTAGTATTATTATGTGGTTTAGTGCTAGTTTAGGTAAATTTGAGTGAGATTTGGCCAAGGGAAGGTTGTGATGGTTGGTATAGCCCTATTAGGTGTGTTTGAGGCCAGTTAACCCCAGGATACCCCAGATTTCCAGTAAGTTACCTGAAAGTTTCGACTTGGCGTATTTTCGTAATTTTGTCAACTTATTGACCTTTCTAAGATCTGCTTTCACCCAGGGAACCCTAAAATAAAATTGACTTGGCAGAGAGATATGCAGGCAGATAGGAACCACTACCCAAAACCCTAGACCCTACCTCTTGATCTCGGCCGCAAATTTAATCCCTCTGGCCGTAATTTGCGGCCAGAGCAGGAGGGAACTGCCTCGTTTTGCGTGCACGGCTCTTTTACCTGTAAACTTGACCCTGGGTATGTGTAGTTTTGTCTGGTTCCTACCAGGGTAGAATCTGGGTTGATTTTCTTGAGTTGGTGCATGATTTACGACTTGTTTTCGTATGGATTTTGATATTTGATGATTCGTTTCTGTCGGGTGGCGTTTGAACGCCAACGGCAGAGGGATATCGGCTGTGTTTGCACGCAAGGCTACAGGTTTTTACCTATGGGCGTAGCGTGCACCATTTTGGTTTCCGACATAGTTTTCATGTGTTTTAGTGTGTGATATCCTTGTAGGTACCCCACGTGGCGTCGGAGCGTTGGAGATGCAAATGGCGACATCGGCCCCGGCACGCATAAAGAAAGGTGAGTAGATTTATATCTACGGGGAGAAGTCGGGTAGATGGCGTATAGCACCCCCGCAGTTCGTAGTGATGTATACAGATGCGTATACACACTAACAATTAATATATGTTGTTTGGGATTAATTATTGATGTTAAGATGGATATTGGTGTGTTGGATTGGTGAAAGGTTACGAAACCCTAGGGTAGTGGGTGCACTACACATACACACACACAAACATATTTGCATACATCCTTATTTCATATGTACATATACGGGATTCTATATAGATATGTGTTCACATGGGTATGGGACTATGTGTTCACATACGGATTTGAGGATGACACTTGAGATTGAGATGGGTCGATGAGTCTGATCTGAGGTTAAGATATCGGTGATATAGCAGGACTCATATTTGAGATACGTCCTGATGTTATAGCGGATCTGTAGACGACGATACATATCCAAGTGATTCACATTAAATAGTTGACATGTGATCGTGAAATGAGATAAGACATGTTAGATATTTGTAGTGGGTCATGTTGAGTGATGTATCCTACCTTATGACGACATGATGATGATATCAGTTTATTTGAGGCTGTAGATCAGCGGCTAGATCATGATTGAATTGATGATATTAATGTTGTACTAGACGTAGGTCAGTACCCCGGATGATGATCTTGATAAAAGAGGATACCAGATAAATAATGTGATGAACATGATGTTGACCCGTACCCAGATTTGGGGATGACGTACAACGGATTCACGTACGAGCTATAATTTGATGTTTGATCCGCACTCTAGATTTGGGAATAACTGATTATAGAGATAAGGTATCGGATGCGATATTATCGAGGCGGGATCACCGACTATATATCTATATATGTATCGACTCAGAGGTTAGGCGGTTTCCCTTACCTACTGTTAGCTTTAGCTCAGCCTTATAGTGGTGTAGCTATATGACTCTTATGACATTAGATGCAGCTTAGCTATCATTGTGTTTGGTATTCAGCTCCCGCACATTATTATTGTTGCTCTGCATCGCATACTTATTGTGATTCATATTCTATAGTTGATATCATGCTGTTAGGACACCAGCACCATTACTGATGATGCGTATGTACCACGTACACTTATTTGCCGGCTCACACACATGTTCATCGGTAATTGCCATGTCACGCACACTTAGAGAATATTATTGCTTGATTTAGCTTGTTAGCTAGTAGTGACATGATATTAGTATACTTGCCATATATGCCAGCTTGACATCGTAGCTATTACTTGTCACTTCATGCATACTGTTATTCATTATATGCTGCATTCATAGATTCTCATGCTTATATTCATGGTTTACATACTATTGATGATTCGGATTTCCATGATATTTCCTGGATTTGGAGGAAAACCGCAAAACATATATAGCTGCTTTCACTCTTTTTAAATAAAAATGCGGTTTTCCCATGATGTATGAGTCGTCCACCATGAGTTTTGCTGATGGATTTTGAGACCCGATTCGAGGAGGCGGATGAACCGTTTCGGGTACATGGTGGGCCCGGTGCGGTACCCCGGGGCAAGAAGATCGCAGGGGATGGCGTTGAGCCTGGCAGGAGAGCACTACCGACCGGTGATATTACCCGACGTGTCGGATATCCAGAGGATACCGTCGTGGTCTTGAGATGGATGGTAGGGGCCGGTCTGGACTGACGGCGCCCTAGATATTGTGTTTGAGACATTGAGATTTCGAGATATTGAGGTACAGAGATTGTGATACAGAGATATCGAGGTATTGAGATTTATGTTTTGTGCCGATGCTAGGCACTGTTTTATGCTGATTTCATTATGATACCTCATTTTAAAAATACAGAAATCTCACTAAATTATGAAAGCAGTTTTCTTCAGTACATGCATACTGTTTCATGCATTCATACATCATTCATATGATACATTGCTACCTGAGCGCTGACACGGGCACATGGGATTATACTTGGGTTAGATGTTTACCCTAGCCATTGTTATAGGTTGCTGGTTATATATTTGAGGATTATATATTATGATCGTATGACATAGGATTGCGTCATACATGCGATTTTTGTTAGTTATATGTATGCCCTAGAGGCCATTACTGTACATTGGATGTATATTGTAGTGGATGCTGGGTCATATATAGGTAGGACTTTCTTGCTCGACATGATAGTACGCTATCTGTTTGCTCTTTATCTTAACATGTATACTTTCTGTCTCTCTGTTACATGTTGATAAAGCCCTTAGGATGTGTACTCGACTTCCAGGACTATGATGCAGATCATACTAGTGGGGCCTGGGTAGTCCATGAGTACATCCTTCAATGTTCCTAGTCGTGGGAATATCAAGACGCGGCATCGATATTCCAGAGTAGACTAGCGTATATCTTCTCGACCCATGTGATGGGCAATGGATGATCCCATATCCATTGGTGTTTGACATCAGAGATGGTATGCGGGTGCTCAGTGGAGACTGGGTATACTGAACGGACTCGCCGAGAACTCCCAGATGGTATTATACCTCACGTCAGATGGCAGTTCTCTGGTGACACTGGTACAGCTTAGTCTATTGACCCGAGATCGTCATAGAGTCTTGTGTGTCTCCCACTCTGCTTTGATTTCCACCCTACCACGGCTCTACTGAGTCGTGCAAACAGGTGGTTTTTAGGTACAGTCCCGATTCACATGGAGGCAATGAGCGATAGGAGGGGATTCGTCTCTCCCGGTATTGGGGATTGATGTTGCGCTATGCTCGACTGGCCATAACAGGAAATCCCTGGCCAGGGTTGCAGTGATATACTGGTAAGAGTTATCAGTAGTTTCACGATTGTTATGGACCTTACGTCGGCATGACTTATCGAGCTACTGGGGTCTGACGTTTACCACCCCTAGGCGAGATATGCGACATATCAGACGAACAGACCGGACTGTACGGTAAGTGTCACTGGTTGGATTCACAGGAGTGTGAGCGGGCTTGCTCGTCGATCTTCTGATCGCTCAATACCCGGGTGGCCGTTACGTTTAGCAGACCGCTTGCGGCTTGTGGGTGTTTGATATGATCATCACCTGCTGCGGGCGTATTGACGAGTCTTTAGAGTCCTACACAGAGGTTTCCTGGCTCAAGCGAAACGAAATAGGAGCGCATATGAGATATGTGCGGGACCGAGAATAATGCGTGTATGTGATACCGTATTCTATTCTCGTGATGAATGTATCGATTGGTTGTATGCGATATAACCTAGTTGTCGAATCGAGGATTGATTCGATAAGTCGATACATTGGATATTAGTCGGTCATATGCGATATGACCGGATCGTTAAATCAAGTGTTGATTTAATGATTTAATGTATAATTATATATTTGATATATTACTTTGCATTAACTAATATTTGTTCACTTTAAAACGGATTTTCTCACTTGATGTGCACATTGTATATGTGATATATTTTTGTGCACTTGATTGTATCATGTTTGATGATACATGAAAGTTTGTGTGTTTAGTTTAAACCATGTTTAAGTGAATGGTTAGGGTTTTGTTTATTTACTTATTCATTTATTTATTTATTCATTAATTCATTTTTGGGAAAAAAATGAAATGGTGGCTTAGTTTGTTTTGTTGTTGAAGCTTCATGAAGCTTTGAATAAGTCTACCATTTTGTCATTTGCCTTAACCCTAACCATTCACCTAACCCTAGTTTATTCTCTACACTAAACCATGGTTGAATATATGATAAGTATCATTTTATTTTCTTTTTGAAATATAGTTATCATATTCTTTTCTTCTTCTTCTCCTTCTTCAAGATGAAGAAAAGCTTGCTACCATCAATGGTGAAATGAGAAAAAGAGTGAGAAATCCAATTCTAAAGTGAACCCACTTCCTATTTCTTCATCCTCTACCACTTGCCAAGTAGTATAGGGTGTTTTCTTCACAAGTTTCATGACTTGGTGAAGTTGGAGTTTGATCTTGAGTTGCCTCGACGTAGATCATCTTCGGTATCGAAGTCGACGACCTAGCCCGATCATTTCTCCGACGAAACCTTCGCCAGAGTCCGGATTCTGATTGGTACAGCGGAGGGATGTCATCACGGAGCTAGAGAAGTGGAGGACCGGATCTACAAAGGTTGTAATCCCTTTCCTTTAGCAATAAAGTCGTTTACTTGCTTGCATCGCCTTATCATCTAGTTAACGATCTGTATTAGGGTTTGTAGGCACATGAAAAAATTTGAATTGGCCATATTTGATCACTTGTAAGACCTCATTAGTGTGCCTAGGAACCTTACAATTTTCTGTTCGTAGATCTTTCTCTACTCACGAGTTGGCAACTCACCCCCGTTGTGCCCCAGTTTCTTGCAGGTGTTGCCGTACGGGTTTCATTACGGCTTTGCGGGCACAGCTCCTTTCTGGTGACTTGCTAGTAGGTGGGTTATTTATATCGTACCCATCATTATACGTTGTTATTATATTTCAGTTGTATCTAGAAGTTCCATCAACCAAACATGTACTTATTTGAGATAGAGACCAGTGATGTTTATTCTTTCGACCTTAGAGTCGCGTGTTACATTCCTCTGGGTTTCGTGCTGTTTGAGTTTCCTTCTCTGTTGTGATCCTCGCCTTTAGGCGTTGTATATTATGTTGCTTACAGGTTGATTGATATGGTTCTTCCTACTCTCTACTACTTTTCTTGGTTTGGATTTCTGGGTTCGGCTTACTTAGAGTACGTACGCCTCGAGACGTTCATAGTCTAAGTGCCGGTCATGTTCCGTACTTTCGGGACGTGACAATGTTGGTATCAGAGCGTTAGGTTTTACCTTCGGAGCGTAGGATGACCCTTGGTTGATGGAATAGGTGACTAAAGTAGAGTGACGTACCGTGGGTATGTCCGCGGCATATTTACGATACGCCACTCCACTTAAGAAGCCTTAGGATGTACATTTCCTTGTTCGGTATTATATTCCTTCCTATGATCTAACTTCATCAGTGCTAGTTATGGTTTTGCTGCCACGATTATGGGCAGGGAGAGCTACGGCTAGAGTTGCGGTCAGCATGAGCTCGTTACGAACGAGGACTGACCGGGACGTAATTCCGGCGACACACGATTGTAGAGATGTGTCTTTTGATTGTGTTTGCGCCACGA